>CM070684.1:18744200-19397637 GCA_036346265.1 Melocanna baccifera
AAGATCTCCCAGCAACAATAATGTACACAATCCCTCACTATGATTTCACCTCATTCTGGTACAAAGAATTAGGTAGTGCCTCTGGCAAACAAGTAACAAATGGAAATAAATTCCATGCTGTTTCCTTTTTTCTAACTAGGATGTTTCTGAAGCTGTCATCTCACGCGAATTGATCCAAAATTCATCAGTCAGTACTGCTGCGCTATCATTTGCAAGAATGTTTTGGGTCATTTAATGCCCATTAAAACCATTGTCAAATGAGTTAACTGAGCGTATCTTAAGGCCCCTTGTTCGTCCGGGAGCACCTCCTGAGAGAGAGGACAAGTCGAGCGCTAGCCTGTCGAAAAAATTCAAATACAGAAGAGTAAGCATCAAATCATCAGTTAATAGCATCGCATATATAAAAGCAGGGACAAGATGACTCACAAGCTCGCAGCTCCTTTTTCTACTTCATTAGTCTCAGATTGCAACAAAATTTCTGAGTCCGTTTTGGACAGAATAGAATAACATACAGTTGCTTTGCCATCCTTGATGACTGACACACAGTAAGATTTACCATCAGAAATCACACACTGACGCATTAATAATACAGTGGAAGTAAAAGGTTCATGGAACTTACAAGAATCATCTGAATCTCCGTGGTCATCATCCAAAGAAAGCAACTTCTGCAGGTTGCAATAACAACTTTATTAAAAAGAGAAGGGAACATGACAGTACCTTGCATTCAAATAACTCAGGCAAGGAAAGATTATGCAGCCAGTGAGCTGGGTCAATTACCTTCAAATTCTCATAGCAAGTTTCAAGGTCATCATTTACCAAAAGATGGTCAAAAAGACCTGGTGAATTGGACTGGTCAAGCTCAGCACGAGCATTTCTAAACCGTTTCTGCATTTGTTCCTCTGTTTCTGTGCCCCTGTATGACCAGAGTGTAAATCAAGCATGTCTGGGCTTTATAAGGTTAAGAACGGAATTATCAATCGCATGAGCTTAGGCTATCACTGCATTTTATAAACTACAAATATACCGTGCCCGAAGGCGCTTCTCTAGTTCCTCGAACGATGGAGGGCGTATAAAGATGAATATTGCTTCAAGAGAAGAAGCCCTCACAGATCGAGCTCCTTGGACATCAATGTCGAGAATGCACCTCTTCAATGAAAAGTAGTGGAAAGATGAAGAATTCACCTTTCAAAAACTAGTATGAAAAGTTGGTAGTAATATTACCTTCCCCTCATCAGTAACAGATTCAACTGCTTCAATACTCGTGCCATAGAGATTTCCATGAACATGAGCGAATTCCAGAAATTTGCCCTCACTTATATCGGCTTCCATCTTGGCCAATTCTGTGAAGTGGTAGTGAACTCCATCTATTTCCTTCTCTCTTGGAGGTCTTGTAGTGTGGCTAACAGAAAATCCAAACTTTGATGGGTACTCCTTCATCAGTTTTGCAATTAACGTCCCTTTACCAACACCAGAAGGCCCACTAATCACAACTGGCTTTTGTCCCACACTGAGTACTCCCTTGCTCCATGCAACAACTTCTGTGCCTTTGATTTTTCGCTGTTGTTTAACAAAGGGAGTGTCTAACTGATATATAAAGCAGAGTATCAGTTCAGTCAGGTGAATTATGGAAAAGTAAAAAAGACAAGTTTGCACAAGACAATAGAAAATGAGGAACATTCCTAGGCCTCTAGATAAGAAAGCACACAGAAAGTATGGGACATTACTAGGACCCTACAACTAGCATCTAGAGAGAGAAATCTGAATTTACAGAATGACAAACTGGCTGAATGCACAATACCAGTTACCATGATGTAATTTAGTATGCAGCTTAACAACATAATAACATTAATATAATTCTGGCTTGCCAGTAAGATGAGAGACAAAAGGACATCATATCACTATAAAACGAAGTCACGAACAACATTGTATCGCATTCTATAGGATACAACACCAAGGAAACTGGTCTCTTGTTCAATCTATGTGATTGTGCAAGAGAACCAAGAGAGCTTCTAGTTTACTTAGTGCTCACAAGTTCCACCTTAAAAAAAGGTAAACTACTTCCTCCCTCCATAAACTAAAAGAGAACACAAGACATGTCAAGATAAACAATATTCTTGTATCAAATTGCTAGTGTTTACCTCAAGGAACCAGATGAAATCATTCAAGGAAACACCCTTCTCAACAATCAGTATCTTCTCACCATTTGCAAGAATCGCTGAGTGTGACTTGGTTGGAGTTGGCTGTGTCCCAAGCTCTGTAGGTACAACCCTGCCATAAGACCAATACTCGGAATGACTATCTACTAGAAACAAAGGAAAATAAAAGGAGAGCGCAAACCAAGATGACAAAGTACAATACCAAGTCTGAGTTAGTTTGTCCAGAATTTTAATGCAAAAGGATGACTTCGTGTCATCATCTGATCTGCTGATAACATACTGCAAAAGAAAGAAAAGGCTGTTACAATTTAGCTTTAGACTGAGCACTCCTTACTTCCTTAGTAAGATAAAACACATCAACTGACTACTACACAAGCAAAGTTAATTTTACTGAACATAAGCAATGGTACGGTATTAGCTGGTGCAACAAATCAATCTCAGCTATCTCCAAGTAGGTACAAGAAGCTCACGCGGTATCATATATTGTATCCACACTACCTTTCTCCTTTTAAAGAGAAACAAGCAGCTCAGCTCTTCTGCTCTCTTTCAGAAGAAAAGGATGGGCTATCCATATCCTGCTTGCTGTTTGACTACTAACAAAGCACATTCTTACGATAGCTGTAGGTAATACATAGAGCTACACAGCATAGTGATGCTATGTAGCATAGTGATGCTATGTTTTAATTCTAGAAAAACATCAAACTGATGCCAGCTTACTAAGACCATATTATCATTTTCAAGCAACATAATACAAGTGATATCTCCAACAACTGAGAACAAGCAGCAATGATTAAATCGAACAGAAAGCTTATGTAAATAAATCAATTTATTCATCGAACTCACCCTCTTATCACCAACATCTATGGCATTCTGTTGGCAATCCTTGGACTCCAAGGGGATGCTTTCAACACGAAACTCAGGAGCCTCCTTACCCTGTTTATCAGATCAAATCAAAATTGGACCCTGTTAAGCACGCCACCTAACAAATCTTTCTTGGCATTACAACACACAACACCATAATAAGCAACCTACTGCCACATCAGGGAACTCAGAAATAGAAGCAGCACACGCATACATAAGCTGCTAATGAACTCACCATAAAATGCGCCGTAGTCAGCCGCAGATGCTACGAACCTCGCGTCCTATTCACAGAAGCAAATCCAAAAAAAACTCAGGATACAATACAAGTAAACACATTTGTTTGATTACTAAAAGAACATGAACCAAGTGAAGGCACCCATCCCAACATTCATAGTAAGTATTAAGTAACTAATCATTCAGGAATCACCACTACCAAAACAAGAGCCAAAGCCTTAACATCTCAGCAATCGAGCTTTCCAAAGCCAGGGCACCAACCTAGGCGACCAATCCGCACTAATCACGCACCATTACCATTCTAGAGCTAGATCCAAACGAGACACAACCACTAATAGGGGGGGTCCAACCGACCAAGAACCCAGCACCAACCACCATCAAGAACCATCCCAAGAACGACCAAAGAACCCTAAATCGACCTGGGGACAACGCAAAACAGGATTCGGGCGGAGCAAAACTTGCTTCCCCGACGAGATCCCACGATCCTCGCGGCCCCAAGCTGGTGTCCGGAGTCAAAATAAAACGGCCAAGAATGCCGCGGCGGCAGCTGCGACGTACGGATTGGTCAACGCCGAGGGACGAGCAGGAGTCGAAGAGAGGTTTGCTGGGATCGGAGGGAGAAGCGGACGAGGCGAAGGAGAAGATCAAACGGGGGAGAGGAGAGCTCGGGTTGGAATTGGCAGGAGGAAGAGACGACGAGGCTGCGGCGTTTATTATAGGACTTTTTCTTCTCCCATTTTTTTGCCTTTTTTTTTCTTTTGTTCTTTGTTTTGGTGGTATTTTTCTTTGCAAAAATTGGTTCATACGAAAGATCTCGACTTTCAATTATATCACTGAAATCATCATGTACAGGTCTTTTGATGTTACTAACTAATTTTTTCCATTTTATTTCCCCGAAAAGGGACAAGGAAAGTCCAAACTCCAAAGCAGCTTCGCTTTTCCCAGTTTGCACCTATAAAGTAGCCTTGCTTTCGTCCCAAAATAAACAAAGAAATAAAGTAACCTTGCTTATTTCTTTAGGCCGCTCATTTGACTGGATAAACCGGTTTATAACTGAATTTATATTATCACTGATTTATTTTGCACTATAACTAATAGTGGTTTATTTGGTACAATTAAATTTAAAAATAGAAAAATATGTTAGTCCATTACAGACAATACAAACGAATACGAAAAAAAAGACAAAAAAAACCCAAAAAACCAAAAAGCCAGAAAATGACAAAATTTAAGAATAGTAAAGAATAAGTTAGAAAGCAGAAGCTTAAACCGAAATGAGCGAACCTCATCTCATTGACTTCAAATTTCACCGCTCTACGTTGCGTGAGCTAAACTCATAAAACACTAGAAAAATAGTGTTGTGTTAGCCATTTTGTCCTTATCTTTATCTTCACTACTTAAAAATACAAGGTGATGATGATCTATTCTTCTCTCCCCTCTTTGCAGTCGTTCGATCTAGCTATGAGATAAGATATAGGCCATCAATCTCATGCTCCTCTACTCTCTCACGCGATCAAACAAACCCTCACACCACACTCCTCTCATCGTACGCGTAGGCAGACTCTCCCTTGAAAAATAATCACCATCCTACATCAAAACAAAAGAATAAATCAGAGAAAAGCAAGAAATCTCTACTATTTAAAAATATACAAGTTGGCGACGACTCATTCTCCTCTCTCTCCTCTCCGCAATCGTCCAATCTGGCCATAAGAAGGATCTAGACCATCCATCTCTCACCCCCTCCCCTCCTCTTTCTCTCTCACAATCAAACTGCCTCTCACACCACCCTCCTCCCATCTTCCACATAGGCATAACCGTCACCATCCTATGTCGAAACAAAAGAATAAATCTCTACAGCAGTCTGTTCTTCTCTCCCTTCTTCGTAGTCGTCCAATCTAGTCATGAGATAGGATCTGGGTCATCCATCTCAAGCCCATCCCCTCCCCTCTCTCTCTAAGATCAAACCGTCCCTCACACCACCCTCCTCCATCTTTCACGTAGGCATAATCTCCTCTGAAAAACTATCACCATCCTATGTCGAAACAAAAGAATAAATTGGAGAAAGAAAAAATACAGTGGACGCTGGTGATTTCCTACACATTTCCTTCCCTTGTCAAATGCCTCCACATCTTCTCCAACTACCATAACACTCATGATCCCATCCTAACCATATCATAATCACCTAGTTTATGGCCATCAAAGCCAAGGTAATGAGGATTAGAGATGGCAACATGCACTAGAAAGAGCGAAGATGCATGCTGGAGTAATGGGAGGGTATGCTCAATGCAACATCACATCAACAAGGTTGGCAGGCGGCAGCGTCCTGCAGGGTGGAGGCCAAGAGGCACCGTAGGCCAGCGGCATTTGCATCCGAGAAGAGGCTGGAGGAATCAGTGGTATGGCGAGTGAAGGAAGCTAGGTAAGCATTGAGTAAAGAGTTGTGTCTATGTTGTTTGCTACTGCTTCCCCTTCCCCTTGTCAAGTCACTAGTGGCGGTGGAGAAGGCCAAAAAGGTGGAGGCGGTGGCATAGGAGCTCGGCGAGGTGGACAATGCGGTGTTTGTGAGCTTCTACGGCGTCGGCTTCCGAAGGATACCATCATAGCACAAGGACAGGAGGTGATCAGCGTCGTCGCCTCATCCACACGGGCTTCCTGGTTCCTATTTCTTGGGTTCTCTCGTTCTTGGGAAAATAGAAACGACTCTCGTGATTTAATTGCAACATTCATTTTGTGTTGAAGTGCTAATTAGTTTCTCTTTGTGCTATAGCTAACTTAAATGGAGTTAAAATTCTCTGCCATATTATGAAGTGCAATCCGCATGACCAAGTACAAGGAGAAGGAGGACGTGAACTAGCAGCAGAAGAGAGAGAGCCATGGCTTGTTCTATTGCTATGCTTTTCAGGTAGGCAAGTTCAAACATGGAGTTCCCTACAAAAAAAATTGCCCATCATGAGGACTATATTCCCTGCTTGTGCGTCTCCGAAGGTACTATAAGATTATCACTATTCACAAGAATGTATACTAAGCAATTGCTACTCGAGTTGCTTGTTCATGACCAAGATACAGTGCTAGGTCAATTAGTAACTATAAAATGAGTATCTTGTTATATCATCAAAGTGTTTCTTAGAATATTTTGCCAATATTTTCTCTAATAGGAAATGTTGTAGTATGACAGTGGTACTCATAGGGTGCTATCGTGTGCTTGCTCCTGAGATAAGAGCAAAGTAAGAGAGCTACAAGTGAATAGCACATTAAGGGTTATAACCAAAATGTGATAGCGTGATAACAGATTATGAATTAACACCCCAACTATTTGGAGATTGTAATAATTCTTGTGAAATAGTTTTCTCAACCCCAATAACATTAGGACTATATATTTTATGGGTTTCTGATTAGCTAATTGCTCAATTTTTCTAGTGTTATTCTGATACCAATCTTAATTTGACTAATGTGGTTGCAGGTCAGTGTATAACGGTGGGTAGATCATCTTGTGTAGGAATTAGCACTGCAAGAAGCTCCTGTTCACCATCAACAAGGTTAGGCTTTTGTCTACTAAACTTCGCTAAGTTTTGTGGCAACATGTCTATTCCTAATTAGTGATATGATATGTCTTGTGTAATTGGCAAATGATTTGGTTTCATGACATGTTTGAAATATACATGCCCAATTGATGTGCTAATGTGTATTATTTGTTTTTCAAATGAAAGTTGGGTATCGTATCAACTGTTTCTTGAGTATCTGCATAATTGCATATTCTAATATATAATTGTTCTTATTGGTTCCATTCATCGAGCATTGTCATCTTTAACAGTGACATAATGAAAGATATCAATGCAAGAAAGTTTTTTTAAAGGTAAATAAGCTCTTTGTGATATTGTTTTCTTCCGGCGCTTTGAACCCTTTTTTGACACATGAACCCCTTGCAATAAGAAACAATGTGTGTCTCAATGAAATGATTTGAACATTCAATGACTGCACATTCAAGTGAATAGTATGCTTAAGATACGGTTAGTGCGCATTACAAGGAAATTAAAGCATGATTTTCCATTGCAACGCATGCGCACATGACTAGTTTCATATTAATAATCACTACAAATATCATCCTACCTTTTTTTTGTCCCACATCCTCTACGGTTTTTAGTTTTCGATTCCTCTACGGTTGTTAGTATTCGATTAGGATCCGCTATAATTAAAAGAAACCATGCACATAGGGACGGACCCAACTGTGGGTCAGTCGGGGCTAGAGTACACCTACCATTGGCCAGAATATAGATACCTCCTTCTAGCATCGGCATCCATCCATAAAGAGTGAGTCATTTGGTTTGGAGTAGAAGAGACCTCCTCCACAAGCACATCCTCCATTTTAGTCCTAGGTTGCGTGCACAGCTACGTTAGCGTGTGATTCTTGGAGTAACCATGTAATGTTATAATATCGTGCCATCTTTTCATTAAAATTTTGGCATACATGGCATTGTTTACACCCGTAATTATGAAAATGGCCGTATGCATCGCGTATAGGCAAAAATAGAGTTTTTGTCGCCCAATGGCCGAGCGGCGACGCCAAAGAGGTGACATGTGCTCCCTGTTGTCCCGCCACTGGGCGACAGGCAGCCTACCGTCCCATGGCCAGACGGAAGCAGCCTATCGCCCGATGGGCAGACGGTAGGAAATTAAGCTGACTTAATTATCTATCTTAATTTTCGTGTAATATTTGTTTAAATTTTTAAATATAGCAAATAACCTCAAAAATTATAAAATTTTATGTGTGGTCTTCCAACACAATATAGTTGAGTGTGTATTTTTTTTAACAAATTTATCCGCTCTGAATATTGCTCAAAAATTCATAGAATTTTGATATTTGTAGAAGTTATTACATATAGTAAACGACCTCCAAAAATTATAAAATTTTATGTAAAACCTTCCAACATAGTTGTAGCAATTATATAATTTCTTTGAAATTTTATGCATTACAAATATTTATGAAAGTATATGTAATAGTACAAAAAATACATCGCATGGGATGCAATATGACTCACTCATTTGATAAGGCTACGCACGGGGAGACAGACACAATGATAACATAGCAGTGGCTCAGATGAGTGGGCCATATCGCATCCCGTGTTATGCATTTTTTGTACTATTATATGTACTTCTATAAATATTCATAATGCATAAAATTCCTAAAATATTATATAATTACTACGACTGCGTCGGGAGGCTTCACATAAAATTTCATAATTTCTTAAGCTTATAAATTTTTAAGCTTATTTGCTACATATAATAACTCCTATAAATATAAAGATTGTACAAATTTTTGAGTAATACTCAGAGTGAATAAATTTGTCAAAAAAAACTATACAGTCAACTTGTACCAGGAGGCTGCACATAAGATTTTGTAATTTTTTTGAACTCATTTGCTATATTTAAAAAGTCACAAAAAATATTATATAAAAAATTAAGATAGGTAATTAAACTGGCTAATTAGTTAACTTAATTACCTATCGTCTGCCCACCGGGCAACAAACTGCTTACCGTCGTACCACCAGACAGTAGGCTAATTAGCTGGCTTAATTACCTGCTATCTGCCCATAGGACGGTAGGCTGTTGCCGTCTGGCCATAGGGCGACAGGCTGTCTATCGGTCGATGGTGGGGCAGCAAGCAGCCTGTCATCCGGTGGCGGGACGGCAGAGAGCACATGTCACCTTTTCGGCGTCGCCATCTGGCCACCGAGCGGTAAAAATGCTATTTTTGTCCATATATGACGTATACAATAATTTTTGTAATTACAGATGTAAACAGCGTTATATATATATATATAAATTCTCTTTTTACGGTCATCGTAAGAAAAGATAATAAGTTGTGCGGCTGGATTGAATAGGGCTGTATATTGGCTAACCTATATTCTATCCCACACTTTTTCCCGTCTTCCCTAACGCTACCAAATACGGAGTTAGAACACACGTACAGGAACCTCGACCGGCCGGATAGTGATCGTTGCGGAGAAATCCACTCGACCGGCCGGCCGTCGAAAAGGTTGTGGAAACACGCGTTCGAGTAGTTACCCCGTAAATGGTGCGTAGGTGAGTCAATTAGGCAGCAATCATGGTGTCTTAATCACGTCACGTTCTTCCTTATGTGTTTCGTGTGCACATATACCACGACGGGACGACCGTGTGTTCACTCGTTTTTCCACAGGTAAAACCAAAAACATGCGCCATCTAGAAGACTAGTACACATATGCACTCGCAATAAACTCACATGCGACGTTTGACTGCACACGTTTCTAAAAAGATAAAAATGATAGAGTAATATATATATATATATATATATATATATATATATATATAATATTTTACTCCTAGGTGAATTACTCCCACCTCTAATATACTAGGTATATAAAAAAAAAATAAGTATATCTAAAAATATATATATCATCTTTAAAAAATTATACATATGACCTAGATAGTTTTAAATACTCTTATACTATATATACATACTTTCGTTACGTGAGATACCTTTTAAGTTATGAGATACGATAGGGAGTAACTATATCCAGACTAGAAAAGAGACTTCATATAAGTGTATATAGTGATTTACATATTAGAACCCACGCAGAGACTGAGAGACATCTAGAAACAGAAGTAGTTGGTTCGATATTGGATTTGGGCATCGGATGTACTGCTGCTAACTGAAAGAATCCAAACGACCAAAAAGCACCAGCAGTGGTCAATTGCGGTGCGGCACCGGGTCTGTTTGATATAGTTGTGATTTTTAGTTCTTGGTTAAAATTTTTGAATTTTAACTGTTTGCGATAAAGATTATAGACAGAGAGATAATGGTTTGCGATTTTGGATTGTATAGATGTTGGATTTTTAATATGTACTACAATTAACTTGTAAATCCTATTTTAAAAAAATATTTTGTTTAAAAGTTTGGTACTGTAATAAAAATCAAAAATTATTTTTAAAAATCGAAAAAAAAACAGGTCAGTTGGTTCCTCCTTCCTGGCAAGTAGGCAACTTGGAAGTCTCTTCTGCTTGATTCTTGCCTTCTGCACCTGTCAGCCTCTCAACTCTTCCCTTAGATGTGGCGCCCACCCTCACGGAAGCCAACAAGATGCAGCACCAACCTGCCAATTGACGTCTGAAAAAAAAGTTAGCCAATTAGATTATCAAAAAAACCAAGTTTGATAGGCTTGAAAACACTGAAAACGACCTGTAAAAGTTACCATGCGTAGCAGAGCTGCTTCTTCAGGACTTGTAAAAGTTACTGATACATGGGCCTTCTGAATTACATCCTTGGTAGGGTCATATTGCCAATTTTTTTCTCGAGAACACGCAAAACTCGGCATGCAAATGCAGGTACATGTAATAAGTCCAAATAGGTAGACTTCAGGTATATGTTGATGGCTTTTAGCTTTAGTATATAAATAGTAACAACTTGTAGAGAGCTATACGAAGAGAGAGAAATTCATATATGATTTGGTTGATATAAATGAAGTCACTATAGTGTGTACTACAATTGACTAGTAGACCCCGTCTTAAAAAGACACTATGTTTCAAAGCTAGGTACTGTAGAAAAGCTATTTACTGTAGAAAAATAACTTTTAAAAATCAATATGAACAAGGCTTTGCTTTTGAATTTATATCAACTTACATCCAAATTTACGCTGATTTTGTTCTCAAATTTAAATTGATTTGAATTTTTGTATATAATTTGATTTACTCATGACTTGATTCTAAATTTATTACCTTGCTTGAAAATTATACTCATTTTACTTCCATGTGTATTTTGACTTACTTTCGAATTTATACCGACTTACTCCACAGGGGAATTGAGGGTGTGCATAATAGCAATATAACATTAACATATATGTAACAAAGGGTGCATGTAGCAAGCAATATATGAAACCATTTGTGTATGTAGCAATATATCGAATGGTGTGTGTGTTTAGGCCAGGGCACACAAGTGTGGAGTGCAGTGGAGTCCTGTTTCCATTTGCCGATGGGTCCAAACTCTTGCTTAATTGGGAAGAGTCTTCTCGCGTCTACATCTGATCTCATGAGAGAATTTGATCCAATGTCAAGTCCATGTGAGCCACTCGTATTGTATATGCGGATTCCATTCGTCGATCACATAAACTGTTTTTTTTCAATGCCGGTTACTTTTTGTCAGATTCTTTGATTGAATTGTGCTCTAATCGGTTAGGAATACTACTTGAATTACTTGTGAAATATTTACACAAAGTTCGTTTCTCTATTATTGCAAATCTACAAATAAATTTTAAAATTCATCATTACACAAAATACAACTAGATAGTCTACATTTTACCATCTAATTGTCGATGCAAAACGACGGACAAATTGACAACATCAATAAGACTACAAAGAATAAACAATAAAGATTATGTGGCACAGATGTAAATGAGCTATATTTAGAGTAATATCATGAAGTATATTGCTCCTAAATTCTTTTTATCCTTACAAACTCCAGAAGAACGAAGAGGAAAGATACTGAAGCTAAGTCTTGTGATAATTCGGTAAATTTATTCACAAAATCTCTCCCAGCCTCCAGCTTCCAGAAGTGTGTTTGAGGCATAGGGGTGAGATAGTTTAGAAGAGTTACAAGTTTTAAAGGAGTAAATCTCTGAATCATAACCCTGATGTAAGACCATAAGACTTACATGATTCTAAAGATCTAAATATTGCATTCTTTTTCCCTTTATAAGTTTTCCTAAGTTTTTCTCACATAAAGGTTTTTAATGAAACAACAAGTGCATCATAAGGAACGGATGCGATGTACTCTTTTCTCTATCCCTTTTTTCCACTGGATTTTTGGGAGGAGTTTTTAATGAGGTATATGCATGTCGTAGTATTCGCTCAAAGGGGAGTATTACGAAACCTAGAAGATTTTGGTGTGAGCAAATACCAGGATTGTCCCTGGTGAGCTTATACTATAAATAGAGAGATATTGTATCATGTAAATAGATCTAAGATCAGAAATCAATAAAGACTACTCTGGTGTTCTCTCTCAATTGGTGTCTCTATAATTGATCTATTGTCTCTTGATGATTGAAGATTATGTGGATTATGGTTCATCTACTCTTCATTGATTGGTATCTCTGTAATTGTTCTATTGTTTCTAGGAATAAGTATGCTTGATCAGCTGTGCAAGGAATAAGTATGCTTGATCAGCTGTGCATTGATTGGGCGGTGTCAACTGTTGCCATGTACATGAGCTTGTAGTCACAGTAAAAAGAGAAACGTTTGCAGGACTCAGCGACTTGACGTGACAGTCAATGTCAGTGAAGTAACGCCATCAGCACACATAAGATGACCGTGGAGTTGGACCGATTCCTGGTGGAGAGGACCTAGCTGGATGGCCAAGAAGCTGGAGGAGTTCATGTTTGGTATCCATGGTTGGGCATGGCCAAAGGGAAAGCTGGGTTGGCTTTGCGAAGGGAGGACAAGCGTGTTCTCGGATCGGTTTGTTTCGGTGTTTGGATTTGCAATGAACTAAACAAAATATAAGTGTTTGGATTGGATCTTTTTAAGGTGACCATTGCCGTTTGTGATTCTCAAAAAATAAAGCTTTGCATTGCCCCGCTCGTTTTAGCTTTTTTTTCGGTTTCTACTTTGAACTTCTGTTTTTTTTCACTATTCAGTATTTTATCTTTTATAAATTTTTTTAGATATTTTAAGCTTTTTTGTATTTTCTTTTTTTTCCCGTGTTCCTTTGTATTGCCCCTAATGGATTAACATGTTTTTCTATTTTTATATTTTTTAAAAATTAATTATACCTAAAAAATCAAATCAGCTACAGTAAAAAAATCAGTTATAGTAAAATTTTAACCAAAAACTAAAAACCATCGCTAAAACCAATGCCCCACAATTGCAAATACCTGCTATGTCCTCACGGGATTTCTTTGGCAACTTTTGGGATTCGAGCCCAACCCCCCTTATCCAAACAGGCTTAGCGTCAATGGTCCAGGGACTAGGGAGGTTACGCCAAATATCTGACCAAAACCTGTCGTATCAAGGCGAAAACTCGAACCTTGGACCTGACAGCCACACCTGTCCACGTAGGAATAGTACGGGCATAGAGCTTACACAAGCAGCGAGCAATCAGATGAACGACAACTCATTCAACAGCTACATGTACATGCCCATCCTGACATCGCGCTAGCCTAGCCGCGCTCTTTTTACATCCATGGTAACCTAGAACTGTCACCGGTTGTTTGTCCCTACGCTAGCAGAATTCAATGGAAGCCAATGCGCTTCAAGCGGCACGGGAACAAGATGCCTCTTACGTACCGTCCAGTCAGCGAGCCCCCCACAACAGCAGCAGCGCTGGCTGCACTTCAGATGTTACAACCTGGTGAGCTCTGCCCGCTGTGCTGACGGCGAAGGAGTTGAAAGCAAGAGCTGAGCTGCACAAGCGGAAGGTTTCATCGCTTGCCGCCCTTCGCCCTCTGAGCTATCAAGCGGATTGCCTGCTTTCCCAGCTCTACATTCTCGGACCTACCATTATCTAATTGAACACACAACGTGCCATTGATGACATTAGAGACCACCCCTTGATGCCTGCCAGAAACAAAAAATCAAGTTGTTCCCCTTTAGACATCCAAGCAAAAACACAAATAAATAATTTACTTGGTAACATTATAAGCGAACACAAACTAATTGTGTTATATAGGTCCTCAGGCCAAATCCATTCCTCATGCTAATAATTCATCAACTCGTTCAGGTGCCAAGGCATGCCATTTTTCAGTGCAAAAGCTTAGGGTAATGTTAAGAAGAATTAGTTCAAAAATAAAATTCGAGATATATTTAACCAGTTACCAGTATAATGTAACAAACAAAACAATAATAAGAGTTTAGGCTAGAGGAAGATCTCACCATTTGCCATTAGAAGCTAGTTCGACCTCAATCCTCTTCCCAATCGCATCCTTGCCCAACTTGCACAGTATCCAGTTGGCATCCATTGCTCCGTCGTCTGTGCTCTGCTCATGCCTCTTGGCTGGTGTCTTACCTTCCAAGCCATCCAACTTGTCCATCGAAGGTCTCTTCCTCTTTGATCTCTGGCCTTTAGCAACATTTAACTCCTCTTGCTGAGAAGCCCAGGTGGTTGGTTCGTCTGGTTGAGAAGCCTGGGTGCTTGGCTGCTTGAAATGTGGACGCTTAAATTTAAGCTTGAGCAATGATGGCTTCAAGCTGTCTGGAGAGTTGTTGACAGAAAATGAAGCAGTTCCCTGGTTCTCGCTCAGCTGATTAGCAACAGATTGTTTATGTACAAATGATCTGCTTCTTGTACTGCCTTCATTTGCATTTTCCATTCCAGAAATTATAGCATTGCTCCTTTTCCCGGTTGCGTGCTTCTTTGAAGTACCTAGATCGCCCAAAAGGCTATTTCTTTGCTGTACTCCAGTCTCTCTAACTAGCTTCATTACACTTTTTTCTTTTACCTCACTCCTCAAGCTTTTGAACTGGCTTGTCACATCAACTTTCCCTCCTGAAATAGCCGGTGAAGATCAAGCTGCTTCAATATTCAACACAAAATCAAGGGAACAAACCTGAACTAAACTAAGAGATCTTGCGTTGCTAACCATCATGAAAGAGCTTAGTAATTTATTTATTTATTTAGAATAAGGGGATCAATAAAGAATGATGACTTATTGGCTATCAACAAAAAATGAATCCAGGTACAGGGCCATTAAGATGGGTAATAAATCAGGAATGGGAACAACGGGACTATATGAAAGACAGCAAATGTTAGTTAAAATTACAGTATATACAAGGCATGAAACCAAAGAGTGAGCAATGAGGGTCTGGGACTGGGTGTCAGGAAGGGAAGGATTTGAGGCACTGGATAAATCCCAAGTTGAAACCACAATAGGTAGGAGCACCCGCTCAGACACTTAGGTTGGAATGATCAAACAGTTAATTTTTGCCGCACAATGATGATGCTTTCTTGGGAGTCAAAAAGAGTATTAAGAAGGATCAATCTGTTACCAAATATGAAATGTGGCAATGCCCCCACATGTTAAAGAGCATCATAGAACTACAGAAATGCCACAAAATTGCTATAGTTCTATACCATTGGTAACAGCTCAAATTGCTAGTTTCTAAAATAAAAGATCATACACGCATACCAAATATATTATAGCAGGCAGGGATAAAAAAACCATCGGTTACCGGAAAAAATGGTGGGAACCGGAAGAGAAAAAACCGGCCAAAAATTTTCAAATGTAAATTTAAATTTGACTGCGTAACGCACTTCCTAGGTTGGTTTAGGCTTTTTTTGTGCTAGATTACCAATTGTATAAACTAAATACACATCAATTATCTGAAATCCTATTGACAATTTCCTGTCTGATTCTCTTGACAATTTGCTGTATAAAACGCAAACTTGCTGACTCCCAACTCACATGCAAAGCTCATTTTTCCCGGTAACCGGAACGGTTACCGATTTTCAAACAGCACAAATTCAAAATTTGATACCTGAATTTCATCCGGTTTTTCCGGTAACAGGCTGGTTACCGTTACCGCCCGCCAGGGGGGGTTTTCTCCGGTTCTGAGATTTCTATCCCTGATAGCGGGCAAACTAAAATAGTAAATGGCAAACTACCATGTAGAAGGCACATACCATGCATTGAACCCAGCTCTTGGTCTTTTTGAGAATTGGACATTTCAGACTTGGGAGAGCCACTCCTACTTTTGTGTCGTGAACCGAGATGAATAACCAACTTGGTACCTTTCCCTGTGTCACTCTTAGCAGTATTATCCTCACCTGCGTCTTTGAAATGCAAACTCGGAACCTTACTGCCTTTAATCTTGACTTTGGGTATCATATCAGCATTGTTTGCCGCAGCTTTCGTGGACGAGGATTTCAAATCCTTGTCTGAACTTTGAGTTGAAGATAAAACAAATGCATTACCATCATTCTTAAAAGAATTCCCATCATGATTAGCATCAACAATTTGATCTCCCAAATGACTATTCAATGATTTAGCCTCATGCCTTCTCTCCAAAAATATCTCATCTGGATTGCCGGCTGTTTTATTGCTTTGATTCCCTTTCTTCTTGGAATGCTTCTTATTTGACGCTGAATTCTTGATAACATTCTTCTCTTGCTCAGATAAGTCTAATGGGGGCTTAATATTGTTGCTTTTGAAAGAGAATTTTAGTGTATTTCTACCATCATTTTTCAATACATATGCACCAAGTTTTTCATCGTCCGAGTTCGGATAAGATGGTGGGACATCTTCCAAAGAAGGCAGTGCAGCAGCAGCCCTTAAACTAACCATAAGATCCTGATCAACAATGTCCCTCCTCTTCCAAAGCTCCCGAACTGCATCTTCTGTGTCCCTGATCTGAAGATAGCAACAAAGGACGTCAGATAACATAGTATAAGCGTATGGCAATGAGAAAGTATAATAGAAGTAAATAACACCTGGTAGCATTCGCCGCGGCATGCTGCACATGTATAATGTAGGTTTTGGTCAGCTTGAAACTGCTGGTACTTTTCCTCGCTGCAAAAATATATGGAACAATGGTACAGAATGCAAAGCAGATGGGGGAAATAGATAGCAATGCGTATAGAGAATTGAAGTATCAAGGAAGAAGAAAGTAGACTCAGAGAAGGCAACAGAGTGAACAGACATGTGTAATTATTCAAACAAAAACATGGGGTTGACATTCACACAGACCTGATACCATCACATTCAATATGTACCCACTTTTCACAAACATCACAGCAAACCATCGGTATCACTTCAGAATCTCTATAAACCTGAAAAGGGGGCAGAAGTTAATAAAATGGAACAGCATTGCAACACATTATGGAGTATGTGAGAAAAGATTGCTTCATACATTCTTCAACTTAACACAAACGAAATATCAATCCAAGAGACTTTCAACTACAAACAAATAGCTTCCTCACTTTAAGACCTCATGCATAAAATGCTAACACTATATTAGAAGAGAAACAGTGGGACAGAAACAAGAAAACCTCTAATGCCCCGACATTGAACGAGACATGATAAATTCCACAAACTAAAATTCGTTTCTTTCATTGCAGAAAGTATAGTAGCTATATAAAGAAAAAGTAATAGGGAAGGGCTACCTTCAAGCAAACTGGACAGTAGTTTCCTTTCACAAACAATCGTCCACAAGCATCACAACATGTGTACCCCAGAAACCACCTGTGCATCCAAGTTCATATTGTTATAAAAAAGCAAAGACATGTGAAAAAGATCTTAAGTAAATTTCAGATCAATCTTTTGAATTAGTACCTTGTGCTATGGCCACTCCCAGGTACACCAGACCCACAGCTGTGACACCTTGTATGTTTTGGGCATAAGTACGGCCCATGGCTAACATTCTACAATGTTATATTGTTCACTGTTAAGTCAAGAGCCACAGATGAAATCTATATAAAATAGGGGAAGGAAAAAAGTGCACAATAGTTGTACCTTGTGTGAGGGTTGCTGACAGTAACAGTGATAAGCACCATCACACCTTTTACAAAACATTAACTTATTGGGATCACCAGGCTGTCGGCATACCTGTATATATGGCAAGCATTCATCTTATACAGAATCAAGCAAAGAAGCCGGTAGAGGTTATGGTATAACAAACATACTACATGGTTCCAAGATGCTAATTTAGAATTTTAGCATGGAAAAGAAAAAAAACATCCGCATATAGAAATGGGGAGAAGAGCACTTCAAAATTAACATGATCAAATCGTATGTATTGCTAGATTTGGAAGTACATGACCACCACAAGAACAATCGATTAATAAACAAGTAATAGACCCCTCAAATACTGGCAAATGTCCGTTACAATTTGCAGCAAGTGCCCTCAACTCAAAAAGGACTTCAACTACTCAGGTAACCACGTATACATGAAACCAAAGTTCAACGGTACTGGAGAATTCTTACAGCACTTTGGCTACAAAAAAAAACTCCAATAGATGGAAATGCAGATGTCTAAGGTAATGATAATAATAATGTAAATACAGACACAACTGACCTCACAGTTGCGGCAAGAGGGACAGACCCATGAGCTCCAGTGAAATAGATCTAGATGGAACATAAATTCGTCAAAGGGTATAAAAGATGTGCTGAAGAGACAAAGGTAGGGGAATTATTTAGAATTACCTCTATGTTCACCCCAGTTTTTCAAACAATTTCTATGATACTTTTTGTTGCAGAGTTTGCATGGAAGCATTTTGGCAGCTTTTGTGCTGCCCTTATTTTCTCCAGAGAAGCATAAGCGGCACATAACCTTGACAGCAGCATTGCCTTGATCTTCTTGGCCCCAGCCCTCTTCATCTCCTTCTGCCTCCTGGAAAAAGAATGAGAATTTCTCGTATTAGTAGATGAAAAAATAAGCCCATTTAAGTAGTGTCACTACATGAAAATGAAACAGTAAGCCAAAATGAAACATCAACTGCATTGTACAGAATCCTGAAAGTGTAGCATTTATAGGCACCAACTAAAGATGCAAACATAAGGTGTGCAACAAAATTAGCAATCGCAGTTACAAGATAGCTTTCATGGGCACTATGAATCCATGATCTGATACTTCATAAGGTAATAAAGAGCTTCACTCATGGTACAGCTATCGTTTTACTAATTTCCAAACATGGAGAATGGCCTTAAGAGTGCTGGAGCAGCTATTCGTGTTACTGTTCAGGTAAGTCTAACATACAGCAAGGTCAGCATGACCGCATGAGTAACGTACATGAGAAGCTCCGCAAGACACGAATCTGTTTCTAAAGCTTGTTGATGATACGTTAAGACGCAGTTATTTGTACCATATACCCCTCCTATATGGCTATATTATTCCAGGGACCAGGGCTCCCCCCAGGCTCATCCACGCCTCCACCCATGCATAGCAAACACGTGCGCGTGCACATGCACATGCACAAGACAACACTATGTAACTAAAAACAATAAACGATCAGCACCATCATTTTGCATTTACAAAGCCTCAAAAGCCATCTATATAACCATGGGCATGTTCTTTTTGACTTCTCAAACCGGTTTTTGGCTTTTGCTTCAGTACCTAACTTTGAAATATTTTTTTCAAAATAGGGTCTACAAGTTAATTATAGTACACGTTAAAAACCCAACATCTGTACTATCCAAAATCACAAGCGAGTATCTCTCTCCATAATCTCTATCACAAACAACTAAAATTCAAAATTTTCAATCAAAAGCTATAAGCCATAGCAATATCAAAAAGGCCCCGTAAAGCTCCACAGGCACCAAGAACCACCAACATTTATCATTGTACAAGTTAAACCAAACACCCTACAAACTTGACAGTTAAACCCGACACCCTAAAATTCTCACGTCATCACAAAACCTCATACTCCAATCACACTCATCCACACCCCCCAAATAACAAAGCAAACAGCACCATCGATTCTATCTGGCGTAGCCCTCGTAAATACACACTCATTCAAAATAGCATAACTAGGACCATGAATAATCCCTAGAGCCACACACCAAATTAAACGCGCCCGAACAACTATTGATTGTGATATTTCCTATTTCCTCAAAAAAAACAAAGACCAGCTCTAAAAAACATACCTACAGTGGCTACACGCTACTATAAACACTTCAAGACAAAAAGCTGAAAACTTTTGTGCCAATGCATGATGTCCACACACAATCCCTTCTCCCAGTAAAGAATTCCCCACAAATCTGCACCAAAACCTCGCTAAATTCACCTGTACGAGCTAAACAGCCCGAGGCACAGAACCCGAAATGCAACCCACACGAACACGCACGAGAATCACCACGGGCACACCACCTCGCAACAAACCCTATCTCCAAATCACCCGCCCACCCCCTTCCCAACAAACAACCACCAGGAAGCCCCCAAGGGAGGAAATTGAAATTTCTACCCTAGCCAAGCCATGCCGAAGCGAGAGCACGCGAGATTCGCTCACCGGTGATCCGTAGCAGCCGCCCTCGAGCCGGCGGGCGATGTCCTCCGCGGCGGCCGCCTGGCGCTGCATGGCCGCCCGGCGCACCTCGTCCTCCCCCTCCTCGGGCGGCTCCACCGGCGGCACCTCCACCTGCACCGTGGCCAGATCCTCCCCCTCGGCCGCCGGCCGCAGCAGCCACGGATCTGCGAGGAAGCCCTCGAGCGCCGCCGCCCATACCGCCGCGCCTCCCTTCCCCCTCGCCGCCCCAAACCCTAGCTCGCAATCGCACACCCGCCGGCTGCACAGAGAGAGAGAGAGAGATCAGACGCGAAGCCCTCGTCAACACGCGAGAGAGAGAGAGAGAGAGAAAGCGAGAGGTAGACGAGAGAGTAGAGAGGGGGAGTGTGTATTACCAAGTGATGGGGCACGCGACGTGAAACGCCATGGGAGCTTAGGCGAGACGGATGGTGGCCAGATGCGGGGGGTGGGTTTGGTTTCGAACGAATTCTCAGGGAGGAGGAGGGTTTCCTCCAGATTTCGGTTTGGTTTCGAAAATTTGAGAGGATTTGGTGGGATTTTTTAATTTTGGATTTGGAGATTGGATGGGAGGCGGGGAGGGTGAGGAGCACGGCGGGCGAAGAGGGGCCAAGCGGCGGGTGGTGGGAGTTTTTGCGGTTGAGCCCCTGGGAGAGTGGGATTTTGTATGGAAAGGGTTCGGGGGGGTGGGGCGTGGAGTGACTGGAGTCTGGGAGGTTTTTGCGTTTAACTCCTTCGAAAGATGGACATTTGTGTATATGGGCTTCGTGGCGGAGAGTTGGTAAGGTTTTCTTAGGATAGGCTAGGGCTCGCATGGGCTATAAGATTAAGTTGGGCTTTATGTTTGTTAGGCCTCAGCCTGTAAATGCCATCGGAGCATATGAAGCCCGTTAACTCCAAGCTCGCTCGAGGCCGAAGAAGCTCTTGCCAAGCAGCCATGATGCTCTCCTGCCGGCTCGCGCCCGGCGCCGCCGCGGCCGTGAGGCTGCTCTCCACGTCCGCCTCGGCGGCCGCCGCCGAATCCGGCGGCGGAGGAGGCGGGGATACGCTGGGGAAGCGGCTGCTGAAGCTGATCTACCCGAAGCGGAGCGCGGTAGTGGTGCTGCGGCGGTGGGCGGAGGAGGGCCGCACGGTGCAGAAGTACCAGCTCAACCGCGTCGTCCGCGAGCTCCGAAAGTACCGCCGCTTCAAGCACGCCCTCGAGGTACGCCTTTGACACCACCGCCGCCGCCTTGCTCATGTCCACCACCTGTTCGCTGTATTGCCGGCCTGACCCTGTCCCACGCTGAATGCAGATCTGCGAGTGGATGAGGACCCAGCCGGAGATGAGGCTGCTGCCGGGGGACTACGCCGTGCACCTCGACCTCGTCGCGAAGGTCCGGGGCCTGCCCGGCGCGGAGAAGTTCTTCGAGGACATCCCGGAGCGGGCCAAGGCGCCGTCCACCTGCAACGCGCTCCTGCACGCCTACGTGCAGCACGGCGTGCGGGACAAGGCCGAGGCCATGCTGCGGGAGATGGCCAGCGCGGGGTACCTCACCTGCGCGCTACCGTTCAACCACATGATGTCACTCTACATGGTGAGCGGCGAGCTGGAGAAGGTGCCGGAGATGATCAAGGAGCTCAGGAGGTACACCGTGCCGGACCTGGTCACCTACAACATATGGCTGACCTACTGCTCCAAGAAGAACAGCGTGAAAGGCGCGGAGAAGGTCTATGATCTGATGATGGATGAAAAGGTGGTTCCAGATTGGATGACCTTTAGCCTGCTGGCTAGCATTTACATCAATGCCGGGCTTCATGTCAAAGGGCGGGACGCGCTGGTGGAGATGGAGAAGAGCGCCTCCAGGAAGGAGCGAGCCGCGTACTCATCGCTTATCACCCTGTATGCAAGCTTGTCAGATAGAGGTAACTTGGACAGGGTATGGAGCAAAATGAGAGAAACCTTCAGAAAGTTCAGCGACTCCGAGTACAAGTGCATGCTTACTTCTCTTACAAGGTTTGGCGATATCACAGAAGCAGAAAGTGTTTACAGGGAGTGGGAGTCAGCTTCAGGAACGCGTGATTCGAGAATCCCTAACACGATCCTCTCATTTTACATCAAGAATGGCCAGATGGAAAAGGCCGAGAGTTTTCTTGATCACATTGTGCAGAAAGGAGTCAAGCCCAGCTATAGCACCTGGGAGCTGTTTGTTTGGGGCTATCTCAGCAGTGAGAAAATGGACAAAGTTTTTGAATGCCTGGAGAAAGCCTTGTCAAGCTTGGAGAAATGGGAGCCAAACCCTCAACTCGCCTCGGCAGTCTTCTCTCAGATTGAGAAGACAGGTGACATTGAAGCTGCAGAGAAGCTCCTGGTCATGCTTCGAGAAGCAGGGTACGTAACGACTGAGATATATAACGCAGTCCTGCGCACTTACGCGAAAGCTGAGCTGATGCCTCTGATAATTGATGAGCGAATGGACCAGGACAAGGTTGCAATGGATGATGAAACTAGGAGATTGTTGAGATTGACAAGCAAATACCCAATTGGTGAGGCTTCGACATTGATGTCTTGATATGTAACATGTTGTGGTTGAGGGAATGTTTCAAGATGCAATCACAAGCTATCGCTTTTGTGGATTTGCAGTTTTGTGGTAAGAGCTTGCATCCGAGGAGAAGGAATCTGTAAAAAAAAATAGCGCAATGAATGTATCATTGTCTCCGAAGATTCCACTCCATAGTTGTAGCATTACCTGTTCATTGCCTTTTTGATAATCTCACACAGAAATTTAGCATATTTTGCCACAACTAAATTTGTATATAGCGGTTATCCTGTATGACTATGTAAGCGGTATATTGAGATCCCAAGTGTTGCCGAAGTTTGATCATTGGTGTGCTGGATTTGTGAGCTGGCCTATTCTGAATTTTTGTTGTCTATAAACAGGACTCATTTACTTTAGAATAGCTTCATAACTCATAAGGACCAACACACGATGGAATTATAAAATGCTGCTCCAAGCAGGATGGCAGGCACGATTTCAAGACTAGCAAAAGCACAAGCTTCCATACTTGCAAAATTTTCACCGGATTAGGAAGTCAGCAAAGTTCATTCAGTTTGGCGTATTGGCGAGTGAATGCATACTACTACTGATTTCAGTAAACAGGACACAGATCTGATCCCTTCTACAAAAAAGCACAATTACCGCTGATAGATTCTAGAGTCCATACAGCAGAGCAAGTTCACCAAATGATACACCTACACTACAATATGAAGCTACAAACTAAACCAACTCTAACAAACAACCTAAAGTGTGGCACAAGAGAAACATCTATACATGCATCGGGTTTAAGTGGAGCTTCACAGGGCGCTTCTCATTTCAAAGGAGGCAGAGGATATCACAAGCTACAGTTCCACACGAAGGTGCAATTTTCCGCGTCACTCATTTTTTCCAGAACTTGGACATAGCGACAACGAATGCCCTAATGATAAGCCAAAATAGGTTGGTCTCTTTCTTCTGCTGCACCTTCCCAGTTCTCCTGCGGGTCATTAAAGAGGAACAACATGACAACAAATTAGAGTGTTATCTGTGCTTTACTGAATCACAATGCATGTTTAAGAATAATCAAATGAAGATGCAGCAATACATAAAATGCAAGTCAGCAAACATTTGGTGTGGTTGAAAATTTTCCAATGAACCATGCCAAGATTTTTTAGCAACCAAAAACGGAAATAGGATGGGGCAAATGAATTGGTTTATGTAACAAATTTTAAGATGGAAGTATATTTTGTTTTGTTGTTTTGTCTCAGCTATAATTTTAGGCCCAAAATTGATTTTATATAGCAATTTAAGACCAACAAATCGGTTTCTAGACAAGAGAAACATATCCTAGTGTGACGGACTCAATTGCCTGATGCTGACATTATTAAATGGTAACACATAAATCACATATGGCATACAAGCTGCATTTGAGTACAAAGGGATTCGATGCAATAGATAGCCATCTTCGCAGATGTGTTTCATCTCTACTTTGAGCACAAATGCATAACGAAAGTGGTAAAATAGCATTTCTTTATAATGGAAAAAAATTATAGGTTCTTGGTATCATGGTAGGACTTTCAGGTCAACTACCAAAGTCAAAATATGAAGGTGAAAGTTTGATCTTAAAAGACAGGAATGCCTCCAATCATGCATCAGTTATGTGCTTAACAACTGATCTTAATGAACGCAGCAGACCTAATAGTGGATTATCTACTAGCATAGTAGCATGTTATTTGGAAGTTACTTATGGCTAAATTCATATCTGACCATGTACAGCTCTTCTGATGCATCACTTTTGCCTCAACTAAGAATGGTTACATGATGTACGACTATATGATGGATTATGCTAGGAAGTTGCAGCCATACAGGGTAACATCATGCTGACCGTAGCAATACAAATTAGTTCAGGTAGTGTAGAATGATCCAAGCAATACCTCTGCAGGATGTAATGGTGCGTATTAACTTTAACAATATGCACAGGGAAGAAAACATGGGGAAACATTGGCTTACCTAATATGCTGTGGCCTTTTGTGACGTATGAAGAAAATTATAAACAGTAAGCATGCAACGCAAAGTTAGAAGGCAAAGTGCATGCCTGCTGATCGCGGTTGTGGTGTTTATTCCATGTTCATGCTTTGCATCGCTTGCCTCATGCTCATCATTTGTGACAGTAGATATTGATTTATTGAATTCACTTCCATCTTCCTTTACCGCACTGTGCTTGTCTTTCATGTGCTGCAACCCCTATAAAGAAGCAGAATAATGAGTTGGACCTGTCAGAAATTAAGTGAATAAATTATGTCACCAGCAAAAGAGGTCTACCAAAATTTCACATCCAAATGCAAGCTATACAAGAGAGTGTATCCTCAAGTTTAAAATTAACTAGCTATTTGTCATATTAAAAGTAAGGGGAACAACTGGATGTAGAGACGTTAAGTCTGCTATCAGAGTCCCTACTCCCCAGCCTACCCCACCAAAATTTGGTCGAATAAAAAATAACTTGATAAACCAAAGGATAGTGAAATTTTGGCAAGCCAATTGAGAGCCCACACATGTGCATGCGAACACGCAGGCACACGAGAGAGAGAGAGAGACAACAGAAAAGAATTGAGCTTTTTTTTTTTTGCTGCCAGGGTTTCAGCTAAAAAACTGACAAGAATTTTGCCAATCTTGCCAAGTCAGTGGGCCAAATTTTGGTCACTATCTCGGCCAAACCAGTGGCCATGAACCCAAACATACCTTAACACCAAAAACAAATGTGGTGTGTTACCCATTTCTGTTGAATATTTTACTACTTCTGGCAAACTCTAGAGGGCAACAGGAGGAATTCAACGCTGTTATTATTCTAACACAACCTGCAAACATATAGATAGAACCAACATTTCTAATCCCCAACACAACTAGACAATGTTGCATGTGAAAAATAGCTCTCAAAATCAAAGCCACTATGTCAACACTCTTATGCCATAGATTGCATTGTACATCAATTAACAATGAATATCAGCAGTTCAGCACCACAAGCTATCAACATAATGAATAGAAGGCACATGTCTGATCGCAGGTTGGAAAATGATGCACCAACTAGTGAGTTGTCACAGGAAAAGCACTTGCAGAATTAAAGTGTATGTCTACTTCATGCAAATCAGTTGTATAGTTGGGTACTACAGCATACTTAAACCAATGCATTCGATAAAAAGAAAGAGCATGCTATTTCAAAAAAAAACGATGTTCCATATGGTATTCACAGGTTTTCCTTAATATGCTCAACACAAATAATAAGTAATGGTGCAATGCTGCACTATTTATTGGACATGGAACAATTCTCGCAGAAAAATAATTTGACTGACCTTTGTATCCAATTCTGGATGACAAACAAGACCTTCTGACTTTTGTTGCTCGTCAGGGCTTGCATCAAGCATTGATTGCTCAAACTCATCCTGCGCCCTCAGTACTCCAGACACTTCAACAGACTTGGCTGTATCTTCTGTTTCTGGATAACTTGTATTCGAGTTAAAAGCATCCATTGTAGAACTAAACCAGCCATCTATAACTGGAACATCATCACTAGTAATACCTTCAGGAAACATCTCATCCTGCTGTAAAACGGTCTGATTTATTTGAAGAGCACCATTAGTTTCTGAGAAAACCTTAGCTTCATCAACAGCACTATTAGTCATGTCATCGTGATGATCATCAGGAGATGTCACATGCTCCTGTAAAAGCGCCCCCTTTGTTTGAAAAACAGCACTAGTTTCTGAGGAAAGAATAACTTCATCAGTGACACTACTGGAATCCCCCTCATGACCATCTGCCAGACTGTCTAGCTCAATTTTTTTATCTGAATCAGAAATATGAGCAAATGAAGGTGATTGCTTTTCAGAACTATTCATGTCAATCTCTCTTGATCTCCCATATGGAACTTCATCTTGTTTCTCCATGTTTGTCTCCAAACAAGCTGAATCTGCTATATTCCCATTTTGGACTACACTATTCAGAACACTAGCCTCTAAGAGATGAGGTGACCCCAGTAGCTGCTGACTGCTGATAGCGTTCTTTTGCGATGAGAATACTTCCTCACTGTTGGACGCTTCCAACACAGAATCCTTGCCAACTTGATTCTCGTCAGACATATCTAATATCTCTATATTGTCTTGGTCCAATTCATGCCTAATTGACAGTTCTGAAGAATCAGGGCAATCTTCAAAACTCAGTGCCTTAGCATTCAAGCCACCAGGGCCCAGAACTCTGTTCTCCTGGATGATATCTCTCACAATTTCACGAACTATATAATATGACCCTCCAACTTCCTTATGTGTGAGATTAACTGAAGGGAATTTTCCATCATTTGAAATTCGATAGCTGAAAGAAATGGCAACAACAAGGCCGATTAGATCACTGTAATGGAAGAAAACGTACATGCACAATCAATTACATATGAAATAGGGAATGGAAAACAGAAACTTCCACATAATTCAGGACATGAACAGAGAAAACAGGCAAATCCAGATTCGTAGAGAAAAAATAACTAGTATGACAACCAAGTTCAATTTTGGTTATGAAATTTCCAAGCACACGAAGCTTGCCTATTCTTGCTAGGAGACACTGGCAGCTTCATTTCAGTACCAATCAGACTTAACTTGGTAATTAGTCCCTCCATGCCACAATACAAGTCCATTTTGACTTTTCACAATCTCCAACGTAACAGTGATTTTGTACTATGGTATACTAGTAAAAATAAGGAATATATATATATTATGAAAGTATTTTGCAAGACAATCCAACTATATTATTTTTATGTAGTCAATTTATATAATTTAACATATATTAATGGTCAATGTTTTAAAACCTTGAGCGCATGGATCCCAAATGGACTTATATTGTGGGATGCTTAAGACCTACAATCTACTGCAGTCTGCAGGCATACACAAATCCAAGCACAGGGAGAACAACCACAATATAATGCGCGGAATTTCGCTAGTGGCTACAAACAGCTATTAAACTGAAGCGACAGAGAAAGAGATCGGGTCAGTACGTGTTGACGAAGGACTCGACCATCTCCCTCCTCTCCTCCTTGGTCTTCCTCACCCGCGGCTTCTTCTGCGCGCAGCACCGCACCACGCCAACCACCCGGAACCTACCGCCGCCCCTCTCCTGAGCCGAAGCGGAAGACGACGAAGGGTAGGGCACCCCGCCGCCGCATCTCCCGAGGACGGACGCCTGCGCGATGGCCCAATGAACGCTCCCGGTGGCCTGCATCCTCCTCAAACAGTCACCCGCCACCCGAGGCTCATACACAACCCCACCTGCAACAAAACAAGGCACAAGAGACCACCATTAATCAAAGAGGGGGAAGGATATGCTGCGGTTCAAGAACCTCCGCAAGAGACCCCAACCCGCGAAGGAAAGAAACGCAACACCGCCACCGCCACCAACCAAGAAATGCGGAAGTAGGAGCAGAGACACCACCGGAAAGCCAAGAAACCGAGGAAGGTGCGGAAATGGTGGGGTTTTGGAGGCGATTGGATTGGTGAGCCGCCTTGTAAGCCCTAGCGTGGGATGGGATGGAGAAGGGGAGGAGGCGCGGGCGATGGAGACGGAGATGGTGGGCTCCGCTCGGCTCTTTGCAAGCGGTCGGGGTTCCTCCTAGTCCTAGGTTTTCTCCATCACACGTGTTCTTCCCTTTTTACATTTTTCTTTTTTTCAGTGTTCCTTTGTATTATTTGTGATAGACTAACATATTTTTTCTATTTTTATATTTTTTTAAAAAAATTTAATTATACCTAAAAAGTTAAATCAGCTACAGTAAAAAAACGAATTATAGTAAAATTTTAGTCAAAAATCAGAAACTATTGTTAAAACGAACGCATTGTTTAGGGATGACTCCATATTCACATTATTGTTTGCGGCCTGAATAGTTCAGATCGGTACACGGGTACATCCTCGTCAGCCATCCCATCTGGTGCCAATGGCGACGGAAAGGTCGACAATTTAGCCACTGCGTTGGTCGACAACGGCATCCTCGTTGGTCGTCCTGTGTGGTGCCAATGGCAGTGGGAAGGTCAATGATTTGGCCCCCACAACGTGGCCGACGCCGGCATCCTCGTCAGCCATCCCGTCCGGTGCCAACGACGGAGGCGGCGATTTGGCCGCCGTTCGGTGCACCTGCCGCTAGTCGCCGACCAAGCCTGCTACTTGGCCACCGTCGGACGCACCTTCCCTCCCGTCCGGGTGAGCACGGCGGCGGCAAGCTCCGCGATTTGGCCCCCGTTCGGCGAGCCCGCTACTCGTCGTGCATTGCTGACCAGGAAGACAGTCAGTTCTTGTGCCAACATTCGGTACTTAGTTCCTGTACCAAGACAATGAGTTCGTCAGATTCACCATACTGTCCTGTGTATAGAACTTCTATTTGATAAGAGTGATCTGCTGGATAGATGCTATATCTGCTACAGTTGTTACTACAAGTCAGGATATGCTCTGCGATCAATCTGGAAGCAAAGAAAAAAAATTAGTCCTTGATGACTGAATTGGTCCTTGGAAGTGGTAGCTAGTGTGTTTCATCCTAGTTGGTCAAGGAGGCTCTTGGAGGAGAGCAAGGTTGTCACGCCGTATAAGCAGCAGTTTGTTTAAGTTACGTATGTGGTAAAAGCATTGAACAGCGGTATTAGTTTTGTTACGAGCCAATCCCTGCAGATACATAGAAGAAACATGATGTTGAATCATTAGCACCTGCACTGCATCTTTTCAATCGTTCGTCCAGGATAAGCGAAGCTGCTCTGCCGCACAGCGTGTCGGCGAGCGCCCTTGGCCGTTGTGACCCCCGAAGCTAGACTCTGCTGCCAGCCACAGTGCCGCATGGTGCACACCTTTGGCCGCTGTCCCAGCCACACGACGAGCGCACGGGCCGCGCCCCCCGACTGGCCTCCCCTCGGCCTCGGCGCCTCTACTCCCAGCCGCTCCAGTCGTCGCCCGCCACCGTGGCCCGTTGTTGCTAGGGTTAGGAGGTGGGAGGATACAAGGAGGAGCCACCCGAATCGGAGGCGTCAGGTGAGGAGGAGGAAGAAAGGGAGGAGATCGGCGGTCGTCACGGTGGGGAGGGGAGGGGCTGAATAATCGAGAGAGATAATGTGGTGGGCACGTGGGACAGAGACACGGTTTAGCCTTATAACTGCTTTCATGAAATTACCTATGTGCCCTTTTCGTCTAGTATCACTCCTGTGTACCACTCAGATGCACCGAAGATATCAATATCGTCAGAGAGGTAGGATAGGCTGTATTATACAGCTAAGAACAATTGAATATACCAAATCAAATCTCATTTCGTGTCTGATACTAGAAAAACTGTAGTTTCAAATATGATGGTTCTCAAATACTGTATCATCTAAATAGGCCCTAAAAAGTCATAACACATTCCTCGACGGCTTGACCCCATAATTTGATGGTAAAAATGGCATTCACCTAGGGTCTTCGATATCAATTTTTGGTGTTTATGTACTTTATGTTATCAATGTAAACCATAGGATTGTTATAAAACGAGGTGTCGTCACCGCTTTGGGTCTGTTTTTTTTATTTTTGCTGTGGTTTATAACTTTTGACTGAAAATTTTGAAGTTTAGCTATTTGCGACATAGATTACGGAGAGAGATAATCGCTTGCGATTTTAGATAGTACAGATGTTGTGCTTTTAATGTGTACTATAATTAACTTATAGACTAAATCTTAAAAAAATACTTCATTTGAAAATTAGGTACTGTAACAAAAACTAAAAATTATTTTAAAAAGCTGAAAAGGATAAATCCTTAGTTTTCTAGAGAGAGAGAATGTATTGTTAACTAAAGTGTTGCTAGCTAGCCTAGAGAGTTCGAGCATGTTCTGGAAAAAGGAAGTTGCTTGTTGACTGGAGCAATGGAGATTGTGCCGGCCCTGCTGCCTACTTACATCACCCTGTGGCCTGTGCACCACCGACGCTTATCTAGGACCAGACATCCGTCCTAATTGGCTGGTAAGCCCGCAAGCAAAAGAATGTTTGGCAAAGACTAGGATAGTTAGTCGGTGTATATCTCCATTTGGACCAAAGAAATGAAACTTTTTTCAGCTTCGTTTCGGGAAGTTGTACTTCGAACCTACCTACGCTACGTACGTGTGCACGACACGAATCGTCGGGCTCTACGTACGTATGCAGTAGCGTGTCACGTTATAGATTTGAAGGTTGTGCCTACAATAATCAATGAACGTCGACAAGCATAATTGGCTGGCTGGCTAATCGCCTCGTTAACTTGCTCGATATATCGAACAGATCATGATTAACTAATTTAAGCACGTCAGCTCGTCGATCCTAACTAGACTTAATTCCTGGTACGATCTTTCGCAATCATATATACATCTGACAAGCAACCTGACTGTTGGATTTCTCTATCTCTTCTTCAATTTCTAACTTATTTTTCACTATTTTTAAATTTTATTTTTCTAACTTTTTTATTTTTTTATCTTTTCTTTTTTCGTATTCGTTTGTATTGCTCGTGATAGGTAACTAGTTTTTTTATTTTTAATTTTTTAAAAATTTAACTATACCAAACAAGTTATTGTTAACTATAATACAAAATAAGTCCACTACAATAAGAATTTAGCCATAAGTCATTTTTAAGTCCAAATGAGCATATGTAAAACTATGGGTCTGTTCTTTTTAGCTGCGGCTTTTGGATTTTGGCTGAAATTTTTGAATTTTAGTTGATTGCGACAAAGATTATGGAGAGAGATATTCGCTTACGATTTTGGATGATATAGATGTTGGGCTTTTAACGTGTACTATAATTAACTTGTAGACTCCGTCTTAAAAAAACTCCGTTTGAAAGTTGTGTACTGTAGCAAAAGTCAAATACCGTTTTGAAAAGTTGAAAAGAACATATCCTATATCTAACCGCCTCGATAGTGAGTAGACGTGCAAGCAAAAGTTTAATGGATCTTGCTAAACGGTACTTCAGTGTTTTTTTAATGTTCGTGGGGACTCGATTTTTGTTTCGTTGGATACTGCTTCATGATCCATATTGTGCGCGCTGCAGTGAAAAAATCGGTCGTCGCCTATCGCTTATGGCAGAAGTCATAATGAGCGAGGCCTAAGCAACGTTTTCTGTTCTTGTGCTTGAGTTCAATTTAAAGGGGTTCTCACGGTTTTTTTTCTTGATCCGAACTCAAGTAAATGTATAGAAGTCTTTGGGTATGATCCGACCTCATGTGATTTTTTTTGTTTTTTCTCGGGTGAACAACGTGATAAGGGGTAATCAATTTATTTAGGACCCTCGGGAGTCGCAATATGGATGAGCATATGGTAGTTTTTATTGTGTTCTTTATGGTTTGTTTTATTTATTTTTTACAGGCTATCAAATTACTTTTTATATAATATAATTTGCATAAATCTAGTGTATAATTCGTGTAAAAATGCCATGCAGAACAGGGCAGAATAATATGTATTGGGGCATTCCTCAATACATCAGATCACCACATGCTAATAACTAGCGTATTGGACGGAGGCAGATCGGCATCCAACGGCTGAAAAATTAGTACTTCTAGAGAAAAAAAGTACCCGAATGCCTCGAGACATCTCCAACAAAAAAAAAATGCCAGAATGTATATGATCCGTACGTGCGTGTTCACAGCTAACGTCAAACTGCCACCCCAAAGAATAGCGTGTTCACAGAGCTAGTATATACACATATCGTGTAGTATAACATGTACATATGCACGCACTACCCGGTAATCGCTCAATTAACCACCACATTTATGCGCCACGAACACATCTTATGTTGTTACTTAGTACCTGAAGCAAGCAAGCGTGCGGATTAATTTGTTCCGGCCACTCGTTTTGGTCCTTGCTTCCACACCACCCCATCCTCCACGCCGCGTGGAGTTGAATCAGTTGATCTCATCCGTCCATCCAAACACTCGCCACGCGCCCGCGCGCACCGCCTCCCTTGCCTTCCGGACAATCACATCTCGCGCGCGCACGCAACCCCCTCGGCCATGGCGATCGAGCTCACGCACGCATACGTACTCATGTATATATACACACGTACACTGGCGCGCATACACTTATCTACGCATCTCTCTCTCTCTCTCTCTCACTAAGCTCCAAGCATCATTCACCATTGATCACTCGAGTGCGTTGCTGGGCGTGAAGGATAAGGCATTAATGGACGGCGGTGGCTGCGCCGACGACGTCGACCGGTCGGTGCGGGTGAACATAGAGGCCCAGCCGAGCGACCCGGCGGCGGGGACGCCGTTCGAGCCGCAGCTGTCGGACTCGCCGCCGCGCTCGAGCGTGGACGACGGTGGGCGCGACAGCGACCGGGCCCGCGAGGCGTCGTGCAGCGTGCGGGCCGGGGACGGGGCGGCGGGGCCGGAGCGGAGGCTGACGATGCTGGCGATGAGGCTGGCGATCCTGGAGAAGGCGGCGAGCGGGATCGGCGCTCTCGGTTTCATCTGGGCCACCGTCGTCCTCCTCGGCGGCTTCGCCATCACGCTCGGCCGGGTCGACTTCTGGTCCGTCACCGTCATCCTCCTCATCGAGGGCGCCCGCATCTTCAGCCGCAGCCACGAGCTCGAGTGGCAGCACCAGGCCACCTGGTCCCTCGCCGCCGCCGGCCGCTCCAGCTTCCGCCTCGTCGCGCGCTCCTTCCGCTTCGTCTTCGGCCTCGCCGCCGCCGATGGCGGCGGCCGCAAGGTGGCCGCCGCACCCAGATGGAGCTGGGGTTGCAGGTGGAGCTGGAGCTTCCTGTCGAGGCACGTCGGGAGGGTGTTCTACTGGCTGCAGCTGGCATCGGCGACGGCGTGCGTCACGCTCTCGGCGGTGCGGCTCGTCAAGCAAGACTTCGGCGACGCGGAGGACGCGCGGACCAACCGGCGGTCGGCGCTAGACATCTTCTACGGGCTCGCGCTCGCGGAGGCGCTGCTGTTTTTGATGGAGAAGGCGGTGTGGGAGTGGGAGGTGAGCCACGGGCGCCTGCTGGAGCGCGTCGCCGGCGAGTGCCACCTCTCCGGCGCCCAGGGGCTCGTCGCCATCCGCCGGTTCTTCTACGACGCCTACTCGCGGTGCGTCGACGGGAGCATATTCGACGGCCTCCGCATGGACCTCGTCTCCTTCGCCGAGGAGCTCCTCGTCGGAGGCTCGCACGACGAGCAGCGCATCGGCGTAGGCATCCTCGTCAACGTCGCGGCGAGCCCGAGGCTCGGGAACGCGGCGCTGCGGAGGGTCGGCACGTCGGCCGCCGTCATGGAGCGGCTGGTGGAGATGCTCAGCTGGAAAGGCGCCGCCGAGGCCGGCGCGCGGGCGTCCGCGGCGCTCGTCGTGTCCAAGCTCGCCAGCAAGAAGCGGAACGCCCTCCGCGTTGCCGGCGTCCCCGGCGCCATCGAGTCGGTGTCGTCGCTCCTCTACGCCGCCGACGAGGAGTGCAACCTCCTCGGCCTCCTCATCATCAAGAAGCTCGCGCACGACCACGACAACTGCAGCAAGATAGGCAACGCCCGCGGCCTCCTCGACAAGATCATCGACTTCTCCGCCATTGGAGCCGGCACGTCGTCTCCGGCCACCAGAGCCACGGTCATCACCCCTTCGCGCGCCAAGGCCGTGAAGCGGTCGCTGCAGGTGATCAAGATGCTCGCCGACACGACAGGAAGCACCGGGAAACTGCTCCGGCGGGAGGTCGCGGAGATCGTGTTCACGGTCAGCAACATCCGCGACGTGCTCCAGCACGCCAGCGGCCACCTCGAGCTGCAGCGGCTAGGCGCCGAGGTGCTGACCCGCCTCGCCATGGACGCGGATGCGCGCGAGAAGATCGGCGGCACAGGCGGCGTGGTTGCCCTCCTCCTCACCATGTTCTTCCAGCAAGGAATCACCGACGAGACCAACGCTGCGCGCGTCGAGGCCGGCGAGGCGATTGCCATGCTGGCCCTCGAGAGCCGCCGCAACTGCGAACGGATACTCAAGGCCACCCCTTGGGGCAGCGGCACCCCCACCATCGTTGACCACCTCGTCGAGGCGCTGAGCGACGACGTTGTAGATGTCGGCGCGATCAGAGTCCTCACCAACCTTTGTGCGTACGCGGGCGAAGAGTGGTTCGCGCAGCTCCACGGCGTCACGTCCGGCGCCAGCAATGTGCTACACAACATCATGGCTAAAAAATCAAAGCTACTAGAGGTGTCACTAGGGCTAGCGGCCCAGATGGTAATATTCATGGGTCCACATGAGCTGACCCATCATCTCGTCGACGCTGGCATCGGAAAGGAGGAGCTAGTCAGCCGGCTGGTCACCTTATTAGATAAGTACAGCTACCCTTCGATCAAGGTGCCACGGATCCGACGGTTCATAGTAGAACTCATCATCGGAATGCTGAGGATGTCCACACCATCCTCCTCCTCGCTACCGCCGTCATCGCCGGCAAGGCCGTTGGTTGAAATGATGGCGGCGGCGGGGATGGAGCGGGAGCTGCGGCGCGTGGCGGAGACAACGTCGGAGCTGGAGTGCTTCCACGTGTTCTCCGGCAGCGCCGGACTGAGCCGGCACGCCATCAGCCTCTGCGCGCTCGTTGACACGGCGCTGGAGCTCATGGCCATGGGCACGGGCGGCCAATAGCCGCGCTCCACGTGTAACTACATACAGTGTGGTTGCTGTTGCGTATGGACATGAGCCGACGGAGAGCAAGTTCGTAGCGTGAAATAATAAATGGTCCTGAATGAACGGAACAGGAAGGAATGCATTAAGGTGTATGATCTGAACTGGCGATCAGATTGTCGCGTAATACAGGATTAGTGCGTGCTCGCTCCTTTCTTAGACGGGACATCAATTTGGCCCGATGGATTTGCATCGCTTGCAAAAACACAGCAGTGTACGTGTTTCTTGTGCCACGCGCTTACTCTTCCTAGCTGTGTACGTGCCTTAGGGGACTCGTTTATAGGTATCATAGGTTCCTAGTGAATTCTTCTCTTTTAAAAAAAACAATTAGCAAGTGAAAAATAATTAACGTGAATGGTACTACGAATACGAAACCTTGGAAGTAGTCTTATTATTAGTATCTTTGATATAGATATGAATACGAAACCTTGGATGTAATCTATACTATTATAAAAGAAGGAGTTGGTGGTTGCCGAAGCTTCCTTTTAATTTTTAGCCATTCGATCAAAATAAATAAAATCCAAACTGTCTACCCCGCCTCCCCCCACCTCCCCCTCGCTCTCCCCCCGCCTCTGTATCCGTGCTCTCCCCCCGCCTCTGTTTCTGCCTCCCCCTCGCTCTCCCGCCGCCCCCCGCCTCCTCCTCCCCGCGCCACCGCCGCCTCCCCTCCTCCCTCCCAAGCGCCGCCTCCTCCTTTCCCTCCCACCCCCGCGCGCCGCGCCTCCCTCCCTCCCACCCGCGCCGCTTCTCCTCCCCACCCCTCCGCTCCGTCGCCGCCTCCTCCCCCCCCGCGCGCGCCGCCTCCCTCCTCCCACCCCGTGCTGCCGTACACCGCAGATCTGCGACCGAGTTAGGGTTTCTTCACTGAGGAGAGGAGGAGGACGAGGAGGAGATGGATGTGGTGAAGGCAGCGCAGCTCTCGGGGCGGACGCTGGAGCGGGTGGTTGCCAGCATTTTTGAGACAATTATTTTCACTGCTAGCTTAGTTCTTATTGTAAATTCTCTTTAGTCTCTTATCATTGTGATTTGGTTTTGGTGCTCTGAGATGAGTTACATCTCGAATGCTAGCTAAGTTCTCATATCTCGAATGCTAGCTAAGTTCTTATTGTGAATTCTCTTAATATTGTAAGTAGGATCAACTTTCTTTGACCCTTTCTTAAATTTGTAGTTGGTTCTGAAGATGCTCTCATTCTTCTTGTTTTGTTAGGGACAAATATTAACCCTTGTGGAATACCTTTTGCTTTTATACCGTGCCTTGTTGCCAACTCCTGTTTGGTACCGTTTTTTTCTAAACAAGGAATATGGGAGTCTGTTCTCATCTTTAACCACTGGGCTCTACCTGACTTTCAAGTTGACTTCAGTAGTTGAGAAGGTACTATTGTTTATTGCATTTCGCATGCAAATTCAATGGGTTGAAAGTATGAAACATTGTTTGGTGCATATCTATTATCTTCTAATTTACCCTTGTGTCTTCCAGGTTCAGTCATTCTTAGCTGCAGTGAAAGCATTGTCACGTAAAAATGTGCATTATGGGTCTTATGCAACGGCTGAACAGGTAATTATTCCTTTGTTGTCAAGTGTCTGAGCTAAAAAATGCGATATGCTGTTAATATTCATAAAGTATTCATAATTTATTTATACTATACTAGGATACCATCATTCCTAGAATAAACTTAACAACTTTCAGCCGTTCAACTAATTAACGGAACCATCTGATCTATTTATGACCTTGCAAGTTGATATTTATTATTCAGTTTAAGATCATATTTGATAGTATGCATCACTTTTATTTGGTTTTTCGTTGTAACGTACGGGCAGCTTACTAGTATCTTTACTATTATAAAAGAAGCAATTGGTGGTTGGTTCGTCGTCTTTGGTACGGTCTTTATCCAATCTGAACCATCAGATCTTTACTATTTTCCACGCCTTCTCATAAAAAAAATCCCTGGAACCCTAAAACCCTCCAATCTCTATCGCTACTTCCGTCGCACTCGAGTCCTCGCCTCGCCGCCCTCGCCTCCTCTATTGCTACTTCCGCCGCACTCGACTCCTCGCCTCGCCGCCCTCGCCTCCTCCCGCCGCTGCGCCGCCCTCGCCTCGCTCCTCGCCCGCCGCGCCGCCACCGCCTCCTCCCCTACTCCCCCAACCCCTCGCGCCGCCGCCTCCCCCTCTCCGTCCCCCGCACCCACCTCCTACTCCCCCACCCCTCTCCCTCCTCCCTCCGCGCATCCTCCCTCCTCCGCCCTCACCCCTCCCCAGCCGCCGCCACTCCTCCGCGCCCCACCTCCTCTCGCAGCTCGCGCTCCCCTCCTCACCCTCGCGCCCGCCTCGCGCCGCCGCCCCTCGCCTCCTCCTCCCCTCCGCCTCACCACCTCCGCCCCCACCGCCGCCTCCTCCCTACCCCAACCCCTCGCGCGCCGCCTCCCCATCTCCGTCCCCCGCACCCGCACCGCCTCCTACTCCCCACCCTCTCCCTCCTCCCCGCCGCATCCTCTACCTCTCTCTCCCATTCCCGCCGCCGCCTAGGCTTGCACCGATTTGATGGCGTCCGTCGATGACCGAGCCGCGCGCCGCCGCTGGCTGGCGGCGACTGGCGGCGTTCGACGCGCGCGCTTCACGCTTATGTCGTCCTCCAACGCCGACCGCACCGCCGCCGAGGCCGCCTTCCACCGCCTCCGCTCCTCCCACCCGAGCCCTCGCGCTGCGCCTCGCGTCGTCGCTCTCCGCGCGGCCACCCCGTCGAGCTCGCGCCATGGCCGCTGTCCTCCTCCGCAAGCTCCTGCCCCAACCCCATCCTCCGACTCGCCCAGCGCGCGGCGTCCCGCTCGCCGCACCTCTCCCCGCCGGCCGGCCGCGCTCAAGTCCCACCTCCTCTCCGCGCTCCGGTCCGATCCCCAAGCCCATCGCGAAGAAGGTGCGGGACGCCATATCCGAGCTCTCGCGCGCTACCACCTCCTCCTCCCCGCTCCTCCGGCGCCTCGCCTCCTCCGTTCTTTGGTTTGATTCAAGTCTAATCCTCACGATTTTTCCCCAATTGTTTTCTTGGTACGCTTCTCGGAAATTTGGAGGTTTTTAATGTGATTCTTGGTTGGTCTGCATAATTTTGGTTTCGACCATACGCATGCTCGGGATGAGCTTCACTGATTCCACATCACAAGATGCGTGCTTTCTAGGAAGTCAAAGCTCCTGTTGGCCATTTGTATTATGGAGTATGCGTGCGAATGTTGTTTTAGGTGTGGAGTGGATGAAAATCTGACTTCCCTTTTGCAGGATTTGGTGGCTTGAAGCTAAAATTTTGTGTGAATTGTGACCTGGTGGTTCTGGTTGGCTTAGTTGTGTGATGATAGTCTCCTTGAGAATAGGAAAACAGATGTTAGCGCATATGGATAGTATCCGATTAAACTCACAATGTGTGAACTTGTTGATGGTAGCTAAATGCTTGTTGTGGTATCTCTCGCTTTAGCACTATGATTTAACTTTGTCACCACTCATCAGTGTTGTGCTTGTTGGGTTTGATTAAGTTTATAGGAAATTCCAGAAAGTTCATCTGAGACTTTTGGGATTGGAGATTTGGACTCCACATATTCCACTAAGGCCCCGTTTGGAATGCATGAATTTCACAATAATTTCACGCGGAGCAGATCAATTCCCACAGGAATTGGGAAAATTTCCTGCGTTCCAAACGGGCCTAAAAGCAGTCTAGGATTTCTCTTCGTGCTCTGCATGCAATAAATGTAAATCGAGATTGATATAGAACAAGGGTGGGTTGTCTGATGGAAGAAAGCAGTCATTACTTCGATGTAGGATTTCTCAGGACCATGTACAAATATGAAGGAAGCTAAAAGGAACCCCGAATGGGAAATAAGTACATGTCTTGCTTGATCGTGATAGGATTTATTTCTGTGTAAAATAGGTACATCACCTGCAGTCAATTCTTGGTTAATTTCATTGGAAATGGAGGGCTGTAACCTGTTAGTCCTTGTTGGTAATATGCGTTATAAATAATCTTGGAAACCACCAGTTGAGGGCATTGTGTCTATCTTATTAAATTGGCTATAGGATGCTGCTGCTTAGGCTAGATATGTTACATTTGTAGATATGCTGGACACTTCTGCTTGTTCCCCTAGATCAGGTAATTTCAGAATTGTATGAATGTCTACTTGTGGTAGGATGCTGTTTCTTCTTTGGAATAGTTCTTTTTCTAGGTCTTTTATTTATTTGTATGATTCTGGTATTTCCAATTATTTATCACACATGTGTTCATATGCATGTCTGACTGTTTGTGTGGTGTGTTATAGTATCTATTGTCGAGCGCACTGCAAGTGACTGTGCATAATCAAATTCTTCTTATTTTATTTATAATCATGAATCTACCATCAATCACCCTCCGTGAATGTGACTGTATGATTGATCAAAGCTTTCTTTGAGAAATGGTTTATGATCAGCGAAAATCCAATGGTCCCTGCACCTGTAATTGTTTTTCTATAACACTTTTTCTTTATTTTTGCTATTCTATGAATACTTTTTTAGGTGAAATCCTAATATAGACTTGTCGACTTGAATCAAATGATGCATGGATGATTGTGCACTTGAGGAGGAAGCGAGAAGAATTTTGAATGGATATTGAAGATATTCTTCCTAGAAGCTACTGGCCTTGTTGGCTACCAATTCATTCCTTACATGTGTATGATTATGATTTTACGATGTGCTAACAAATGACGATACTTCGAGATCTTTACTGGGCTTTAACTATCAACTTAGGACATTACTCTGGTGAATATAAAAATTTTATTTTGTTTCTTGACAAGTTTTCAAGGGATTTACATCTGGTCATGGTCAATGATATGATATAAGTGATCGAAATGCACTTTGAAATTTGTTATGTTTTGTAGTCCTTTGGATACTAATCACCTCAATTCCATTTGGCCTTTGAAGCATAATATCGCTATTTATTGTTTAGCTTGAGGATAAAAGATCTTTATGAATTAGCCTTAACTTTGATAATTGAGATGTGCAAAATCTAAGTGGTTACATAAATTCCAATTGGGTCTGAATTAGCCCACACTTAACTCCTTTGAGTCCTGCGTATGAAGAATTGGCCTGAAGAGAGTAGCATACCATAGAACCAGTCAAATCAGTGATAAATCTTTTTGTTTGTCATAAAAAATCATCAGTCACTAAGTTACAAACAAGATGGAATGGCGTTCAATCATGTAAAGTGCGGGCACTTAGACTATCGTTTGATCTTTACAATCTTTATTATATGACCAAATTACAAGATTATGTCTGGGACACACTGGTTGTAAAAAATTCAACTATATACTGGTATGTTTGATAGTATGAACATGAACATGTATGTTTTGTTTAAACATGATGACGTAAGAAAAAGTTGATATTTATTATTCAGTTTAAGATCATATTTGATAGTATGCATCACTTTTATCTGATTTTTCGTTGTAACGCACGGGTACATTACTAGTATATATAATAGTTGAGTTAGATGTGGTCATATGGTATGGATGAGACGTCTATATCCGGAGCCACTGCAGTAGCGATTCCCAAACCGAAAAGTGAAAACCGAGAGCGCTAGAGAAATGGGGAGTGGACACACTGCTGCTGCGGCCGCCCGTGGGCCCCACTTCGCCGGCGCCGGCCGCGGCGCCCTCCTCCTCGCCCTGCTCACCGCCGCCGCCTTCCTCCCCGTAGCCGAATCGTCCTGCCCGCGAGGTCTCTCCTGTGCTCCTCTACCCTTGCCCCTTCCATTTCCTTCTAGAGTTTCTTGAAACTTCCTCACTTACTACTCCATGTTACTTGCCAAGATACCCTCTCATAGTTGGGAAATTGAGGATTTACCCTCCCAACTCAATGACATGTAGGGTCATCGTAGGGTAAATCCTCAATTTTCATCTAAGTGGAGGGTATATGATCAATAATTCCATCTACAAACCATAGAGCCGACAGGAGCAGTAATTCTGAGATATCGAAGATATTTGAGGCAGTTCTGTGTAAATTAGCACTGCATGTATCTTTATTTTCGCAACAGTTATAGGAATTGCTGTGTCTAGCAAGTACTAGATATCTCAGTTCTGGCTAGTGCTAACTGTATCTACTGTATCCAGACAATTCACTGGTGAAAGACATAAGCCAAATGTACCAAAGCGACTATGGAACGAAAGGATTCTCGCATATAACCATCGCTGGCGCACTAGCTCACGGGATGAAGGAGGTGAGGAATGGACCCATGAACCGAACTGTGCTTTTCCCATTCAGGGCCTATTTGGAACGCAGCAATTTCGCAGGATTTTCACAAGAAATAGTTCAATTACCACAGGATTGGGGAAAAATTCCCGCATTCCAAACATGGCCTCAGTGTTGATATGACCTTAGCTGGATGTACTTATGTATAGATGTGGTTTCTATGAACTTGATTCGATAGACATTCAGATAGATAGTGCCATGATGGATAATTCTTTCTTGCTTCTATGTGAAATGCTTTCCTTTAGGTGGAGGTGTGGCTTCAGACAATTGGTCCGGGTCAAAGGACGCCGATCCATAGGCACTCATGCGAGGAGGTCTTTGTTGTCCTCAAAGGGAGAGGCACACTCTTGCTGGGGTCAAGCTCTCTGCAGTACCCAGGGCAGCCTCAGGAGATTCCTGTCTTTCAGAATAGCACATTCTCGGTTCCTGTAAATGATCCGCACCAGGTAAAGAGGAGAGTTACGATGGTGTTATTTACTGCATGTGACGCCTCCTGATCCCAATTGTCATGTTCTGCTGAATTTATGGCACGAGACCTAGGCAGGATTTCAAGATTATGTTGAATTTATTTTGGTGGGATGGGGAATCAATTTATGTTAAATTTATTTGGGCGGGATGGGGAATCAATTTGCATGTTAGTTTTTACATTGTGGTTCTCTTGATTGCAGGTTTGGAATTCCGATGAGAACGAAGATTTGCAAGTGCTTGTGATCATATCACGCCCACCTGTCAAGATGTATGTATACCTCCCTTGAATGTTGTGTTCTGTTATCTGTAGTCTACAACATAAAACTGGATTGATTTGTTCATACTGATCACTTTAGAGTAACCTGTGTCGAGTGTGATACACACAATGTTCTCAAAACCGTGTTGATCAAAGAAAAAACACTGTCTGCAGTTCTGGAAAACCCTGGTTTCGGGGGGAGGAAGGGGGCAGTTTTTTTTTTGAAAAAAAAAACATAATTTGTAATTTTAAATCGTACCCAAGAATCACTAATACATATAGTCCTCCTAAAATGGATTTCAGGGGACCATTTAGGGCCTAAACCAGCCTGCAGAAAACTGGTATGGACTGGTTTGACTGAAAACCGTCCGGTTTTCCAAACCCTGAATGTACTTTGAACCTTTTGCAAAGTTGCTTTTATGGTTTCCATTTATTCAAGCCTTGCCTACAGTAAAGAGTTCTTATCAATTATCGTAGCTTTCTAGCCATGCCTTTGTTATTATGGTTAATTACCTTGTAGAACACAGTAAGTGATAGTATCAAGTATCAAAATTGATAGTAAGATGATAAGGAGGCATACAAGGATAGTATTGAAAACTTCTTTCAGATCTTACAAAGTACATGCCCATCTGAGAAGTTGCTCTTCTTAAGATGAATATGAAACATTATCACTAGATTGCTAGATATGCTCTCTACCTGATGTTGTGTCCAATTGTCACACATTTATCTTAATTGCAAATGAGCAATGCATATATGAGTAATAAATAATGTTTTTTGAGCTTTGATGATATTGCTTGTTGCAGATTTATATACGATGATTGGAGTATGCCTCATACAGCAGCGAAACTGAAGTTCCCCTTCGTCTGGGATGAGGACTGCTTACCGGCACCTAAAGATGAACTATAGGTTTGAAAGTGCTTATCACAGTACATCAGCTTCATTTCAAGGTACTGCTGGATTACGATCCACACTTGCTGTAACACTTTTGCCTGCTCCCTAATGTACAGGCCTGTAATGTGCTTTCTTGCCAAACTGCATTTTTCATGACTTATGTACTAGAGAGCTGTAATAAGAGCCACTGTAAACTATTTCCAAATTTTACATTCCACTATATTCCAGATTGCAAGCAGTGCTATTCTCCCTGGAATTACCACTGTTATCTGTGTGTTTAAATGTTCATCCCGTCGATTTGGTGCTGATTCTTGATCATTCCCAATTCTTCACCCTAAATCTCTCATCTTATGGTTAACATGATTGAATTTAGTTTAACTCATAGAATGTGAATAAAAGGGTAGGAAGCAAGTTGCTAACTCGTGTGAAATTTGTCTAGCCATTCTAGTTAGTATTTATTAATTAGTGAGAGTATTGTTATACATAGCAAAAAAGCTGTCTACTCTAAGAACACACTATGGCGGCAATATGAGCATCAGGTCGAGAGGCAGCAACAGATTAATGGTGGTTCTTTTCAATCTCCCTGTTATGGATTGGTTTTGGGAGAGGGCAGCTGGGGTAGAGAATTGGAGAATTAGCAGTAGATTAAGATTAGTTGGGAGCAGCAAGAAGACAGAGAAGAAAAGCCTTCGGCTGCGAGATAGGTAGTTTCTTAACTCTTTGTAGCCGGCCACCTTATATGGTTTGCCTCCTAACAACCACTGCTAACAAATAGGAAAGATAACATATGATCCTAACAAAGGGGAACTAATCCAACAATAAGGAAACTAAAGATACGAGGATCAATCAGCCTGGTCCTGATCGGCTTGCCTTGCGCGCGCCTTGCATGGCCATGACACTTCCTGCCGATTCATCTGTGCAGTATTTTTTATGAATAGAATGGTACTGAGCCAGAGTTCCAAAAGGCATTTCTGGAGAAATCCTGACCAGGGCTGATAAGCCTGAAGCCAATCAGGTTTTGTTTTCAACGTTGTTTTGCAATCTGCAAGCCTGCAACTAGTATGGCTAAGCAGGCCTACAACGCTTGCTCTGTAACTGATGCTAGCTTTACTACACCAAACAGCTGAATTAGTTTGATAAACTCTTCCTGAATAAAATCCATAACAATTGCCAAACGGAGTCTGAAGGCAAGTAACATCATTTGCTGTGACGAATCCACGGATTGTGAAGTGCTTCTCTGCCTTCCCACAAAGTGATCTGCACATCTTCTAATCGAATTGAGGGCTCAATTTGCAACTAATTGCTACTCCATTATTCATTCTACTGCTTTAGGATATTTCGAAATTATTTTCTTGGAAGTACTAGAAAAAGGAAAGGATGGAAACACCACTCACAAAAATGATCTCATCCAGTCCCAAAATATGTATGAGTTTTTTTTTGAGACCCCAATTATGTATGTGTTACAAGAGAGATCACAAGCTCGATTCCCCATAGAAAAGATCGGGCCAAGAAATTATTCAAAATGAATTACCTTGCTTATGACAAATCAAAACGGAGGAGAGAGACACCATTTCCTTACACCATTCTTGAAAAAGTATATGTTGTACACTTCAGCAAATAATGTGGGTATTTCGTAAAAAACTGTTCCCTAAAAATCCATATCAACATCTATCTGCAAATCAAAAGACTAATAATTTTATAGAACGACACTAATTTCTTCGATTTATTCATCCATTAATTTTAAAAAAAGTACTCTTCGAAAAAAAAATCAGAAAATAAGTGTAACCCACGAACCGGACGCCACGTACTCCTAGCAGATTCGCAGCGTAGCAGACACACGGCCACTCCTTAGCAGACACACGGCCGAAGAGATAAAAAAAAGATAAAAATTTCGTGGTCTCTAATTTAATGCGGTGCGGAACGCGATAAGCCCCTAGCGCATCTGGGCCGTCCATCCGTTGTCATTTCAAATTCCCTCGCCCACCAACGGTCGCCTCCCCGCGTCCTGCACCAACCATACTACCCACACTGACCTGTGGGCCCAACAAAGAAGGCCCACCGCTCAGTGGGATGCTCGCACCGCTTAAATCCGCGCCGAAGCCCGTCTCATTTCGGCCACTCGCGAACCCTAGGAAAGCCATGGCCAAGAAGAAGTCCTCCCACGCCGCCGCCAACGGCCGCCGCGCTGCGCCGCCGCCGGGGAAGGCGGCGGAGGAGTTGGCGTCGGAGGAGAGGCGGGACTCGTCGCCGGAGCGAGACCGGAAGGCGGAGCAGCTCAAGACGCTCAACTCCATACTCCTCAAGGAGGCGGCGGAGCGGCGCGGCCAGGTGGCGGCGCTCACGGCGCGCCTCGACGAGATATCCGCCGACGACGCCGCGATCGCCGCCGCGGAGCGCGCGGTAGCCCACGCCGCCCTGGCCGCGCCCCTCCGCGCCGCCGCCGCCGAGGTCTCGGCCCTCCGCGCCCGCCTCACCGCCATCCAGGACTCCCTCCGGATCGCTGAGTCGAGGGCGGCGATCGAGGCGGGTGCCAAGGAAGAGGCCATCGCGCGGCTCGAGGCCGCGGAGAAGGCCCCGATCCTGAAGCTTCTCCAGGCGAAGGAGGCGGAGGTGGCGTCCGTGTGCAACAAGGTCTCGAGCCTGGAGGCCATGGTGGTGGAGTTGGAGGGCAACAACTCCCAGCTGTTCGGTGAGAATGGCGAACTTATGAAGCAATTGGAGGAGACGAAGGAGGCGGTACGGGTGGCCTCGAGCCAGAAGGCGGAGGTGGAGAGGAGCTTGCAGGAGTTGAAGAATGCGGCGGAGGCGTACCGGCTGGAGATGCAGGAGAGGATTAAGGCCAAGGTGGAGGATTTGAAGGTGCTGGGGGCCAAGAAGGCGGAGATGGATGCGAGGGCGGCGTCTTTGGAGGCGGAGCTCGCAGCGGCTGTGGCTAAGAGAGGTGATTTAGAGGCTGAGGTGGTGGCAAAGAAGAGGAATTTTGATTTGGTGAAGGGCCAAAATGATACGCTTCGGTCGGAGGTCGCGGCAGCAGAGAAGAAACATAGCATGTCTGTAGCAGAGGCTGAGGGGCTCAGGATGGAATTGGGTGAGTTGGCCAAGGCAAAGGAGGTGGCTGCTAAGGCATTTGATGCTGAGAAGGCTCAAATTGGGAGGGAATTGGAGGGCCTCAAGAGGAAGGTGGAGGAAATCCAGGCCTGCAAGGAAGCCGCCGAGGGAGCAACGCGTGAAAAGGATGCTCAGGCCAGTAAGCTGAGGGCCGAATTGGAGGACCTCCATGTTTCCATGTCGCAGCTCCAAGCATCCTGCGATGAACTCGATACCAAGCGCTCGCGCCTGCATAACGAGAAGAATTCAGTTCAGAAAGCATTGGATGCTGAGAAGGCTGAAGCAAGCAAGCTGAGGTCGAAAATTGAGGCACTTGAGAACTGCAGTGGTAAAATGGACAGTGAGATTGGGGAGCTGAAGGTGGCATTGGAAAAAAAGAAGGGGGAGATTGATGTCCTTACCAACGAGATTGAGCTGCTGCAGCTCGCAGTGGCTGAGGCGCAGAGGAGGAAGAGGGGTGGCATCTGGGCTTGGCTGTATGCCGCCACCACAACGATGGTGGCTGCCATCTCCTTCCTCTATGCCGCCAGGTCCCGATGAAGGACTGCACTTTTTCTTTTACTATGTTCCGTGTTCTAGTTACACGGCTATCAATATGCAACTTGAAATGATCAGGTTGCTATCTTGCTGTTTTGCTATATGATGGTGAATCAGTTGGTACTATGCAATGAAGTGAAACTTTTGCTTACGTTCTGCTATCTGTTGCATGAATTTTTGTCTGTAAGATTCTATGGCTTGACTTCTAGAATCAAGATTGCTGGATACGTAGCGGTCAGGGTAATCATTCAGGAATCTGTGAGGAGGATTTGTAGAGCTAGTAGCATGTTACTAGACAGGTTTTGGGTGTGTCGGGAATGCAAGATGCTTTCTTATAGACCTGCTCGGTAATCGGTCTGCCACTGTGATCTTCCAAACAGGAGAGTTGCCATCTCTCATTTCGAATTTTCTACTGTTTGCATTGGCGTGTCTGTTTGCATTGTGAACAAAGATTACATCGTCAATCAAAGTGATGTACTAATGGCCAATCAAAATTTTTAAGATGGTCTGTCTGAAAGTATTAACATATGAGGATTAGCCTTCCACAGGAACATAGTACAGTGGTGATGTTATATTGATAGTAATATAACATACTTTCCAAAATGGCTTCCTCACATACTTTTCAAAACGGCTTCCTCGCTTCTCTCACTCATGTCTTGATCCGAGGATAAGGCAAGAACCCTCTCATATCAGTCTCGCGCGCGTATCTTTTATCCACTTTTTTCACCGCTCGTCACGGTCACTTCTTCTAAATAATACTATTTATACCACCGAATGTCTCGGATACACTTTAATACCACTGATGGTCAATAACATCTGCGATGAAGTACAACAAAAATTGGGACTGTAGCGATTCAACTAAAATCAACAAAAGCACGGACAACACAGCAGTCAGCACAAGGCTCAGCTTCTCCCATATAGCACCCAACCTGTTCATTACACGATTCAACTCGGCAACAGCTTCAATCAAATTGGGAACGTGGAAGATGCTAGTGTAGATCCATCCAAAAGCCCTAGATCATTGCGGAATGCTCTGTACTGCACCTCCCACTTGTGAAACTTACATATACCACAAACCTATGACTACGACCAAAATAACACAAATTCCATCTCAAACAAATCAATTGGCAACTGAAACAACCAGCAAACGTTCCCAATTAGAGCGTACAACAAACCATTTCACTTACCCCGGCATAATTCGGGCATTTGTAGTACACTCTACTCAGTGGCAGATCCAAGATTTCATCACGCCCCGGGCTGAACTCTAAACAACTAACAGCCTACAAGTTTGAACCAAAATTTAAACTAGAGCAATTTCGTGCAATTTCAAAAGACTGACTTCATTGACTACCATTATCAAATGTAGCATTGCCCCAAAAAAAAGGAAAGTAAAGCAGAAAGGAGGAAAAATAGAATGACAAGGGTCATTTTTGTGCCTTCAATAACAATTAGACATGAAAGGCCTTATTTTAATGGTATTCACATGTTAAATAGATCCACTATTGTCAGACTCAACATGTCTGTTTGACAAGGTGATTGCAGGGTATTTAACAAATAAAAGCTACAAGTTCTTCTCATAGATCATTCTACCACATTCCTGTTCCAAAAAGGCTTAAAATCATGAAAAGAACAGAAGTCCAATATTGTTTATTTATGTTTTGCCCAAACGAAAATAAAGAGAATAGCAAATAAATAACAGTGCAAACTTGGTTTGACGATATTCAAGATTCAAGGATCAATATGTACTTGTTGCAATAGAAGTACTTCACTGCAATATAATTAATGTTGCAAAACATCGATAGAAACGGCTTACTTTGAGTCAAGATGTTCAATATTCTTCAAGACAGAAAGGTGTTCCGCCAAAGCATCATGTACCTCCTCCGTTGACCTTCAGGTAAAAAAAATATAGTCCAACTTTTATTAGCATCCCAAGCTATATAGCTCAACTATTACTAATTTACTAATAACTCCTATAGCAAATAATTCATTCCATTATATGACTCATATGGTATTTCAATAGTAGAATACAAAACTCAAATGGATGTCTTTCTTTCATAGATTTCACTAGGAACATCTAATTCAACCTAACTTTTTTCTATTTGTTCTTACTATGGCTGTGCAGGTGATGCTAAGCTAACTTTTTCTATTTGTTCTTACTATGGTTGTGGGAAGAGGAGGACCCCGCCAGGAAGAGGGGAGGCGGAACTGAAGGACGAGAGCGCACGGGAAGAGCGGCCAGGCTTAGGGCCTATTTGGAACACGGGAATGAAAACATAGCAATGGAAAAACGCATAGGAATAAAAAAGACATGCGTAAACAAAACAAAGGAATGAAAAATACAGAATTTTTTTTAAATGAACGTTTGGATCGTAGAAATCCAAACAGCAAAGGAATTTTTGAGTGAATAATAAAATATCATTCACTTAAACTAAGTGACGCTAATTGACTAGCTATGGGCCCACCAAATCGGTTTCTCTCACTCCCCCAAATCACAAGCACTGCCTAGTCTCTACGCAAAAACCAAAGCTCAGGCTGAATGTTTTGTTTCCTGTAAAAAGTACCAAAAGAGCTTCCTTTCCTTACGAATGGAACGATGAGTTCCTTCGACCCAAACAGTCCAAAAGCAAAACTTTCCAAAGGAAACCAAACCTCCAGAATTCCTGTAAAAATCCTCTGATCCAAACGGGTCTGTAAGATTTTTCGGCTTACGCTTACTACTCATGGCTTCTCTGAAACAAATAAACGGCACAACTTTTTCATCGTGTTTCGAAACGGCTTATCAGAACAGCTTTTTAAAGTAATTTATCATAATTTGGTTCATTCACATAAACACTCGAATTATGATCAAAAACCATAAGTTACAATCATAAGTCGTAGTCGAAAAGAACCCACTAATGGACGGCAAAGCGTCCACCATTGGAAGTGTACCCTATACTTTTGCTGTTATATGCCTAATTCTCTTTTGGCTTCTGATTGTCTTTTAGCTTCTCTGGAAATAAAAGGATAAACGTTGAAAGGAGACGGTTTCTTGAAGCGGATGCTCCAAACGGCTTCTCAAACTCAAAACTGTATACCATCCGGGAGTGTACTTGAGACTTTCGCTGGTAAAGGCCTAATTCTTTTTTGGCTTCTGATTGTTTTTTAGCTTCTCTGGAAATCAAAAAGACAAACGTCAAAATAGGATGGTTTCTTGAAACGGATTCTCCAAACGGCTTCTTAAAACCATGTGTGTTATTCGCATCGGTGTCTCCACCATCATCTGCTATATCGAAAAACATAGACAAAAGCCATCGACCGCAGCCAAAAAAAAACATCAGCCGCAACAAAAAAATGCCCCTGTAAAACTGAAGTTGATACCCCTAAAGTAATTTTTCCTACATTCTATGGGATGACTTCTATATTATTCATTCGGGAATCTGTGGGGATTTATTTTTGGTGGGGTTGTGTTAGCTTCTTGTATTCCAGAATGGATCTTAAGAGCCCACGAGATTACTAGGCAGGTTTTGTTGATGTCAAGAATTCTAAAGCCTTTCTTTTAGACCTGCTCATCCTTTGAACTTGCCATGGTTTGTATTGGTATGTCTAATTGTCTATCCTTGAACTATGAAATTAAAATTCGTATGATCACAGCCAATTGCTGTACCGATGATCAATCAATCCTTTAAATATGGTTCTGTCTGACAGCGCTAGGCTTGTCTTCCACCAGGACATGGTACAGCACTGTAGATAAAATTGATAGTAAGATTCACCATTATAACAAAATTATTATTGTGATGCCCTGTATTAACGTCTGTTGATGATAGATTCTTCCAGGATGTTGAAATAATAAGCTTTGGGTGCATAGTTGGCCATCCAGGAGAACAGTTGCATTAGGCAATTTAGGTGGCAATAGGTAAATGATAAATAAACAATGGAATATAGAACATGAGATCAATTCTAGTCGCACCAGGAACAAGTGCCACATTGACATTTAGATACACGGTAGCTACACTCGCAAGTAGAACAGTCTGTTGCTGGTGTGTCCGATAGCACTCAAATCAGTTTGAACTGAAGGTTAAAGAGAAATATCACTTTTCTCTGAACCTGACAACGAACACGTATAATCAGTTTGGGCAGTTATGACTAAACCGTGTATTTGATTTCGCATTCACCCGCAAAGAGGCAGGTTAATTTCACCGAATAATACATTCAGAATGACTATGTTCAGGTTTGCTGTTGCTCATGCAATGCAAGTGCTGCATGCAAAACAATTGCTGAAGATTACTTAAGCAAAGAAGCACAAGAATGTCATTATTGGTTTCTGGTATTACTAACCTAAGAATTACCATGTAGCATCCCCCGGCGGTGGAAAGAGCAAACAAATTTCTATGCAGATATTTCTATACTACTTCAAAGATGCAGGTTTCTGAGCGGATGAATCATCTGAACCTGAGAATGGAACTCAGAACAGCACATTCAGAGGCGAGTGTAGCAATCGCTTTTGAGTTTATCCATCACAAGAATGTTCAGGTTGCTATCTTTGCATTTGCCAACCAAAGCATCTACAAATCAAAACAAGCTATGACAAGGATCATTCTTACATTCCATCGATCCATTCCAACCAAATTGGTCGATTGATACGCTTTTATGCAATGCAAGTGTAGCAATCGCTTTTATGAGTTTATCCATTCCAACCATCATTCACTACAACATTCAGAATGCTACGCAAAGCAAACTTCAGAATGCAGTCTTTCACATTTGTAAATCATGAATTCACCTGTGCAGAAATTTCTCTCCAGGCTGACGGATGCAATGCAATGCAGCAGCACAGAAGAATCAGAGAACAATCACATCACACATGCTAAACAAGGCATTAACAAATCACAATAATAACAAGAACCGGATTTCCTTATATGCCACTGCAACCAGATTTTTCATCGATACAACCATCATTCACTACAAACTCCACTTGCCATCATTCACCAAAACCTAATCTAATCACCTACTAAAGCAAGATACTAGTAAAAGGGGGCTTCCAAATCAAGAGCAGACATGCCTTGATTTGGGTTTGATCCGAAGGCAGCCTAAAACTCCTGGGACGCAGACCCGATGTCGGCCTTGCCCTTGCCGGGCTTCTTGGGCAGCAGCGTCTGGTGGATGTTGGGCAGCACCCCGCCAGCGGCGATGGTGACGGCTCCCAGCAGCCGGCTCAGCTCCTCGTCGTTGCGCACCGCCAGCTGGATGTGCCGCGGCACGATCCGGTTCTTCTTGTTATCCCGCGCCGCGTTCCCCGCGAGCTCCAGCACCTGGTCGAACGACGGAAACCAAGAACCAGCCGCCATGAGATTGCGAAATCCAGAGCAAATTCGGAAACAAATGCGGAGATGAAGAGAGGATCGAGGAGAAAGATTGGTTACCTCGGCGGCGAGGTACTCGAGGACGGCGGAGAGGTAGACGGGGGCGCCGGCGCCCACCCGTTCGGCGTACTTGCCGGCCTTGAGGTACCTGGCGATGCGGCCGACGGGGAACTGTAGCCCTGCCTTAGACGACCGCGACACGGACTTGGACCCCTTCGACTTGCCCCTCCCACCGCCGCCTCCAGCGGAACTCATCTCCAAGAGCACAAGCGGTGAGGTCTGACCGAGGAGGATCGATCTGCTGGCCGCCGGAGAGATCGCCGGAGTTGTGGTGGTGGTGGTGGTGTGGAATGAGGGAGAGGTGGGGCGGCGCTTTGTTATTATAGAGGGGGAGGCAGCGCGTGATTGGTGGGGAGGGTGGGGCGAGGATCGGTGACGTGGATGTCTCCGATGCCGTCGGATCGGAGGGAGGGGCCGCGCGCGGGGAGGCGAAAAATTTTCGTTTTCGCGCGGGTTCGCGGCGTGGGCTGTGGAGGGAGACGTGGAATTTGGAAACGTGGTTAGCGGAAGGGAGGGAGGGCGCGCGCGCGATGTGGGCCCCGTGCGAAAGTGGGCCCAGCCGTCAGTGGGATTTTGGCCTTGCTCGGTTGGCCACAATCCTACGCATCTACGTGGATCTCGGCTCCCACACAAGATTAGCGGTCATTAAAAAATCGGTCCTATTTTTTTAGCTTTTCAGTTAACTTTTTATCTTTAATTTTTTTTAATAATTATTATTTATTATATTAGTAATCTATAGTTAAAAATTTTAAATCGCAGTGTAAAAAATACCTATATTCTCTAGCGTTGATGTTGGCATGGCAAAGCTGGACTCAACAAAACAAACATTCTATTTGGCTACAACTTTTTCAAATAAGGACATATTTTTTTCTGATTGTGTTTTTTTGATTTTAGCTAAAATTTTTAAAATTTGATCGTTCATGATAGATATTACGAAAAAAAGATATATTTACATGTGATTTTATCAGATACAAATGATAAATTTTTAATACGTACTATAATTAATTTGTAAAAGCTAAAAACCACTTACAAAAGTTAAAAAAAAGCAGGATTGTCAAGACTTCTATCACGATCAGTATCCTAACATCTTACAATAACCGGGGTAATTATTGGAGTGTTTCTCAGAACGAGCAGTTTTGTCTTTTTGGAAAGATCCAGCAAAAGTGGCTTTGTATTTATAGTGGGTAGGAAGCAAGTAATTGCAGGGCGTTGGCCAAGACTCGCCGTCCAACCAATCGTGACTCTTGTGGCTGCTGCGAACAGCGCTGCTTCATCTATCCATCTCATCACACGGCGTGGCTCCCATGGCCGGTTGGGTGAGATCCATTCATGCCGTTTGCCGTCGTCGCAACCCGAGTTTGAGATTTTGGCGCGCCTGAGCTGTTCCACAATAATAGTTATTAGTCCGGCTGATCTCCTCCTTAACTGGGTTGGCGAAGACGGCAGCGTCGTCCGCGTAGAGGAGACCCTCACGGTTGCAATGGTCGCGGTGTTGGATGAAGCAACCGGAATCAGGTGTGGATTTTTTTTTTTTGGCTGTGGTGGTTTTGAATTCTCACTGTTCGTGAGATGGTAGGAAGAGAGATAGTCACGTATAATTTTAATCAATATAGATAAAGTTGGTATAATGTCTACTATAATCGATTTATAAAAAATAAACAGCGTTTTGAAAACTAGTACTGTAGCAAAGTACAAAAACCAAAAACAGCGAGCACTTTCGAACCTAGCCCAAATCTAACAAGCATAAGGTGCGTTCTTTTTCGACTACGGGTGATGGCTTATAGTTATGGCTTGTAACCCTAGCGCAAGCGTTTGTGTGAACAAATCGAATACCACTAACCCGCTTCAAAAAGACTTTCCCGATAGCTGCATCGAAATAATGACGAAGATATCGTCCTGTTTGTTTGTTTAAAAAAAATTATAAACTATAAACTAAAAAAAGTGACATATTTCCATCCAGTACCACGATTGAAATCCACACCTCCCTCGAAAAGATCCCTAAATTATACAAGCCAGCTATCCAATTAGCAGCCTTAATTTCCACATCCTTCATTCACATTCACATAAACACAAACAAATTAACTGTAATTAACTACCCCACAGCAACCAGTATATATCACTTTTACCATACCAAACACGTAATAAATTGAAAAAAAAAACTCCATCCACCACTAATTAATTGAAACATCGACTAATTAATCGTTAATCTGTTCCCTGCAGCTCCTTTTAATCTCCCCCTGGTCGCCCGTCAGCACGCCGACGTGGCCCATCTTGCGGACGGCGTTCTTGAACTCCTCGACGAAGTAGCCCTGCCTGGTGAACCGGTGGATCATGCCGACGGACCGGCGGTCGGCGAGCAGCGCGGTGTTGGACCGGAAGAGGCCCCGGCCGAGCTTAAGGTTGGCGTAGTAGTGGGGGTCGAACCGGGCCGGGCTGCCGGGGTCCACGGGCACGGCGGTGGAATTGATGGAGGCCGACCCGCACTAGGCACGCAGCCGCGCCGCGTAGGCGGTGTTCAGGGTCGGGTCGGCAGTGGGGGAGGCGGCGCCGGTGAAGTTGAAGAGGCGGCCGCCGAAGAGGTTGTAGTGGCCGACACCGATGGTGCGCGCGCACTGCGTACGTGCACATGCATTTGGCAACATGGAAATTATAAATTATTATTAAGCATTTGTTTTCCTCCATGATTACATGGCTAAATAAAATTTTGAGTGCCAACTAAATTTCTGAACATTAATAGCGATTTTCTAGCGCTTGTCGCTTCCACTGCTTGTCTTTTCTCTAGATTTTCATCTGGCCAGTTGCAAGCAATCGAGCTTGATCTTAAAATGTCACATGGTTACATAAAAACTACGGGCTCGGCTATGACCCCGCACATAACTAGTTGTAACTTTTTAAAAATGAAAAACGCTCCGGGATTTCCAAGCAAAATTCAGTCGGTTTTAGTAAAAAACAAATCACTCGGTTTATACATAAAGCAACGAAGTTTCAGCTGAAAAACAGAGAGGGCTATCTTAAAGCATAGAGAATAAATAAATTTTAGTCATGGAAAACCATAGAGAAATTCCTTTTTTTCGAAATAAACTGACAAGTTATTAATGGAATTTTTCGATAATATAAGTAACTAGTGTTATTTTGCAACTAAAGTGAGGTCACCACCCTCCATGCAGACGGCAATATAGGAATTTCCCAATTGCTAAAAAGAAAGAGAGAGAGTGTGTGTGGCCCATTGCTAAAAAGAAAGAGAGAGAGTGTGTGTGGCCCACCTGTTGGTGGCCTGGGCTGGAGATAAAGATAGAGCTCACCTCCCCCTCACCCGAGTGACTCAAGCATTCCCGAGGGGGTGACGCGCGGGTGTCGCTCCCGACGGCGGCGCGCCCGGCGGCCCTGGTCCTCTTGTGCGGCCGCTTCCCCCGTGCGGCGCTCCTTCGAATCTGCCTCGGGCATTACTCTCAATCCGGATTCCCAGGGGGCGGCGCTGACTCAAGCGGGAGAGGAGGGGGGCGGTGGCAACCCGGGATCCTTAGATCTGTCCTTTGGAGGCCACCGCTCCAGGGGTTGTTCTCCTCCTCTCTCTCGGCTATAAGAAGAGGCTTGCTCCTCTTCTATGAATCATCCGAAGACAATGAGCCTTCTTCTTCCTCATCTCTCTTTGATTCCCTGTACTGCCTCTGGTGTGTGGTGTCCCTATGGTTGCTTGGATCCAGATGCCGACCTCAGTTCCCCTCGGTGCTTGATGGTGAGGTGTTGGCCGACGCTACATGTGCTTGTGCGGCGTCCCCTGACTTCGGCTTTATCGGTGTGTGTGTGTACTCCGGCAAAGGGCCTTTGTATCTCCGATTACCTGCTACCCTCTCTCATTGTGACATAGAGAGGCACTAGGTTTTCTGGGACAGTGCCCTGTGGCGTGCCTGGCTCCGTGATCTTCTCGGTGATTTCGAGTATCACCGGCTTTGTGAGTATACAGTTTCAATTCTTTGCAATTTACAGCTTGTCATGTATATGTGAATGTGAAGGAAACGGTGGGCTAAATTGCTCGATGATGAAATAAGTCTTATATTGAAATTGGTTGATTTAATCTTTGAGCTCTAATTACTATTATATTTGTATTGCTATTAACTTTGAGTCCTGCAAGTTAATCTCCAAACATAGATATATTGGTCACATATCATTCGGTTTATGCAGTCAGTAGATCATAGCAATTCCTTAAATATATTGCATGACTCTTAAAATTCATACTTGGTAATTTGAGTTTGATTCATTTGTGAGAAAATCAGTTTATATGTGATTAGATTTGCTCTAATTGATCCATCTTTTGATTGCTGTGCTACTGGCTGAATGCATATATGCTGGATATATTTTGAAATTTGAGATTGTAGAATTAAAGTTTAGAGCTCAAAGATTGAAATCTTATTTGGCATAACCAGTTGATGAAGAATATAAGACTTTAGTAGCGGGACGGCCAAGAGTTAATCTTGTGTAACTCTACTCCTGAGAGCACTAAATCTTAAAACTTGTGCTTTTTGCTAGTCTTAATTGGTCCATGTTCTTTACATTGGCATACACATTCAAATCTAGAAGTTTATTACTTCCTTTAATGAATATGTGTTATATTCCAAGTGATATGATCAAGTTAAATGATTACATGCAAATTATATCATTTGTATATGTCTTGATATTATCCTTGCATCTTGATTATGCTAGAATTATATTGTCATTTATGCTTATACCGTAATTACTACAACATATCCTGTACCTAGAAACTATAATGGCGGCATGCTATTATCAATTTACTGTTGCATTCGATATGCTGTGTTAGCCCAGATACTGAAGCAATGGCACTTGCATTCCTTTAATATTTTCTTGTGCATTTCTACTGTATCTCCATACCTCTATTTAGGGGGCATTCGGAACAGCGATGGTTTTTTGTTTTTTGCTGAAATTTTACTGTAGCTGACTTTTTTTTACTGTAGCTGATTTAGTTTATTGGGCATAATTAAATCTAAAAAAATATAAAATAAAAGCGGCACGTTAATCTAGAGCGGATAATGAAAAGAAATACGGGGAAAAAAACAAAACTAAAAAAAACAAAAAACAGATAAAGACGAAATGCTACAGTACCTCTACATTACTACTACAGTACTTTCGCAGCAAACGCCCAACGCTACCGCTCAAAAAAAGCTACACTGAGCGGAGCCTTAAGGTTTGTTTGGAACGCAGAAAATCAAAACACATAGGAACTATATAAAAAAAATCTTGTTTGGATGCTCCAAGGGAATTTTGAAGGAAAATGCTTCTTGATTAGAGAGAATACGAGAGATGAAGAAAGATGTTGCCTTGGACTTCTCAAAGGAAATGAAAACAGGAAGTTTGAGTTCATGTTTGGAATCACCCAAAAATGAAGGAAAGGAATAATTCCTTTAGGATTTTTCAAAGCTTCCAAAGGGCTTCATAGGAAAAAAAAATAAAAAGAATTCCTATAGGATTCAAATCCTATGAAAATTCCTACAAAAATCATATGTTCCAAACAGGCCTATAAGGGCTGCAGAAGGAAGGAGCCGTGTCCAATTAATTTAAGTACAGCAGATTATCGTAGATAGCAAGTCCAGAGTGTTATGATTGACTCAAGCCTTTCTCCATGGGTTAAGGCCTCGGTTGTTTCAGCTTTTTTTTTCAGTTTTAATTTTTTTTATTATTCAGTAACTCATATTTTTTTGAATTTTTTAAGATTTTTTTGCATTTTTATTTTTTTCTTGTGTTACTTTGCATTGTACATGATGGGTTAACATATTTTTTTCTATTTTTTCTATTTTTAAAATTTAATTATACCCAAAAAACCAAATCAGATACAGTAAAAAAATCAATTACAGTAAAATTCCAGATAAAAATCAGAATTCATGCTAAAACAACGCACCATACGGCAGTTCAGCCGCTATTTCCAGCAGGACCAGCACAGCTAACTCATGCTGGTCAGGTGCTGCAATAATCCAACAGCAAGTACAAACCAAACAAGCAGCTCATAAATTGGCATTTGGTACACTGCTGCACTGTTCAGCACTTTAAGGCCCAGTTTCAAACAATTTATGGTTTTTGACATCAGAAATTAAAAGCTATTTGAATATGTTGTTTTCTTAATGTAATTTTTCTTTTTTCCTTTATATTAACTATAGAGATATAACTATATTTTTTCCTATTTTATTTATTTATTTTAATTGAATACCTATAGAAAGCTAACGGCCGCTTCTAGCCAGAATCTGAAATGAAACGTGTTGGCTTCTTGATTTGTGTTTTTTTCTTTCTTTTTGCTTTTTCTATTTTGTTCTCTTTTTCCTTTGCATTGTTTGGTGAGATATTATTGATTTTTTATTTTTTAATTGAATGGCTAGTCATTGTAGTATAATTTTAGCTAAAAATTAATACTTAAAAACCGGGAACCGCAAAAAAGAAGAAGAAGAAGCAAACGGGTCCTAAAAGGCCAGCCGACTCAATGATACGTGGATGGACATCAATAAAACCAAAGGAATGTCTCTTCTTCTCGCCGTACAGCTGCTTGTATCTGAGATGGATGTTTTGAGTGGTAGTAACTGCTAGCACGAGTGGCTGGAAGTTACTGGTTAGGCCGGTCGAGCTACTGAGGTTCTGAGCTTCTAGCTGTGCCTGCATTTTGGCCCACCTCCTTTGGTTGCTAGAGACCATAGGCCCAACCACAAATCCAGGTATAGTCCATTGAGCTCATGGCCTATGCCGTGTTGATCTAGGTCCATTTAGCTCGAGGGATCAGGGAGGCACGGCTCGTCTAGCCCATTCCGACGAGAAGTTTTCAAAAATTACAATAATTCCAAAAAATATGCAAAATTGAAAAAAATACAAAATAAAGTGTAGAAATAAATTATATACAAATATACCCTTAAAAGAGACAAATATTCTAAATATACTAATGAACTTTATTAATGTTTAAATGGTTGTCTCATTAAAAACTTTGCCAAATAAAAACTCAACTTAAGAAAAACATGGACAAAGATAAACGAGTATAACCTATAACTCTGTAGTACATGTAAATAATAAGAAAAAGTACAATGTACATCGATACTCTAAGTGTCATCATCAAGATAAAGATTATTGAACGTGTCTGCTAACTCTATATTCTTTACATAGTGTTGAAGTTGCAAATAAACTTATTCATAATCTTTCACTGTTAGAAGTATTTTCATCATCTTACTCGTAAGACTTATTTTTCTCTCTTCCAATATTCTTCCAAATTGACTGGAAGTGGACTAGGAAAAAACCATCTAGACAGGAATAGTGAATACATCCCATGCTCATATGGATACACACCGGATATAGTTTCTCATGCGCGTACCACTATTTCAAAATATTGAAGTCTTCTTCCTGGTGATCTATAGGATCGCTGTCCAGAAAGACAGATAGTTCCCTATTGTTACAGTGGCTTTGTATTGCTTCGGTACTTGATTTTATATAACTTGATCCTTCAGAGTAACCCGTTATAAAACACATGACAAAAAAATAATGAAAAATAATCAGAAACACGAGACAAATATTTTACGTAAAAAACCCTTACAAAAAAACTACGAACACATAATCAACAAAATCTCTATATAGAGTAGAAGTTACAAAACACTTTTAGTTATTATATATATAGATAACTTGAAAACGGGTCATACAGCTATCACGGGGCTTACAGAGGAATAAATAGCAGTGGACGCGCGAGGAGGCCAAAGGAGGAATTCGCGAGAGTCTAATGAGGAATTTCTCTGTCACATGGCGCCAAAAATGACCAGGTTTTAAGGATTTTGCCTCCTACTGCTGCTGGAGTACCGTCACACATCCATGCAAATATGCAAATGGATTTAGGTCTGCTTATTTAGACTTAAACTTCTAGTTTTTAGATTATTTTTTTGTTATTTCTAAATTTTGTTTTTTCAGCTTTTTAGTATTTTTGGGTTTTTTGTATTTTCTTTTTTTCCTTATATTTGTTTGCATTATCTGTGATAGGTTAGTCTGTTTTTTCTATTTTTATTTTTTAAAAATTAATTACATCAAATAAACCACTATCAATTACAATGTAAAATTAATTAGCTACAATGCAAATTCAGTCATAAGACACTAAAATTCAGCCTAACGAAGCACCCACTTAGTCTCATTAAGTTATGTAGTCGCCATCAGAGTACGTACGGCGACGAGTAGTGTCTTAATTTTATTGTTGAGACCGCATTTATACAGTAAATAATTTTTTTTACCATATCAAACTTTCAAACATGGTATTTTTTAAGACTGATTCTACTAGTTGATTGTAATATATACTATAGTGACTTTATTTATATCGACAAAAATCGTATACGAGTGTCTCTCTCTACAAGCTATTACTATTTATAAGTTAAAAACAAAAGTTATCAACAAAAGATAATATGAACACCGCCTTGATAGTATCCAACAGTGTGGTTGTGTTTGCCCCTGTACTCTGACAGAGAGAACTGAAACATCGTCATGTACAGTGGTGCGTTTCAGCCGGTGGAGCTAGCCAGCCCTAGCACCGGAGATTCTCGTATCGATGGTGCTCAATAGATCTTTGATGGGTATCTTTTACTTGTAAATCTGTGGAACTGATTCGAAACACACACACACACACACGATGGAACTGGACGGAAAAGAGCCTAATCAAACTCATGCGAAAGTAGGATCAAACAAGCTGCAGCAGATACATACACGGTTCGTGCTACTACATTTGAACTAATGAACGAACATCTGAGTCGAATTGTTATCGGGGTTTTTCTTCCGGACCCGCTCGTTTCGGTTTCTACTTCTAGCTTCTGCTTTTTTTTTTTCACTATTCAGTATTTCATCTTTTTTTGAATATTTTTAGATATTTTAGGCTTTTTTTGTATTTTTTTTCCGTGTTCCTTTGTATTGTCTCTAATGGGTTAACATGTTTTTTCTATTTTTACATTTTTTTAAATTAATTATACCCAAAAAGCCAAATCAGTTACAGTAAAAAAGCCAGTTACAGTGAAATTTTAGTAAAAAGCCAGAAGCCATCGCAAAAACGCGCTAGAACAACCAGTATAGTTTGCTGAATAGTTAGTAGAATCGAACCATATCCATTCCTAGAACAACGTGCCCTTCCTGGCTGGATACCAAATGGAAAATAACAAAGAATTCCTGGTTAGATACCAAGTAGCAATCTGTGAATAGAATGGCTGAAAATATTCTAAATCAGAATTACTCGCTAAACACCCATCAGGCCATCAGTCCTTGAATAATACAGTTGCGGATTTAGGAATTTAGGGATGGGGAATTAACCATGGCCGAAGCAGAAAGATGACCAGCATGAACCGGGGCACAGGACATACAGATACAATACAGATTTGGCAACACAGTGATTTTTGGAGGGTACAATAGCATCATGGCTGCCTAGTTTATTATATTGGTAACGTCAAAACCACCAAAGCATATCAAAGGTCCAGTGGAGCATTCATAAAAACAAGAAACCACCAGCCTGAATCATCTAGACTATCTGTTCTGCCATATTAAGTTCAGCCCTTCCAATTGCTTTGCCTGTTCTTTTTCTACATAAAAATAAATAAAAAAATGCCAAGAACCCTGAGAAGAGAACACATACTGCTCTAGATTTCCCCCCTATGATGGCATGTAGCACACAAAACACGCACCGGCTGCACAGCACAAATCGAACGTACTTTTCCAGTTAAACTGTACTTCTTATCAGTTCTTATCCAGCCAGACCCTGCGATCAAACCCCATATAACTCCATGAAGGCAAGCGGGCTCCAAATGGAACACTCAAGACCAAATCCCAACCTACAAGGATCAAGTGGGGCCGGTAACTTGATCAAGAACACTCAAGAAGCGAGCTGGCCGGTGTCGAGTGGGGGGAGGACGAGCCGTCGAAGGGGCGACAGGAGAAAACGTGGGCGGGCGAGCAGCGGAAGGCGGGGGCGGTAGGCGTGGGCACGATGACGGCGACGGCGGCGTCGCGAGGAGGCGAAGGGTTCGGCAGGCTGCGGCGGCGGCGACCGGCAGCGACTTCTTACTCGAGTGGAGGAGTGAGGCTAATTGGGCCGAATTCGTATTGGGCTCTGTGCGTCGGAATGAATTGGGCTATGCCCAATAGAGTTTGGACATGGACTGTGTTTTTTTGTACAAATGATTCCATTTTTTAGTGATGGATTGGATTTCAAATTTGAATATGCAACACTCGTTTTATCCATTGTTAGGGTCCATTTATAGCCTTTTATTGATAGCTAAGGGCATCTCCAATGGTGCTGAGTCAGCTAGCTATTTGCATGTATATATCAGCATATATCCTATGTGGAGGAAAGAGAGTATGCAAAACACAAACAGCTAGCTACTATTTCGTCTCTAGTCTATAACGCAAAACGAAGCAACCTCTATAAATGACTGTGTGTGCATGTAAGCATCAAATAGCTATCCTTATAGATAGTCCTTTAGAATGTTAGCTTTTAGTGTATACTCTATAAATGATATGGAATACTTATAGATAGTACTTAGTTAGGACCATTGGAGATGACTTAAGTACTATAAAAAATCATTTATTATAGAAAGTACATGAGCCTTAAATCTGATGGACGGCAAGGCCCAGTACGCATTTACTCCTACAAGACTTCGGGTCCATTTATAACAACAAGGACAATAGGGCATCGTTCTCGTTTCAGATCCCTCACCAAGCAAGCAGCCAAGAACTCAAGTGCTGCTCAAAATTAGGTTAAAATCAGCAGCCGCCACAGATTTTTCAATTTATTTTAGTAATTATTATTTATTAGACTAATAAGTTGTAGCTAAAAAATATAAATTATAGTAAAAAAACATCTTTAACGCACCAATTGCAGACATCAATTTGACTGGTTGGCAAAGTTCGATAGGTCAGTCAGTGTCCCACGGTGCAGATTCATTAGGCAGATAAGGTTCATTTGTCTGTTTTAAAATAAAAGGAAAACCCAGTTCATTCGGCAGTCCAGAACAACAAGCGAAAAGGCGCTCGTTTTAGCGATGGCTTCTGATTTTTAGCTAAAATTTTATTGTAGTTGACTTTTTTACTGTAACTAATTTGGTTTTTTAGGCATAATTAATTTAAAAAAATAGAGAAAACATGTTAACCCATTAGAGACAATATAAAGGAACACGGGAAAAAAAGAAAATACAAAAAAGCCTAAAATATCTAAAAAAATTCAGAAAAAGACGAAAATACTGAATAGTGAAAAAAAAGCAGAAGCTAGAAGCTGAAGCTAAAAAAACCGAAACGAGCGAGGCATTGTGCGCTAGCTGTTTATTTGTCTGTTTTGAAATAAAAGCAAAACCCAATTCATCTCTCTTTTTTTTTAAAAAAAAGGCCACATAAATTCACCCATTTTCATGTGTAGTGGGAAGGTCAGAGAGAGGGAAAAGAGTCAACATAATTAAATTTAAAAAATAAAAAAGTTACGTTATCATAGATAATATGAAGGAATAAGCGAAAAAAGAAAGACAAAAAACCTAAAAAAGCTAAAAGCCAAAAAAAATAAAATTAAGAAGTTAGAAGCTCAAATGAGCACATCCTTAATAACACCAATAGTTTTTATTCTTTTTGATTTTTTAGCTATCCTTTTTACTTTAATTTTTTAATGATCACTGTATATTGGATTAATAAGTCACGGAGAAAAGTGATAGTCGAACATGCGCACAGCAAGGTTTCTACGGGGCCCCTCAGTCGCAGTCTCCGCTTTTCAGTTTCTGCGGCCAAAAGGGGACGGTCGGCCAAGGGTTTGAATCCGGCGGCCACTTTTGCGTTTTACCCCTGCCCATTCGAAAATATTTATATTTCAATACACTCCCCACCATTAATGCTTCTGCTTCTCTCTGAGCTCAGCTGCCTGCCTCCGAGGACAAGACTAGAGAGAGAAGAGAAGACCACTGGTCCACTGCTTTGTGAGAGGGGGGCATTTTTTTTGTGCGAGTCCAGCTTCGATCCGTGTGCTCGTGGTGATTTTTCGAAGTGCAAGAAGGGAGGAGCTGGTGTGGTGAGCCCAAGAATTTGAGAGAGGTGGGGGCAACGTCGATGTCCGCGAGCTCGCTTGCTGCGTGAGGAGGCGGTTGAAGGAACCGAGGGGGAGGATGACGGGGGTGGTGGTGGTCTCGACGGGATGCAAGGGCGGCGGCGGAGGGGACGGGGGGGTCGTAGGGAAGAAGAGGGGAGGTGGTGGCGGGGGCGAGGAGGAGCGGGAGCGGGAGCGGCAGCAGCTGTCGGTGCTGGCACTGCTGCTCGCGGCCGTGCGGAGGTCGGTGGTGGCGTGCCGGGTGGAGCGGGAGCCGGAGCGCGGCGTCGCCGGTGGCGGGTGGGGGGAGGAGGAGGAGGATGCGGCGCTGCAGGAGATGGAGATCGGGTGGCCAACCGATGTCCGCCACGTCTCGCACGTCACCTTCGACCGCTTCCACGGCTTCCTCGGCCTCCCCGTCGAGTTCGAGGTCGAGATGCCCTGCCGCGTCCCCAGCGCCAGGTGAGCCCACCACCACCATTTCTTCTCGCACCCTTCCATAAGATTGATGAAGCTTTCTCTGTGGAAACGCTTTGATTTTTAATACGGTATTTTGTGATTTTGAGAGATGATGGGCTGTGAACTGATTTGTCCCAAAGGTTGAAATTTTGGGTGTAAAATCTATGGCGGCTGCTGATTTTGACCTTAATTTTGAGCAGCTCTTGAGTTCTTGGCTGTTTGCTTGGTGAGGGATCTGAGAAATCCTGAGAAACGAGAATGACGCCCTATTGTCCTTGTTGTTATAAATGCTTCAGGGGTTTCGGTTCGTTTTAATTCGATTCTCTCACTAAGTGATTATTTAACTTGCAGTCGTTTCACGACTAAGCTGTAGTAATGTAGTAGGATTCAGCAATGGGATGGTGGGAGAACTCCATTTGTGAAACTGTAATTAAGACGTGATTTGTTAGTCAATTGTACTTTTGTTCCATAACGTTTGTCACCAATTTCGATTTTGCCCCATTCTTTCTGCAAGATTCAGTTCGCACACTGGAATTTGTAACCCATTGCTAATTTGCTATCAATCAGTTAGTACTAGTACATTATAACAGAGCCAACTGAAAGTTTGAAACTTATGAAATTGATTTCACCCCAGGTTCATTATTTAAACTCACAAAGTATGATTCAAGCTGCTCAATCTTTTTACCCTGCAGCGCGAGTGTGTTTGGTGTCTCAGCTGAATCAATGCAGTGCACCTACGACGGCAAGGGCAACTCGGTCCCCACGATACTGCTGCTTATGCAAGAGAGGCTGTATGCCCAGGGAGGCCTAAAGGTGGTAATCCATCATAATAAGATAACCCTTTTGATTGTATTTGTAGTGAAGTGAAAATGGAGTCGCTCATGCTGATGATTGCTTTTTTCAGGCCGAAGGGATCTTTCGCATAAATCCGGAGAATGACCAAGAGGAGCATGTGAGGGACCAGCTGAACAAAGGAGTTGTTCCTGAGGACATTGATGTTCACTGCTTGGCAAGCCTGATCAAGGTACATTTATCATCCTATCAAAACAAGACACAATCATGAAAGTGTGTTCCTGCTGTGATGACCCTCACTTCCTGCTATCAAAAGTTCAAGATCAAATGTTAAACAAAGACTGTCAGTTTTACCAAAGAAAAGAAGTAAAACTTATACGCATTTGGTCAGGCATGGTTTAGGGAACTTCCAGAAGGTGTACTCGATAGCCTCTCCCCCGAGCAAGTGCTGCAAAGCAATTCTGAAGAGGAATTCCTGGAGCTTGTTACTCTATTGCGCCCTACTCAGGCGGCCCTCCTCAATTGGGCCGTTGAGCTAATGGCTGACGTCGTCGAAGAGGAGGAGCTGAACAAGATGAATGCCAGAAACATAGCCATGGTGTTTGCCCCCAACATGACACAGGTGATCTCCATTTCAGTATTCTTGCACTGTAGCAGGTGATCTGCACTTTCAGTACTTCCTTGAAAAAAAATGTGATCAATTGGCAAATTGCGGATTACTTCCGCTAAAATTTACCCTTTGTTCTAAGCTAGATGTCAGATCCTTTGACGGCCCTAATGCATGCTGTCCAAGTCATGAACTTTCTAAAGACATTGATCTTGAGGACGCTTCGAGAGCGTGACGACGCAGCTACCGGAGATTACACTCCATACTCATCTCCAACATCTTCCAGTCAGCATTATGATGCCGAATACTATGGCAGCGAGCGAGACATGGACAGGAGCTGTGAACTGAGTGATATGCATAGACAAATTAGCAAGTCTAGGGGACAGGTGGATTATCTCGTGCGGTACAATACCTGTTTCGACAGTGAACAAGGTGGCGACGATCACCTAAGCGAAGTAGAAGAAGGGTTCTTGAATCGGCTAGAATGCCATCTTGAAGATGATAGACTGGAGGAAAACACAAGAAAACAGCGTGAAATGAGCTCAGAGATGATGGCCATCATGGATGTTCATCCTGAGCTGAAAGCTGAAAGTAAGGTAGTGGAGAAGGACATACAAAAGGAAGAAGACGACCTGAAATGATCAAAATCCGGTATTTTATTTCAGCTAGATCTTGTGATGTAGTTTCTACTGGATTGTTTTTTCAACATCTGGTTGAGTGTATTGCTGTAGTGTATGAAGTAAACTTGGCTGATTCTTGGGTATGGCCATGTGGGTCATTCATAACTGCCTAGGACTCTAGGAGGCTAGGACATTAATTTATGGGAACGATGTATGTCAATGTTACTATTCGTATGCACTACTGTTATCTGGGAAAACCCTTTTTTTATTTTACATCTGTGAGTTAATGTATAATTCTCCATCGACTGCCAAGAGAAGATGATAACCAGTCATTAGCAGTAAGATGGTATCAGTAACAGGACAATGGATTTCCATCGACCTGTTCGTTTGCATATAAAATTGAAATTTGAACACAAGCAAGATCCAGTAAATTCATCATTTGCTATGCTAGGTTCAATACCACAATGTCTAGATTCAGCTCTGAATACGTTGCTGAACAAAAGAACACTACCCCGCATTTTTATTGTAATGAAAAATATGTAACTCATTTATAATAAATCTGACAATAACATTTTCCCCCAGTTTGTCAGATACAGACATCAATAATTCAATATATCATCGTGGCAAACCTCCAACACAGCAACATCAAACTAACTACATATACATTTATCAGTAGTTAAAAGTAGCATTACAACGAAGTGGAAAACTGTGATCCCAGTTACCCCCCGCCCGTAAGAATATCTGAATATTAGATAGCAATATCGGTTTTGTCCTATCTGGATTAGTGCCAGAACTTAGTACAGAAACCAGCTCTTGGCCTCTTGCTGGAAATAATTTCTTCAAAGGAATCCAGAAGCTGCCCTGCCAGACTACTGGGCTCATCAAGGAGGGTGTGGATAAAGGTGAACACAACCCTCCGCTCCTGCTCCGTCGATCTCAAGCTAAACCAGGTTAGAAATTTCATTCTGAAATCCTTCTCGATGTGGCCAGAGCATTCCAACCATCGTATAACCTTCACACAATACTCATAGTTATCATCTAATTGGCCTAACCTAAGGGAGAAGTGCCTCTGTGAGCCAATGACCAAATTGCTGTCATCGGCACAGGTTTCCTGCTCCAAGTCTGATGTCTGTTTCCGACTTTGTGATCGGGATTCCATGGCTGGTGCCTCCCCAACATGCCCCTCAGCACAAGTCTTGGAATCACCACAACCATTTGACTTTCTCAATCCATTCTTTCCTGAACTACATCCATTCTCGTTCTGGAAGCATTCTATTGGAATGACTATCTCTGTGTTTAGGTCTGGGACTGAGGTTTCATTAAGATTGAGTTTGCGGGAAACAACACGTGCAACTTGTTCCTTATCTGGTATCACTGAATCACTCTGACCACAGGAATCTTCAATCTCGTCTTTACAGAACTCATTGGGACAAGCATTCTCCTCAGCCCATGCTTTCCGCAAGACTTTACCCAGCTGGCGCACCTTGAAACCTGATGGCCTCTCATGTTGACTCTTGCCATCTCTCTTGGCAGTAGATGAACAACCTTCTGCACCATGCTCTACGTTCTTGTGAATGATCTCCTTACTCCTGGTGAAGCACTTAGACTCGGAGTGGCCAAGTTCACCATCCTCAGTAAATGAAATGATCCGGAAGGCATACTCTCTGCAGGGCTGCAAATTGGAAATCAGTATCCTTCTTTGGTCTTTGGGGAAAATAGCAGGCTCCCCACTGCAAGGTGGTTCTCTGCTATTCCAGTACCAGAGTTTGTAGCCTTTGATAGCATGATGTTGTGAGGAAGGAGTTTCTTTCAGAACAAGCACTAATGATGAAGCTGTAATATCTTCAAATCTAAACCTGCAGGCAGCAGGAAGTGTATCTGCACCATGAAAATAATTCACAAGATTTGTAAAATTGTTAATTCCACATCGAACCCACTAGAAAGAGGAAAATTTACAAGATTGATATCAATTACCAATTTGTTTAGTTTCTGCTTGAGAACTTGACCTCAGCCACTCATCTGCCTTCTCGATTGCTAGAGAGCAAAGTTTCTGCACATCGGCAGCAACAGGCAGCCGGCCCACAATGCCACGAGCCATCTTGGAAGACATACCATCAAGGGGGCCAACCTCAGTTTCCAGCTTTGCTTTTGCATCCTCTACAATCTGATGCAGTTCTTTAAAACGAGTTGTGCCATCCAAAAGTCTATGACTGAGGTATATGCGAGAACAAAGAATATCAACCCGACGAGCATCTTTGGCAACTACTAGCTGCCTTTTCCAGCACCTGCTCAAATTAAGTCAAAGGCACCATAAGATACCAATAAAGAAAATTCACAAAGGAAAAAAGAGAAGAAAAAGGGTTAACCATAACAGAGCTCATGTACAATAAGGTGACAAATAGACAACATCATGATACTACAGCGATGTATGCTTCAACAAAAGCAAATCATACCTATGAGCTAGTAAAAAAGAAGATGAAATCAGCATTTCAGCATTAACTGATAAAATCAGCAATTGCAACATAAGGAAAAGTAAAGTGTAGAAAAATAAAGATTCATACAGCATGATTACTTATAAGCAGGTCATACCTAGGAACATGACCATATAGAAAATAAATATTAATGTCTATGTTAAATGCAAAATCACTCACCCAAGTATTCCAATAACCTTTCCACATGCAGCACAGCAATAGTTACCATCTAGTTGCATAGATTGCCCAAGATCAATGCACCCTGCCTTTCGGCGCAGGAGTGCACACTCAATGTGGCAGGATGACTCACAGCAATCCCTGTCACCAGTCTCCGATGAGCAGACCAGCCAAAGGCTAGGATCTTTGTTGTCATCGAAAAGATGACAAATACAACATGAACACCTCTTACAAAATGTGTTATCTGAGGTCAACACAGCTTTGCAGGCTGAATTTTTGCATATCCATGTGGTAGGAGGCTTTGTGTCTTGTGATATCTCATTCACACGTAGTTGAAGAGGATGGTCCCCCTTTCTTGGCTGCTTTCTGAGAGCCTGACTACCAGTGAGACTTGAATTATTGTTGTTATTTGAGGAGAGTTTCTTGGAATCAATGTTCTTGCACCTCTTTACAGTTGCTGCTCTCGGTATTTCTTCCACTGATTTGCATTTCGAAATGACAGACTGTTTCTTTTCTTCTGTATTAACACTAGCATCATTCGACTCTTGTTCTGGCAAAGAAGCCAATGGTTCTTGGGTATTTACAGAAACGGTGTTGCTGCCATCAGCATGTCTATTTTCTTCAGGTGCACTTGCATCACTCACACCACTCGAAGCATGTAAAGCTAGCATGGCAAAATACAAAGCACAAAATCATTAGCATAAAGAATTAGCTTTAGATAGGAGCATATAGAAGTTAGCGATCCACGTACCGAAACCATAAGAAAGTTTCGGGGAAGTATTTTAGGCTCTCGGCTTAGTTGATAGGTTGTACAGCTTAGGGTTTTAGCATTGTGGGTCTTCAAGGCTCTCGTCTCTTTGACCTTAAGGAGGTTTTATTCTTAGCCTACCCTAACCCCTAACTTGTTTGGAAAAAAAGGTTTTGTTGTTGTTGTATTAGTATAAATAGAAAAAACATAACTTATGAACAAGAACACGGCACAAGCTCAGACAATAGTCACCCCACCCCAAACCCTATTCAAAGACAACAAACATAATTTAGGCCAAGTGGAAGGGAATGTCAACATAACCTCGTCAAAAAAAGGAAAACATGAAGTAGCTCGATGACGCCTCAAGGAACCGATAGTTCTACTAAAAAATGTTTAAACTACCAAGTATACCATAGCATCAGCCAGCGCAGAATTAGTTCTAGAGAATGTGGTTACATCTGTTGTTTGAACACTTCAATGAGCAATAACTATTACCCCAGGTGCAGATTAAAACAAGAAAGGTGGGTAAGCAACCTTGACTGAAATATTTGTACCATTTCAGCACTACAATTACTAAAAGAAAGCATCCGTGCGTGCCCAATAAATAAATAATCAGATAGATAAATCAATAAGCGGCTATTAGTTAGCAGTACTAGTTTATGGCAATAGGCACCCTGATGACGCGCCCGCACCGCGGGGTCGCAGCACAGGAGCCACCCCACCCACCCACCCGCCCTCTGAGATCGATCTTGCGTGCGCGGCGGGGGAGAAGAGGAACCGGATCGAGCCATGGATGGATGGTTTTGATTGCTCATATCAAAGGAAATATTCCCGCGGAACAAATCCGAGCGAGGTAGGGCTTACCAGTAGCGAATCCAGACGGATCACCTCCGCTCGACGCCATCCCGGTGGAGCGGAGGAGGAGGGAGCCAGCGCTCTTCGTATCGGTGGCGCGGGCAGACGGGGAGGAGGAGGTGGGGGTTCCGGTTCTTGCTCTTCCTTCCCCTTAGATTGATGGTGCTGCGCGAGAGCGACGAGACGAGGGCCGGGTTTGGTTGGGCCGGTCCGAGGCTTGGCCTGTTGGCCCAGACGACTTCAAGATTTCTTTCTTCTCCTTCTTCTTTCTTTTTTTTCCCGAAACATGGTTTTTTTTCCTCCTCTTTCTATTTAAGTCGCATTTGTATGCGTGGAAAGCGAAAGCCCGGTCTCTCTCTTTCAGAGCGACGTCTGGGACGCACGAAAGATTCACACCTTAATTTAGTGGGAGGTGGAGTCTAAAGGTGGCCAAATGGGTCGGGTCTAAATGGGCCGTACCACGATCTGGTACTGTAGGCCCGGCCCGCGACGGCACAGGCACGACCCATAAACGGGCGGGCGGCGACGTCGACCGGTCGTGCTTGGCCGAGGTGCAAGATTGCGGCAAGAGCGGCACACTACTTTATACTTTTTTATATAATTGCAAATATTTGTTTTTATGATTAATTTAATAAGTTAATAAAGCTCATTATGTCATTGCAAATATTTATTTTTATGATTAACAATGTCTACAATTTTTTATATTTTTTTGAATTTTTCCTGAATTTTTTATAATTTTTTTACAATTTTTCTTATTTTTCTACATTTTTTTATTTTTCTCTGTTTTTTCGGCTAAACGGGCTAGTAGTAATTGGCAAGATGTTCGTTAAGCCTTAACTGCGTTCGCCAAGACGCAGACGCCATCGCCGTGCTCGGCTTGCACCTGACCTTAATTTAGTGGGAGGTGGAGTCAGAGAAGCACGACGTGTCGATGTTGCTCAGGCCAAGGCGGGTCTTGCGGGGCGGCCTGAGGGTGACGTTGTCCTCCGTGGCATGGTGGAAATGCTCGCCGCCGCCGGCAACCTCTGGCGACGAATATGGTCCAACGTAGGTTCAGCGAGCTTTAGGACATCAGGGTGGAGATGGTAACGCGATCGGCTCGAAAGGAGGTGCACCGAGATGGCGGATCGACATGTGGGGCGACGCAGGGAGGACTCGGCAATGTCGCAGCCGCCGGCAGGGATGTTCCCGGCAATGGGGAAGAAGAGGGAGTGTGAGGCTGAGTGGACCATGGCGGGAAGTGGCTAGGGGAGCGTAGTCGCTGGAACTTGGAAGGCAGCGGCGGGAGTGAGGCAAGGAAGGCGGCCATGGCAAGGTCTTCTGCCAAAGGGTTACTGTCATTGTAGTCGCTGGAACTGTAGTGTGTTTTCAGAGCAAATGCTATAATTTACCAATATCCTATAACCAATGTTACTGTCGTTGTAGTATTTGATCTATGAAGTATAGTATTTTATATTTGTCTACATCAATCTCCTCGTCAGAGGATGCGCAAACATAGTAGCTTAAGAAAACAAAAGCGAAGGGAAGAAGTTTCAATTGTACGAACGAAGACTAACAGCTTGAAAGTTTTGGGGGAAAAAAAAATCTTTCATTGACCAATTCTAACCTAATCAATTTTTTTTGACCCTCCTTACGCGTTCCATACTTCTAGGCTCCATTACACGATACCAAAATTCAAAGAAAACCATACTCAATCCTCTCCGATGGAAAGTAATATTGGCACCGTTTTTTTTAGCTTTTTAGTCAACTTTTGGCTTTGAATTCTTTCCTTAGATATTCAATCTGATTGAGCGATGTATTAGACCAGATTGATAAGTTAAACTTGTGGTTGAGCGAGTTCTGTATTATTCTAGTTCTTATGAGGCTATCATTTATATACTATGTGCATACCGACATCATAACACTATATCATACCAAAGCCTCAATCTTAGGGTGAGATCATGGGCTTCAACCATTTAATAACTTTCCACCAAGTAGCCTTAACCCTAGTACCATTTGAAAGTATATCAACATAAAGCCAAATTATTTTTATTAGTTCAAATAAATTATTTTAACTGTATCATCTACTAATATCTATCTAAACAGTAACTAATTTTCAAAGTTGTCAAGTTGAATATAGCTTTTATAAATATCACCGAGCTTTTTGGTCGTAAGATCTAACTATTCATCATGTTATTCCAAACTATTATTGTATATAAATAAGAGTGCTCAAATAGCAGTAATGAAAATAACGATAATTTAATAATATGATATCAATATGATAAAAGATAATTTAATAATATGATATCAATATGATAAAAGACATGTGACAGACTTCTTTGCAGGCTTTTGATTTAACACCATCTACCTTAATCGCTCTAGTAGCTTCTCCGTTAGTCAACTAATCGAATCCGAATGCTAATACAAAATAATGAATATAAGGTCATATTTGGTAGAGATCTAGATTCTCAATTTTCAGCTTTTGCTTTAGATTATCTGAGAATCTATTTCTTTAAAAATCTAGAGTTACCTCTGGAAAGCGTTTGGTTGGTAGTGTTTGGTTGGTAGGTTGACTCCAAAAACATAATAAAGAGGGATTGAAGATAAATAGCCCATGATTCCTCTGGTTGCAACACTTTATATGTATTTGTGTCTTATTTCTTTATTTTTTGTATACAAATAATGAAATGTCGTGTCTAAATATTGTAAAACCATATGTACATAAATTGGTAGGTTTTTTTCTTCAGAATTTCAGATACAACAAGATTTGTATACAGATTTGTACAACATGTTATTCACTCTTCAGGATACTGCATGTAAATGAGTTTCGGTTCTTTGTACATGTATTACGCAAGAAACTAAAGATATGACAGAATGACAAAAACATTCCAGGAATAGCTCACTGATCCACAGATTATTTTGTAGTGCTTCTCCGTTATCCTTCTTCGTGGAAACAGTGAGTGACTGAGTGCAATTGCAGTGAGTGATTGTCTTCAGGTTTCATGCCAACAACAAAGAGAGGAAACAGTGAGTGACTGAGTGCAATTGCAGTATTGCTGTTTCACAGTTCATATCGAAGAAAAGGCACACCTTAGTGCAGATTGATAGAGGGAAAGTGCATCAGAAAGCATATTTGTCGTTGCAAATACTTGAGCTAACTTGATGTGTAGAGAATCATCTGCCCATTGTCTTAGATATCTTTCAAGTAGCAAAACTGCATCCTTATCCTGTCCTTCAGCGACAGGAAAATCAGCCAAGGCCAATGCAGCACCGAGAAATCCAGGTTCAAGACAAATGGCTGATTCATAGAACTTTCTTGCCTGGAAATAACGCAATCATATGTATAACTTGGCAACAGAAGCTCTTATTGAGGGAAAGCATACAAAATCAAATCATAGAACTTGGCATGTTTGTTGTAGAAAGGCCACTGGCCAAAGTAAGCATGCATATGTATACATGAGATACAGCCTAACAATAGCCTCCTAGCTAGAACATTCTACATAAAAGATGACCAAGTGGCCCAAAGTTAATTAAGTACCGGTGAACATTATCATGGGTGTTTCTAAACATCTATTTGCCATCACATTAATTGAAAATGTGTAGTATTCATGATGTCCACCATGGGGTTATATGGAAAACATCCTAAAAGGCTAAAACACATGCTTGTTGTATAAGACTTGACCAATATGTGAACTCCATTGATTAGACAATATCTCTTTTTGTATCTGGTTATGCTTATCTATGAACTGACCACCACTAACATGAGTGCAGACCCCCAACACAAAAAAAGAGAAAAAGCTCAAGTGCAGATTCTCCCACAAAAGAAAAGGAAAATGTTTTTTCCCTATAAGTGTATCCGTTGTTCAACTAATTAAACACAACAAAAGATGCAAAAGTAAGCATTACTCGGAGAAACCACAAAATATACAATTGACGCATCAATGACCTAGGGGAGAAAAAATGGTCACCTTCCCTCTTCCACAAGAACTAATAGCATGCACATCACCAACTAACTTGAGAGGTTTTGCAGACTGATGCATTACCTTCATTGCTTCACATGCAGTGAACAATGCATCTTTGCATTTAGAAAGTGCCAGATATGCACGCACTAAACCTGAAAATATATGCATATTAGGCTACAGTAAGTTTTGAATAGAACAATTACAAGTACTGGTGGCTAACAACCTTGATAAGAATGAAGATCAGCCCTTAGTTCCTGAGCTCCTCTGAAGTCTGTCACTGCCAAATCTGGTCGATTCAATGAAAGAAGCAGATTGCTCTTAAAAAGCAAACAATGAGTTCCTTCATATGGGTAGTGAAAAACAAAGATGATAGCAGGTATATAAAGCTATAAAATTCCCAAACCAAATAAGTTAACAATCATACACAGCTTTGTTGTAATGCCACCCAACCATGCTTGTGTGCTTCATTGCAACAATACTTTCAATGCACGAATATAGCAGTATAATAATACAAAATCCATCGGTCTGGGCTCTAAGCAAGCTTTTGCAGTATTACCTTCATAATTTAGCCGGGCATATGCCTATCATCAACTCGGAAGTTCTGTTAAAAGGAAAACATTGCAACGAACATTAGATGGAATGATAGCTTCCAGTATTGCACAAAACAAATCTGTAGCAGGCATATACCTTTTTAGCATATGTCAAAGCTTTTCTTTCCCATAGTGCTGTAAAAGCAACACATGTTTTCGGTCTTGCAGGGTCAATATGCAGCATATCATGTACCAACTTGTTTAGCTTTGTGTAGTCAGATTTTGGTTTAGGAGAATTGCATACTCATCCATTTATGTCATGATGTTTGGATCAATAAACCGAGCCTGCAAAGTAGCAAATGATTTCAATGCATATAATATAGCTTGTTACTTTTAGCATGTGTTCCAAGTTCCAAGTCTCTACTTGTTCAATGTACCTTCTCAAAGTTCATGATTGCTTCATCATTCCTGCCTATAATGGCTTCAACCCTGAAATAAATTCAAAAATCAGGATCAACACATAGATAAAGGTGAATTAAATCCGCCAAAACAAAATTCAAAGATGAACTACGGACTTGACAAGTTTTCAATAATGTTCTCATTATTTTAAACACAAATATATCCATAATTGTAGTCTACTGTTGATCCAAATGCAAGCAAGTCCAAAGAAAACAAACCTGGTGATCGACGTAAGCTAGTCCCTTCTGTATCAAACAAACAGCAAGTTCATATAAATCTTGGAAATAGTCACTTATATAGGTAATTTTATAGGGTTCCCAGCCCATCCATTGGACAATTTCTTGAATACGTTCTATAGGACAGAGGACAAGAGAAGGGGCGCCGGCTGGCGATGAGTGACCAAGCAGCAAGGGGGAGAAGGACTGGTGACAAGGGACTCCGGTGGTTAGGGTTTAGATCGGGGGAGGAGGCTGAGGTAGTTGCTAACCTTCAAGGGAGGAGAGAAGGGCGGGGCGGTCACCGAGGCTGTCGGTGCTCGACGGAGTTGCCGAGGTCACCGGTGCCCAATGGAGTCGCCAAGGAAGCCGGTTGGAGCAGTGGTTGCCCGCGGGGGACGACTGAGCGAAAATCCAGTGGCATCTGCAGATAATTTCTAAGAACTTCTATGGGCGGGTTTGTTTTAGGTCGGACGGTTCCCACGAGAAGGCTGCTTACCATTTTAGTACATTTTTAACTCTACTCCTTATAAGAATCGGAATTCAATCATTTGAATCAGAATTCAATCATTTTAGAAAGTTGAGTATTTGACATAGCTCCATAAGATTCAAAGGAGAAACTGACAACATGAGCTATACAAAATAGACCCTAGATAAGTTCTTACTTTGCAGAATACAAGTTGGGAAAAAAATACGATAAAATATCCAAAAATAGATGTAAAATAAGGTGGGTTAAGGCGGATAGGGTTTAAATTAACTTTGGTTAGGTTGAACTTGATTGAAAATATATTAGATGGGATCAAAATGAGTATAGATAGATTAAATGGGTTTTGGGTGAATATTAATAGGTCGGATGAACATGAATAGACTGGCACTATTTCCATCGGTTCGGGTTTGGTGAATAGTGTTGAACCAGCTTAATGTGTTTTGCAGATCAGATTGAACAATGTTTGGGTCGGATTGAATAAATAGTGTTGGGCTAGTCTGGGTATTATTGGGCTACACAGTACTGGGCTTGGCCCAATTGACCGATCAGGTTGAAAGTTTGGCTTAATTAACTTTGTCGACGTACCTTGGTGGCCCATCTGGCTTAGAGCCCAGCTCCCTTCAGAATGAGCCACGACTTGCTCTAATGGTAGTCGAGACAAAGAAATGGTGGTGACACAAAGTATCTGCGAACCGTTTCAGCTCAGACATTCGGACCATCCGAACGTCAAATTGCTCTCAGTTGCTGGATCTACATCGGACGCACAGCAAATAATAACTGTTCAGATAGTCCGAACATCACCATCGCTATTGGCCGCTGGATCTATATCGGACGCACATCAGATGATAACCCTTCGATCGGTCCAAACATTCTCTGAACGCTGAGTCGCTCAATTCCACTTACCGCTTCAACTTCGCATATCAGCCGTCCAGAGTTATTATTTCGACTTTTTGAGAATAACAGAAAGTTAAATAATACTAGTAAATGTTGCATTAGTGTGCTTATTAATTGTTATCCTTTTGGTATCAGATTATGAGAGCTATCTGCAGTACAAAAAAGTTATTGTGAAATTTTTCCATGCTTTAAATCCAATATCCTGGTAGGTCTTATAAGAAAAAAGGGGGAAGGAATTTTGTTTTTTGATTTCCTTTGTCTTTCAATCATTAGATTGTTTAGTAAATTGTATTTTCTTCCCCAAACTCTATATGTTCAATTTCTAGCCAATTGCTATTTACCATGATGCATGCATACCATATACAAACTATGTTGTAACCTCTTCATATATTTTTTCATATTTTGAATAACTGTCTTATTGCTTTTATCTGATCAACTGTTAAAAAAATAAGTAAATTATACGCTTTAATTTTGTATATATGATTCATCTTGTATAAAATTGACGTTACTTCTAGGCTATTAGCCTTTTAGAGTTCAGCCCGGGTGCAATAAAATCCTAGATCCGCCACTATTTCAAGACATATATTTGTACCAAAACCCATTTTTTTTTTAAACTACAACTGTTTTAAACCAAAGGTAGTATCACTTTATTTCCACATAGCCTCTCAGTTTAATAGCCAAAATTTCCGAATGGCTAGTATGTCATAACCCCTAAACAAACGGACAAACTCGACATCAAATTATATAGGTAAATATTAGGGCTTCTTTTGGAATGCAGAAATTTTACAGGATTTTCATAGAAAAAGTTTAATTCCCGCGTATTAAGCTAGTTTTACACCTACATTACCCCTTAACCACACTTTCTTCTCCCCTTAACCCCTCGTGCCCTGTCTTCTCCCCATTTCGCTTTCAGCCCTGCAACCCAAAAAACCACACAAGAATCCACCCAGAGCAGCCATGCGTCCGCTTATCCGAAGCGCCTGCTGCTTCCGCGCCCGTGCTCGCGCCATGGCCACGCTTCCCACGATCGCCGCCTTCTCCTCCACCCGCGCCCCCTCTCCCTCCTCGTCGCGCCCTCACCGCCTCCTCCTCTCCCGCTTCCTTCCCCTCGCGCCGCCGCCGGCCGGGGCGAGGGAGCTCCGGACGTCCGCGGCGGCGGCCGCCGTCGAGGTGGGCGGCGTCAAGATCGCGCGGGAGGGTGAGTTCTCGTCTCTGACGGTGTTGAAGGCGGGATCTTGGGAGGGCAGGAGGGTTTGGGAGGAGGAGGGCTCTAGGATTCGGCAGTGGAAAGGTTCTTGGGCTTGGTTATGGCCCTATGGGTGCTTGCATTGTTAGAAGCGTAGCGTTTTGTGACTTGAGAAGGGGGTAAACTTTTCTAATGGTGGGATCTAGGAGTTTTCATTGCCGTTGCATTGGCGAAATCGATATGTGTAGTGTGTGGGTGTATGGATTGGTAGTCAGCCTTGGGTTCAAATTCCTTAATTGTTGCATTCTTAAGTAGCTTCTTGGCTTTTAATTGCTGCGTGGTCAAGTTAGTAGTCTGAGATCTAAATTTATTAATTGGGGTGTTAATATTCTAATGGAATTGGTGGCAATTGCATTGCAATGTATCATTCTCTGTGTCAAGTTCGTTAGTAGCTGCCGATTTATTTCGTTTTTCATGGCCTTCGTAGATGTCGTGAAGGAGGATGACCCGACGAACAATGTTCCAGACACAATTTTTTCGAAGATTGGTTTGCAGCTGCATAAGAGGGATAACCACCCCCTAGGGATTCTGAAGAACACTATTTACAACTACTTTGACAAAAATGTTCCCGGGCAGTTCGACAAGTTTGATGACCGTTGCCCTCTTGTTTCTATCAAGCAGGTATGAGTTAGCATTCTCTTGTATTAGCGCGAGTAGATGTTTATTAACCTGAATTTTATCTAAAGGAATCCTCTGCAATCATAGTATACCATGAACATGGTAGCAATAGCAAGTCAGCACTCGTGACTAAGTAATAACAATCCTAATCATATGGTAAAATGAAAACTGGTACTTGAGGGTGGAAAAGAGTGAGAAAAAAAAAACTAAAATGCAAAATTTGTTAAAAGAGTTAAATTGCTTGTTCCTTTCCTCTCACGTCATCTTCCCTTAAGCTAGTGAATGAGCACTTGTAGTTGTTGTGTGTTTGTTCTCCAGATTCATACATCTTCATTTAATACAAACTATGGTTGTTTTGACTTCTTGCTGACCTTGAAGTGGTGCTTACTGCAGAATTTCGATGATGTCTTGGTTCCTGCTGACCATGTAAGCCGGAGTTACAATGACACATACTATGTTGATGCTCAAACTGTCTTGAGGTGTCATACCAGCGCTCATCAAGCAGAGCTGCTAAGGGAAGGACATACACACTTTCTTGTAACTGGGGATGTTTATCGTAGGGATTCTATTGATTCAACTCACTATCCTGTCTTCCATCAGGTGACTATATTTTGCAGATTCACTTAAAATGTTTCTAAAGAAAGGTCTGTTTCTGATGATCTTTCACACATACAGATGGAAGGCTTTCGTGTCTTCTCTCCAGACGATTGGTCAGGTTCTGGCATGGATGGGACAGCGTATGCAGCTACAGACCTCAAGAAAACGCTGAAAGGCTTGGCAAGACATCTATTTGGTAAAACGTTTGTAGCTTGTTTCCTTGTCATCAAAGGAAATGATAAAAATAGATTCACATATCAGCTAAAGAATAGAGAAACATGTTGTGTGCAGGTGCTGTGGAGATGCGATGGGTTGACACTTACTTCCCGTTCACTAACCCATCCTTTGAACTCGAAATATATTTTCAGGTTGTTATACTGAGTGAATCTAAGATTTTGGTAGCCTCGTGTCTAAGTAAAATATGTTACAAAGCTGAAAGCTGTGTTGACATGATACCTGATCTGAAGAAGTTTCACACCTTTGCAGGATGACTGGTTGGAAGTTTTGGGATGTGGAGTCACCGAGCAGGAAATTCTGAAAAGAAATGGTAGGGCAGATCATGTGGCATGGGCCTTCGGACTAGGCTTGGAGCGCCTAGCAATGGTCCTCTTTGATATTCCAGATATTCGACTCTTCTGGTCAAATGATCAGCGGTTCACATCCCAGGTATTGCTACTACTATTGGACTATTCTCACTACTTGGGTAGTTCTATTTTGTGTTAGCATATTCAACAAACACCGGAGAGTCATGAATGTTTGTGGGAAAAATAGTTGTTCATGTTGTATTATATGACCTTCTCCCATGGAATGATGTGCTGCAATCTTCGGCAGAGCTCACTCTCTCTGCCACTCCCATTTTGATCTCAATTCTCAATGACTATATAGTTTTCAACTTTAAAGGATTGAATGTTTAATTTCTGTAAAGGGAAATCATGATAATGTTGATTTTAATTACTAGTAAACTTGGAAGTTCTGATGTAGAAAACTTGTGTTTATAATGCAGTTAACAAGTGTTAACTGGTAAGCTTGGTTTTTAACACATGCTCAAACTCAGAATACTTTCTTTAGTTAAATAGTCACCATACCATCTTTTTAGTGTTATTGGAGTAATATTTATTAAAATATCTAGTTAGTGTAACCGTACAAAACTTACCTCATGACTTTATGCTGACAAGGGGTGTCCAATTTCTTTATAATAACTCTTATTATCAACTTTATGGCTAAGATGAGCCTAAAAAAACTTATGGCTAAGATGTGCATATTGTTATTATTCAGTTCTCAGAAGGCAAGCTTGGTGTCAAGTTCAAGCCATTTTCGAAGGTATGTAATCTCAAATTTTCTTTTCCATGTGTAATTTATGCATCATCTGTTGATAGAATAATTCACTCCAATATTGAGAGTGGTTCTGCATCTTGGCAAAGGCTAGAGATCACTATGATGCTGGAGATAACTGCTCCCGTCTGGCTGGACTCCGTTGGCTATGCAAGCATGTCCACCGGAACAAATTAAACCACATCTTCTTTACCTGGATCACTTTAGTTTGGATCATCTAGCATTGGAACTGCAGCTTACATTCTTTGGGCCATCTAGCAGAAAATTGTGGTGAATTAAGGCATTCAAAAATGAAACTGTTTGTTTATGCATCCTAATATGATTTGCATTGCTTACCACAATTCCTGCATATACATTTTAGTATTTGCTTACCACAATTCCTGCATATAAATTTTAGTATTTTACTATAATTGCATCAAGCATATCCACCAACATTAATCTGAAACTCCTTTATTTTTTCTATAGATTATCCTAGCTGACTGTTTTTCCTGCTCTACAGTTTCCACCTTGTTACAAGGATATGAGTTTCTGGATAAATGATTCATTTACAGAGAACAATTTATGTGAGGTTGTCAGAGGAATTGCTGGAGATCTTGTAGAGGAGGTATGAGCTCAGTGATTTCGATGCATAGTTGTAGATCAAATTTATGTTAAGCACTTGGCTTATTTTACCCATTTCAAGTTTGTAGGATCCTTCACTTTTTGTCTGTTGTAATTTCCTACAATAAGTGATACTTCAAACAATAGCATTAGTGTTAAGGATTAAATGGAGCACTTCAGTACTATATTAAGTAATAAAGCTCCAGATTAAGCAAAGGTTCATCGATTGGTCTTTACAAGCTTATTGTGTGTTTGCTGTATTTGTACTGGCAATGGTTCGTCTTAGCGCCAGTCATTTTTTTTTTTGCGTTTTTTATAGCTCTATTTGCTGGTTATGACATGCTTTTAGTTCATTTTCATGAGCCAACTCCTTTCAGTGTTCACATAAGCATAACGTGCATGCATATAGGCATACTCTTTAGCATAACATGCATGCATATAGGCATACTGTTTTGTTGAGACATGCTTGGGTATTTTAATATCTTTTTTCTTAAAATACTAGCATCCATCGGGTGAACATTACGAGCCCTAACCTTGTACATCTAAAATTAGTAATTAGGTGATATAATGGGAATTTGGGAGGCTCATCACAATCTTTTCAAGCTAAAATGTTGTTCGTTTGCAGGTAAAACTAATTGATAATTTCACCAACAAGAAAGGCATGACAAGTCATTGCTACAGAATAGCCTATAGGTCAATGGAACGCTCACTTACAGATGAGGAGATCAACGACATGCAGGTACATGCAACGACTGCCATAATGCGATTTTAGATGCTATCCTGATTGGATTCTGATCATATCTACAATTTGATTGCAGTGGAATGTCAGAGAAGCTGTGAAAAATAAATTGAAGGTTGAGTTGAGATAAAATATTACTATAGTTGACGTGTTCAACCAGGAACTAAATTTTGCTGTCTTTGTAAGTCCATTTGAAAAGTATATTGGTCTATGGAGAAAGTGGGCTTATTTGTTCTGCATTGATTAGCGTCTTGTATTCTGTTGAGGGGAAAAAAAATCCCCTTCACATAATTGGCACGCGTTACATCTTGCAGGATTGTAGCGATAATAAGGCAGATCGTCCATTGCTCTCAATTTTGAATCAAACCAATATTCGGAACAAAAATTTGGGGCAGTGGATGGTGAATATTTGTAATGACCCTTAGATCATTATGGGCTAAACACCACCGGAAAGATAGCCGGACGAAGATGACTTCTTTGAGAGATGAGACTTGGATGAGAGACTTTAGAGTTTAATTCTGTTCGTTGCTCGATTCCAAATGAACAGCCCCATGCCACCTATATTGATGGGTGACCGGGCCCTAACAATCATATCACTAAATGAGAGGAAACTACCCTAGCAAACCAAACTGACTAGATAACTGGACCATAGCTGCTCGGCTCCTTGGGCCCATGTTGTGCAAATGCACTGTCTATGTTAGCAAATAGACGTTGAGTACTGATAAACGCCAGGCAGGAAATAAGAACGGTCTAAAGGCGAATTCACTGTGCACTGTCCTATCATGCAGTTAACAACGATGATGACTTCCGCAGTACATAATTAATTAGTGATACCATGACCTATGTGCAAATTGCTGACAGGGGGAAAAAAATCTGATGCAGGACTGAAAATCACAACTAAATTCATGTATACACTAACTCATCCATGTATAGAGACTATTTTTACATTTTGCTAGAACACTAGAGAAGCAAAAAAGTTCAACTCTGTTTTCCTCAGTATGCTCTGTTTGGCAAACAATTGTTACTTCACAAGAAAGTTTGTAGCTGTGTACTACTATAACAAAAACTACAATTACATCATTTAAATTGCAAGAATAAAAATTCTGGAAGGGGCTCAGGGTTCTAAGTTCTGATGGATCCCCATGGGTGAAATTTTCTTCTTGTCATGAATGTGGAAAAATGCTGATAATGACTGGACTTAAAAAAGCCCTCCAACTGTTTATCTATCGAACTGAATCTCTTTCAATGTCAGGTGATACTAAATAGCAGCCGTTCCCGCGAGTTCACGCAGTTTCTCACACACAACAAAGGTGATTGCTGTCTGAGGGCCTAATCTTGCAAAAGGTGGCAGACCCACTGAAAAATTGGGAGCTTATTAGGAAATTACAGTGGAGGGAGGGGAAAATATATGATTAATGCAAGTGCATTGATTCAAGTAGAATCTGTATTAGCTGTAAAGCCTGCAATAACAAGTGCCCACAAAAATCCTGCAACAAAGTACTTCTTCTTTATATAGGTTGACAAACAATACTTCAAAATTTTCAATTTGCAAAATTCTGAAAATCAATGGAGATGCATACAAGTAGATAAATAGCCCTTTGGACAGTTCTTAATAAAGAAAAAACTGTTGCTGATAATCTGCAAAACGATCTCCTACAGATCCTTGATTAGCCACCATTTTCCGTAAGTATCCTGGTAAAGCTAGCATGTTTTTTCTTTTGTGGGTGCGAAGAGGTGAAAAATGACTGCAACACAGCACAATGTTGACGAATTGTCAAATACAATGAAAAAAATAATATATGTTATGCAGGGTCGGTCCTGAGATTTTAGGAGCCCAGGGCGAAACTAGAAATAGATGCCCTAATATAAATATCTAAATATAAATCTACATACACACATATATATATCTAATTTTATCAACAAACACTTAAAATACATTATGTATTAAAGAAAAATTCATATCAAAGAGTTTATAGGTATTACCTTAAAATTTTCTTCTAACATTTCTAGATGTGAAGTCATTGATGATGGTATTAATATCAATCTCATACAATAATTTTTTCTCAATACATAAAGTTGCCAAACCGTTTAATCTCTCTTGAGACATTGTTGACCTTAAATGATTCTTCTCATTGATGATGCGAAATCAAATTAACATTTCTATTGGCAGATACTATTTGTGAAGACGACGTGTAAATCAACGTGCATGCACGCTTGGCCGACACAAAATCTTTCATGTTGATTCTAAGTCATAAACGTGGTGATTCTCACGAACAATGCAGAACAAAGACAATATAGCAAATCTTTGATAGATGTCATGATGTATGAGGGTGTCAAGAACTACAGCTAGATTCTATAGAGTCAATGGCACTATATATGACAAAACACAACAAATCAAACCTTTAAACTTCAGCATATATGAATGCCAAGCAGCAAGAATGCACGACGAGGCGATTCTTTGTGGAACGTGCACACCTCGTAGAAATTTTTCTGGGGCTGGCAGAAGCCGCTCAGGCGGCGCCGCCCTAGACAAATGAGAAGACAAGAAGTCAAGCGGATGCGGTGCTCTGCTGCATGCTGCGTAATATTTTTTCGTATGTGGGCCAACTGTAGTGGCTAAAAGGCCTAAGATAAATTTTCAAAGCATATATATATTCTACATAGTATATAGGGGGCCTCTGAATTTTGAGGGCCCGGGGCGGCCGCCCCTCTCGCCCCCCCTCAGGGCCGGCCCTGATGTTATGCATGGAATACTTGTTAGGTATGTGATCTCAGGCCAATCGGCCAAAACGAGAAAGAGAGATTTCAGCGCCCTGATCGGGGGAACTTTCCATATTTTGGTTACGGTCCCCCGTTGCAACAGCGCAATATAAAGAAGGGGCTCCGGCCTCTCACGAAGAGACGTACGTTTTCCGTGAGAGCCAAAAGCCCCGTACAATACTAAAGACGCCCGATCTATTGCGCGCTGCTAGCAACGGGAAGGCCGTCGCCGTCGCCACCACCGCAGGACCTCGCCGGCGACAGCCCTCTGCACCAACTCTTCCTCACGCCTGCATCACGCAGGCACGGGTCTTCGCTCTTCGCTCATGGCATTCATCGGCGACAGTAAGTTCTCGATCTCCCTCCTCTCTAGATGTTCTATGTGTAGGCTAGCAGATCAAGACACATGCATAAAGTTTTAGGACCAACATTTGGTATCAGAGCACTGCTAGTTCCTTCCTAGAACTCTAGATCTTTTTCGGTTTAGCATCAAGAAGGAGGGGATTGAATCAAGTTTCAAGTCGGCAAACAAAAAAAAAAATTATTACCTGCTGCTGGCCGTTCCGGGCCGCCGCGCCTCCCGCTGTCTTGGCGCCGGTGCCGCCCGCGCGCGCCACAGACGCGCGCCTGCGCGCGCCTTGCGCCAGCTGCGCCCGCGGCTTCCCACCCTGCCGTGCTCGCCGGCTCGCGCGCGCAGCGCCGCGCGCACTGGCGTGCCCAGCGCACATGTGCCGCCTCTCGTGCTGCGCGCTCGCCGGCCGCCGCTCCCTGCGCTCGCTGTCTGCGCGTCGGCGAGACCGCGCCGCTTGGCCTTGCGCGCGAGGCCCTCCGCCGCCCTTTGCGCGAAGCGCGCACGGACGACCTCCTGCGGCCTCCCGGCCACCGCCCGACCCTACGCGGCAAGCAAGCCCGGCCTGGCCTCGCGCCGCAAAGAGCCGCTCGCCACCTTGCGCCACCCCGCTCGCCTCTCCCTGCGCGCATGGCGCCCGAGCACCTGCTCGCCTGTGCCTCCCTGCGCTCAGATCCGTTTTTCAAGGAGCTTAGGAGGATGAATGATGGTGCCTTTTTCAAGGAGCAAATGAGGACAGAGTCTTTTCTTTTGACCAGTCAGTGCGTGGATGAGGATTGGATTGAAAATATTTAAAAGCACCCTTTGCTTTTTTGGAAATCATGTATATTGAGGTTAATGGGTCCGAGGCAGTACACATTCTTTGGACATTTGTTTTTCCAGTATTTATTTTTCATGCATATATATATTTCAGGCAAATATATATATATATCCCCAGCAAAATGGAGTAGCGGAAAGAAGAAACCGCACACTTATGGACATGGTTCGAAGTATGTTGAGCTACTCCACCTTGCCAGTAAAGTTATGGATGGAAGCATTAAAGACCGCTGCACATATACTCAATCGGGTTCCCAGTAAATCAGTGCCTAAAACACCCTATGAATTATGGACTGGGAGAAAACCAAGTTTGAACTACCTACATGTGTGGGGTTGTGCAGCTGAAGCTAAATTATTTAACCCACAGATTGGGAAATTAGACCCCAAGACTGTGAGTTGCCATTTTATTGGCTACCCGACAGTCTAAAGGGTACCGATTCTCTTGTCGGATCGTACCACAAAATTTGTAGAAACAAGACACGCAGTGTTCTTGGAAAATGATGGGATCAGTGGGGACTTGGAGCCTAAGAAAATTGATCTTGAGGAGAAGCGGATTTATGTCCCTTCACCGCTAATCCGACAAACTGATTTTCCTATGCCCCAAATGGTTGTACCCCAGCGATTGTACCCCAAGTGGTTGTGCCCACGATTGACCCTCGTTGTTGCAACTCTGTTGCATCTCCGATTAATCTGTGGCCACTCCTCCTGTTGAGGGCTCTGAAAATGCTAGTGCTGTACCTAATGATGAGCTTTCACAGCCCTCTGTGACAATTAATGAACAGCATAATGAGCTTACTATTGTGCCTGTCAGGAGATCAGAACGAGTGAGGAGATCTGCTATCCCAAGTGATTATGAAGTTTACTTAAATGAAGATGATCTTGGGAAGATGGATGATCCTAACTCTTATAAAGAAGCTATGAAGAGTAAGGTTTCGTCTAAGTGGCTAGATGCCATGAAAGATGAAATTAAGTCTATGAGCGATAATGATGTATGGGACTTAGTAGAAATTCCTAACGGAGCCAAAACAGTAGACTGCAAGTGGGTCTACAAAACCAAACGTGACTCCAAAGGAAATATTGAAAGGTTCAAAGCAAGACTTGTAGCAAAAGGGTTTACACAAAGAGAAGACATTGACTATAATGAAACCTTTTCTCCTGTCTCGACTAAAGATTCTTTTAGAATCATAATGGCGCTCACAGCACATTTTGATTTAGAGTTGCACCAAATGGATGTTAAGACTGCATTCCTAAATGGAGACTTGTATGAGGACGTTTACATGACACAACCGGAAGGTTTTGTTGTGGAAGGCGAGAACATTTAGGATGCAAGTTAAAGAAATCCATATATGGCACCAAGCAAGCTTCTAGGCAATGGTATCTTAAGTTCGATGAAGTCATAAGGAATTTTGGATTTAAGGAGAATAATGTTGACAATTGTACATATGTTAAGTTCAGGGGGAGTAATTACACCTTCTTAATCCTTTATGTGGACGATATATTATTGGCGGCAGTGTGGACATGTTGCGGAAACTAAAGATTTCTCTCGTCCAATTTTGACATGAAGGATCTCGGTGAAGCATCTTATGTTCTTGGTATTGAAATTCACCGAGATAGGTCCAAAGGAACATTAGGTTTATCACAAAAGGCATACATTGACAGAGTACTAAAGAGATACAATATGCATAAATGCTCTGCCTACTTTGCTCCTATTGTTAAGGGCGATAAGTTTGGGAAATTTCAATGCCCAAAGAATGACTATGAATCGATCGGATGAAGGCTATACCTTACGCTCATTGCCGGAAGTATTATGTATGCTCAAGTATGTACACATACGATTTAGCTTTTGTTACCGGATGCTTGGCGATATCAATCAAATCCAGGACCGGACCACCGAAAGCCGTTAAGAAAGTCCTACGCTATATGCAAGGCACTAAAGGTCACATGCTCACATATAGAAAATGCGATAACCTTGAGGTTGTCGGTTATTCTGATGCTGATTTTGCGGGGTGTAAAGACACTAAGAAGTCCACATCAGGTTATATTTTCACCTCGCAGAGCAGCAATATCATGGAAAAGTGTAAAGCAAACACTTACTTGTAGATCGTCGACAATGCAGGCTGAATTTGTGGCATGTTATGAGGCTACCGGGCAGGCTGTATGGCTAAAGAACTTTATCCCGGGATTAAGAGTGGTAGACAGCATTTCTAGACCACTCACTTTGTATTGCGATAATGAACCCGCAGTTTTCTATTCGAGTAACAACAAGTCAAGTGCGGCTGCCAAGCACATTGACATAAAGTATCATGTTGTGAAAGATAGAGTCCAGGATCAAACAATTAAGGTTGAGCATATTGGAACTAAATTTATGCTCGCGGATCCGCTTACAAAAGGCTTACCACCCAATAATTTTCGTGATCATGTTGCCGGCATGGGTTTATTGGAGAGCCTGTGATCCTGGAATAAGGGGATCAAATAAAGTAACCAACTCCCATTAAGTGTTATGTTATCCGATCGAGATAGAATGGAGCACTATAAGTACTGATGTCCAGCGATACTTAATTGATTGTTGTGATGCACTACTTTGGTGTGAATTTTTATTGAGAGAGGGCTTATGATGTTTAGCCTTACGATCAAGGGGAGAATGTTAGGTATGTGATCTCAGGCCAATCGGCCAAAACGAAAGAGATTTCAATACCGATCGGGGAACTTTCCATATTTTGGTTACGGTCCCCCGTTGCAACAGCGCAATATAAAGAAGGGGCTCCGGCCTCTCACGAAGAGACGTACGTTTTCCGTGAGAGCCAAAAGCCCCGTACAATACTAAAGACGCCCGATCTATTGCGCGCTGCTAGCAACGGGAAGGCCGTCGCCGTCGCCACCACCGCAGACCTCGCCGCGACGACCTCCGCACCAACTCTTCCTCACGCCTGCATCACGCAGGCACGGGTCTTCGCTCTTCGCTCATGGCATTCATCGGCGACAGTAAGTTCTCGATCTCCCTCCTCTCTAGATGTTCTATGTGTAGGCTAGCAGATCAAGACACATGCATAAAGTTTTAGGACCAACAATACTCACCCTTTATAAAGTGATTTTACACCCTCTGTCAGCACAACCTGCAAACCAAGAAAAGGCATGAAATATCAGAAGATAGGGAGTGTGTGTAAGATACATTAACAGCCAGAAAAAAAACATGGTCAGATCAACCACAGGAAGTCGAAGAAGTATGTAGGTACTGAAACCTCCCATGTAAAGGAAATGGGAATATGAGGAATGTTTTACACTTCATTTGAAACATAAGTTATACACATAGCATGGACAGTGTGCACCATCTGACAGTGTGTGCACTAACCTTTGCCCTATGTAGCAAGCTGTAATACCACAGAGCCATGGATAAAGCCAAAATATCCCGTTTCACCCCACTGTGCACAGTAGTAACACTGCAGAGCACAATGGGAGCACAGAGAGCAGAAGAGGAGATAAGGCCGAGCCAGCCAAGCAAAAGAGAGAGGCAACATTTGAGCGACGACCAAAACAGCCAGCACTGACCAAAGAAACCACCACCTCTCCATTTCCTCAGCCCCTCCAGATCCAACCCAAACCCACAACCATCACCAGCCGGAGGAGGTCGAGGGCAAGGCAGCACGGCCAGGGACCAACCACCACTAGGAGGAAGAACACGGCTAAGGGGACAGCCAGCTGGGACCAGTCTCCACAAGCCAGGAGGAGGGGAGCCCAAAAAGGAGTTGGGTAAGATTGACGGAGTAAGAACGGCGACCATGACGATGGCTTAGAAACGTCAATGGCCGATGGGACCTTGTCAAGCCAACCAAGCCAAGTACACGAGCAAGCACAACACAACACAAAACCTCACCGGCCAGTAGATCGAGCCATCCCGGGATAGAAAGGGGGAAAACCACGACTCGGCAGAGCCACGCCAAATCCGACCAAGCTAGAACCAGACTCGGCTGGAGGGGGAGGAGAGGTGCCGCAGGGACTGACCGGAGAGGTTGGCATGGTGGCCAACAACGCTACCAACACCAGCGCCGATAAGGCCACGGCCATGCCCAAACGCCGCATCGGGAGGCAGAAAGGAGGCAAACTCGGGGAGGTGGCCGAGCACCTTGCCGGCACTACGCCGATGGTTGGCGGCGCAACCCGGAGGCGGCGCTGAGCTCCCTGTCATGCCCGATTAGAGGCCAAAGCCGGGAGCCAAAAGGGGAAATGGGGTGGCGCTTGCGGGAGGCGACAGAGGACCTCACCGGCGACTGCCGACAGCCAGCGGTAAGTCTAGGGCCGACGTGCTCGAGAGTAGTCGCGAGCGCCAGAGAACCAGGGAGGGAGTAGTTAAAGGCGCCATTTGGCCGGGCCGCCGCCAGGCCGCAAGACGGTCCGGCTCGGCATGGCTCGTGTAATAAACGGCCGCGGCGTGTCGGCCGCTGGTCGTGGTGCAAGCCGTGCACGCCCGATGGCGTCTGCGTGCGGTCCACGCAGTTAAGGTTTAACGGGCGTCTGCGCCCTGTTAGCTCGTTTAGCCGAAAAAACAGAGAAAAATAAAGAAAATTGTAAAAAAATAAGAAAAATTGTAAAAAAATTATAGAAAATTCAGAAAAAATTCAAAAAAAGTATAGAAAATTATAGACAGTGTTAATCATAAAAATAAATATTTACAATGACATAATGAGCTTTATTAACTTATTAAATTAATCATAAAAATAAATATTTGCAATTATATAAAAAATTATAGGCAGGCCGTGCCGTGCCGCACCCTCGGCCTAGGCACGGCCCGGTTCGGCGTCCCGTGCCGGTCCGGCCCGTTTACGGGTCGTGCCCGTGCCGTCGCGGGCTGGGCTTACAGTACCGGGCCATGGTGCGACCCGTTTAGGCCCGGCCCATTTGGCCACCTTTAGGAGTAGTATTAGGTGAAGTGATTAATTAGTCTTGTGACACAACGGTTTGGAAGATAAGCATCTGAGATGTTGCTATCCGATATGGGACAGCACGGACGCAGGGATTGAAACAAGAGTGTTGTATGTGCCGAGTTTGCACGTAGGAACGATGTTGTTCGTCGGTGTGTATGTATTGCTATAGTGTATTAAGATTGGATGATGCTTGTATAGGTGGAGATTGTGGTTTAGTACCATCCATGTATCGTCCACAAGGTTAAACAGACAAGTGTATGGCAGAATAGTAGATTATGATGAATATTTGATACTTATTCCTTCATGCTTTTATGTTACAGTGTTTTACGAGATGATATCTATGATTGCATGTTAATCATATCCTAATGAGTGATGCTTATGATTGAATGTCAACATTGAAAAAATGTTGCATCATGCAAAATGCATATGAGCCAGGGCGGTGATTAAGTCATATATCTAGTCCGAAGTGCATGAACTAGGCAGGTGAAAAAGTTATATGACTAATTTGGAGCGCTTTTAAGTAAGATCTACAGAGATAGTCATTTCCACAAGATGGAGGAAAAGACCTATTTAGATAGGTACTCCATAAGAGTGGAATTTGAGACTCCGTATGAAAGAGGACATGACAAGAGTGGTTCATCGATAAATGAACACTCCGCTATATCGGTATAAGTTACAATTACAAACACATCGCATAGCATTATATGAAAGAAATACAAGGCAGTGATACAGTGACAGAGATTATGATTTACAGTTTACATATATGAGAATTACTAACAGTTACAGAGATTGTGTTTACAGTTCCCATATATAGAATTTACTGAATTGTTATGCTGACGTCGCTATTTTATTATGTACTTGCTGAGTCTTCGGACTTACCCTTACTTATTTGTTGGTTTTTAGATGAATATTGAAGGCGACATGCACGGACAGGAGTAGCACATTTATTCCACGTGTAAGCAATAATTCACATATCACCTTTAGTTGACATATTGAGACTCTATTGGCATGCTTAGGTAGTTAGTGGTTAAAAATGTCTTAATGGAAATATTTAGTCGTGTGTGGCTAATGCGTGTTCTTTTGATAGTTGGCAAAATTATACAGTTGCCTCAATGCTTATAGTTAAGCGTATGTTGTTTACCGCGTCTTTGAGATTTAAGTAGAGGAGTTATTGTCGAAGTCTAGCAGCAATGGATGTTAATGGTAGTGTCAATGAGAAGTGGTAGCATTTCGGGCTTAGAGGTTGGGCCGAGATGTTACACAATCACTTCTTATATGGTTCTTTTAAATTTCTTGCTGATTGGTGGTACTCTATAAAAGTATAAATTAATGCATTTCCACTCTTCTAACATACTCCTTTTCTCTTCTTGTGCCACTACAAACTACTAACTCAACAAATTGGTGGTGCCTTAAGCAACTAATTTTAGCAATGTTTGCCAACAATTCCTAATTTCACACACACAGATAGCAAATCATAAGGTCAGGATGAACACCTGGTAAGCACAATGGAATCCATTCCTGTATACTCTTGCACCTTTGGACTCGCGTTGCAACATTAGCCTTCATGTCCAGGGGCGAAGCCAAGGGGGGGGGGGCTTAGTGAGGCTGAAGCCTCACCTCCCCCTCGGTAGAGAACCCCCCCACCCCCGGCGAAGCTGCGGCTAGCCCCCCCGGCGTTAGCGAAGCTCACGGCGGTGCCGCTCCTCAGGTCACCCACCCCCCAGCGGCCCAGCATGTTTAGGCAATTAGGCCCACATGCTTTAGGCCCAACAAAGCCCAACAAAATAACAACAAATCACAAATCACATAGGTATCTGGGAGAGTGGGAGACGGAAACTTGTCGTGAACTGAAGTGCCGAACGGTCGGGCGGCCCGGATCTGGGAGCGGAGCGGAGGGGGGAGGTCGGAGCGGAGGCCGGGCGAGGCGAGCGAGGCGGAGCGAGGCGGTCGGGCGGAGCGGGAGGGGAGGCGGGAGCGAGGCCGGGCGGGTGGAGGCGTGGAGCGGAGGGCGAGGCCGGAGGGGAGGGGCGGCGGCGGGAGCGGGGGGCCGAGGAGGCCGGAGGCGGGTCGTGGGAGCCGGAGGCGGCCAAAGCGGGAGTGGAGGAGGGCCCGGAGGCGAGGGGGAGGCGCCGAGTTGGGGAGGGCCCGGAGGGCGGGACAACGGGAGGGCCGGGAGCAGGGAGATTGGAGAACTGGGGAGCGGGCCGAGCAGTCGAGAGGAGTTGGCCGGGTCAAAAAGAAGTGCCGAGAGGAGTCGGCCGAGTTAGTAAGTGTATAATGTATTGTATATAGAAATATATTAATATAGAATCATTAGATAGTTAATATTTTAGATATTTTAGAATTTCGATCAACAGTAATTAATTTGTTTAGATAGCACAAATAATTTAGAGTTCAGATTTTTAGATAGTTTAGATAGCGCCGTAAATAATTTGTTCACTTATAATCTTTCTTATCAATGTAATATGTAGATAGTTTTGTAGATAGCATAATTAATTTGTTTAGATAGCACAATTAAGTTCATTTCTTATCAATGTAATTTGTTCACTATGTAGATAGTTTAGTCTTTATCAATGTAATTTTTATAGCTTTGTACTGATAGAAATTAATACTTTATTTATAGATTTTGCTATAATGGAGAAACGAACTTTGTGTAACTATTTTGCAAACAATTCAAGTAGTTCTCGTCCAACCGTTGGGAGTAGAACACAACCGATGAGAGTACAATTCAAGTATGTTTCATATCATTTAAATTTTTATTGCCATTCATAATTTTTTTATTATATCACTAATTTTGATGTGTTTCATATATAGATGACTTATCGCTACTTTGTATTTCTCTGTTTTTCATTGTTTATTTCTATCCAATTGTGTACTTTCTGTGTGCATTTGAAATTTCATATGAGTAAAAGACTAAAGTTATGTCAACGTAGTTTAAATCTATAAATAGTTTAGCTCCTCCTTAATTTTATTCCTGGCTTCGCCACTGATCATGTCCATAGGTGCAGTCACAAGAGTACCAGCTGTTCCAGCTATGCAACTCGACCTTTAAAGCAGACAGAAATATAGCTGTCAATTTATCTCGTCGAAGGATAGACATGAAAATGTAGAAAAAGAATTCACAGTACATGAGATGTAATTGAAAACCTTCTTCAAGTGCTGTCCACTTCAGCAAGGCCTATATTAAACGGAGGATAAAAAATTAGAAGTGATGTATTGAAGGATATAACAACTTTTTTCCTTTCTAGCAAAATATATAACAAACTGATGGATACCTGCTTGGCCTCATCATAAGTTGCCATTTGTGATGCGGTGAGGCAGCATGCTCTTGCCATTGCTGGTCCAACTCCTTTCCAAAGCGCTTTGAGCCCTTCCTCTGCTACAATTTCCTCATCACTCCGATTGTACTGGTTCTGCTTGTACTCATTTGCGACCTCACCTATAGGATGTGTCCAATCCAGATCCAGTTTATTAACAAAGTCATACTTTTGAATAAAGTAAACATCATAGTAGTATACCTTTAAAACCTCAGTCGGATTTGTCAATGCAGTTGCAAGGGCACCAGCAGTAACTCCAGATGCAAATTAAAAGCAAAGTTTGTTGAACCAAATGCATAGCTGCAGACATATTTGCAAGGCTCATACAATCCTAATCGAAGGCCACCATAGATGACGGATCTAGTCAATGCTGGTGCAAGTCAGGTAGAGTGATCGAGGCCCTTCCCTTTCTACCATTTGTGTAAATTTTGTCCCCTAACAGGTTTCATAATAACAATAGAAATAAATTTAGCATCAAAATAAATGATACATAGGAAACCATTAGATGGTGAGTGACTATGAGTACCATTCCAACTAAGTTTCCTCTTTGCCCAGCAAGCTGCATTTGGAGCCTAACTTTGATAACATCTGCAGGATGCAAATGATGTACCTATATAAAGAGTTACTTATTTTCCGGAAAAACAAAATATATGTAAAAGAGATACCATTCATTTTCCAAGTTAGCAGCATAACAACGGAAAATTCGTTGTTATGCAAGTTAATTCAGAGATGTGCCCTCAACTTTCAGTCCAGATACTAGTTGTCAAATATCTCTGAAAAATCATAATATGCAATTTAGTTGAGTTCTTGTACGAGTATTAATGCACGATTGTATTTTTTGAGTCATTTGGCATAGTAGGTGTGTTGCATGTATCATTTATTTGGTCGTGCACGTAGGAGATGTGTTATATATGTATGCATAGTCATATCATGGTCATGCACGTAGGAATGTCAGTGCGTGATGTATGTGTGTGTGAGTTCTTATAGTTGTGTCCAAGTTCTCATGTGTGTATGCTCACCGTTAAGTTGTGTCATCGACGAAAGATAATTGGAGCTGAGAAATAAGTCAAAGTCATCGGTAAGATATGTCACCGACGGTGAAGAAGTGAAAGACACTAGTAAGTTATGTCATTAGCGGCATGGTCAACAAAAAGAAGGTAAAACTCCTTAGAGATGCATCAGGAGATCGGACTTCATCTTGCGAGGTTTAGCAAGTCAAGATTAGGAGGAGATTGTTAGAAATTAATCTTGATTTGGTATTTGCTTTGAGTTAGTACTTGCAGTTTCTAGTGAGTTAGTACTTGCAGTTTTTAGTCTTTAGTGTTTGCCTTTTTTTTGGTTATTAGTACTTCAATTTTTGGTCATTAGTACTTCAGTTTTTGTTTTTGCATTTGCTATAAAAGAAGAAGAAGTAAATCAGAAAATGCTGCCAAGTTTTGCAACGTCAAATTCTATGTGAGTTCGTCGTGTTCTTGCGTTGTGTTCCTTAGATGTTGACAAGAGTTTGACCAACAATAGTTAGTGCACCACATGATCTTACCGACCTCATTTTTTTAGAACTAATCTTACTGACCTCATTGCAAAGCAGATAAGTGTTCTAGAGGTGTTACATGATATCTGATAGGTAGAGCTAAATCTGAATTAGCCTCGAATTTTGCATGCCCTATATATGAGACAGATTCACGACAAGAGCTAATACATAGTAGTAACAAATTTGTTCCCCGTTCCACCTAGATTTCAGATTCCCTGCGCCTCCAACCAAACCCAATAATGCAGTAACATACGAGCAGTTAGCTAACCGAGCGGGTGCGTGACGGCGGTGCCGAAGTGGTACAGCGCGTACGGCGCCGCCCCCTGCGCTGGCGGCCGCGCGTCCCCGGACCCCGGCCGCATTGCTCTCCTCCTCAGATGTTCTGAAAAAGATCTGCAAGAACCTACTACGCGCAAAGAAGAAAAGATGGAGGCGAAGCAAATTGGAGAAGATTTGGGCTCTGGACGGTGAAAGAACGCGAGGTAGAATTGTTGGTCAAACCAGGGGAAGAAAGATGGAAGAGATAGTCCAAGATGGTCTGAAAAAAGATCTTGGAAGAAGGAAAAGATTGGAATTTTGACGGCAGGCGAAGAAAGAAAGAATGGGAAAGGGATCAAAATAAGACGAGGAACAGGAAAACAATTTTCACGGTAGCGAGAAGATTCGAGGGGAGCATAGAAGAGTAAAAAAGGGGGAATAAACCAAAAGAGAAGGGAAAAGATTGGATCTTTGTTTCCTCTCTTGAAATCTCTCTGCTCCAGTTCTTGTGTGGAGAACTGAAGAACTGGAGCGGAATATTACCACACAATAATAATCCGTGCACCTTTTTCCCGTAGTGATTGCGTCACTCGCAACGTACTTTTCCAACGCATTTTCAATTTGCATCGAACAAATGGAATATCGCTTACAGTAAGATTGTTACATATAAATGGTTAAACCGAAACATCACAGGGCATTTGGTCTAGTGGTATGATTCTCGCTTAGGGTGCGAGAGGTCCCGAGTTCAATTCTCGGAATGCCCCTATTTTTATTCTTTATTCTTTTATGGTTTCTCTTCTCTCTTATTTTTTTCTAACAAGGTTTTCTCTTTGCATTCTTTTTCTTATCATCTAGCCTTACAAATGGTTACAGCAGAATTGTTGCAATTCATAAACAATTGCTCGGGTATGGCTACAGACCGCTGTAAATTGTAAATTTCAATGAGATTATTTGTTTAGTTTCCTGTAATTTCCTCTTGTGTGACAATATTTTACTTTGATAAATAATAACAGAACATCATACAATATAAGTGTTGTTTTTAATTTGCATACAATATTAGTGACATGCAGGTGCTACAAAAACACAAGGGGAGCAAATCTGGTAGGATAATGGAACTTGTCATGCTTGATTCCACAGCTGTATATTATTATTATTCAACAAAAGCTCGTACAACCCGGCAAGCAGGGTTCCTTACTGTTCTCTGATGTGCCCATTTGGGAAAAGAAAATTTTAGGCTAACACAGATATAAAATACAAATTTCCAGTCGAGGTCGTCACATAATCTACCAGCTGGAAGAACGGCTGAAGGGCAAACTGATCACCGAATCCAAAACCGAAAATATATGTAAACAAACCCGCAGACATGAACGTCTCTCACAAACGAGGCTTGCGTTCTGTAGTCCCATTTCCCTTCGTGGTGTTAGGGTTGTCCAAGGAGTTTGCCAGTGCTCGGAATTTACCATCAACCACTGAAAATAAAGAAAGAGTTATTTCGATATTTGCAGTTGGGGATCGGTAAAACTGCACATATAATGGCCAAGCAAACTTCATCTTCAAAAGATATATAGCTGAATCTCAAATTTTAGTGGCTCCATTCAGATATTTTTAATAGATCTCACAACCTTGATGACAGAAGAAAAATTAAAATTGCTAACAATGTACGTATACTTTCTTGTACAAACAGGCAAATTGGGAATATAGGAAATATGAAAAAAAATAAAATAATGACACTGAACCTTGCCAAGCAATTGTCAAAAACAAGGGAGAGGTAATGAAATGAAACCTATACCCTCACCTGTGTTCCAAAGAGCGATTTCTCTTAGATCCTATTCTAAACAGCTTTTGGCAGAACCCATTTTGAACTTGTTGGCTTCTTAACATATTTTTTCTTTTTCATTTGCATTGTCAAGGGAGATATAACAATTTTTTGTTCTTTTTTTCTCTCTTCTTTCCTTTTATTTTCCTATAATTGAATGTCTTAGCCAAAAGCTAACAAACGCTACAATGTCATTTCAACCGAAAGGCAAAAGCCATCAGCTGAATTAAACAAGGCCTAAGTTGAGGAAGAAACAGGAAGAGGACAAGCAGGGAAAACATTCTCATGCCCCACCCCCAACAATAAATCCGAATTTTGGAAATTTTTGGAAAATTTCAAAAATATTCGTTCATTTTTTAATTTAAAATCTGAATTTTTGAGGGGAAGTGGAAAAACAAAAAAAATAGTGCCGGTTTTGGGGTTTGAACTCACAACCACATGCACACCCACAACCATCCCTCACCACTAGGCTAGCTAAGTGTTCCTTTCTAAATGTTAGTTATGGAATCTATTTAAACCTGAAATTTAACCAAAATACACTGATTTGCCTAATTTTCGGACCCCACTGAGAAAGCCAAAATTCATGAAATTTCTACCGAAAATGTTTTCCCTGCGGACAAGGACATACAACTAGAACCAATTTTGCAGAAACTATGATGGAAGGGAAGGTCGCTCTTTGGACAAACCTTATTATGTCTTTGTCAGAACAATTTCACGCATCAAGTTATCTGGAACTGTACAACGAGTAATAGGAGAAATGATGTAAGACTTGCTACTACGGATGAACTCTTGGAAAATGGTATTTAAAATGGGCAGAACAAAGTACCTAGCATGCCCGTGAAATGCTCGAATTGACCCATTGCTTGCCTTATGAACATCTCCAAACCACTAACAACTGTGGCCCCACATTCTGCAGCTTCTCGGAGAAGTCTGGTCTCTTTTGGTGTGTAGACCGCATCAAAGACAACAGCATAAGATTTAAGGGCTTGCTGCAAAATAATGATTTGTCATTACATGAAACTATAAAGGTTGAAGATATTGATTACAAATGACACTAATCAAGGCAAAACAAGTTTAGAACCTTGGATAAAGGAGTTTCGTTGACATTTGGATGCATTCCAATGGCTGTCGTGTTTGCAAGAATCATCCCTTCCTCCGGATGGTAGTTTTCCAACTCCGCCAGAGTCAAAGCAGGCCCACCAATTAAGTTGGAAAGTTCTTGAGCACGTGCTGGAAAGTCCAGTAAATGTTGAGGTCTTAACATGATGCCACTTGACTAACCATGTACCTCAACACAGCCATTAGTGACCAAGCTAAGTTTTGGAACAAAGACATGCTACAAAACCTAGCTAAAACACAATAAATAGTTCAAACCCCCAATGAGTGATATGTTGAATTGGCATGTGCTCCTCTATAAACTGGGGATAGTCACTAAGTTTGGACACAGAAAGGTTAAAGGCTGTGAAGTTTGACTACAAGACATAATCACTAGGTTTGGACTCAATCTAAAGTGTGTGCTTACTATTGAGATACGACAAACTTCACCACTGGATGGAGCAAGGGAAGGACTCAACATGACAACTGATGTGTTTCTGCATGCGTGCACGTTTATGATCAAATCAGTAGCACTCAAGGGTCTAGAAGAAACACATACCAAAAGTACGGTTTGCTATAACAACTCTTGCTCCCTTCTCTTTTGCACCATAAGCTAGTGCTTTCCCTGCACCACCAGCCCCAATAACGACAAAAAGCCTTCCAGCCAGTGGTGAAGTGGCGGATGTTGGTTGTGATGCTGCAAATTGGTTCAACAGGCACTTAAAATTGAACATTGATCAGCAATGATACAACAATATAAAGTAGTGGTATGCAGAAACCTCTTATTCCATCCTCAATAGCAGAAATTGCACCAACATAGTCGGTATTGTAGCCAACCAGTTTTCCATCAGGTTTTCTGATGATTGTATTAACAGCTCCAATGTCCTGGACAAACCATCATACTTCGAAATGTTACTCTGGGTATCTTAAAGGGCTCAAGAACCCAATAAATGGAGTAGCAAAATAAATGGGGATGACATTACCCTGGCAATAGGATCAACCTCGTCACAGCACCTAACCGCAGCTTCCTTATGGGGAATTGTGCAACTGCAGTCCAATTAATTGGATGGAAAGGATAAATGTCTGGTCACACGTGCAGGAACAGACCATACAATTGAATAACTAACGCTAAAACAAACATCACTAGAACAGATTGCCTGGCTCATTAAGTACCTGAAGCCAGCAAAGTCTGGTGAAGAGTAGGTATTAAGAAATTTAGCCAAGTCATCAACCAAAAACGGCACATACACAGCATTGAAACCCACTGATCTGAAAGCTTCATTATGCAAAATTGGGCTTTTACTGTGGCCAACGGGCTTTCCGATAATACCAAACACTTTAGTATCTGGGCCTATCTGTCTAATGTTGTACACATTAACCAAGTCTTCAGCAGTTGGCTGTGCAGGTGCGGATTCTTTTCCTTTTTTGAGAGAGCCAAAAGTAAGGTACCCGCCAAATTTGGGGCAAAGCACCCGAGAAATAAAACCTCTGTCATTCATCACCAGTCCTATGATTGGCACCTGCTTTTCCTAATTCATTATTCAAACAAAATGAAAACTAGGAATCATGTCAAAGCATCTGAGAAGTGAAGCATGGACATCACCACATAGCATAATATCTTTCTTAAGTATGAGAACTCACAATTTACGTGCATCAGTATTCACAAGTGCATTCCTAGCTAAGAAACTAATCTATCTTGTGTTAAGGTTACAATATATACTATTACTAACAAGAGCGCTATTCAGACATCCTTATACCAGGAAGCAAGCACCCAGCAAATGATCTAAATTTTCTTGTGCATAAGAAATTACAGTTTCCATACACCAGTGCAGCAATTGAACATTGAACAATTAACCCATACATAACCAAAAATAAAGGGTGTAATTTCAGTCTAGTTGTCCAATTATAATCTGCGTAGTTGCTAGATGTAGCAGTTATTCTGATCCCGGATCATGTACACATTAATACCTAGAGACTGGTAGCTTACCAACCTGTTTTTGAAATTAACAGGAAGCTAAGAACGTTAAGAAACTTTTAACAACACCACCTGATGACACGCTGATAAAAGTTCAGAAATAACTAAAGCAGACTTCTCATTGACAACATCACCCTTGTAACTTAAAGCTAAGGGTCAGCAACAGATTGCATAATAGTGAGGCAATGTAGAGTGGACTAATACTTCGAATGCAAAGAATACATGTCAAGACTTAACACTCATGGATATAGAACATGAATATAATCATATGGTGAACTCACCTGGCAATGTACAAGTATTTGAAACATTCTTGAAACATCAACAATATCAGTAGCAGTCGTTGCAATTTTCACTATGTCAGCTCCTGTTGCTTGAATCTGAGCAACCAAATTTCCAAGCTCCTCTGCTGATGGAGTGTTCTCAAAGTTATGGGATGAAACGATGAGCTTACAATTTTCTGGTTTCTTTCCAGACACGACTTTCATGAATTTATCAGCAACCTGCATAACAACACAATTATAGTGGGCAACTTACAACTGATTCACTTGTTTAAAATACACATAATTAACATTATAAACACATAATAATCGAGTGTTAAAATATTGACCAGCTTTAGACAGGGTTTATTTTAGTCAATATGTCTCTTAAGTTAGTAGCTTGATGGCGTGAGCTTAAATTGGCATGTACATATAGAACAAGTGGAAGTCTCAGATATCTAATCAACAATCATAGAAACAAGCCTGCTTGGCTGCTTTTTTCTCTTGAGAAGCAGCCTAGCATTGCGCGACAAGTAAACAAACTTATATTTTCCATTTCATTTAGCTTGAAGTAAACAAACCTACTGAAATGAAAAAAAATTCTTTGCCTATTACTAGCGAAGAATAATCTTGTGATTCAGTTACTCAGAGAAAAACGAGCGAGGGCAGAGCTAACCTTAAGCTCGATATCAATGTATTCAGCTCCCAGTTCCATTGCCAATAGAAGCGCCTCAAAGCGTGGTTCGTCATCGCCTTCGTATTCACCCCCTTCCCATTTCGGCCTATCCAACCAACATTAAACAGTATATTTAGCTTAGGAACGCGGCAACACATCCTGAAGTGTGTATACAGAGTTGACCAAACACAATTCGAATTGTTCCCTTCCTATGATGATACAAGGCACACTGAAAATCATTTTTGTTCCCATTCAATTATGTTGCCGGGTTCCTCTGCAGAAGCAAGATCAAGAGTAGTCAAAGTTCAGGTTGCACCAGGGGTGGTTTTGCCGGCATATCCAAAGCTCTACGGCGGGACGCAGCTTCTCTCCTGTTCGGGTTGATCGCACATTGCTGCTGATCCCCACATGCAGCGGGGTGAAGTTAAAAAAGTCGAGCCCAGACCCCAGTGAAGCTACAATCAAATCTACGGCTGCGACTTCCACTACCTCAAGTGCCAAAGCCGGAACCACTGTCCGGAGGACCGCCGGCGGGACATCGATCGGCAAGCTCATCAGAGGACCCCGGTTATCCTCGGCGCGGTGGCTCTACGGCTTCTCCTAGTATACACCGTCTTGGCCTTAAGCTTTTGTTAATATGCTACCTATATTAATGAAATCCGGTTCCTAGGCCCTTTGGGCACCTTTGCCTTCAACAGCAAACCAAAAAAAAAACAAAACCCGCTAAAATTCTCTCAGAATCACACGATTCCCCAACCCAATCCCGAACAAGAACCCCTCTCAGGCAAGACTGCAAGAAGATTCCCCTCCCCATCAACCCCAGCCACGAGCGAGGCGGCCGGGCCCACCTGTAGGTGACGAGGGCGGGGAGCGGGCGCGGCTTGGTGAGGAGGACGGGCAGGTCCCGGCGCGGCGCGAACCCGGCGAGGAAGTCGAGGCGGAGCTCCGCCACGTCGGCGCCGAGCGCGGCTGCTGCAGCCACCTCCGCCGCCATCTCCCGCGGCGCCCGCGCGGTCGCCGGCACGCAGAGCAGCGTCCTCGGCCGCGCCATCGTCGGAGTCGGGCGTCGCAGTGGTTGGTTGCGTGGGAGGCGGGGGCTTAGCTTCTTGGAGAATTTTTTGCCCATCTGGCCTCGTATGGCCCTTTTTATTCAGATTTGGCACGGGGTGAAGGTTTTTTTTTCCCGCGGAAGTGGCTTCCTCTTGACTGCGGTCTGCGGAACCACCGACGGCCTACATGGGCAGGGGGAGCACGGGATATCATCGTCTCCCCCAGCGCGCGCGGAGGTCGGCGGGCCCACCCAGGAGCCGAGCACGGGAAAGGAGAGCCAGCCCGAGCGCTGCCCGGGTGTGGGACATGGCCGCGATTCCCGCGCTGCCCGTCCGCGTGATCGAACTTTCGGTCAAGCAGAGCAGCGCGCTTTTGGCCTCCCGAGCGTGCTCGCATCAGCTCCTCCTCGCGTGTCCTCGGCTCTGTTTGTGCGTTGCGTGTCTTGAGCAATTAAATGTCCCGCGTGAGGCTGCCTGCGAAGTATTTCCTTCGTTAAGCCAGAGGAGCTCCAGCAAACCGAGAGAGAGAGGAAGAGAGGTTTACCCTGTTTCGTTTAGAGTTTAAATATGGTGTAGTTACGAAAGTTATGGATCAACCTATGAGCAGTAAGAATAGATAATTTATTTGCACTTAATAGAACAGTTGCACCAATGCACTTAGCGTGTCGTTAGCTACGGGATAGATTGTTAGTGCGAGACAATTACAGTAAACGAAGGTAGAGAAGATCTTAATCTTCTTTTTTTAGGGGGTTGTCTCTAATAATAAGTTCGGGCGACATGTGGAGATTGTTGTAATGTCCGTAGAAAGTGATGTTGTTTAAGAGCGTGTTATTTGGCTTGTTCCAGGATTATTTGTGATGTAGGATGTCATTTGATTGGGGCACATGACCTTGTCGTGGTATGGTTAGCAGTATGCGCATGTGAATATAAATTTGTTGAGGTAGTTAAGAAGGTTGTTCCTCCCTTTTACTTTTAGAAGTAGTAGATATTTGTTTCTGCAATAAAAGCGATGCATAGTAGTCGAAATGCACGCAACAGAGCGATACCACTTAGAAACAACATTTCAGTTAGGAATAAGGTAAACGATCAATATGTCGCTGTATTTAATATGAAATATACATGTTTGCTATAAAGGATTGCAAAATATAGTTTTTGTATATGTAAGTATCAACAAGGATTACTTAGGGTAAGTAATGGCTAGTTAGAATAAACAAATTAATTAACACGATACCAGCTTTGCATTGAACTATGCATATTAGTTAGCGATATTTCTTAGAGGATGATTTAGATGGAAACAAAAGTCATATGTATGTAAAACTAATGAAAACTTCCCTTAGAAATTTGTATGCCGATTGGAGGCCCTATTAAAGTTGAAATCACTGACATTCACATGGCACAATTAATTAAATCTTAACGGTATATGTAGTTAATAATGGTAGTGAATTATAGTTGTATATAACAATGAAGACGCGCATAAATAGAATTTAATTTAAACTAAGCTATGCATCATATAAGTGGGAGTTCATAAAATATCTACAGCATTTAATCCTTAGTGTATGTATAAGCAAAGCAAGCTAAGAGTTGCATCATATTCGAAAAAAGCAGTTCAACCCTATGATTAAATTTTAGTCGTGGCATATTACTAAACTATCAATACACTAAAGTTTAGCATTGATCAGCAATTATTAAATAAATAATTCTATGAGTAGATGAATTAATAATTTAGTAAAGTAATTGTTTCGTTAATTTACAATTGCACCGTACGATACATGATACGAGTTGTTTGATGGTACGATCGATGCATGTTGTGTATTAATTGGGTTTCGTATGCACCAGTTTCAGGTATGCCATATTGAACATTCAGGCCTGTTTGTGTTCCATGGAGATCGTCATGTACACGACAGACCGCACAGGGCGGACCAATCCAGTTGTGACCAGACCATGATCCGGGTGCTGAGTCTGAATGACATGGGCCTGTCAAAGCTACGAAGGTGCGTGTGTTGTGCGTTTGATCATGCTGTTGCAAGGAAGAAGCTACGCATCGAGGCATTGTATGCCTCGATGTTGGGTGCTGTAGGGGACATCTTTTGGCAACTTTGTGAAGGTGACAAGTGACGCGTCGAGAGCCAATTACATGGAGGTTGTATGTAACCCTGCCGCTGCAATATACGCCAGGCCAATGGTGTATGATCAATTTGTGGAGAGGACGGAATCATCCGGTATGGGTGCTTTTGGTGGAGCTTCTGCTGATGAAGTGCTTGGGTTGGGCTCTGGTGCTGATGTTGATGCTGGAGTTAGAGCAGACGCCGACGAGCAAGCAGACAACAGAGACCTGCGGAAGCGTGCGTACGGAAATGGTGGGCAGCCCATATTGATTGCCACAAGTACATTGCCAACCATGTGGAACAGTCGAAAGCGATGAGGAGGATGTGGAGACAGCTAGCTCTAGATGCGAGGAAGATGGAGATGCTGCTATGGGGGGTGGTAGGTGGTGTTTTCACCACCGACATTGCTCGTGTCTCGTCTAGATTGGATAACATTGTAGCAGCATCTCTGGTCCTGCCATAGCCAAAGGGGGATGAAGACACCTTTTCTTAGGGCAGCGCTTCCCTAACAAAATTGCTGCCCAGCAAGCCATTGCCAAATATGCTATCAGCATCAACCGAACGTATTGGGTACAAAAGTCAAACCCAGACACCTACATCGTCAAGTGTGTGGACGAATCTTGCTTGCCCTGGCAAGGTCTGTGAGCAGCGGTCGAGGGGCATAGCCACAGACTTCCAAATAACGGTGCTAAAGGATTACACATGTGTCTTGCTAAGCCACTTCACAGACACCGCAACATGGCGTCGTCGTATGTTGCGAGCTTGATAAGCCACCTCATCATGGTAGATATTTTTATTTCGCTGAAGCTTCTATTGGCATATGTTGCCAATACGGTCGGGTTCCCGATCAACAACCACAAGGCATGGCGAGAAAAATGAAAGGTCCTGGATGATATGTATAGCAAATATGAAGAGGCCTAATGTCCTAGTTCTAAGAATGCTCCATCAAATTACAGAATCAAATTCCAACACACACATTAACAAGCAAGAGCGAGCGCATCCTAATTACTTTGTTCTTGATAGAGTCTTCTTGACCTTCCGCTAGACCATCGAAGGATTCAAGTATTACCATTCCATGCTGACGATGGACGGCACCTTCCTCTTTAGCAAGTACAAGGATATGGTCCTCACCATGATCGCAGCCGATGCCAACAACTAGTTACTCCATGTGGCCTATGCACTTGTCGAGAATAAGAACACAAATAGCTGGTTATGGTTTCTAGTCAATGTGAAGCGAACGGTCGTTCATGACCGGCTAGATGTTTGTGTCATCTCAGACTGTAATGCCATATTGTTGTCCACGTTGATTACGATGCAAAATAGGACGGACCACCATTGCAGTGGAATGACATTAGGAGTCGTTGGTGCATGAGACATCTCGCGGGTACCTTCCCCACAAGGTTTCGAAGCAAGGAACTAGCAAAGCTATTCAAGAAGCTATGCATGCAGAACTAAAGGCTAATGTTATAGGCCGTGTGGAGACAGCTCGACGAGGAGACTGCCAAGCATGTAAGGCATTTTGACGCTGGACAAGGGGAACTAGCGGGATGGTCTGTGAGAGTTGGAGAGATCACGCAGTAGGTTCATTCCCATGCTCCCAACTTCGAGAAATGGTCTCTCTTCCACGACTCCAGTGGTGCAAGATATGAAATAATGATGACCGACATGTCAGAAGTGTACAACAGGGTCCTCAAGGGTGTCCGATCCCTACCGATCACTACAATTATCGAGGAGATTTGGAACTGTACCGTCAGGTACTTCGTCAACAAAGCCATGATAATGAAGAAGCATATGAAGAAAGGCAAGCAATTCTCTAAAGTGATGCAAGCATGAATGGACAAGAATATTGACAAGGCTCATTCTCACAGTGCTCGAACCAAGGATGGGATGAGGAAGAAGCTTGAGATCTATTTAAGAGCGAAATATGTAAGATTATAAAAAAGCTCAAGCCTCGCGAACTATTAAAGCTCAACTCGTTTTAGGCTCGATTCGAGTTCAGCTCAAACTTTAAATGAGCCAAACTCAAGCTTGACCTCGAGCTTGCGAGCTTCACCGGGTCGAGCTCAAATACTTCACGAGTCTCGATTCGAGTTTAAATAGTGATATATATATATATATATATATATATATATATATATATATATATATATATATTAACTCTTATTGAGCTTACCTGAGTCAAAGTTGAGCTTGGCCTTTTTTATTGTTAAAAATTAGTGTATATTTGAATTATTTTGATTGTTAGCAAGCTTACTTGAGCTGAGTTTAAGTTTGAATTTTTCTTATTATTAAAAATTAGTGTATAATAAATTATTTTAATTATTATCAAGCTTCAAAGAGTTGAGCTCAAGCTTACCTGAGCTTAGGCTAAATCGAGCTCGAGCCCAGGTCCAGACTCGGACCCCAACTCAAGCTCGACTTGAGTTTCTACCGAGCTGGAGTTTGGAAGGCTAGGCTCACTCGAGCTCGGCTCGTTTACAATCTCAGAAGTATGTGATGAGTCAAGCTAGCGGGGATTGTAAGCAAGTCTGCACGATCAACGATGAAGCGTCCTACATATGTAACAACCACAATTTCTTCACAAAGCCATACTTGCATATGCACGCGGTGTGCGCAGCTTGGTAGGAGGCCTCAGTGCATTACATCTACGAGTATTATAACATCCACCACTTGTACGGCACATAGAGTGCCGAGTTTATGGGCTGGACATGCACTACAGGGACATCTGACCAGGATAAATGAAGTGGTTACTGTGCAACACACTGAAGCAGGCAAGTCATGGAAGACGACAATCCCGTCGTACTTGTAATGACATAGATGAAAATTAGCGCAGCCAATGGGTTAGGCTCCCTCCATGCAGACTGTGCAAGACGGTTGGCAACTCTATAGGCAACTACCCAAAGCTAGTTTGAGAAATGCCCCCATAGCAACCATGTTGTATTGCATATGACATTATATTCTCTGGATGTTGTAATGCGTTCAGATATACTCGTATTATTTGTTATCATGTTGAAATACATTGAACATGTCCACGGTTTTTTCACTTACGATGATGGACATGCTCTGTTCCTGTGGCGTATGCTTCACTTTTTTTTTGCTTATTGGTCCCCAAGTTTTTGTTGCGGACTAACTTGCTCTTGTATCTTCCTCAGGAGATGGCAAACCTTGATGTGACGTCTTGTATGGGCTGTTGGACCCACACTGGGACGGACGATACCGATGCCTAGCATGGTCGTCTGGCATCAGCCCTCCGAGCTTCGTCCTTAGGTTTCCAGAGAGTATTGGCCTCTAGCCTCTAGCAAAAAAAAAATCCTTTTTGGGTGGTGGGGGTGCGGTGCGTTCATCTTTTGGGCGGACAGTGGAATCTGACATGGCGTGTGTCCATTGGAGTAGGTCGCGTCCTACATGGAATGGAAGGCATGGACACACTGGATTAAGCCACTTTTAACTAAAAATTCCATCTGCTGCTAAAAATACGTATTTACGCAATTTCATTTCCACAAGAAACACCACTTTGAAAAAACTCATGACAGAGATGCATCTCTTTAATCTCCAAACTTTTCCTTTTTATGGAGCACAAATGCAAACCAGAGCACAAGGTCAAAACCATATGGTTAGCGCAGCAACGAAACCATAGTCGCGGTGGCGACATCCTTGTGTAGCCTGAAGAACATCCTTGTATAGTCTGAAGAATGCAATTATGGCTACATCACAATGGGGTGCCCAGTCTTGCAATGGCAATGGCGCGGCGAACAGCACTACGCCGCCATTCTTTGATCCACGTCCACATCCATTCGAACTTCTCCTGACCATAGATTTTTTTTTTATCCGATAGACGGGATTGGCAATGGCATGGCAGAGGATATGAATCCAATACAGCGCGGCCTAAGGATGTTTTTTTACTGTGGTTTATAGTTTTTTATTTTAACTTAAATATTTATTTGAACGAATTGAATACTGATAAATCGTTTCAAAAAAAAAAGCGGCAAAGAAACCGTAACGTCTGTTTGTCCAGAAAACTATAAGACATGCATCACCCACAGTAATACAAAGTCCCGAAGGATCAAGAAAGAAATTAACGGGTAACATGAACGATTGAACATACAATACAGACTGGATGCAAAGTTGGCCATAATTTATTTATTTCCTCCAAACGCAATTGGAAGATCAAAAGGTCCATAGATCCAGATGGCCCTTTTGGCTCCTAAAGGGACCATCAAATATTCTGCTTATTGTCCCTTCTGAATAACCTTCTCAGTAAGGTTCTTTGTATTCTGCACAGTTGCAATGTTCAGCTCGCTTGTTTCATCGACGGTTATGCCGAATTCTTCCCTGAGGCTTAGCACAATCTATTAGAAATGTAAACAATATTTTAATTTTAAATTTTACTAGAAAACAAATATAATCTCCTTGTCACATCAACTGTCGTGTTGTTATCGTTACGTCATTTATTTAAAGTTCTCCTCTGTATATGAATTATCTGTTATGTCGCAATATCACTTACCTTACTACTTATGAATCATTGCTGTCTTAATCATCTTCATAATTTTTTTCAGAAGTTTATCGCACTACAACAACATAGAGCGATCACAAAATATTATTACGAGTCTAACAGATTTTGTACTCTTAAGAATCTACAAAAATCGCAAACAGACCAACATACCTTGTCTGCCCTTTTATTTCCAAAAAAAATAACAATTGCCCTTTTATTTTCAAAAAAATAACAACAAAAAAAAATACAAGATTTACTAAATATATTATCTACAAAAAATATCATTTCTTCTCCCACAATTATTTTCATCAGATTAAGAAAATAATAATAATATTATTTTGAATCGCGCCAACCGATGCACGACTTGTCGAGGTGTCGCTCCACCGAGCTAGTCGCTCAACCGATGAGCGACTTGTACACTATCATTTCTTCTCCCACAATTATTTTTATCATATTAATAAAATAATAATATTATTATTTTGAATCGCGCCAACCGGTGCGCGACTTGTCGAGATGTCGCTCAACCGTTGAGCGACTAAGAGCTAGTCGCTCAACCGATGAGCGACTTGTACACTTGGCGCGTAACCGTTGGTCGATTAGTTTAAGCCACTTAACGGTGGAGAGGATTATTAGTAAAAAAAGATATATTACTATAATTTGAAATAAAAAATAATTTATTTTTAAAAAAATCGCTAGCAGCCGGTCTTACCTCAATCACCACAGATGGTTGGGCTTCCCACCAGTTTACCTCTTTTCCACCCAATTCCTCGTGGCACAAATTGTTGAGGCATCATTAGAAACATAGGAACAATCTTTATATCTTTACTACTTAAAAAAAGTTGTTGTTGATGATTTATCTGCCCCTCCTAATTTCTCTTTGCACATCTCTAAAAAATCTTTAACAAAAACAATATACCAAAAAAAGAATAAATTCCACTATCATAAAAATTCTCTAACAAAAAAAATAGAGCTCGAGTGGTTGACTGATCATGACAATGTCGGCTCAAAATACTATGATACTATGGATTTGTTTATCAGTAAGTAAATATGGGCATTCAGCTAATAACTATAAAAATAAAACTAGTTCCGACAAAAATCGTGCGTTTCAAATTGAGCCAGAGCATTGTCAGCTCGGCCCCACAAAACCGGGCCTTTTATGGGCCTGGACCTACTTGGGCCGGACCTTTTCAGGGGTAAAAGGACTCTAGCAGCCCAGCACCCTTCCCAACCTGCTCAGCTTCCCTCATTCCGACCCGGTTACCAGGCTAGGGCCGGCGCACTCTCTTTTTACCCCCTCCTCCGGCCGTCACCTCCACCGGCGCCTCGCTATCGATCGTCGTCGCTGCCTGCACCGTCGTCTTCTCCACCGCCGACGCCGTTGTACTCTCCAAGTGAGTATCTTTTCCTTCTCCTCATCCCCTGCCCGCTGTTCCCACGGGAGGGCAGGGGAGGGGAGAAGCCGATTCTAATCCAGATCCGGGGACTGACTGGTGTTTCTTGATTTCTTGGTCGGTCGGGCATGGCGAGAGGAGGTTTATTTGATGCGCTGGTTGTCGTGTAGGGGTGATCCTGAGGAGCGTTCTTGGCCATGCCGGACCTGGAGGATCTGCTCCTGCAGGCTGCGGGGCGGACGGGGAAGAACAACAGCCAACCCCGGCCGTCGAACCAGAGGTGGCAGCAGCGGGGGCGGCGCGGGGGCTCCTACTCCGGCGGGAGCGGGTCCGACGGCTCCGATGACGACGACTCGGACGCCGCGCCGACCTACTCGAGGAAGAAGCCGCCGTCGGGGTCGCAGGTGCCGCTCAAGAAGAGGCACCAGCCGGAGAAGGGCGGCAGCCGGGGCGGGTGGCAGGAGGACGACGATGAGGACTTCTATGAGGGGAGGCAGAGCGGGGATGACTCCGACAGCGCGCCATCCGTCGGGAGCGACCTGTACAAGGGTGACGACGACAAGGAACAACTCGAGAAGATGTCGGAGCTGGACAGGGAGATGATCCTGGCGGAGCGGAGCACCAGGATCGACGACTACAAGTTGAAGCAGCTGGCGAGGGCGTCCTCGTCCAAGACGGAGAAGGCCCGGAAGGACAGTCCTCCACCGCCATTGAGTCGTGCAAGGTCATCGACCCGGACGGACAGGTCTGCCGCGAAGAGTGCCCTGGACGAGCTGCGGGCCAAGCGGATGAGGCAGCAGGATCCGGAGGGTTACCGCAACAGGTTCAAGGATCTGCTCCCCCAGAGTGGCTCACCGACCAGGCGCAGGGCTGGAAGCCCCCCAAGTGACGGTAGTAATGATGGCGATAACAGGGGGAGGATGAATGACCATGGGAGGGTTGCTGATGATAGTCGGGATGATGAGTTTGACGAATCGCCGAGTAGGCTTGACCCTCTGAAGTTTGATGATGTGAAGAGTATAACCCTTCGAAGGTCAAAGCTGGTGAAATGGTTCATGGAGCCCTTCTTTGAGGAACTCGTATCTGGGTGCTTTGTGCGCCTTGGGATTGGCAAGACAAGGTCAGGCATCCCCAAGTACAGGCTGTGCATAGTTAGAAATGTGGATGCGAGTGACCCAGATCGGCAGTACAAGCTGGAGAGCTACACAACAAGCAAGTATCTCAATGTTGTATGGGATAATGAAGCTAATGCTGCTCGGTGGCAGATGACTCAGGTATCGGACTCACCGCCCCTCGAAGAAGAGTTCAAGGAGTGGCTTCAAGAGGCTGAGAAGAATGGTGTGCGCATACCAACTCGTCAGGAAGTGCTGGAGAAGAAAGAGGCCATTCAAAAGGCCTACACCTTTGTGTATTCAGCGGCTACTGTAAAGCAGATGCTGCAAGAGAAGAAATCAGCTGTGAGACGTCCTATCAATGTTGCTGCTGAGAAGGATCGGTTAAGGAATGAGTTGGAGATGGCCCTGGTCAGGAGGGATAATGCTGAAGCAGAAAGAATCCGTGCAAAGCTGAATCAGCTGCAGAAGATGTCGCAGCCAATGTCAAATAATGAGAAGGCTGCAAAGTTGGAGGAGATGAACAGGAAGAACCGTGCCGAGAACTTCAAGAATGCATCAGAACTAAAACCTGTTAATACAAGTCTGAAGGCTGGAGAGGCTGGTTATGATCCTTTTTCAAGGAGGTGGACAAGATCGATAAATTATTATGCGGCAAAGCCAGGAGATAATGCTGAAGCCTCCAATGAGGACGGTGGTAATGCAGTGGCTGGCAATGAAGATGTGAATAATGGGGCGCAAGCTGGTACAGCCGCTACAGTGGCAGCTCTAGTGGCCGCAGCTGATGCCGGGAAGCTGGTTGATACCAATGCACCTGTAGATCTGGGAACAGAATCGAATTCGCTCCATAATTTTGAACTCACTATATCATTGTCTGTTCTGGAAAAATATGGTGGGCCCAAGGGTCTGTTTGATGGCTACATGGCGAGGAAACAGAAGATTGAAGCAACAATGGGGTACAAGGTTCCTGACAATGACGGAAGGAGGCATGCCTTAACTCTGACTGTGAGCGACTACAAAAGGCGACGGGGTCTCCTTTGAAAGATATCTGCACTTCTGCAGGCTGCTTGATGTATTCATCTATCCGCTTGGCCACATCGCATCTGCATCGCTGTGACAAACTGTCCAGATCATTCGCATTTTAGCTTTTTTTTGAAGTAATACATGAGACAAGCAGACTACACGTTTCTTTACATAATTAAGACCTGTATGACTGATTGTGTTGCTGACATTTCATGTTTATATTTGCGGAATGCACCATTCTCTTGTCAGTTTGTTAGATATCCTTGTTGCTCTGGCAGAAAACAGGGGGTAGTGACAGGTAGAAGAATATTCTAGTTCTGTATATTTGCCATGAAAAAATATTCTGGGTTAACTTCTGAATGTTCTTCGGAAGCCTCACATGTTGCCTTAGATGGGTTCCATAATTAGTTTGATCAAATCGAATGCTGCTTTCCTTTTATTTCATAGCTTACAAGGTTGCATCACTTCATTACGTTTAGTATTATATTTCAGCACACATTTGATGTATTTTTCAGCTAGTGTTCAAGACATATTTGTCTGGCGTTGTGCTTCCTGTAAAGCTCAAAAGATGCCCTACTGTGAGTGCTGTTGCTGAAATGTGTTGAGGTTTCTGTACATGTCAAATGACAAGATTATGATGTTGCATTGATGTGCTTTAGCAAAGTTTGTGGGTGTCTCCTGTTCCTCGTGTGATTCGCATGTGCTGAGCAAGTTCATGAATAGGCTTCTGCTCATTGTGTAATTCTGCTTCAATACGTGTTTTGCACGATGCGCCAATGCGTGCAGATAGCTAGATCTCTTGTAGATGTAAGATTTTTGCATCCTAATTTCTTCAGCTGTGAATAAAACCAGTGATTTCACAATTTCTTACATGAAAGCTGTGGTCTGAACTCTGAACTGTGCATTCTTTGAATAATTTCTGGAGAGTGTGCCTTGGCATTCACAGTAATGTCCAAAGAGCAGAGTACCGGATTCTTCTTGCTACGCTACATAATGTCAGAATGTATGGCGTAATGGCAGTGTTCAATCTGGAAGAACGCAACATCAGCATAAAAGTATTATGCTAAAACCATGTATGAAATATTCTGCATGATAATGCTCAGCGCCTCAAGAAGTTTCATTCGCTGGACTTCTCACAAAAAGCATGGAGAAAAGGCTTACGCTTTCCAATACAAAAGGGAGCTGGGCTTATTCACAAAATGGAACTAGGCAACACAACTACTCAAGTTTATGCCCTCCAAATCAGACCCAGAGATGGGTAAAATTTGTACACAGGTCACTTTTACATGCAGGATTCAGGAACCGTGTAGCATTTATTCATCTCAGATTAAGCTGGTTCTCCTATGTTTCTTCGTTTGTTATTATTACAGAGCCATCCATAGAAGCCTTAAAGGTCAATAGATTATCCAAACGTTAGTAGAACCAGAACTAATCGTTTTTCACTTTAATAAACTTCTTGATGATGCCCATCATCTCACTTCCAGGAAATCGTCCAAGGCAGCCCCTTGCAGCGGCGATCTCGTTGAATTCAAATACAGAATCACCACTGAAAGCTTTACGCTGATCGGACTTGTGCTTGGGTACTTCTATATTTTCTGCTAAATCTTCTCCGGATTTTACGGAAGGAAGCGGGAAATCATCTAGGGGGGTGTTCATCACATTGTCCTCCCCAATGGCTCCCACAAAATCTCTCAGTCGGCATAACGCAAATGGGACTGGTTCGAAGCTATGGTCACCGTACTCAACAGGAGTAGAGTGGTCTCCAGTGACACAAAGGACATACTGGTAGTGTCCAGACTTTTCAGTCTCCCAAAGGAGCCTTGCAAGCTGGCCAACAGCCCGATCGACAGCTTCTAGACCCCGTACCTTTAACTTGACAGCCTTATCGTGACCAGCATCATCGATGGCCTGCATTACCATAATAAGTGTAACTATCAGAATCACATGGTCAGTATTAGCTTGAAAAGAGCCTGAACTTATTTTCACCTTGATGTGCAAGAAACCAAAGTCATATCCCTTTTCTCTTCCGGCTGTATATTCATCCTCTCCAGGCACAAAAACACGAGGTGGTGTATCCAGAGGAGCAGAGAGTGCCTTGGCTATAGCTTTAGCTTTGGAAGTTAAGAGTGTTCGATAATCTCCGGTTGCTCCAGGTGCTTCAAGGATATCAATGCCCAATGACAGCCCCAGTCCAGCTATGATCTTAGTAGGAGCCACCATGCAAGGTGCAAGTCCATGCTTGGTTTCGAAGGCAGGTACCTAATATTGCCACATGAAACTTCATCAGAAAGGAGGTTAAAGGTTTCAGTAGTATAAAGTACCAGTAGGGCAAAAACATGCCAAATCTTAACGACTTAACCAGTAAACTCTCTTTTCTGTCTTCCTTCCGTTTTGAGATGGGACTATGCTTCAAGAAAGTAATTGTCATACAAAATTGGAAGAGCCAATGCAAAGGTTGACCAAAAGTGCATTCCTAGAAGGTGTTGCGATGGTATCATGGTAATATAAATAATTAAATACATTAATCTAAATACTAAATAGAAGCTAAAAAACACATAAAACTGTCAATTTTTGCTTCGAAGTTTTCCTTCTGACTATTTACTGTACTAACAATGATTTCATTTGGAAGTATAAGCAAACTGTAGTAAACTTGAAGAGAACAAGATGCCCTAAGCTTAAGATGCTACAACCTCGAAAGTTTCAACTGATAACTTGACAATCAGATCTGGATTATACTCATCTTTATGATATTGAACCACACAATGCAAAAAGGAAGGGCATTGCAGGAAAGCTCTCCAAATCTGTCTGCCAGATGGCCGCCTCCAGAGAGTTGCACAAAAAAAAAAAGAATTGAATAGTTACCAAATGAGACGGATATTAGGTCCTGTACGCTAACCTCAATCCGGATGCCACAGCCTCGCAACAGCACAACATTTGCAATATTCTTCCCCTCAGCCACCCGCTTCGCATTGATGGGGTGAGAAACCAGTATACGTGTGATCTCCTTAGAAAGCTCGTTGACCACAGCTGCCGTGTTTTTAGCTTCTTCTGAATCATCCAAAGGTTCAGCCTTCAGATGCAAGCGGTTGTCCTTCAATGGATCGGTTCCAGAAATGTTCCCACTCAGCCTTGGTCCTTTCACAACCACACCACATCTGTGCTCAGTAGCATACCTGTAGAGAAGATGCGTAAGCCACAGTAATAAGTAAGCCACATACACACTTCAATGCTGACGAGGAATAGGTGCTGCACCTGACTCTCACTTCATATTCAGGAAACAATGGGAGCTTCATCCCATCCAACGCAGCGCAGAGGATTGGGCCTTCCTCCTCAAAATGCCGATCCGCCCTCCTGCTGACGACAACCCCTGTGTTTTCATCCAATGTAGCGAAGTTCGACTGCTTGCCAATTGTGCACACAGTTCAGCGAAGGGCAAACAATACAGTCATCAGTCCCAATACACCATAAGAAAACACAATCATCAGTCCCAATACACCATAAGAAAACACACTCATCAGTCCCCAAGCTTATTTGCGCAGTACATGGCTTCAGAGCGACACCCTATGATCTGAGCCATTGCTAACTAACTAGAAGCACAACACAAGATCTAACAAAAAGGAGTTCCAATTTCGTACTGCTATTACAAGAACACTATGATCTGACTCTTAAGCCATTACTAACTAGGAAGAATCTGGTTCCAAGAACACGCTACGATCTAAACTATCACTAACTGAGGAAACTAGAACTCAAGTGTGAATAATCTAACAAAAAGCAAAGCTAATTTAACACTACAGGAATTAAGTGCTGTAATTCAGTGTCCCAAGAACCGGACCTTGAAGGCGATGTCGCCGGGGGCCATGGCGAGGCCAGCGCCCATGGACTCGAACGCGCCGCGGCCGCGGTAGTACATGCGGGGGTCGTACCCGAGGAGGGAGAGGTGCGCCGTGTCGCTGCCGCAGGCCAGCCCGGGCTCCACGGGGTCCATGAGCCCGACCACCCCCGCCGCCGCCACCGCGTCCAGCCGCGGCGCCGCCGCCGCCTCCAGTGGCGTCCGCCCCCCGACCGACGGGATGGACACGTCCCCGATCCCGTCCACCAGCACAAACGCCACCCGGCTCCTCGGGCCCCGCGCCACCGCCGCCGCCATCGCCGCCGTTGCTTTCCTCTCCTTGCTGCTGCTGCGGGCCTGCGGCGAACGCGAGAGTGGCTTAGCGGAGAGAGAAGCGGGTTGGGTCGGACCCGAAACCAAACCCGGCGTACGACACGGTCGGTTCGGTCGCTAACAAGAACCGACCGAGCCCGAGCGCGTCCGCCTCTCGGCCCTCTCCCAAATCTCCAACGCTTGGCGCTCGCTTCGCCTCCGCCTCCGCCTCCTCCCCCACCCCCTCGCCGCCGGCGATCACCGGGGATACACCGCCGCGCGCCGGGGATCTCCTCCCCTCCCTCTCCCGCGTCCCACTTGTGTTCCCGTCCTCCTATCCGGGGACCTCTACCCGCGGAATTTGGCATGTGACGCGGGGGCGCTTGGGGGAGGAGGCGCCGCCGGCGAAGGTGGATGCGGCTGCGGCGGCGGCGCGCGACCGGTTGATTTCGAGATTTTTGAGGATTTTTTCGGGGCTCGGCGCCCTCTAGGATTTCGGTTGTTCCAGGTGAGACCATGTAAAAAAACGAAGCATATTTCCTGTGTTTTATTTTTATGTTAATTTTAGTCGTAATTTGATCTGAATTGTTGGGGATGGTATGGAATCTGCCGGAAAGACACTGCTGACCTGTGGATTTTTTTTGTAATAATTTTTAGGAGGTTTTAGTTTGGAATTTGATCTCTAATTTGGAAATGCGCTCGTTATGTAGTGGAAAGATCACAGCTGTGCGTATAGTCATATTGTCGTTTGGAAACCTTAAATGTAGTTTGATCTGAATTTTGGAGAGGACATGGAGTATAGTTGGAAGATCAAAACTTGCATTACAAAGGTACTTGTGGGATTTTCTGTATTATTTGCAGCAATGCTCGATGCTGGAGTGTGCTTTGGGGGTTCTTACAATTTTGGTTTGAATTTTCGGGGAGTGTGAAAAGATTGGGGCCACACATGCAAATGGATCTTTTGCAAACACTAGCTGACAAGTGGGCCCAGTGTACAGGTGTTACCAAAGTTTTGTTTGTGTGCCAAGAGTTAGCAGTACAAGATGCAAAATGGGATGTTGCAATTTCATCATGGTACTTAGAAAGTTTGGAGTTTGAACTGTAAACATAGTAGGTGTGTTGTTATTTTTATTTGTTATTTCAGTTTTGAATTTAGGATTTCATTATTTTGTGATTTGTGAGCATAGGATTGACATATAAAATCATGGGCGTCTGAGGTGCTTTTGCCCTAGTGTCTGCATATATTAATTGGTCTATCGTTTTCGAAATGCAAGCTGAAGCATACAAAACTAATGCTTTGGCTAGGGCTCATGCATAATCTTTGACTTTTATGTTTTCATACGCTAGTTTTGTTGAAATCTGTTAGAGGGTTTGGTGCATGCATTAGTGGGCACACTGGCGCGTGGGACGTCACATGGCAGTGACACGTGTGCATCCATTTTCTTCATATGGACGCTAAGTGTTGGAAAGACCAAGATCAAGCATATAATCAAACTAGAAGTTTTTAATTGGCTAATGCAAAGTTTCTTACACTGCTACATCACTTAGTTCCAACTTCAGATGTTTGAATAATATGTTACTTTAACTGATATCCTGTGCATGTGGCTGTAATGTAGGTTGCTATTCCAAAATGGTTTGCATGTCTGGACATTTTAAAATGGCTTCTGTGTTGAAGCTTGTCATGATGGAAAATCATGCCACACCAGGTAACTATAACTGATATGTATATATGTATGTATGTGTGTGTGTGTATAGGAAGCCTTTTTTCTACACCTGAGTGTAATTACACCTTATGTCGTATCTCACGTAATGAAAGGTACGTACGTGTAGTATATGAGTATTTAAGACCATCTAGGTGGTATGAATAGTTTTTCAGAGGCGGTATGTATATTTTTTTGACATACTCCTTTTTATGTGCGTATATAAAGGTATTTACAAAATACGCTAAAAATTATAGACTCCCGTGCAATTTTTTTATGTGATTCACATTGGAGTATCTTATAATTAGTACATGAGTATATTCAAGATGATAAAGGAGTATTTCAAATTTGTTTAGCTGGTATATTAGAGGTGCGTGTAATTACATCCAGGTGTAAAAAGTATTTTTCCTATATATATATATATATATATATATATATATATATATATAATATGGAGCATATCTAGTGCTAAATCAGTATTGAGTGCCAACATACTAACACTTGTCCATAACCATCGATCAGCTGACGGCCCGGATCAGGAGAGTGGAACCCCACCTCATTTAATCAATCTAATCAAAACCCCTTGCATAGATTAAGTTTTATGAGGTGGGGTTCTACCCTCCTGATCCTGGCCGCCCAGTGCCGATCGATGGCTACTGACAAGTGTTAGCGTGTTAGCACTAGATATGCTCCCATATATATATATATATATATATATATATATATATATATATATATATATATATATATATATATATATATATATATATATGTGTGTGTGTGTGTGTGTGTGTGTGTGTCTTTTTACACCCGAGTGTAATTACACCAACCTCTAATATATATAAGATACTCTAATGTGAACCACATGAAAAAATTGCATGGAAGTCCATAATTTTTAGCGTATTTTATAAATACCTTCATATACGCACATAAAAAGGAGTATGCCTAAAAAAATATACATACCACATCTGAAAAATTGTCCATACCACTTAGATGATCTTAAATACTTGTATACTATACATACATATTCTCCGTTACATGAGATACTCCCTACGTTGTGAGATACGATATAGAGTGTAAGCACACTCGGGTGTAGAAAAGAGGCTTCATATATATAAAAGCTTCTTTTGAGTTTCCATTTAATTTATTCACAACATTTGGATAGAGGGTCCTCAAAACTTATATCCACAAGAAAACTAACAATAATTTGTATTAGAGTCTAATTTGGGTGCAATCCATATTACATTACAGTTCTATGTGTGCAATGTACAATTCCTATGCACTTGCTTAGAGTAAACTGAGTTTTAAAAGGATCTATCCTGTCTTGAATGAATTTGTGCAGTTTGTGAATCCATGAGCAATTTATATCCATGATTACTTCAAATAGAATGGATTTGTTGCATCTTGCTTTTTACCAATACTGTGTGCAGTTTCTATACTATATTCCTTAATTGCAGCTTGGGTAGATTCCAAATGACTTCAATTTGCCTAGTTCCCTACAAAGATAAGAGGAAAAGGTCAAACTGTAGAAAAGTGACACTAAAAGAGGCCTAAAAAGGACGAAAACCTTTGTATTCATATTTAATATCTTCTACAGGTCATTGGTTATCTAATGCAACAGTGAACTGGCTGTGGTTGTTTTTGGTAGTCTGAGAGGGGTTTAACTTTATAATTTTCTAGTCTGGAAGGCTTTTGGGCTTAATTAAGCTGGTATCTCTAGCAAAACTACTACCTGTTTTTAGCTTTTTAATAAAATTGGGCAACTGCCTGTTGTATAGTATTGTGTACAGGTCGAAAGAACAGTTTAGTTTGCACCTAGACTTTTATTATGTTTGACTCACACAGGGGTGTACTTCTGTCGTTGAGTCTCATACTCATACATTGTGATTTTCACAACTATTTTCTCGGTTGCAAGATCATCGGTTTATTTTTATAATATATACGACAATGTGACTTGAATAGTGCAATATCACTTTTTGTACTCCCTCCAGTCACAAAAGAATGTCGTTTTGGATATTGACACGGTTTCTAAAGCGCAACTTCGACCACTAATTTTTATTGTAATAGATTTATAGAACGTAATAAAATTATACTTTAATGAAAGTTCTTTTCGAGAAAAATCTACACATGTCATTTTGATGTATTCAATGTAAATATTAAAAAAAAGATATCGATAGCCAAAGTTTAGAAAGTTTTGACTGCATGTATCCCAAAACGACATTCTTCTGTGACTAGAGGGAGTAATAACCAACTCCTATAAATTGTATAACTATCATGTGTACATTCTGTTGGTTTAGAGGTAGTGTAATAATCTTAGACATTTCACCATCTGCATGCAAGGCGAAAATATCTCGGTTTTTATCATGTGTGAACGACTGAGTTATGATTGATTGTCTTCCATCTTTCATTCCTTGGATTTTTTATTCATAGCTTTCTGAGAATAAAACAACAGGAATTTGTTACCTAGAAGGTACAATTTATACCTGCTTGGAATTTAAAAATGAAAAAAAACTCCCCTGACTTTTGGCAGATGAGATGATCAATGAGAAGAGTGCAGCACAGATCCTACACAAGCAACTTTTCGATGCACATGAACCAAATTTACTCAATGAAGATGGTAAGTTCTTACCCTTTCTACAACCGGCAGATTACAATTACTTCCTTTAGGACTTCTACTTGTCTTTACCGAGTGGCACTGCTTTTCTAGGTACATTTTTTAATGCAGTCAGCAATTCCTGATTTCTATTTATTTGTTAGACTGTGGTTTCTCCTTTTTTTTTTCCAATTTGTTTCTTGGCATCATGCACTCTGTCAGCTCTTTCTACTATGTTATGTTTACTTTGTAACACTCTGTGCTATTATATCAGGATTATTATAATTTACGCTGTAAAATTTATCTGTTGACTTCTATAACATTATGCAGATATGCATATATTTGGATCAAAACCTATGGCTGATCCATTGGACCTGGTAACTTTTGATGAACCTACACTGTGTGTTTTTCCATTTCATTTGTTGCTTTTAATTTGTGGTGTGAAATCATATATTGAAGGTCTGCTGTAATACATGCAAAAAACCAGTCAAGGCCAGCCAATATGCAGGTCATGCAGGTAGTGTTCAACGCTTTTACAACAAACATTAATTTAGTGTAAGTTTGATCTGCTCATGCTTTGTACTTCATCATCAAAGTTGCTGCGAACAAAGCTGTGAACATCTACGCTATACTCATAATTTAGCATGAATCCAGACTTGTGAACACATAAACTACATATTTTGCAATGTGTATATGCAAAAGGCCCCAAGTTGTTACTATTTCGTCATATAACTTCATCAATAACTACCGGTACACATTCATGATATATTATTGATTTGTTGAAAAAGTTTCTACATCCATGATAGTGTATCTTGTTCTTAGAACAGGAGTAATTTGTTTAATCAACATGAGATTATATATATTTTCAGGTCATTTGTTTTTAATAGGAAGCTATATTTGTGTTACTTGTTTTATTACTAGGTTTCTTCAAATCGGACAGGCAACAATCACCGACATATTATATAACGAAAATTCATTTTCTCACAGTTTTTGGCTCTGTTTATTGTTCAAATCATCACTAATGCTGTTCTTTATTCCCCATTTTCAAGAGTATTACATCGTTTCCAGTTGCCCTACCCCACTATACCTTATGACTTATTTGGTGGGTGTGGCTGTAAATTATTTTACACTTTCCTTTTTTTTTGGGGTGGTCCAAGGAACTGGTCTGGAAATTCATTCAGACATATCTTTGACTTCCGCAGAGCGATGTAGTTCAGGGAAGGTAAACACAAATGATTCAATGGCTGTAGATGATGATGCTGGTCCTAAGAAACCTCCAAAGAAGGGCAGAAAAATTAAGCTGACAAGTAATGGAAGTATCCTATGTATTACTTATGGGCAATAGCTTGATCATTCTTGTTTTGTTTACTATGAATGTCTGCATGCTGCTAGCTGTGTTCGCCATGTGGAATATTTTTTTCCTTTATATACATTCTCTATTAACTGGATTACCAATGTTGTGAAACTTTGGAAGTTTCGCTGCCTTGACATCTGACAGATCAAAAAGTACATATAATAGTGAAAGCAAAGTCTCAACCTGAAAACAAGAACATCGTCAATGGTTTTGAGTTGAACAATGGAAATGTGAACAAACTACAACCTTTAGGTTCTACAGCTGATCGAAGTAAGTGCTACTTTCTTTCTAATGCAATATCACTATTAATCTGGTGATTTGTTTATTCTACTATCACTGTGTTTGCTGAATAGTTTCTTGTAACATTTGATCGATATTTGTAATGCTTACTTTCTTTCTAATGCAATATCACTACTAATCTGGTGATTTGTTTATTCTACTATCACTGTGTTTGCTGAATAGTTTCTTGTAACATTTGATCGGTATTTGTAATGCTTAAGTGCTATTATTAATATACCCACTGAGTGCCACCACCAAGTTTGTTGTTAACATTAGCTTGCGATCGTCGAATGGTATAGGTTTCTAGGCCCATTTTTCTGTGCATACGAGATACGGCAATCTGAGCCTGTTATCTAGGACCATGGATAGTACAGAGCTAGAGGTGGCTGGTGCGGTTGACTCTTGGATATGTCTTATTGAAACAATATAAGTTGTGTGACTTTTCTGACGGATTGGACGTTTCAATGGGTAACTATACGTTGATTGTGGCAGGAACCAAAATACTGGTTTGTTTGTTTTATCATGATAGGACTTATTTGCATGCTTATTTGTTTTATAGGGTTGAAAACATCTGTTGATAATGCAGCTGTCACCAATGCACCTAAAAGTCGCTTTAGAGGTACAAGTGCTTCTCAGTATGCTTGTTTTCTCCTACAGAGTGCTGGGTTTTTTGCTTATCTTTTGTCATGCACATGCATGTGGGCATGCTAAAGGACATTTGTTCTTCTCTGGTTAAACCTAAGCAACATGACTGTTGATTGTGTGAGGAATGCTACCTTTTTTAGTTGTAGTTAGACACAATTTAATAATTTTAGTGATCTCAGCTTTATACAGATGCCCATCCAACAGCTTGTTTTTTTTTACCTCGGGTGGGATTCCTGTTTCAAACTCTCTTCTAATGTTAGTTCATAATTGACAGATATATAGAGATGCGTTTGGTTAAATTATCATGCTTTCATGACATGAGTGTTGGATTGTTTGTGATCAATTTTGCTTGATCATCACATGGAGTTATGGACTTATGGTTACTCTTTTTTACACTAGCAATTTATGAATTACAAAAATCTAAGTTGTCAGAAGGTACATCGTAAATTCTGAATATACTTTAGATATATGAGCTTAAAATAATTAAGTTTTTCCACGGGGAAATCAAGGGTAGTTGTCATGTCATCTCCACAGCTTCTAAAAGATCTGTATTGGGTGAGGATCTAGGGTAGGGAAGCACACCTTTTTGTTCTGGCCCTGTGTACTCCATGTTGGTTGAGGATAAGGGCCCCCTTGGTGGGTTGGTGACACTGATAACCGGAAAAGTGAGAAGTTTCTGCTTCTCAGTGAGTGGTACAATTGTTTTTTGCCTTCCAATTTAATGTTAGTATTTACATTCATTTTGTGCGTATTAAAATTTCCACTGCTTAGCTTTACAGCTGTAATTGAAACGCTGATCTTCAGCAATCTTATTTTACCTGAGATTTTAATTAGTGGTGCTCTTCCCTTTTGCTTTTCTAATCTTGTTTTTTTTTCATTATACTGTAGTATCTGTTTAATTTTCATTGCTCTGTTACTTCTGATCAGATGGTGTTTTGATCTCTTTATTTAATTTATATCAGATGCACCAGTTCCTCTTGCAACAAAAATGTATCATTCACAGGGCAACTACCGGCTTCGATTGGAGCTTGGTCAGCTTTACCGTGAATCATGTGCAGAGCAGTCAGGCAGGTACACAACTCCAAACTTGTCACAGGAGAATGGGTTGATGGTATCGCGGTTTTCACCATGTGATAATTCTGCATTACATGGTGCTCAGAAGAGCTTTGTTCCTCAAACAAAGGTTTGATGCGGCCTCCTTGTGAGCATGGATAGGATATCTTAACATCTTCTCTTACTGAGTGATGCATGTTCCTATGGTGCTTCTCAGCATCTGGACCAGCTTCTTGCAAGCACACCGGAATCATCCTCAGGAATCCCTCAGCAAATATCAGCAAGCAGGCCGAACCGACTAGAAGCAACCAAATCTCATAGTCATAGAGCAGACACCCAAGTATCTAGCATTAGAAATGAAATGGCAAGAAGCAGATGCAACAAATCAGCAGTTCCACATTCAAAAAGCACAGGTTGGAACAGGAACTTTTACTCATTTTCTCCTTCCTGTAAAACGTGATTCGATTATTTAAAACAGTGTTAAATGAAAACTACATTTGTTTATGTAAACAGTAACCTAGGGCAGAACACTTGTGCACTTGTTACTTCCTGTAGGGGCCAGGGTTTCAGTTTTCGGTTCGGGCAAAAAAACCGGAACCTGGCCAGTTCTGGAAACAGCCCAAAAACATGCTTTGTTGGCGACACTGTTCCGAAGATAGTAGTTGTGAAAAACTGGTGGCTTGGGCCGGTAGTTCCGGCGACCGGGTGCCATGATGGCAGCCCTGTCGCACGGTTTGGAGAATTAGGGGAAGAAGTAGAGAACGGGGAAGAACTAAAGATTGAATCTTGACTCCCTTTATTCATTACGAAGGCTGTCGCTTATATAGAGCATTGCCTTACAAGTCTGATTACATTCTACTCCAAATCTTATGTAATTATAGTCTTTCCTAACAAACTCTTCTATAGCTTTAAAGGAATATGTCACAGAATTTGCGATCCATTTTGGTGAAAGAAACTGTCTTAGGCATCTCAATTATAAATATCAAGCAAACTAAGTAGTGTACCACGCATCTCAATTATAATCCTTAAGCGAACAAGCTAAGAGCTCATGCTTCAGTTCTGTTCTAAATTAGAAATTCATTGTCTTCAGCTCTGCAAAAATGTGTGATGTACTTTTCTGCTGTACTGGAAGGCACCTGCACCGGTACCTCGTGTGATGCTTAGAAACTTGCTGAAATATTATCTAACTTCGCAATTTCTGTTCTCTAGGCAATAAGAAGACGCAGCAGCAATCTAGTGGTCCAGTTCCTGTGATTAAGTCGTCAGTAGAGTAGCCCATTGAGCGGTATTCATCTTTGGCTTTATTACAGTGAATTTAAGTGTGAAGCGCGTTTGGTGCTTAGCATGACATAAACTTGTGTTGATTCATTTCACAGGCAGTTTATTGGTATAGCGGCTTCATCGGTGAACAATCTCTCCTTTTGTTTTCAAATGAAATTGTTTTTTTTTTCGGAAGGACTTTGGATTGGAGAATCGAAATACAAGGTCATTTTGGTAAGTCCAAATCTCTGCAACTCAGGCCACAGGTTATACTATCTTTCATATTAAGCCCTTCTTAACTTGATCTCATCTGTTTGTACAGGTTCGTGGACTCTCGCTACAAGCTAACTACTTAGATCTACCTCCAATGATCGAATTACCTGTAAATATCACCCCTGGAAAGCCCGTTTTCTTTCTGCTCCTCTTGTTATAAATGACATGATGAATATTTTCAATACAGCTCTCTTTTCTAACCCAGCAATTGCAAGTTTTTGTAGTGTAAATAGCATTGGTTGTTGACATTGTTTGCTCTCTATGCTCGACACAGTTTGGAAACCGGCTGAAAACGGGGGCCACCTTAGGGTGTCTCTAGGGTGGTTTTCCAAAACGCTGGCTTCGATTGAGCGGGTTTAGTGTACTTAAAAGGTACCTTTTTTAGAAGAAGGAGCTTCATTGCATTAATCAGAATTAGGGGTATAATCGGGAGTAGACATGTACATAGGCAGTCAGGTGTTTGGTTTAACTAAGTACACCATGGTCAACCCACTTAAGTCCAGTCTACATGGGCTCTCTACGAGGCCTCTTGGACGACAAAGGGGCCATCGCCTTTGTGGCCCGACATGGCATGTCTGCAAAAATATCAAGGCAGTTGTAACCATCATTTCATTACTAAAGAGCAGTAATACTCCACATGTCATTTGTAAATATCGACAATAGCAAGAACCAACTTAGAAATGTAAGTCCAACAAACTTAACATACACATTCCACAAACAAATTATGCGACACAAACAAATTTGTCAACACCCACAACAGTCATTGGAATGAAAGTCCAACTTCTAATCAAGGAAACAAATGAAGACCAAAATGTACTCAACATGCACACACAATGAGTTCAACAGACTCAACAATACACACATAGATGTCTAATGCAAACTCAACATATACAATCCATGAAAAGAAATTTCTAACTATGTGCTCGTTGAATTTCCTAATTAGATTGTTGTAGCCACGTCTATTCAGATAGCCCATGGGATGGTTATTGTTCTCCACTTACTAGCAACAAATTTCTAACATGGTGATGTGTGTGACATCATCCCAAACGGTAGCAGGACAACGGGACTTGTCCATCTATTATTGACTGAAATGGTCGAAAGAAAAGACCGGCGGCCATGAGACTGCAACGCAATAGCACACGAGCAGCATAGCGACACTAGATCGAGCAAAAATGGAAATGAACTTCAAGAGTAAATAGACACAGCAATTACCTTGGTAGCCGAGGGGTTGACGTCGCTGACGGGAGGGGAGACAGGCTGCAGCTCCGGCTAGTTGATGCCGAGAGTGAGGGCGGTGAGTAGAGCGTTGTTGACAGTGAGGCCCCATTATGAGATGGTTGGGACAACACCACGAACCACACCAGAGTTGGCAATGTTAGGCGTGGATGTCATGTTTGACGCTGACTCTAACGCGAGAACAAATGTGGTGTCCGAGGAGAAGGGGGTGGTGGCGATGGAGACCTCCACATAGGTGGCTAGGTGGGGAGGGGGCATGGTGGTGGAGACCAGGGGGAGGGAGGCGGCGGCAAGGGGTGGCCGTGAAACCCTAGCATGGACGCAGTTGGATGAGCATGGGAATTGAGGATCAAGGGTGAATGGTAGCAGAAATGGCTTGTATAAGCTGCAACCATAGCCGTGTAGTTTGATCGAGCTTTCGGCTTATTTGGCCTAAAGCCAAAGCCAGAGCCAGCTTGAAAAATCAGTCAAATGGCCCTGATATTTGGGACCCACCAGTGAAGCCACGTGGGTCTCTTGCGCCTCCAGCTCAATATGCCAGACATAGCTACGCAAGAATCAGACATGGAATCAGTTTCACTGCGCCTCCTAGCAAAAAGCCACGAACAGAACACCTCAAGAGCGACGGAAGTCGCCTCCCTCGGCCCCCACACAGCCACGCCGGTGACTCCCTCACGTCTTTTCCGTCGGTGGTGCCGCGTCGAAGCCCAGAGAAGCCTACGCCGTGTGTGGCCGATCGCCACCCTATTGCGATTAGCCCACCGCAGCGCCAACATGTGTGCAAATAGTCATGTAGCTGCCCTCGAAGTGGAAAGGCAGCTAGTGCAAAACTTGGCAAAAAGACTCGCCAATCAAACAACTACTAGTACACAATCTTAGCAAGCGTCCCTACTTCCCATGGCAGCCTCAGGGTCTGTTTGTTTCAGCTGTAGATTCTGAAAAGCAGCTGGTGAGTAGCTAGCTAATCAGAATCTGGAGAAGCTGGATAACCCCAGCTTCCGGCTACTAGTTTATTTTCTGGATTCTGTAGCTTTTGGCTACTTAGAATCTGGATGAAAATCTGGACTGTTTGGGGGAACTGCAGATTCTAGGAGTAACTGCAGCTGCTAGAAGCTAAAACAAACAGGCCTTCAATATCCAAGTTTTTTTTACTACTAGTACACATCCGTTAAAAAGGTGATCGAGCCCTTCATCAGTTCGCGAGACACGATAACTTGTTTACACAAAGAATATTCTGACGCTTTCTCATCGTACAGACAAGACCAATTTGGAAGACAATGTAATCATCCAAGAATTTTAAAAAAGAAGCCAAAGAACACATACATGAAGACAATGCATTAAGGGAAGAAAACTGTACAGGATTACAAGACTAGCGGCCCAAGGAAGCCAAGTTTCGGAATCTGAAGAACACAAACCCGCTTAGGCCCCGTTTAAAATGATTTTTGCTTATAGATTTTAACTATGGCCATTGATTTTTAGCTGAATTAGATACTATAGCAAGCTATTAGCTTTTAGTTGAGTCATTTAATTAAAGAAAAATAAAGAAAAAGAGAAAAAATGAAAACAATGCAAAGAAAAAAGACACGTTAAGAACCAACGCATTCAAAAACAACTTTCGGTTTTTAAATAACAGGAGTAAGAAGCCATTTTGAGTATGGACTTAATTTCGACATAACCTGGCCTTTATTTCAGCAAGAAGATAGCATCAAATTGGGCAATTTATTCAACTCTGAACCATCCAATTGCGCCAAATACCAACGTTTCGAATCAAATTTGGGTAATTTTTCAACTCTCGACCAAACGCTAAACACCGTGATTAACCCCTAAACAACCAACTCTGAACTCGCCTGTGCGAACCCGCTGTCGATACCTGGCCAAGTCTTGGTCCTCGTCGGCATGGCTTCGCCGACGTCCTCGTCTTCGTCGACAGGGCGGTTCCTCGGCCGAACCGGCTTCGATCGATCCGGCGGCGGGGAAGCGATCGCGAGGGAGTGGTGGAGATAGGTCAGCGAGCAGCGATTGTGGCTTTGTATTAGTAGTACAAGTAGCAGCAATTAAAAGTCGTTAGCCGAGGGTAACAAACAGCTCCACCAATGGCCATATCTCCTCCGCCTTGTCGCAGTGCAGGAGTCAGTTTCCAGGTGACGGCATTGGCATCCTGTGTGCTCGGCAGGGGGACCGAGAGGCTGTGCTGAATGTCGATGGTGTCCTGTTGTCATTGAACAGTGCCTGCGCCACCGTGGAGTGGCGGCGCAAGTTGGGAGAGCCATCGTCTTCGGCGCAATCCCGTCCAACCACGAGTCGGTCCACAATTTGGCCTTATGGCCATCATCGACGCTGACCCTGGCAGCCGCTGCGAACAGCGCTTTGTCAATTTCATGGCACGGCGTCGTCCGCGTACAGTGATGCCCTCATCCTAGCTTGTCTTTGCCGCGCAGAGTTTTCGGTTGCGAGTTCCAGAACATGACATCGAGCAACAGATTACTATTCTCTAATCCTAAGGAATTAGAGAATAATAAACTTTACCTGAATTGCACTGTAGATCTATAATTACATAATGTGCTTTAATACAACAGTTTAGGAAGGCCAGCGGTTGTGCCGCTGTAACGGTACTTAAAGGATTACATGCGTCGGGGAGCATGCACTCCACCAAGGGTGCATGGTGCCCATCCACGGGCTCGCCGTCGTGGTGTTGAGGCCTTACTAGCTTAGGTACAAGATGCTTCCTTTCTTCTCGAGCCATCCTACTTGGCCGGTTCGGTTTGTTGTGCGGCGTGTTGTGGTGTGTTGTGCTATGCCATGGACTGGGAACAAAATGGTATGGTGAGGGGACCTACTTGCTTTGTCGGGCTAGAAAAGGAATGAGATGATGACGAGAGTCGTGGTGACCATGATGTTGCCCTCACGTGTCCTATGGTTTGGTTGGCTTTTTCTAGCCTTTGTCGGGTGCTGTCGGTTTGCTGGTCACTTTCCTTGTCTTGGACAGTTGGAAGTGATCCCGGTGGTTGTATGCCTTGGTGGTCGTCGTCTCTACTCCTTCGTCTCCCCTACACCTTGAGCTTCTCTCCTCTGGGGTTTTTTCTCACTTCCTTTCTGCGGTTGGTTTTGGACTTAGGGCTTTGTTTTTGGTCGAGACTAACAATGGTAATAGGTGTCTTTGCTTGACTTGGTGCTTTTGATTGGGGAAGGAAATGAGCTGGGGATGAGAGGTGAATGCTCTGTGGTTAGCTGTCTTAAGAAGAGGGAGGAAGTGGTCAGCTTCCCTCTTGTTGTGCATTGCTTGTTTGGTCTTATCTCTACTTCTCTCTTGCCTGGCTATGCAAGGCTTCAGCTTTATCTCCATTTATCTCTTGGCCAGCTTTGCAATGGTTAAAACCCTAAGACCTTTGGTCCATGGGGAGGCTCTGGCACTGAGCTTCGATTTTCTACTACGTGATGTAAGTCGGTAAAAACTACAATGGATGTTGGCTTAGTTTTTCACCAAATGATGAGACTCACCCGTGTTATGGAAGGGTTTCAGATTTTTTAAAAAGTAATGGGCCAAAAAAATCTGATTAAGGTAAAAATGTTCAGTTAAATGAGTTATAAAAGGTTTAATTAGGGTTGCTACGAATAGAAGTCGGAGGCAGCGCCATTCTGTGGAGGTAGGCACTGTTGAGGACTATTAAGGGAGGTGCATTGTGATTTTTGAGGGGACGACATTGTTGAGGGCAAGCTAGCAGCATTGATAGCTAGTAGGATAGATAGCTGGCAGAGGGATTAGAAAAGCAGGGTGCGGCAAGTCAAGGTGCATGGAGCTTTGCCGTGACTTGTTACTACTCTCACGTTCCAGTTAAGGAGTTTGCAAGAAGGGTCATTCCTGATGAGACCCAAGAACACACAACAATTCCAGCCGGCCAAAGCTAAACTACAGGATAGTGTCCTGCCGATCAGGCAAGCTCAGCAGGGGAATGCTAAAGCCGTTGGAGATGCCCATCCAGCATGCAGTCCAGTCGTGCAAGCGCAGCCAGATTGCAATCAGAGAAATTGTTATTGTCAAACCTCGACCGTGAACATGCTATATGTTACAGTAGGCTTGATCGCAGCAGACATGGGACAAGACCCAGATGTTTCTGTTATATTGTCAGCCTCGGGCATCGGCAGTACGGCGGCGGCGGCGGCGGTGTGAGCGCTGTGCAACAGTACTGTTTTTCTTCGTCCATTCTTCCTCCTCCTCTTTCTTCTTCTTCCTCCATTTTCTTCCGTTCGGCTTCTTCTTCATCCTTTTTATGCTCGATTTTAATGACCGGAGCAGGCGGCGGCCTCGGTCTCGCGACGCGCAAAGGGACGTGCCTGGTGACGGAGGCGGAGACGCAGACGGTCGTGGCGAGGGAGAAGGCCGACGACAGCCGGACCTGCCCGCAGAACCTGCCGCTGGCTTGGCCGCACAGGCTGCTGCGCTGCTGCCGCCGAGACCCGCCGCCCCGGGGCGGGCCGCAGGAGGTGATGTCGTCGACGGCGAGCAGCAGCGCCGACGACGACGTGAGCGCCAGCACGAGTTTGTCGATGAGCTCGACGGCCTTGGCCGCCTTCCCCTTCCCCACCACCTCCAGGTAGATCGCCACGACCTGCAGCACCGCCGACAGCAGCTTGTCCAGCGCCACCACTTGTGCGTCAAGAATCGCGCCTAGCTAGCTTGAGAAGCAAAACGGCCATGGTCCATGGAGGCATGGAGAAGTGTACTAGCTTACTTGAAGGAGTTGTAGTCGCTGTATGAGAGCGAGACGGCGCCGGCGGGGCAGCCGCCGTGGACGGACCGCGCGGAGGCGGCCGTCATCATTGCCGACGCCAGCGACAGCCCCACCGTCGCTACGCGGAACACTAGGCTGGCGCACACAGAAAAGAACCACATTGCAAATGCACACACACATCCAATGCATACCGCATTTCAATACAGGCAGTTCAAGCGCCCAAGGTTCTTCGTCTACGGCTGAAACTCACGTCACAAGCAGTCGTACGCGAGCACCGAGGCAAACAATCAGTAGCTCTGATCTCTCCCTCTATTTTCAATTTCAATACTTAAAAGCAACTCGATGAAGAGGCTATGGAAAAAAAAAAAGACAAATCACTCACCATCTATAGCAGCAACGACGCTTATGACGACGTGGAGCGCGATGACATGATGATATGGTCACCTTACCATACCAAATCAATCGTCTCTATCGTTTGCCAAATCACTGATATGTTAGATTAGACCGAGAGGAGAGAGAGATAAGGATGGTGAGAAGAGATGTTGCGATGAATTGGAACAAGGACAGTTAAGGGAGGAAATGTGCATCTAGAGAAGTTAGGATGCGGAGAAGGTGGTCACATGGCATATCTAGCATGTTAAATTCTATCAGATCAGACAGCAACGTTCTATCCCGTTGCATTATCTGACAATGGTATATCATTCTATAAATTATCTCTTTTATCAAAATGATCCTGAAAAACAAATATGTGGGAAACCAGCAGTTTCACAAATCCAATGATTTTGCACTTCTCAAAACTGCAGTCAATCAACTTGCCTCCCTTGAGAAAATTCGGAAGGAGCCGATGCAATCCAAATAAGCATTGTCAAGATATACTTTTGACTTTTAGTTTATAAATAATAATAATTTATAAAGAAAGATACTCACATATAATTTTAATTAATATAAATAAAATTACTACAGTGTGTACTATAATCGACTAGTAAAATCTATCTTAAAAAGACATTCCGTTTAAAAGATAAATATTATAGAAAAGACATTTACGATAGAAAAACAGTTTTTAAAAACCAATACAAATAGGGTCTATATCCGTTAAAGCGACGACAATCAGTTGAAACTTGAAAGTTGAAACAAACGTATTGCCGCACTACACTGAACTACAAAATTTCCTTACACGCATTAGCCTCGCAATGCATCATCATTTACTTGTTCGAGCTTCCTAGTGCAGTCTCCAAGAGGTGCTCGATCCTGTATTTCATCACAGGCTGGCCGGATCTCGTCTTCTTGAACATCTTGTCCCTCAAATCCTTCCGCTTCGCTTCGGACTTCATCCGCTCCTCCTTCCTCGCCTGAATTATGGCGTCCCGCTCCTTCTTTGCCTTCTCATACTCTGCGTGTTTTTTCTCGTATACTTCTTTCAAGCTTGGTGTTGTGCGCTTCTTATTCATACGTGGCTTTGGTGCATCCTTTGCATCATCACCTCCTTCCTGTAAATTTAAATTACATCAAGACATGGAAAATTTGTGCCCACTTTGTAGGTTAACAAGTAACAATGTAATAGTATGCTTGAGCTATGGCCTTCTAGGCAGATCGTGAAAGGACTGTGCAATATTTGATCATCCACTTACTATCACTGAGGGCAGTCTTAATATCAAAGAAAACTTACCTCTGGGATTGGAAATTGTGGAGCGTTGTTTGAATGATTTTGTTGCTTCCTTGACCTTTTGTACTTGCTAACCAATTTTGCATTCCTGTAGAATTCTTTCTGCTTCTCTGCAGATGAAAGCAATGGTTAATACTTAATACCGTAACAGTCCATGATAACTTCTAGCATTGTTGCAATTGAAACCAAATGACAAAAACGGTAGTACATGTCATAGAGACATTGATACAAGATTGATCAGCAAATTTTAGAAAACAAGTAAAAAAATTACATGACAGGTTTATCTCTAAACTCCAGTCCTCTATTAGGCATCAGCATCACCACCAGCATGCGGCCAAACATGTTTAACCAGGCTACATGCTATGCATTATTAGCTGATGCAGATTTCTTTTGAGTAATACATAAGCTGTGCAAAGCATATGAGCGTTGACAGTTGTAGTTAATTTTCAGTGAGCAAATTTGGCATGCGTTTTCTGCGTTAAATTATTCTTGAACCAAAGAACAAGTGTTGAAACAGATGCAGGACAAATCCACAACCATGGCCAATTGGCAAATTCAAACTCAAGCTTTTAGCGTAGCATTAATAACGGCACCATGGAAATATAAAAACTTTAGCTAAGTGCTATCGTTCTAAATTCTAATCATACACAGTGTCACTTGGACACGGACACAAGTGTTGGAATCCAAATCAGATTCGGGTGTCCGATTCGGCAAACTTCAAAAAATAGGATTCGAGGATTCGTCTAATATATATTGATTTTATATTATATAAAAAAGAAATTCAAATTATAGGTTTTTTGAACGATACATTTGTTGATAGTTACTATTTTTATCTCCTAAAAATATATGTACCCATGTGACATACCCATATGTTTTTATGTTAGAATCCGTACACATTTTTGTTGGAAAAGTTGCACACAGCAGCTAACCTTTCAGTGTGCATCCATTGACTAGTGTGGCCACCTCTATTCAATCTACGCAGAGGACAGACAGTCCACTGGCCTCCTTCGGTCCTTCCCTTCCCCTCCCTTCTTTCTTTTCTACTAACTGGAAGTGGCCATGGCTGTCTCATTCTCTTCTCTCATGCTTCCTCCGAGATTAAACCTAGGCATGGCTGTCTCGTTCTCTAGGATGCCTTCAAATATGGATGCAAAATTGCTCTAGGACGCAGCCAAACTTGTGCTTTGCAGGCTTAAAAGGTGTGTTCTACTGCCTTGGACGCGGCCATGGGTGTCACACACGTCACACCATGTCAGACGCGAGTCGACGTGCCAAAAACATTTTGGATACGATAGTCTCGGTAACAGACAATGAAAACGCCAATTTCTTTCTAAAGGGAAGACAATATGGACGAATTTCACTTCAATTGGAATTGATATGTGTACATGAAATTGGATCTCTCACATCACGAGACTTTTATGAAAACTAATTTAGTCTCACAACATTCACTAAGTGAGTTCGAAATTATAAATGAAAGGCTAAATTACGAAAAAACAAAATAAAGTTAGTGTGAAAAATTATAAATGAAAGGCTAAATTACGAAAAAACAAAATAAAGTTAGTGTGAACAACCTAGATGGATTTTCCATTCCCCTATTCCATTAACGTCTCAATCTGAAGAATGCAATTCCTATTAAACTCAAGTAACCTCTCACGCGGACTATTTATTAGCGATACAACTGAGCTTCTAATCAAAATACTCTGAGAAAACTGAAGTGGTACTGTTCTTACCAACAAAGTCCTAAAACAACAAGACTTGCTCGGTTGCCCCTAAGCCCAGCACACTAACACAATGATCCACAAATTAACTAAGGGAAACAGTAAAGCCATGGACAAACACACGAGTTACTAATCAGCTAATGCGCACTCCAAATTATCCCAAATCCTCGAGCATTGACACCAACAAGACAAAAATCTTGTCCTATAATCCAAATGAGGATGAAATTTTACCCAATATTAGACCACAAGAAACAAGCTTGAAAGTAAAATCCCACATCAAAGGCACGAAACTCACTGATGAGCGCCGGATTGTAGCCGGTGTTCCTGGACTTGGCGTTGGCGAAGGCGGCGAGGGAGAGCCCCGCCGCCGCCCCCCAGACGCTGCTCGTTCCGCCGCCTCCCACCCCACCTCCCCTTCTTGAACCCTCCATCTCCTCCTCCGCCGCCGCCGCCGCTTCCGCCGGCCGCCGCGTCGTCGCGTGGTGGTGGTCGCTTCATGCCGATGGCTGTGGTGGTGCGTGCCCTGTGTGCAAGAACAGCGAAAACCTAGGCGTCCTATCCAGCGACGCAAGGGAAGAAGAGTTATCCGATGTGTGCAGGCTGTTTCCACAAGTTTACACGTATCCTTTGGGCCAAACCAAAATGGGCCGCCAGCCTGCTTTGAAGAACTAGGCCCAAGCTTGGTCCGGCCTGATTAGAGCCGAAGCCCAAGATCCGGATTTCCATATTTCCTGTACACTCTAAAGAAAACATTAGTTCATATTATCTTTTCTATTGAAATACACGCTGAAATGTGTACACAAGTAAAACCATATTTTAAACCCTATTGTCGAGACATGACAGGCTTAGGATCGAGTTTGGCAAAACTGAAACTCGAACCTGAGCACTAGCCGTATTGGGCTGCCCATGAATAGGTCTAACCGTGTAAGGCCTCTTTCTTTTTAGATTATAGCTTATGACTTGGTGAGTTTTTTTAGACGGATAGTTTATGATTTAGATATTTGAATTTTAATTGTTCGTGATAGATAATATGCACATGAAATAGTCGAATGCGATTTTAGCCGGTACAGCTAGACTCGGTATACTTTTTACGGTTTAAAAGCTAGTTACTGTATCCAGTATGAGCATAAGCTTTTTAAAAGCCCATCTGAACTCAGCCTTATTCTCAAATAAATAAATAAGGTAATTTCTTCGTTATCTTTTTAAAGTAGTTTATTAGGATAGTCTTTTCGAAGCAATCTATCGGCGTTCGATCTATTCGTAGAAACGTTCGCATTACGTTCAAAAGCCATTAGCTCTAATAAAAAAGAACTCACGCTAAACTCCCCTGTAGTTTCCTAGCTATGGAAAATATTTTCAACATTTTTCTTGACGACTCTCCTTTGCTAAGCAATCTCAACCAGCTCGGCTTTCTTGACGACTCTCCTCAATTTTGTCCTTTTTTTAGTTTTTCTTTTTTTCGTGTTTTTTTGCATTATCCATCATAGGATAATCTATTTTTTCTATTTTTATTTTTTTCTAAATTTAATTATACCAAAAAACTATTATTGCTACAGTGCAATATAAGTCAACTATAATAAAAAAAGCTAAAAAACACTAAAAACAAGTCCAACTGAGCACACTGATAGTGTAATATTCTTCTTGCAAAGGTCATGTCCATTACCACCACTCTGGAAAGAAAGATGAATATGTATGTAAGCTTTTCTAAATTTTGTAAGAGTTAGTTTATAGTTGTTGTGGTATGCAAATTTTCCTGTTTCAAAACATTTACCGGTTGTCCTAAGATTTTGCTCTAAAATATACTTTCAAGCAGTTAATAATCCCAATTGAGTGAAAAATAAAACCATGATGATAAGCCAAGCCACATGTGAAACCCCAAAGTATCGAGGACCAAATTGCAACACAAACAAAACCCAAAAAGGCTTAGCCGCTAAAATCCACAGGCCTTTGGGTTTATTTTTTTAGTTTTAACTTATAATTTTTGGTTGTGACTTATAATTTTTGAGTTGTTTGTGAGATAGAATACGAATTAATAGAAACTTGTATATAATTTTAGTTAATATAAATAAAATCGCTATAGTTATGTATTGTTAATTTATAGATTTCACTTAAAAAGATTTCTTATTTAAAAGGTAATTATTTTAGAAAAATCGAAAAACAGATTCATAGATGTTGAAAGGAAGCTGAAAAGGAGAGGCCTTTTCTCCCTCCCACTCCCCTTCGCTCTCCAGATCTCGCTTCCCTCGCCATGGACCTCATTGACGCGGGCCACGGCCCCTCGCCGGAACCCTCCGCTGACATGGCTGGCGCCGCGGTGCTCCCCCTCTCTGGCACCGCCTACCAGCCCTACGTGTCCGAGCTCCTCTCCTTCTCCATCGAGCGCCTCCACAAGGTTCGGGCGCGAGCGCGGCCACGCCCGCTTGCGACCCCGAATCCTTGCCCTGATTGATTGATGGTGATCTCGAGATGCGGTGGTGCAGGAGCCGGAGCTGCTTCGGGTGGACGCGGAGCGGGTGCGGCGGCAGATGCAGGAGGTGGCGGTGGAGAACTACGGCGCCTTCATCGCCGCCTCCGAGGCGCTCTCCTTCGTGCGCGCGCAGCTCGAGGGGTTCGACAAGCACCTCGAGGCACTGGTAATGCAGCTGATCCCAGCTCTTAGCAGCCATCTTTTTTGCCCCTTGCGTCAAGGTTTGTACCTTTATGTGGAGCAGTATTCTAGATGGAAATCTCATTCTGTTGCGTGGAAAATGTGAGGTGGAGTGATCCGATGAATGTCACACATTCATGTGGAAATGTGAGGTGGGGTTATCTCACTATGTTGCTTTATCTAAGTAGATCTTCCTCACATCGGCGATGCTGTGCTCATAAATGTAAGTTGTAGTTGTGTGTCCATCTGGAAATGTGATTGTATTGTGGCTTGCGAGTTGCGAATATGTGTTATTTTAGAGGTTTGATGGAATGATCCAAGGCTGGCCCTGGTTAATTCCTCAGCTTGTTAGTTTTGAGTCAGCGCCGATTCTGGGTCTTGTTCATGAGTCGTGACATTCAATGTGTTTACCAATGAGAAATACATCGGGCGTGATTATTCCATTCGATGGATGTTTGGGTGTTGTATCAGGTAGGACCATATGAACTACCCCTTAAAACAGGATAATGCGAACTTATGATCTTGACTGTCCAATCGGCGTGAGAATCAATCATGACCATTGTATCAGTACCTTGGGGTGCAAATGCTGCTAGTTTCTCTAGGGACACTTGAGCTGCTAATTTCCCAAGGGACGCTGGCAGCTTTAGCTACCCAGGATCAGATGGACAAAGATCCTTGCTGACAGGATCTAAGCGTTCATATCAGAGTTTCTATTCTCTCACTTGGGGACAGTTCCTATCTGATACATTCCCTTACCACTTTTATGAAATTTCCCATGCTCTGGATTTGTATTTGGAGCTGGTGGTATTTTTTTTAGTTAGTGGGGTTGTACTAGAACTCACGGACTCAGTGACCTAACCAGCTAGCATTAGAAGCATGATTCTTTCTTACTGGCATCCAAGCTGTGTCCTTTTTTTGATGCCCCAGCTTCCAGAATTTATCCAACAATTCAAGTACTTTCTGCATTGCTATGGTTGTTTGAATTGCTAAGAGATATGAGGTACCTTAATGTGTCAAGATTGAAACTGTTATGTGCAACAATAACTGAAGTTGTGGCACCACTGCATGGTCAATTTTATGCTGTTGAGCTAGTTGGTTCATAGTAAATGTTGTAAGTCCCACAGATTTGTTTCTTAGGAGCATTTTTTTTAAAAAAAAATCACTTCAACATTGGCTGCAGGTAACTGTTAGATCTGTTTTGCCACATTGTACTTTTAGTATTAGACATCAGACATTGGTACATGCTTGCTGCCTATGAATTAATATTTGATAAAATCACTTGAAGACCAGTAACAGGTAGATCTCACCTCTCGGCATTAAAAACCAGGTTTTTCTATTTCTTCATTGGCCATTCATAAGTCATAACATTTTGCATGCACAGTTTGCTGCCTTTTTAGAACTCAATGGAAATGTATCACTCCTTGTCTTCTCATTAGTTGAGTTGACACCAATTCTAAACACCAACAATTAGCTTAAGGTGTTCTTTTGGCTGCAAATGTTGGCCTGCTTTCTTGTGCGTACATTAGTTGAGAAATTTGACCTGCTCCTGTAAGCTGTGTATTCTAATCCTCCTCCTTAAATTGTTTGCTGCTGCTTTATATGCTTCTCATGTCGATGATTTCAGTGCTAGTTGTATGACCAAAAATATGTTCATATGCACTGTATGAAAAAAATTAGAAATTTGTATGCTGTAGTCCACATATAGATTTGCTGGATGTTATGACTATGTATCAACTTCTGAAAATCACCGCCATATGTTTATTTGCCGAAACAATGTTCCTTACCAATATTGGAAATTGTGCAAGTGCTGTTCATTTCAAAATGTTCCATACTATGCAGCTTTTGCTTCTTTCCAGTGTGATGTTATATCCTTGTATGATTTGGGCCATGTTGGAAGCATGCCATGAAAATGTTTGACCATATTGTTTATTCACTTATTGTAGATAGAGGAGATACCAAATTTAACATCTGGTTGCACCGAGTTTGTTGAGTCGGCGCAGCAAATTTTGGAAGAGAGGAAGCTCAATCAAACATTACTAGCCAACCACAGTACCTTGCTTGACCTGCTTGAAATCCCACAACTTATGGACACGTAATGCCAATTTTTCTTAGCATTTCCCGAGGATCTTTACTTCATATTTGAGTTGGATATGCATTTGGTTCTTATATAGACTATAGATCCATGTTTCTTGTTCTGTACTACATAGATTCAGGTGTTGACATGTTGTATCATCGATGAATCGTGCATATCAATTAACAAGCTACTGCTCACAGATGCATACGGAATGGGAACTATGATGAAGCACTTGATCTAGAAGCGTTTGTTAGTAAAATCTCAAAGTTGCACCTTGAGTAAGTCATGTAACAAAATACTTGTTGTGGCCCCTGTCATTGGCTATTATTGTAACCATTTGCCATTTCAATTGAAGTTTACCTGTTATCCAAGGATTAGCTGCTGAAGTCAAGAAGACAATACAATCATTAATTTCACAGCTTCTGCAGAAATTCCGATCAAATATTCAGGTGATGATGCTGGTTTACTAAAGTTTATTACTTGCTAGCACGATTTTCATATTTTACATTGGCCCTGATTGTACTGTGCAAGTTGACCATTATACACATTATATTCTGTGAATACCTGATTTCATTGCTATGTTCAATATTTCCATTTCTCACCCCAAATTGTTTAATTTGTCTACTCTTTACCACGTAAGGACATTTCATTGTCTGCAGTTACCTGAATGCCTCCATATTGTCGCACATTTGCGCCGGATTGGAGTGTTCAGTGAATCAGAATTGCGCTTACAGGTATTCTGAATTTTGCATGTGATTTGGATAACGATTCTGTTTGAATAGATACTGTTTTGGCGTTCACTTTTGAATTATATGAGTAAATTTTAGTTTAGTTAACATGTCTCCAAGTATGTTTAGTTCATAGTGGTGTTCATGAGTTCTATGAACTAATAACACATAAATTTTAGTTATGATATTGCACTGCTTTCTTTCTCATAACAGATTGTCAAAATCTCTGGATGATACTTTTTGAGCATTTTCGCCTCCTAACTATGATATAATTTCTAGTTCTTGAGGTGCAGGGAAGCTTGGCTTTCTGGGATTCTTGATGATCTGGACCAAAGGAATGTATATGAATATCTAAAAGGCATGGTGAGTTGCCACAGGACACATCTATTTGATGTTGTCAATCAGTATCGAGCGATATTCAACAATGATAAATCCGGAAGTGAAGAGAACTGTGATGGTGGACTGCTTTTCAGTTGGGCAATGCACCAAGTTAGTAATCACCTCACCACCCTTCAAGTTATGTTGCCAAATATAACGGAAGGTGGGTCTCTGTCCAACATTCTTGATCAGTGCATGGTAAGCAATTGCTTTCACTTGATTTTCTGAGTAACAGTTCTTAGATACAGGATTTACCACCAATAGTTCGAATCTTTTGTAAATTTTGATTACTTGTTCATCTTGCAGTATTGTGCAATGGGTCTTGGCTTGGTTGGACTGGATTTCCGTGGCTTGCTTCCACCAATTTTTGAAAAGTAATTGGTTAATTATAGAATTTTACTATTTGCACTGGAAAGAGGATGTGTTTGTGATTGCTGATGATATCTGCTTCTTGCAGTGCGGTTTTAAATTTGTTCTTAAAGAATATGAGTACAGCGGTTGAGAATTTTCAGGTAATACAACCTTTATTGATGTGGATATGCAATTTTATTCTTGTTTAGATGAATATAAAATGGTACTTTTTCATGTGGTCTGCTCTTTCGAATTATACTTAGTAATTCTCTAGATTCTTTCTGCCTTAAATTTCATCACAGTAAGTTAATAACACTACAATACCTTCTATTATCTTGCCAGGTTGTTTTGGATTCACATCGTTGGGTTCCAATGCCATCTGTCGGCTTTGTAGCAAATGGAGTTGTGGATGAGACTTCTGATGACTTGACTCCACCTTCTGTTTTAATGGAACATCCACCTCTTGCAGTGTTTGTTAATGGTAAGTTTTATTGATCTCACTCTCAGGAATTCAACATCATGTGTTGGCTCTAATGGAGCATGTTTTGTAATGGGTGTATACGAGTTGATATCTCCTCTTTTAAAACTTTTGGATGCAGGTGTTTCAGCAGCAATGAATGAGCTAAGACCATGCGCACCATTGAGCTTAAAAAATATCCTTGCTCAGGAGGTGGTGAAGGGATTACAAGCTGTTTCTGACTCCCTAGTTAGATACAATGCCATGCGGATGCTGCGTGGAAATGAGTCCCCTCTTTTCCTTTCACTTTGCCAGGCATTTATTGAGGTGAGTTGAGCTTCCTATGATAAAGCATTACTTTTCAAACTGGTAAAAAACGGTATGTTACCTCTGAATTAAAAAAAACCAAACAGAATGTGCTTAAGGCCTCAAAACCCATCAAATCTAAGAGTCTGTTCTTTTTGGCTTCGGCTTATGGTTTTTGGACGCTTCGTGAGAGAGAGTATAGAGTAACAGAAACTCGTGTGTGGTTTTTGCCGATATAAATGAAGTCGTTGTAGTGTGTACTACAATCAATTTGTAGATCTCGCTTTGAAAAGACACTTTGTTTGAAAGTTAGTTACTGTAGAAAAACTAAAAAACAGTTTTTAGAAACTGAAAAGAAGAGGTCCTAAATTACACAAGGTAAAAATTCCTCTTCAGACTTAGGGAGGGTTCACATCTAAAATTTTCATCTCATCTCAGATCGCATATCCTTACTGCGCTGCATGTTTTGGACGATGCTACCCCAATGGAGCAGCACTGATCACAGAGTACCGGAGCACATTCGATGCTGTCAGCCAGCTATTGACCGTACCTGCAAGGTCTAACAGTTTAGGCATCAGCATTGAACGAAGGCAGTCGGGAGGCATTGAACGAAAGCAGTCGGGAGGCATCGAAAGAAAGCACTCAATTGAGAGTGCCGGGACGGCGGTGCCCGAGAATGGGCTTCCAGGTGATGGACCAGAGCCAGAGGTGACCAATGATGCCGGAACCACTGCCGCACCAGCTCAGGCTGATGCGCAAACTGATCCACCAGCAAATACATAGCTTGGACCTTGTTCATGTAACCTGTTGAAGTTCTTCGTCGAGGCCTGGTTTATCTTCAGACAGCGAGGAGATAACGCTGCGAAATTATGTTTGTTGAGAATTCGGTTCTTATTTTTCGCTCCTGGTCTTGGCAGTGTATACAAGAATCTCATCTCCGGATGCTGGATCTTAATTTGTACAACACACCATTAAATTTGTAGTTCATCGTTAGCCCATACCTAGATGTTGTAGAGTGAAGATTGTTTCGATCTGACAATAAGTTGATAATAGGAAGTGAGTGCGCTGCATTGTTGACTGCTCTTTTTTTTTATTAAAAAAAATGGATCAATATTTGTAAGCCATCCTTTGCTGCTCCCTCCTGTTAAATCCCTGACTTTTGTTTAAAGAACGACCTCTATACCTTCTTGTCTAACTTTTGTTTCCTCTCGAAACTTCTACAGTTATAATTATGGTCCAATAGAGATTTTGTATGCAAATGTAGGAAGATGTGTCTCCTTATTTGAGCAATAAAAAAATCTCAAATAAACATGTAAAACTACCATCAATTGTGCCATTCTGTAACGTAAATCCTGTGATATCTCTAAGACACTGTTGTCAATCATGCTGATCAGATACAGGTTTTTTAGCAAATATGTCTTCTTATTAGATAAAGCTTTGAAAACAATTTTGCACTATTTATTGGATTACAAAAGGGTGCAGTTAGCAATTAAGGCAGTGGGCCCAGCTCCCGACTTTACAACACTGTTTCCTCTTTCGGAGGGGGTGATCGGAATAGCGATGGTTTTGACTTTTACTAAAAACATCAGAATTGTTGAAAAAACATCAGAATGAGTTAGTGGATAGTGTAGTGAATAGTAAAAAAAACTAAAACTAGAAGTTGAATCCAAAAAAAGTCAAAACGATCGACCTCGGAGTCTCGGACCAATAAAGAAGAGAAAAATCGGGTGGGGTCCCCCTATCGCGCCATTTTACGCGGAGGCCCCTCCATGTCCTCCTTATTACACCCCAGCCATCTCCTGCTCCCCTTCCCGGCTTCCCCTCCTCCACCATCCCCTCTCGCCGCCGCCGCCGGGGATGGGAGAAGCGCACTTCCCCGGTGACTACGTCGCCGAAGAGGTGACCGGCGACGTCGGCCTCCGCGACGTGGGCAAGGTGAAGCACGGGTGAGCGAGAATCCTCTTCTCTTGCTCTTTCCTTTCCTCCTACGGTTTCTTGATTCGCTTCTCTCGGGGGTCAGATTGCTCTGTTCTGTTCTACTTGGATGATCTATTCTTGGTTTTTGGGTGTTCCTGTTGCGATTTTATTGCTTCCTTGGATCGATTGGTTCTTTCTGCCGTTGTATTTCTTGATCCATGGTTACTTTGCGAAGTTAATCTCATGGAGAAATTTTGCGCCCTTTTGTTCTGCAGGTGCGAGCATTACCGGCGGAGATGCAAGATCGTGGCATCCTGCTGCAACGAGGTGTTCCCCTGCCGCCATTGCCACAACGAGGCCACGGTACGGCAGTACTGTTTTTGCTCACCATGGCCGTGTTATTATCTTGTTCATCCATGTAGAAGGCAATTCACCATGGTTGCTGCGTGCGCCATGTATAGTTTCTGTGGGATGCTATGCTAAACGATTAGTTAGTGCACTACCACCTACTTTTGTCTGTAGCAAGCGAAAGATATAGGATTATAGGGTTAGTTCTTGCCTGTTTGGATAGGGAACTAAATCTTCAAAAGTCGTCCTCATCCAAGTGTCAAGTCTTTCATGGCAACCTAACAGGTTGAGTTGGTTCATTGATATATAATTGGTAGTTTGGCTCTATGATGTGTTAGTTTTAGATCTTGATTTTTAATCCTTTCAGACTTCTTGTTTGATTGAAACTCGTGCATGACAAGTCGATGTGTAAAATTTCAATGACTGGTAAGATGTAAGTCGCATGGTGTTGGTAAAATAAATGTAGAGAAAGTTAAATAATCTTCTAAATAGATCAAAACTGTAAATATGTAACTCCCAACGTGGGAACTTGGTACTTGAAAGTTGAAAATCATTTGAGAACAAGGGCACACAATGGAGTTTTTATTTTATTTCCCTTGTGAAAAATGGAACTATCAGATGCTGATTGTGTGTGAAAAGCAGCTAATGGGCAACACTGTATTAACTTCATCCGCTGAGTTTAACTAGTTTTGATGGCATTGTCTTCATTGTAGGCTTTGGGTGATCCGCGTACCATATGTCACCAGGATGTTGAAAAAGTACACCTCTCATGTCCTTTCTAGTTTCTACAATTAATAGACTTTAGTAGGTTCAGACATTATGAAAGACTGACTTCTATCTTTCCTGCAGATAGTTTGTCTACTCTGTGATACTGAACAACCAGTACAATCTCATTGCTACAAAAAATTTTATTCAGTACTCGTCACGTGAGGATGTCATCATGCTTAACCTGAAACTTTGTTTTGTTGTTCAGGTGTCACAAGTTTGCATAAACTGTGGAGTCAATATGGGATAATACTTCTGTGATATATGTAAGTTTTATGACGATGATGTAGGTTTTACGTTCGTTTTCTGTGGTTATGTCATATGTGCATTGTAGGAATTCTATCAACTGATGCAGTGGTCTTTTGCTACAGACAAAGGGCAGTACCATTGCTATGATTGTGGCATATGCAGGTGAGCACGAAATGATATCTTTCACCAATACCTTATTAAGAAAAGTGCTAACCCTGTATCTACTCAATTCAACCAGGGTTGGTGGCAGGGACAACTACTTCCACTGTGTAAAGTGTGGTATGATTTGCCTGGACCAATTTGGTTATGCCAGCTTTGAGTTAAATTTTGTTCCACACTAACATCAATGCCATGATGTTTTGTTCTTGCGAGTAAGCCACATGATGCAGCAAAGTTACTTTTTCTCCTGACGTATTGTTCTCTGCTTAGATAGCATCTCATCTACAAAAATGAAATATTGAAAAAAAAGAGGATCGGAAGTTAACTTTGTTTTTTTGGTAACTATAATGGTTCATGCCCTAATAAGCATGTGGTGTTTGTTAAGTGATGGTAGTCTATAGATCATATCAGTGTATAATTAACGAGACCACCATCTAGGCTTAATCATGTAATGTTTAAGTTATAGAAAATTCAGCAATGAAGAAAGTGCTCCCCTTACAAGTTCTTTAATCATATAGGTTCACTTGTAAACCTACAAATCATAAATATGGAGGCCTAATTCTTGTCTGGTAAGACCTATCTGTATCAACATGTAATATTTATTGATTATTTTTCTTCAATAAATAGGGTCTTGTTATGCTGTTGCACTGCGTGATAACCATCAGTGTGTGGAGAACTCAATGAGACAGAATTGCCCAATCTGTTATGAGGTAACATTGATAACCTGTATTGTTTTCCTTCTGGAACCATTGAGATGTTAGAACTGGAACTTCCTGCGCAGTATCTATTTGATTCTTTAAAAGGAACAAGAGTTCTTGACTGTGGACACACGATGCACATGGAATGTTTTTCTGATATGGTGGAACATAAAAGGTAAACCCCTCCACCTGTGTTAACACGGAGATATTTTTGTACCCAGTTACTCATTTTTTTAAACGTCTCTGAGGTGGTGGCACTTATGGTAACAAGTTATCGGGTTTTGATGTTACAGATACACTTGCCCAATATGTTTCAAGACAGCTCTTGACTTGTCACATACTCACATCACTGGGAAATGATGGATCAAGAGGTATCATGTTTCTTTTCTACATATTACAACATGTAAAGTGACATGGTCAAACAAGCTTAGTAATGACTTTAACTTCAGAAGGATGCGTATTCGTAAAGCACACTGCTGTACAAGAAATAAGTTGGAAACTTTATCAGAGCAAAACAAAACTTACTTCTGTTAGCCTGTTAGGAAATAACTGTTGGGGATGAGACGGATAGAATAAAACTAGAGGTAGTCACTCCACAAGTGTTCATCATATTCTGACTTAGTGATGCACTGATGCTATGGACAGCTCTGAATATTTAGACATGTTTTGCTGCTTGCTTGAATAACGGATGATTTGTTCGTTTGTAGATTGAAGAAACAATCATGCCTCCTGTCTACATGTACAAGGTATTCTCTTGTGACCTAACTATGCAGTCCGACACATATAGCTTCCATTGCCAAACTGGGTTACGCTAGTGCACTAGCCAAGGATATGTTGCTCATTGCTATATAATTCAAAACCACCTTCACTGACAATACTTTTAGAACCCACCTCGAAACTTTTTTCTGCAGCCTACTATATTGACAAATTAGCTATTTCAAAGAAATAAGCATCCAAAGGACCAAAGGAGTAAGCTCCATTATATTGCATTTCTGATCTATTTGAGCTAACCTTTGAAGAGATCAGGAGATCATTCTCATGCAAACACACATTACTCGGATTTATATTTTAGGCTAACCACGGGTTATTCCTTGTGCTAAAATTTCCAGGTTTGGGTGCTTTGCAATGACCGCAACGAAGTCTCAGAAGTGTACTTCCATGTGGTTGGCCACAAGTGCAGCCACTGCCACTCATATAACACTGGATCAACGTCACGGCCCACAGATTCATCAGGTAGCAGTTCTCCATCCAGATCAGATTCTTCCGAGAACAACCTGTAGAGGATACGTCGTGCTGGTGTACACCTGGTCTACACGAGCAATCCCAGACCCATACATAGAAGAAGAAACATTGTTTTGCGGCATGCCTGTCAAATGCCAGATTCCCTACATCTGTTGGAACTCCAGCTACTGCCGCTAGACGAACAGCATTGTCATGATCAATATGTTATCTTAAATTTTTATGACATCCATGGCTTTATGCATCACTGTGGGTGAAACCCTGCATGTTGTTATTCAGGAGTTGGATCTTGATATTTGTAATCCATGGGACATGGGTATGCTGCTGCTATGAGATACCTGATTGTTGGTCGGGGTGTGCTCTGTACCGAACTGCCGCTGATTTGCCTTGCCTCTTGAGTAAAACTTTTTGTTACAGGTTGAAGAAATTTCAGGAAAATATTAATATGATGTTCATACGTATAATATACGTTGATATTGCTTGTACGTATACATGTGTATATGTTGATGAAACTTATGTCCAAGGCGGAAAGATAGGCGAGGCCTTCTGCCTATCGCCGCCGTTGATGGCCAGCCCGGCGGGCTCACCGTCGCAGGCGGTCGTAGCCGCCGCCATCCGGGGCCGAGAAAGCTCCGCGGCCCAACTTACTGGTGACATGAACCGTTCGCCGTACCGAAGGGCAGTGGCGAGCGCTATACCGCGCGTTGGATCCGCGGCACAAGTTATTGGGTCGGATCGCGGAGGTCGGCGCGATCCGATTCCAACCGTTCGTTTGGGGATGGACAGCTCTGATCTTCCGCAGGTGCCGTCTCGCAATTGTACCAACCTCCTCTCTTCTTCGCCGCCATGGCCGTCGCTCTCCTCTCCTCCGGCGTCCGCCACCGCATGCTCGAGGTGGTCCTCACCATGGTAAGTGCACTAGCCCACCGTTCGTTTGTTCGCCTGATTAGTATTAGCTCGAGCCTCGAGGTTTCTTGCGCCCGCCTGGACGATCGGCAGACGGTGGCGGTTCCCCCCAGTCCGTTAATTCTTGCCATGGATTTCTCTGCAAATGGCATTAGAACCTTACGTGCAAGGATGAAGTTGTCGTGTGGCAAGTCTGCCAAATCCTAGCCTGCCATTATCAAGATCCAGTCCATTTCTTGATTCTTCTTCACCTTGTTGGAACTTGAGCTGCATACATGGCTGCTAGTAGTACTAGACAAACAGCATTGCCATGGTCCAGACGCGTTTTTGAATCTTGATCGCTCTCATGGTTGATGGTATATTTTTGTATTGCTGTCAGCTAAGGCCTAAGCACACCATGGTATTGTATTGTACTTCTTGGTGTGCTGCAGATTTGCTTGCCTCTTCAGTAAACTGAAAAATGGTGTTCTTGTTGGTGGGGAGGGAATGTATGCTTGTGTGTTTGTGGAAATTGTACATTTATGATCTGTTGCTTGATGTAAATCTCCATTGCTTTGATCAGAAGATTGTACATATCAAACCTACTAGTGTTTGTATTGTTTATTTACCCTTTTATTGTTTGTACCTGCTGATGTACTCTGTTCCTTTTGGTTTTAAGTAAAGCTAGGCAGTGCCTGTTGTCTAAGTTTGTACCTGCTGGATTGATGTTATGCCTTCCCCAGGTATTCTTCAGCCGATGACTTTTGAGTTTGGGCAGCCTCGGGTAGTCGGGTAGTTCATCCTGCTTCTGCTTCCTGTTTCAGCAGGCAAGTTCCATGAACAGTTTGAGCATGACAAATTAGAATGAATCTGAAATTTTTATCACCATGGCCTGTTCTTGTTTTCACTGATGGATATAGCATCACTGTCAAACATGAGAAAAGTTTATTAAATCCATGCCATAAACCAAAAGTCACCATGCATACACCAAACTTAATCTATCAATTTCCCTTTTTTGCGTATGAGTTCAGGTTGGTTTCATGAGACTGCTAAGAACCATAATTATTACTAGAGAATAGTAAACATATGAGGTGAGGGGAAGACCTAACTTGCAACACGCATGCATTCTGCATTTCTTAAAAATGTACACATCTTTTTTGTTTTAAAGCAGTGGTGTATGGAAGAAAGAAGCACCGGAGAGGAGACCATCTCGAGTACAATGGCGGCTGGCGCCGTGCTGCACATTGATTCTACAGTGTCCTTTGAAAGCGTGATACACCACTACTTTGACGTACAGCAACATGCTCGATGCTGAGGGAACCGTCATCCTGTCGAGGCATCCATGTGTACAATTCGTCACGGAATCAATCCAACAAAGTCACCGGCAGCCATCCTCCTTTCAGCGTCAATGATCGTACAATCTTGTATATTATTCTCTGTTTGCATTCTCTGTACATAGCTCTAGTACCACCATGCTGCTGATAAAGGTGTGCTGTGCATAAAGGCATATCTGAGGAAAAGAGAGGTATCGACTCTGAGATTTGGCCTTTGGGCCCTTGCTCAAGTACAAATCGTATGTGGAAACTCCATGCTCACTCTAATAGCTCCATGGATTTGAAAGATTATATACTTCAGTTTCAATTTGTGATTATTGTTACATAGATATTTCAATATGCTCTGTAGCTTTCACCTTATCCTTGCAGACGCACGCTTTCGTGTAAGCTATGCATTTGAAGATTGAGAAATGCAATTCTTCTTTGAACAAAATGTGGTTCTGAAAATATCATGCCTCTTTTACAGAAAACATTGTGCATCTTGAAAGGAAGGAAGAAAGAAAGAAGCATCCAGATCAGTACAGCACAACAAAAGAGGATTCTCTGAAGGTGAAGATGAAAGGATGATAGAGTCATAGGCATTCATCTAGTAGACTGGATAGAGTCATAGACATCAACTGATGCCATGTTCAAATTGGAATTTAAATCCTTAAGATGGATAGGATGTGATATGGTAGGATCCGAGACTGCGAAACATGTCTGGTTTTGGTTTCAGGTAAGGAGGCTCATGCCCATGCCTATTAATAAATAAACTTCTTAGGTCGCCCACTTGCACAAATGGCATGGTACAAACCAAGGCATAACGTCCTCTTTGGTGTCGGTGTAAGAATGAGGCTTGGTGGATTCCAATAGGCCTTTGGCCATATGTATATGTATATGTTACAAATAGCATTATGAGGTCTAGACATATCTAACACCCTCCTCAAAATCAAGGTTGATCAACTTAAAAGCTATGTTGAATTCTAGTTTGTGTCTTGGTGAAGAAATTGGCAAACTGAAACTTTGAAGGCACGTATTGAAGATTAACAACTTTGTCTTTCACCTACGATCGTATGTATGAAGCATATACACCAATATACTTGGTAAACTTATGTTTTATGGGATCTCGAGCAATACTGATTACACCAGTCGTGTCTGATAAGAGAGGAGTCGGTGCAGAAGTAGATACACTAAAATCCTCAAGTAGACACCGAAGCCAAGTGATTTTAGCTATCAACGACGCCATGGCTCTCAATTCAGCCTTAGCACTCGAGCGGGAAATGACACTCTGCTTTTTGGTTTTCCAAGCAATCAAGGAGGAACCAAGAAAACATAATAGACAGAGACAGATTGGCGATCAGAATGATCGCTAACCTAGGTCATAGAGTACACCTGAAGCTGCAAAGAACTGAAGTGAGGAAAGAAAAGGTAACGGGTGATGGTCCTGTGAAGATATTGTAGAACACGAAGAATGTGACTGTAGTGGAGCTGAGTAGGAGCAAAGACAAACTAACTCAGGATGTGAACTGGGTGAGAGATGTCAGGCCGAGTGATCCCAAGGTAGACAAGGCTCTCGACTAGATGGTGGTAACGAGTAAGATCCTCGAGAGGCTCACCATCAGTAGGTCGAAGGTGAACACCAAGCTTCATAAGAGTATCCACCACATGCTGATTAGTGAGACAAACGCGAGTAAGAATATCTTGAATGTAACGCTCCTGTGAGAGATAGTAGCCCTCAGACGTAGAAGTGATCTTAATCCCAAAAAAATAACGAAGAGGACCTAAATCAGACATCAAAAACTGCTCACAAAGATGCTCCTTCACAATGGCAATGTACCAAGAGTCATCACCAGTAATGATCATATCATCGACATATAGAAGGAGGAGTATCCGACCCCGAGGAGATGTGTGAACAAAGAGGGCAGGGTCGTGATCACTGGTAGAGAAGCCGACTACAGCGACAATAGAGGAGAAGTGGGCAAACTAAGTATGGATGGGTTTTAACCCATAGAGAGAGCGATGAAGGTGACATGCCATACTATTAGGGATAGAATACCCAGAGAGCAGCTACATGTAGACCTCATACAACTCGTCATTAAAAAAAGGCATTTTTAACGTCCAAGTAAGAGATAGGCACTGTCGAACATAGGACATAGAAAGGAGAGTGCGAATGGTGGTCATGTGAGTGACAGAAGCAAAAATCTCATCGTAGTCACAGTCATACTTCTGCTGAATACCCCACGCTACAAGATGAGCCTTGTAGCACTTAAGGGAACCATTTGAGCGGGTCTTGATTTTGTGCACCCACTTGCGCGTGATAGGAGTGACACGTGCAGGTAAGGGCACAAGATCCCAAGTGCTAGTATGCTCCAAAGCAGTAATCTTCTCAGACATCACAAGCTGCCACTCAGGGTGAGCAGCAGCCTCACGGTAGGTCATTGGCTCAGAAGAAGTAGCGGTTGTAAAGCTATAGTGCTTAGGCGGCCTGACAGTTTGACGATCACGAAGATAGTATCTAGGATAAGAAGACGGAGTAGGACCTATCAAGGATGGAGAAGAAGAAGAGTTGGGAACATAGCCTAGCAAGGTGGATGCTCAACTAGAGGAGTAGACCGAGGACAACGAGAGTAGTGTAGAGCAAAAGGTGGAATCTCAACAAAAGAGTAGGAAACTCTTATTGAGGTGGAAGAGGTGTAGCCAGAGGAGAGGGAGAAGAAGAAGGTGGAGGATGAGGCGAAACAGTAGCCAAAGGTAAAGAGTCAAGAAAAGTCAGAAAGAAGAGCGACTCAACAAGAGAATTAGACTGGTCAGTGGGGGAATGAGAGTAGTAAGGTCGGAAATCATCGAAAGTGACATCCCAAGAGATCATCATCCTATGAGCAATAGGGTCGTAACAACGATAACCCTTATGCTCAAGATGGTAGCCAAGGAAAACACACTCAACTGACTGAGTAGTCAGCTTGGTGCGATCACAAGGTGAAAGAAGGACGAAACAGATATAGCCAAAACTGCGAAGGTGACTGTACTCTGGGGCTCAACCATAGAGATGCTCGACGGGAGTAGAACCCTGAAGGGCAGTAGAAGACTGCATGTTGATGAGAAAAGCAGCAGTAGAAATAACCTCAGCCTAGAAGTGAGGGGGGAACAGAAAAGGCAAGTATGTGAGTACGAGTGGTCTTAAGTAAGTGATGATGCTTACACTAAGAGACACTGTTTTAAATGTAAGCACTCAGACAAGAATACTGAAGAAGAGTACCCTACTCAGTGAGAAAGCGACACAAAGTAGTAGAAAGATACTCACCAGCAGAGTCGGCATGAAACACACGAATGGGCAAATCGAATTAAGTGCAAACCATGGTGGTGAATATTTGGTAAATAGAAAGAACCTGATTGCGAGAGGACACGAAGTTGATCTAAGTATGGTGAGAATAATTATCAATAAAGATCACATAATATCGATGACCCCTTTCGAAATGAAGGGAGCCGGGCCCCAAACATCAGAGTGCACAAATCAAAAGAACTCATAAAAATAGAATCACTAGAGGGATAGGGGAGCTGTAGTTGTTTGCCAAGCTTGCAACCTATACAATATAAAGACGTGTGTCCAGAGATAGACTCAAGAACACCATGACTGACTAGTGATGATAGACACGATCCACAATGATGACCAAGATGATGGTGCCACTGAGCAAAGGAGGTAGTAGAGGACGCGGCAAGGGCGGAGGTAGTGGTACGCGGCAAGGGCAGAGACAACAAAAGGCAGATGGAGCCAGTTGAGCTCCAAAAGATGTTGTGAATCACAACGCCGAGGGCCAGTACCAAGCAGAGTCCCCGTGCAGCGGTCCTGAACAGAATAAGAGTTAGACTTAAGAACAACATAACAATTTTGATCAGTGATCTGACTAGCCGACATAAGCTGCATAGTAAGCTGAGTAACATGAGAGACTGTAAGAACATGAAAAGAGAAAGTGGACAAGGTGCCTTGACCTGCCACAGGAAGAGAGGTACCATCTGCAGTTTGAACAGTGGAAGAGAAAATTTTAGGATGCAGCGAGGTGAGGTGGGTATAATCTGGTGTCATATGAAAAGAAGTACTAGAGTCCAAAATCCATAGGGACATGATACTTGACAAGGGAGGAGACAAAGGCGTGGAAGCCTGCTAACAAACAAGAGCTAGACGAGCCGATCCCGATGAGTCTAAGGACGAGTCGACACTAAGGCGCTGGAGGAGTGAGAGAAGCTGATGTGCGGCATCACCGGAGGAGCCCTGGCGAGAGGCGCCAGCTCCTGAGTGGGAGGAACCGCCAGAGACCTTTAAGGGATGTCCACCTTGACGACCCTGCTCCCTTCTCTGCTTGTAGTAGTCCTGATACCTATGACCATCACATTGGCAGTAGGTGCAGTGAAGACCCGTAGTGGAAGCACCAACCACTGGTACGCTGGGGGCTGGAAAAGAGATCATGGCAAGTACTGAAGGAGTAGGTGAGGTGGCAGGTGTTGAAATAGACAAGACAGTCTGCCTCTGAGCCATGCCACATGACGAGTCTCCTTAGAACCCACAGCTGTGAGGGCCTCCACTAAGTTAGGGCGTGGGTGGCGAGTGAGGAGCTGAGTCTGCTCAGTCTCAAACTTAGGCCGGAGATGCGTCAGGAAGTCGTAGAGATTGTGAGTCTCCTAGTGAGCGTGAAGCCACACACAATAGGAATAGGTCTGGCAAACATCCAGTTCTAGAGAGCCAAGTTGATGCCACACCTCAAACATCTGCTGGTAGAAATCATCAACGGTAACATCAAGCCGCTGAAGAGAATACGCCTGGTGCACAATTGAGAGATACATAACGTCACTCATCGGCTAGTAGTGAGCTTAGAGGCGCTCCCACATAAGCTGTATCGTTGATAGCTCTGCTACATCTGGAGATAGCCATTGTCATGTTACCCACCAGGATAACGGTAGCATGAGCCTCGGTATCCTACCATCGCTCGTAGGTGTGCAGCTCAAACTGATAAATCTCTAAGGCCTTCTCCAGTGCAGCATTAGCCTCGTCCTGAGCCGCCTGATGCGCACAAGTAGAAAGAGCAGATTGGATGGGCGGTATAGGGGTGCTCGCTAGTGAGAAAACCCTAGAGACGCTAGCTGTTGAGGTGAATCTTCAAGTGAACAGCCCACTCCCGGAAGTTCGTCCCATCGAAATGAACTGAGGGGAGCAGGATGGTGAAGGAACCGTCAATGGTAGCAATCTAGAGTAGATTGAGCCAAAACTAGGGCGGGCACGCTTAGAAATGACCAGGGCAGCCCGATGTGGCTAGGGCGTCCGGTGGCGAGAGCTGGACGGGGTAGGAGATGTGGTGGGACGGCGCGGGGGTGGCAGAGAGGAAGGTCATGGCGTAGGAGAGACAGATGTGGCCGTCGATGTGGGGAACAAGTGGGGCGGTGGCGTCGAGGTGTTAGGGCAGTTGCGTCGCCGATCGGGGCAATCTGGAACGATGGCGACACTGTCTGAGGCGGGCTGGGGATACAACAGGGGTATTGGGGTGACTGTGTCACCGGCCAGGGTGGGCCGCGGCGGTGGAAGTGTGGCGTCGCGCGGAGGTTGGCCGTGTGGTGGTGTCGTGGTGCAGCACAAGCGATTGGATCCGAGGCAACGGCGGTCGGAGCCGGGGGTAGCGTGGGACAGAGGAGCACGTGCAAGGAGAGAGGAGCAGCTAGGCATGCGCGGGGAGAGAAGAGGGAAGAGCAGGAGGGCCGGCGGCGGCAGTAGCCAAAACCCTAACCCAACCTTTGCTCTGATATCTTGTAAGATGAGGCTTGATGGATTCCAATGGGTCTTTGGCCATATGTACATGCACATGTACATGTACATGTTACACATAGCACCCTGCGGTATAGGCATATCTAACAGTCCGCACATCATGGACTTTAAGACATATAGCAACAATGTAGGTTACGTCTTGTGAATTATGACGCACATGTTAAAGAATCATAAGCACAGTGTTGAAATGGACTCTCACACGTCTGCAGTTCTACTTCAGAGAAGGTGACAACGCAAGAAAAGCAAATCTAGTTCAAAAGTATTAGCTATATCTGTGACATTTTGAACCGCAGTAGTACAAAATTCAGTGGCTTGAATTGGTCGTAAATAAAGCTACACTTGCTGTCACACATGTAAACGTCAGAATTTTCTACTTTTGCAATGAGGTACAGCAAGATTTGATCTGAAGAGCTAAACTATACATTAAGCTACACTTGCTGTCACACATGTAAACGTCAGAATTTTCTACTTTTGCAATGAGGTACAGCAAGATTTGATCTGAAGAGCTAAACTATACATTCTTCTCGCAGGAGCCAAGACTACCCCTTGAGAATGTGAGGAGTCAAGAATTGATCAAACACCGAAAAGAATCATCAGATTCTGGAACAATGGAGATTGCTCTACAGAATACTACCTTTTCCTTCTCTCCTAACATTTTTTCCAGGTGACAACTATCAAGGCTGATATATAGGATAAGGATATCTCTATCCAAATATCCATTCTTTTGTGCTTGTGCTGGTTTGCGTCATGCATTAAAAACGAAGAAAAAAAATAAAAGATCAGATAATATCTGACTTTCTGTAGATGCCTGTAACATCAATACAGGTAGCAATTGTGCCGCAGCATCTTTTGCTCTAACCTTGTTTGCTTTAGCTCATCGAAGAGTTTTCTAGGAAGAATTCTGTGAGGATATTGAAAAGCAGCATTGCACCGTCGGATCTTGGCATAGCAACGCCTCATATATGGTTCTGTTCTTTTGCGGCTTCTAAAAACCGCTTTTGATTTTTACTACAGTAACTAACTTTTAAACAGAGTATTTTTTTAAGATAGGGTCTACAGGTTAATTGTAGTACACATTAAAAAACTAATATCTGTACCATCAAAAATTGCAAGCGAGTATCTTTCTTTCCGCAGTCTTTGTCGCAAACAACCAAAAAGCCATCAACCGCTAAATCTCCAGAGAAAAGCCAATAAGGCCAGGGAGATGATGATGTGGTTTACAAAGCAGAAGCAGCTAAATCTCCAGAGAAAAGCAGGCAAGTTGAAAAGATTCCTTGCTACATACAAGGCAGAGAGGGAGGAACAAAGAGGGGGTGAGTGAGTCATGAGAGCTATGTGGATGCTATTCTGAACCTGAGGGGACTGATCCCTGGTTCCTTAGAAACCAGCTCAGCTGGTCGGAATCGGGTTCCATGTGTCGTGTAGCGAAGAATTGGCCGTACCGTGTCAGTATTCCTCGTTATTCTCGACACAGTTCTTGCCGTGCCGACGCATTTTCTGTAGAGATAGCGCTAGGGGTAGTAGCTTCAGTGGTATTTTCATGCAGAAGTAGGCACGCAAAGGCCTGTGAAAATTTGAGAATGCAGGAACTTCACCATTTCAAATTTGCAAAGCATGGCTTCACAATTGTAGCGCTAGCTAGTGAACACAATTATCGGTTTTCTAGTTTATGCAAGAGTGTGCATCCATATCTGTATACACATACTAAAAATCCATCCTGATGTGGGGTGTATATATGTCCTGATTTGATTGAGAGAGTACAAAGAAAAAACGAGAGATCTAACTACTGATTATTTAGTATGATGATTTTTTTTGAACCAAGGGTAGGAGCTTTGCCATTTGTTCAAAGAAGGGGAGAATACAAATACCACCCCCGAAGGGGATACATAACAAGCAGGGAAGAGTCCCTGTTAATTTGAAGAATCTAGCCCCTTTATTATGTGTTAATGGTGAGTTTAGGAAGAATAGAAATGGCAATGTATTTGTTAGGAATGTTAGTTTTCATAAGCTTATTGTTATGGTTATTTGGGTGACCAAAAGTATTGTGACTAACATTCATGGACCTAACCTAGTATTAGGTACCAAAATACGCTCAAATACTTAATATGTACTTGGAAAGGTATCGGAGGCTTGACTCATTCATGAAGAGATGGATTCCATCATGTATCAAATTTAAAACAGTGTAGGATACAATTGAAGTATCTAGCCCTTACAATTGAAGTATCTAGCCCTTACATCAAATTCCTAAGTATGATGATGATCTTATCACATCAAGTCCAATGCCATTTCGGTAAGTACTTACAATTGAAGTATCTAGCCCTTTTCTTTGTGTAGGATACATTGCATGAAATATGTTTTAAAGGGTGTTCTTGCTCTTGTTTTAAAATTTCATTATTGAAATCATGAGCAAGATGCTTGTGGCACACTAAGGGAAATGTTAATTTATATTCATGTGTATCACATCTCTATGTGTGTCCAAATTAATTAAGTGCTAGAACTAATTTACCAAATTGAGCCATTTAGCCAAAAAAATAAAAAAATTTAAAATTATTAGTATATCTTTGAAAAACTAGTTGAAAAATATATACGAATGTATTTCAAAGTTTTTGGTTTTAGAAAAACTAATTTTATGTAAAAATGAGTTTTTAACCCAAAACTAGAAATCTAGTATTTCCTTTTGGTTTTAAACTAAAAATAGCTCAAAATCAATTCTAAAAGAAATTTGAAAAAGTATTCAATGTTAAAAATCTTGAGTTGACTATTTCAAACAAGAGTGGTATTCAAAAGGTTTACAAAAGCTCAACCAATCAAAAGATATTTAATTTTTAAACTCATTCAAAATCCTATTTTGATATCAGTGGTCACAATCTAGCACTTAAAATGAATTTTGCCATTTGAGCCAAAATTATTGACATATATTGGCTTACAAGAGTATTTATAACTCATACATGCTTATGGATGCTTAAAATACAATCAAATGCTCATTTTGGCAATTTTGAAGCATCGTATTGAAAATAAGTTTGTTTCACAAAACAAAGGCCTAATTTGATAAAAAACTATTTTAAAAAATATTTATCCTTGGCATATTGTTAGAAATACTCTGAAAGTGGTTTATGTTTCTTTGTGAAAATTTTTAGAGTAAATTAAATCAATATTTAACTTCTCAAAATTTCAATCCTCAGCATGCATTCTGTTGCATTGTGGTTAGACTGGCCCCTCTCGGCGGTCTGACCGATCCGGCTTAGCCATCTTATCGGCATTGCTAGTAGTATGACTGCTCCTTTTGCTGCCGGTTTGATTAGAACTGGGAGTTTTGGCTGCATTTGTCCAAATTATTGATTTCTAATTTTCTCAGCCATTCACTTTACTCCCAAAAGTCAAATTGATCCTAGTTATCCTTGCTAGCTACCCTCAAGTGCTATTTTTGACTCCATATGCCATTTTGATCTAATTGTGATACTCTTGTCAGAAAAATGGTATTTTCTCTAAAGTGGTAGATTAAATTTCATCTCAAGTCAAACCTAGATGTGTGCATATGGTTCGACCTAAGCATGGCTTGGATCCAACTAGGAGACGAGTGGATCGTTGTCGGCAACGTGCTCCTGAGGTCGGTGGCGATTGGATCGAGCTCTGTATGGACGAGGATGGATACTTGAGCGTCGGCAAAGTGGTGGGTGTGGGGGGTGGTGTCGATGCCAATAGTATGGAGACAAGTGTTGGCGTTGGTTGTGCTGGTGCTGTCGCCTATGGGTGTTACTAGAGTTGGTGTTTTGGGAGGGGAGAGGGAGGGGGGAGAGAGGGGAAGGAGGGCAAGAAGATGATGTGGCATACACATGTGCTGACGAGGATTACTTTTACAGCTTGGATCCATGTGGGATGATACGTCAGCGAAAAACCACCAAATTTCGGTCGAGGGGGTAAAGTAGATGGTTTTATTAGTTCAAGGTTCCAAATCACATGTTTCATAGTTTAAGGTTGAAAATCAAACCGAGTGCAGAATTTAGAGTTGAAAAGTAGATTTTTTCCTTAATTTAACGTCTTGCATGTACTTCCCTAGTGGCCATGTGCATAATAAACCGCGTGCTATCCTTGCATATATTCAAAAAATTGTGAAAAAAACAAAACCCATAGTGATCAGCGACAGTGATATCCACCGAAAAGTCGAAGCGCACATAATCGATCGTACAACACATTACACGACGCGGCAAGAATATATGTACCGCATGTCATCCATGGCATCGCTCAAAGCGGTTTATAATTAGTTTCTGCTTTTAGTTTCTACTTTTTTTCACTATTTAGTAATTTTATCTTTTTTTAGTTTTTTTAGGTTTTTTTATCTTTTCTTTTTCCCATATTCCTTTGCATTATTCGTGATGGGTTAACATATTTTTCTATTTTTATTTTTTAAAATTTTTTATGATAAATAAGCCAACTCAACTACAGCAAAAAATAAACCAGCTACAGTAAAAAAAAGGCATAAACCAACGTCAAACTGATCGCTACCATTATCCGTCGATCTACTGGTCGTCGCATGCACAGATACAAAATCAATTTGATTCCACGAGAAAAGAAAAGAAGATAAAAAAGGTCAAAACTGAAGTGATTCCACATTTAGGAAATCGATCCCTAGCTACCAAGGAATTGATCAGCTCTCATGCTCACAATGTGGCACACAGCAAGCCACGCCTTTGTCTATGGCTGGCTAGATGTCATCTATCCAATCCATTGTGGTTTTGGAATCTATCAAAATAAAGCCATCGATGCAGGTGAAAAAGATGAAGTAGTGACCAAATGCAAGTAGCTAGAGGCATCTCTTTTCTCTCTTGCAGGTGCTCAGTATCACCATTACGTACCTCACCTGGACAGCGAGTGATTACGGTGCATTTGTGATGCCGCGATCCGAGATCGATCCATCCATCCATCGCAATATATCCCATGCATGCATGCATGTCCATCGCCTTTATATATACCCTTCTTTCACTCTTATCATCTTATAATATTGTTGCAATATCCACGTGTGTGTGTGTGCAGCTACAGCTTGATTAATTGATTGATTTCTAGCAATTGAAGTATGGATTCAAAACATACATGAGATCCATTGCAACTTGCTAGCTAGCTAGCACTCGGCATTATCGCTAGCTAAACCATGCTTTTATGTAATTGTAATTAATCATGAGTATAAACTTAGCCAGCACTTAGTGTCATCGCTAGCTAAACCATGCGTGTAAACTTTATACCTAGCTTTTATGCAATTAATCAAGCGACGTCCTAAATTCAACACTAATCTAGTTAGTTAATAGTTGAAAACTAGCACCCCATGCATCACGTGAGATCAATCAATGCGAATGAAATGTGAAATAATTAATGTACGCGCGATGACTTGGTTAATTCAAAAAGAAAAGAGAGAAAGAAAACAGCTATGGATCGATGCTGATGCTTATGGTAAAAATCAAAGAGATTTTTAACAAAAAAAATTGACAAATGGGAGTATTTTTTGGTATTGCTCTTTTGATTTTCTTTTATCCAATCAAATCTTGATTTGACTAGGATTTTATTAAATTTACATCGTGACTTGTGAGAATGAGTATCTTAACGATTATCCTGCCCATATATCATATTATTTTTATGTTTAGTTAGTTAGAGCATGTATAATAGCATGACGTCAGCCTGTCTGTAATCTTGGCACGTAGAATATGAGATGATATAGAGGATAGAGAGGGAGCATAGAGAATTTGATCATCTCTCATGCAACAGTCTACTATAATATGAGAAACAAGACACATTGTGTCATGAAGAAGCTGTTCATAGAGAATTGCAAAAAAATAACCTATTGTAGGAGCTATTTTAGTACCATCTATATAGATGATATGGATGGTATTATAGACAATAGCTGTATATACCATTGTAAATACCCTTAGTGGGCATGCTAATTATTGGGTAGGTTCTTTTTGGCCGCACCTGATGGCTTTTGGCCTTAATGTGAGCACTTTTGCGAATGTACCAAATGCTGATAAGCCGATAGGCGCTTCGAAAAGGCTATCTCGATAAACTGCTTTAAAAAGTTGGTGGAGAAGCTATACCATTTATTTATTTGTTTGGCGAAGCCATAAACCATAAAACATACAAGTCATAAGCTAAAAAGAAGAGGATCATTGTCATCCAATCCAACATGACAGAAAGATCTTTCCTTTGATCTTTAATTCCGTTTTTGGGATGTGCTTTAAACCTATGTGATTAGAAGAACCAAACCAAGAAATCAAGAATATGCATGTGCACGTTATTTAAAGATTCAGAATAAAGAAGTGAAAAATGTTACTTTTCCATATTATAGTATTTCTTTCTTACTTTTCTTGACTTTAATTATTACCTTTTCCCCATATTATAGTACTTCTTTCTTGCTTTGGTTCCTCTTGACTTTGATAGAAAGAATCAGCAGTACTGTTTCCAAATTAGCGTCTTTAATTCGTGGTGAAGATATGTGAAAATTCCCTTCTTGTCTTAGTAGAAACAAGAACTGTGTTCCTTTTAAAAAATTGCATTTCAAGAATACTCGCATTTTTGCGCTTGCAAATTGGAAATTCTACACTTCTCACTGAATTGACACTATATATTTTTGTAGGCCATTTTTTAAAATATAAGAATATATTATTACTATAACAAACAAAAGGGAAGTGCAAGATATAATTAAAGATAAGTAGTGTGTACTTTACTGCGCACTCAAACTCACTTGAGTGCAATTCTCTAGTTTGCAAGAACCCAAATTAAACCAACAAAGATAAACGCACGCGGTTCATCGCATGTATATATACATGAGTGTATACACATCCTTGTATTATTACGTTAGATATATATGATCGAGTGTTCACGTAATTAGTTATACCGTTTCTTTTGTTGATGTTATGATTAATGTGCATACCTCGAAGTGACAAGCCATGCAAAGAAACAAATATCACTATAGTGCATGTGATGGCAAAAAAATTAGAACAAACAGTACACGATAATTAAGACGATCGATATGCAAATTTGCACATATAACATGCACATGCATGTCATTGATTATTAAACTGTCAATACAAATATTCATTAGCTACCTCGTGGAAAAAGGGTGAGTACACATGTATACATCGATAGATGGAACTTAGAGCAGAAACATCAAAGAAGGATATTACATAAACCATGGGCGCCATTGCTCGCTACTAACGAGCTAAAACCTTACCTTAATTACTATTGTCGAAACAGGATTGGAAAGCCTGTCTTGACACATATATACCAAGCCATCATATATATGTTATTATAGGAAAACACGTACTTGGCACTCTTCAAATATATTTTTATTTTTCCGAGAGTTAGGTCTCTCGATCTGTAGCCTGCTGGCCGCGTGTGCCGGCCGGCCGGCCGGCCTCTACAGCCAAAGGGCACCGGCATTCTTGAGCATTGGGACCAGCTCGCCGCCGAGGTGCAGGGACATGATCTTGTTGGTTCCGCCGACGAGCCTCCCTTCGATGAACACCGCCGGCACCGGCGGGCCCCTTCCGAGCAGCTTGAGGAGCGCCTTCTCCATCTCCTTGCCCCTAGGGTCCTGGTCGAGCTCCTGCACCAGCGCATTGACCCCGAGGTCGCAGAAGAGGCGCGTCACGGTGTGGCACATGCAGCAGGAGCTCAGCGTGAAGATCACCACCGTCCTCTCCGACGCCAGCTTCATCACATGGTCCATTAACCTGCCCTCTAATGTGCGTGCACGAACCTCGAAGCAAGTTTGGCTCCAAGGATAAAAGGAAACCGTGTGTCGTAGCTAGCTAGTAGATGTGATGCCTTACTTGGGATGCTCGAAGCACAGGGGTTCGCTGCCTTTTATAGATGTTGCTAGCTAGCTAGGGTTTCCTTAGCGGGTTTGGATCCAGTGCATGTAAGAACAACAAGTGTTTCGAACAGGCCAGTGTGATCGTACAGCTTAGCTTTAACAACCTACAAGTGTACTTTGGATGTCCCTGGAAAATATAAATGTACCAAGGAATCTATGAGCTTCTAGCTACGCTAGGACCATACATGACACATCTTTGACGGCTTCGATAGACCAAAATAAAATTATTTGAAGGGTATATATGTAGATTGTTTTGGGTCCAAAGGCAATTGCCCATTGGTTGGCATGCATCAGATCAATTTGGATAATGCATCGAGCCGTCTTTTCAATATGGCCCAAATAATATTTTGTTGTGTTGACCTATAGAGAATATTGGAATATATATGCGTATGGGCAGCCTTTTTATTTTATTTTATTTTTGACATGGCTTTGGCTGGCCTAGCTTGTGCTGCAATCTTGAGCCACTACTACAGAAACCGTCATTATAGATGGTTTCTGAACCATTTAAATATATATGTGTCAGTGATAATAGGTGGTTATCACAGACAGCTCTCAAACTGTCTGTGATAAGATACAACACAAGCAGTTTTTAAATATAACCGTTTGTGATATGTCAGATATTACAGATGATTTTTAGTATTAGTCGTCAGTGCATGGTAACTTACATATCATAGACGGTTTTATTTACAAACCGTCTGTGATAGCAGATATATCACAGACGGTTGCATTTAAAAATCGTCTGTGATAGTCATCTGAAAACCTATATTATTTTCTGTTTTGGCTAATTTAAGAAAATACTAGCATACCCTCTGAAAACAAACATGCAGATCACATATACATAGTACAGGACATAGATCTCACAAATAAATTGATAACATATATATAGCATAGTACACAGATCTCACAAATAAATTAAACAACACAAGCAGGTCACACATGACAATCGTTATATGTACATATCTAATAAATGAATTAAACAACTGAATGAAATACAATTGAATTAATTGTTTCGATTACACACAACTGAGTGAATTAGAATTGAAGCAAATATTTGAACAACTAATTATCATCTCCGACGGGGAAGAACTCTCCATTATGGTGAATGACCTCTGCCATTAAGAATTCGGAGAGCTGTCCTCGAACTTCGGTGAGGTTGGCAAGATTGTATGTACTTGAGTTTAATTCTATGCAATGTTACTAGAAGTGTTAAAATCATTAGCATACACACACACACACACACACATATATATATAGAAATTGATAATCATAAAATAAATATTGACAGGTTGATAAACCTCTGGATCTTTCATCTTAGTGTCTATGATTTTCAGTATATGTCTACAAATATAGAATCCACATACGTTGTCTTGTAGCTGCTGGTGGCACTACAAAAATAGAATTATATACATAGTATGGTAAGTTCTAGAGGCATTATTATGAAGTGTGATACAAGATTATGTTATAGTGGGTACCAAAAATCACATCCTGTGTCGTAGTGCGGCGCAGAATTCCCTGTCTCCATCCCTAGGCAATGCAAGCATCGAACGACATACGTGATTCCAAAAGTTAGCTTCGACCATTGCAAACGAAGGGAGGAGTACAATAGAGTTACGTATAAAGGAAATAAGTTTAATTACCTGTCAAATATTTGTTACACAAAGGTAAAGTCGTGATCTCTACTCAGTAAGGAATCAAGATATATTATCTTGCTCCACTTTGGTACAATCACGAGCAGAATCCAACGACTCCTAGTCATGTATGTAGCCATAGTGATTAATCCCAAGTTCATGTTGCATATAAAGTACCAATAAAACTTGTATGACAACTAGTGAAGTACTTACCCCTGGTTGAAGGGTACCATGATGTAGTCATTATCACTCTGAGCAAGTAATTCCTTCATTATGTAATCTTAGACGAAGGATGCGTTGTCCTTGATGCATTGCTCTGAGACCAAGTGTGGATCGAGGAAACCCACAGGTTGTCACTATCGTCTGATTTGTTGGATCATGAATCTATATATACGCAATCAGTTATGACATTTGTCGGTATTATGTGAATATAGAACTTAATTGTACGGTACACTTACAGTGTCCAGTACCGTAGAAGTGAGGCGTCGAGTTTATCGAGGTTAAATAGTAAGAATAAGTTCTCAAAGGTCACGACGAAGTATCCCGAGTCGTACAGGAAATGCTCCTATGTGAATTTTACGGTGAATCCACTTTGGTGGTTTGGCTTCCTATTGGACCTCTGCATGTACCAGGAACGAAAAGATATGCAATCCAGTCCAAGGCTGGATAGTTGTGACTCTGGGACCAATGAAACTCTGAGCTTGAACTTTCAGGTCCCGGAAGGTGCCTTTAGCTTACTCTTATTCGATTTGGCTCTAGCTTAGGCCTTACTGTCTATTTTGCAATATATCTAAAGTGAAGCCGATGCAATGGATTTCTAAAGTGTAGCTTGAGGTGGAGTCGTAGAGGGTTCTGTATGACAAGAATAGTCATGTGGATATTGTGGCACAGAAGGGTCCAAGGTGATGTTCCTCTTGGGCCACCGAATGAATATGTGGACGACATCCCCTAGTGTCATAATTTCTTCGTTTGGGGGCTTCTCAAGAGGGACAATCTTAAAAATATCATTAATCATGTCCACCTGGACCTTATTCGATTTGGATCTAGCTTAGGCCTTACCGTCTCTTTTGCAATATATCTGAAGTGAAGCCGATGCAATGGATTTCTAAAGTGTCGCTTGAGGTGGAGTCATAGAGGGTTCTGTATGATAAGGATAGTCGTGTGGATATCGTGGCATAGAAGGGTCCAAGGTGATGTTCCTCTTGGACCACCGAATGAATATGTGGACGACATCCTCTAATGTCATAATTTTTTCATTTGGGGGCTTCTCAAGAAGGACAGCCTTAAAAATATCATTAATCATGTCCACCTGGACCTTCACAAAACCGATCTCTAGCTGGGCACCGTGCACTAGCGTCCCTGGCAAGCATGGATACGCCATCCCCCGCAGCGTCAATGGGAATGGAGCCAACAAGCCTAACTTTGAGGATGCACGTCGTGGGCTCCTACATAACGATATATGCTGAGCTAAAACATCCACAAGGTCTATCCATGTAGCATTCTAGAGAGGTACATTACCTGGATGTCGTTAGTAGGTAAGTGGGTATCGCTATATTTAGAAATTAGCATGGACGCGCAGCTACTCCGATATTGAGGGGGACTAAGTACCGTAGTGGGTTGTGATTGGTTGCGAACTTGTCTCAGTTATTCCCTCAATGCATCTATCCCTCCTCGAAGTGAGGTAGTTATCTAATCTCAAAGTGAGGTAGATAGCTGCTCCTCAAATTGTGCATGAAGCTCATATTTTATTTATTCGTCACGATGGGCCTTAGATCTCTTTCTACTTCTATACGCCTCGGAGTTGTTTAGGAATCTATGACTCTAAGGTACGTAAACCCCCAGGCCTCACGTGCAATCTGAATGCTCCTTATTTTTCAGAGCCTGTGATAGTATATTCATCTCCCTATCTTCTTCAAAGGAGCCTTGGGAAGATCCGGTAGTCAATATTTGTTGCAATAGGCAATCATGTTATTTTAGACACTATAAAGTTATAGAGCTATTAACTAGGTAGTTTAACATATCTTATCAGGCGTTGTGACACTTCCTCATCTGCAGAGTTTTTGAAAGAGGAGACACTCGAAGACGTAGTTGATAATCTTACTCTTAACCAGTTTCGGACGCGCTCGTTTGTAATCCCAACAAATGGCAGGGAGGCCTCCGATTGAATTGCGACCTCGTCCTACATCCTTCAGTGGGCAGAATCAGTAGCGTGTTTTATCATTTCATCTTTCTTATGCTGTTTCGAGTGCTAACGTAGTAATTTTGCATCCTTTTGGTTTACAAATAAATGCTTTAAACAGAGAATTACAGGCAGATACCACAACATCTTAGCAGAAGATCCTTACTTTACCTTGATGCCCTTCTCGTCATCAGAGTTATTTTTACAGTAGAGAATACAATCATTTGGATATGCATGTATTCTTTCTACTTTCATTCCTAATGGACAAAAAACCTTGTTGGCTTGGTAGATGGTTCTCGATAATACATTTTCCTCTGAAAGGATGTTCGCTTGGAGACCTAACAACGCCATGAAACTCTTGTCGGACCAACCATTGCTTGCCTTTAATTTCAGCAATTTAAGAACGGATGACAACCTCGTGTATTGTGGCTTGTAACCTGAGAACAAAAGTTTTTTGAGTTCTCCATCAAGTCCTCGAATTTACCAAACTCTCTCTCACTATAGTTCCCTTCTACATCACGTAGTATCTAATCCAAATTATTATCTTGCGACCTATCCTCATTGAAATCACAGTCCATAACCGATATATCATTGTCTCTCTCGATGATGTTATAACTACCTTCCTGTATAACCTTCTCTTCACCATGACTAGTCCAACATGTATACCTCTTTTTGAAACCCCTTCGAATCAGGTGAGGTTCGATCTGCGCTGAGTTGATAAACATCTTCATATTATCGTAATTAATATATGGACAATACATTTATTCCATCCCCTTCTTCAATATATCATACTCAGTCGCTTTTCTAAAAGCATACATGTCATTAATGTACTCTTCACTCGCATGGTTCTCAAAATACATCTAGCTTCAGTCTATCTATGCCATACATGTAACAAATGAGTATTAAATTGGATTATTAATGCTACTATAGCTAACTAATCTAGCTACTTACACACATAATTGTCAACATTCACCTTATAATAAATTGTCTATATCTAAATTAAATACCTAACCACGTATTCATGAAGCAATATATATATATATATATATATATATATATATATATATATATATATATATATATATATATATATATATATATATATATCAAGTAAGGATATATTGAAGTAAACTACAAGTGCTGGCCCATTCTTAAATTAGAGTAAACTATCATCTCTCTCTAAACTTAGCAAGCTATCATCTCTCTCTCTATTACAAGGCATATAATTAGAAGCAAATAGTAACCTCTAATCACCGAGAACAAATCGATCTACAAGTTAGATCTACAAACAGTATGCTTTCATCAAACTCTCCAAAGCCGGTCGCCTAGCTCCTTTAATGCAACGCAACGAAGATAGATCTATCGAGACCCCGCTGGTAGCTAGGCGTTTAATAACACGGCTTATCCCAGACACGTCCAACCTCAAACCGTCTATGATATATACTTATCACAGATAGTTCATATCAATAACCGTCTGTGATATCTAATTATCACAGATGGTTCTCATTAATAATCGTCTATGATAATTAGTTATTACATATGGTTCTACTTAATAACTGTTTGTGAAAATACATCATAGACGGTTCTAAAGTAAAACCGTCTGTGATAATGGTTCTAAATTCATTCTCATATACATAAATGCAAATTCAATAATGCCTCAGGAGTAAATATGTATTATTTAGTTATTTTTATCTATCAATAATGATGTCATTTCGTTATGTCGAGAACGTTTATATATATAGAAAATAGTTAATATAAATTTAGCTGCTTTATTTTGTATATGGTCAAACAGCATGGCCAATCGTTTCTTACAAAAGATAAGAAGAAAAAGTAGAAACTAAGTTTTTTCTAGTGGTGGAGGTAGAATGCTATCTCTGCCTTCAAAGTTTCATAGGCGTCATGGTCGGCATCAGACTGTTCCGAATTATCAGCGAACGAAGTCTGAAATGTGTCCACCCATTGACGCACTCGTTCGAGTCTCCCGAGCACCCTCTAACTAAACAATTAAGTCGAATTGAGCCTATATATAATCTCTCTTCTCTTTATTGATGGGTCTCGATAAGATCGACTTGGTCGCTCGCCATCTCAAGTAAGCACTCCAAGCGATGACAAGCCTCCTGGAGACATGCAATGTCATTATGGAGGACCACGTCGATGGCGAGGTTAGCTCACCTGAAGCGGGAGATAAACTAAAAGACGCAACGAAGGAGGATGTCAAGATGGCAGAAGGTGGCCTTCAACTTCTTTGTCAAATCCTCGGATATAGGAGGAAGGACACTCTTGGCATAGTGTCATTTTGTAGCATCCGCCAGCGTACTGCCGGTGAGGTGCTCATCCAAGATGGTTCGGTTGGCCACAAATGTTGGCGACAAGAAAAAGTATGAAACCATATATTTATTTGTGTACTTGAGAGACAAGGAAAATAGCCCGCTAACGAGCTGCTCGGACAGGATCAACAATATGAGGATTAATCTCTAGTGACAGATGGTCATTTTTATACAACAAGGAATATATTGCGCATGAGATGAGATCGAGACGCATAGGGGAGCCAAAACGATGAAGAGGTGCACGCGCATTGGGGATATGAAGTGCTAAATATTCATTCTACAAACATATATCACAGACGGTTCCAACCACAAGCCATCTGTGATACACAACTATCACAGACAGTTCATATTAATAACCATCTGTGAAATATCATAAATGAATAATCGTAAGAACCGTATGTGATGATTGCCATTATCACAGATAGTTTGTGGCAATAACCATCTGTGAATTATCACATACGGTTTTTCGTAAGAATCGTCTGTGATGTTTGGCGTTATCACAAACAATTGGTATAAATAACCGTCTGTGAAAATATCATAGATGGTTATTTGTAATAAACATCTGTGCTAGTTGCATATCACAAACAATACACGGTCACGCTTGTAAAACCGTTTGTGATATTTACAGTACAGACGGTTCTCCATGAACCATTTGTGATGTAGATGTCGAGTATAACCTCTTTTGTAGTAGTGAGGAGAACCAAAAGTTTGCAAGTACTGATCTGAACTCATGCAAATTGCTCCAGTTGGCTCGAAAAATTCATTAGGCTTTAATTTGTACTGAATCTTGAGGAGAACCAAAAGGTTGCAAGTACTGATCTGAACTCATGCAAATTGCTCTAGTTGGCTCGAAAAATTCTTTAGGCTTTGTACTTCACTAGTGTCCAACATGTTTGTGCTTATTCTCTCGCCTCCGATAGTTCGCGGATTTTTCTCAAGAACGACTTAACTCAAGAGTTCATAGTTTTCTTAAGTTGTACATTAATTATAGGTTATGTGCGCACATTATAAGTTTCTCATGTACATGCATGGGCCATTCATGGCAGAGATCGAAGTCCCAAAGAGTTAAAGATTCATCTTAACATTTTATTTACTCAAACGCATTTCACTTGGTCCAATCTAACAAGAGGTCGTTTGTGATCAAGGTAAGATGCTTTCTTGTTGGCTGGGGGATCAGTGGATGTGCATGAGAACACTTCCAACGATCAATGGATGTGCATGATAACCAAGAAAACAAGATAGAATGTTCGCGCACGCGTATACACACACGGCTGAGCTAACGAGCACGTACGTGCATGCCACACGTGGGTCGCTGACCGTGCACACGACTTGGCTTCCTAGTGTTGTTCGTGTGTAACTCAGTTGATGTGTAATTTCATGAATTATAGATGATAACTTTTGTGTATGAGATAGTAACTTTACAAATGTAAGTAACTTGATGAATTATAGATGATAACTTTATGTTAAAAAAATAGTAATTTTTTGTAGCATTGCAGTGTGAGAGTGACGTTCTGATATGCCGAAAGTTATCACGTGAGAATTGTAAGTAACTTCATGAATTATAAATGATAACTTTTTGTATATGAGAAAGTAACTTTGCCAAATATAAGTATCATGATGAATTATAAATGATAACTTTGTGTTCAAGAGATAGTAATTTTTTCATAACTAACAACCCCATTAAATTCCAAAAAAAATGGCACTTGATACCACTTGCGAAGGGGGGAAGGGGGCATTCTAACGTACGTAAGAACTGCAAGTAACTTTATGAATTATATATGATAACTTGATATGCGTATGATAGTAACTTTACCATAATTAACAAATGCTACCACTTCACTAGTAACTATGCGTGGGGTGGGTGGTGGGACGATCAGCTGATTGGGTTGGTCAGGTCGCATGCTTATTCTACGTGTAGCCACTGAATAGTGAGTGTATATCACCTTCATTAATTCGAGTGAGCAATTCATTTGTTCCAAACAGATCTTAAATTAAACCTATCTTGATTCGCACCTACATTGATCTTTAGACTAGTAAAAACATTTCTTCGATGATTAGTAAAAAGGCATAGATTTAGTATCACTCGGGTTCTGTATATACACACTATATATCCTCAGTATTTTTTTTTACAATTTTCCTCCCCCTCCATGAATTAATATATGTCAATTTCTTGTCAACTCCAGATGTGCCTAGCTAGCTACTAGCTAAGAGATTGAAAGCAAGCACACAATCAAGATTCTGCCAAGATAGATAGAGAGCTAGGGCATATAGCTCTACGTTGGTTCCATCCATGACATGCCATTGGCACAAGAATCGATCGATTGATTAATCTACCCAAAAAATTTAAAGAAGAAAAAGGAAGAGAGAAAAGAATCCATCGATTTGGCCGTGTCGTTATCGCAGGCGAGCAGAGACCACTTGTGCAGTGCGCAAATCACATGTGGCGGTCGGAACGATCGGGTTGATCCATCCATCAATCCATCTCACAAGTTAATCAGAATAAATTTGATCACATAATCTCTTTTTGCGCCGACTCGTCAATGTTAACAACAGTAGTACTTACGCCTCCCCTCCTGTTACTGTAGATATAGGACTATTTTTTTTAGCTGTACCTTATGACTTTTGATCGAAATTTTTGAATTTTAGCTGTTTACGACAGACATTATAGAAAGAGAGATACTCGCTTGCGATTTTGGATGGTACAAATATTAGTTTTTTAACGTATACTACAATTAACTTATAGACCCTATTTTAAAAAGATACTTGGTTTAAAAGTTAGGTACTATAGCAAAAGCCAAAAGCAACTTTTAAAAGCGATTTCAAACAGACCCATAGATTTAGCATGCATTTTTTATGCTACCTTTGGCCAATAATACATAACAGTAAGTGTTTAGATTGGCAATATAAAAATAATACTAATGGATTCGCCATCAAACTTCCTTTCATAATATTATATTCCAATTTTATTACTGTTACTAAAATATATCAATAATGGTCAAAGTTGTATATTTAAACCATGCCGACAACTAAAATGATAACTAGCTACATGGTAAAAGAGAGTGCATGAGAGATGTTCTTCATCGTTTGACAAATGACAAAAAGAATCAAAAAGTATTGGAGAACGTACTACGCAGGTTGGACAATTGCGATGGATGGAATCCATACCAGCAAGGATAATGTACCTGATGTGACTAGGTGTACAGATGCTCAATCTGACGGGATTTGAACTTAGTTAGAATCTCATCATCTATTGTGTACTGATATTGTTCTGAATTAAGTTCTAAGTCAACCGGAAATTTCAATAGTAACATGTAAGGTCATTGGTTTTTTCTCTCCCCTTTTGATTCTTTGGTTACATAAGTGGAGCTACTAGTTCCTTCTAGAAACTTCCATGGAACCTCCTAATCATGGTGTCAAGTACGTTGTGAATTGTAATATTGTATACACCAGATTTATATATGTGCATTGCTGTTGAGGAAGGGTCCTCGCGCTATCTCAGACCCACGAAAGGTCTACCCGAGCCAAGCCTTTAAGCCACTCCGGGCGAAGCATGCAAGACCATCTCTAAGAGAGCCCTGGACCAACCTTGTCACACCATTGTCTACAAGGGTGAACACTCCACCATGTGATCACATTCAAAAAAAGATAAGCAAACAAAATAAAAAGACATTAGTTCATAGATGGCATCATGCTACAAAGAGGTCGGCTCCCTAGATACAAGGGGCTACATCAAGAACCGACTGTGACACGGTGGACGGATGACCTGAGGTACAAAATAAAGTTAAGAAAAAAAGAACACTAGTAAGCTTGCATCACTTCTCACACCTGGGATTGACATGGTCCCTAGGGGCCTCCCTCCCGCGCTCCGGAGGAGCCTCTCAGCTGAGCGGGCATGAGCGCGGCGGATGAGCCTGCCAAGGTAGCTCAACCCGTGCGAGTCCCAATATCACGTGAAGAACGAGCAAACGTGGTCAGCAATGGCCTTTCGGCGTTCCTCCAAGTCGGTGAAGCTTGGTGCCTCGTATGTGGATGTCTCAAAAGTGCGAGGTGCTGGCAGCCCGCCAGCCGAAGGGAGGTGAGGAGGACCTTGATGGCGGCCTTCACACAGGCCCACCAAAAGTCGGGCACCGATGACTTCACCACCTCACCGGTTGCCCTCAGCCAGGTGAGCCAAGTCTCCACGATGACCTCAGAGGAGCTAGGAGGAAGCTCCGCAGAGATGCCAAAGTCTCGGGCGAGATCCAGGATCATCTCGAAGGCAGCAATGACGGCGGTGGCCACCTTGTTGTGCTTGTTAGTAAGCTGAGACATGGCATGTAAAATGTGCTCCACATTGGACTCTTGCTCGGTGAGCTTACGGGTCAAGTCAGTGATGGTAGTACGAGCTGTCTCCAAGTCGGTGATGGTAGTACGAGCTATCCCCAAGTTCGGGCTATCATCAAGATCTTGTTCTGCACAGCGTTCATCTTACGCAAAACGATGAGGCTCTACAAGAGGAAATAGACTGTTAGAGATTATGCCAAGCAAGTCAAACAATCGACCCAAGTACCTTCATGAGGTCGTACTCCACCGAAGTGAACGCCTATCTCTTAGTGAAAGGATCATCCTCAAGGACCGACTCGAGGTCAACGGGAAGTTGAGCAGGTGCTTCGACAGCAAGAAGTCCTCTGTGGTGTCTCGCCCCTCAGCTAGCAATGGCGTACACGGGCCCACGCCCAGAGGCGTACCCACCCAGCACCAAGGGGTGGGAAGCATGCGATTCGGCCAGGATGAGGAGGCCGTCACCTCCTCGAGAACTCCCCCTGTAGCCAGTAGAAAGCCACCTATCGTGGCCCTCGATGTGCTCACCAAGGCTATGCCTGCTGTACCTGTCTTGGTTGCTACATCGTCTCCACCTGAATTCTTCGGTGAAGATAGATCGATGGGCAGAGCCTTCGACGGGATAAAAGCACGAGGGGCAGCGACAGGCGCCGCAACTGATGCCCCTAGCCAGCCTCCTCCCTAGGGGCTCCCCCGGAGCCCAACACTAGGGTATTGCTCAGGAAGGAAATGAGAGATTCCAAGGAGCCAGGCGAGGTGTCATCTGTCGCAAGCCCTTTTCCCTTGCCAGGGTGGCGAGAGGTGCCCCCGGCCCTAGAAGGTGCTGCCAAGGGTGAGCGGTGAGGTCTCTTGAGCCCCCACGGATTCACAAGATGGAAGCAAGTCCTTCATGGCCTCACGAGGGTGTTTCGGCCCCCACCTAGACTCACCTTCATCATCGAGGGGAGGACGAGCAGGCATGGGCATATTCAGCATCTCACATGCCCGGTTGCGCTGGCCCCCGTGATCAAGTCCTCCACGGCACCACGCTCTACCTTTGTCTCGCGCCTAAGTATAGCCACCGTCGCCCTCTCCGCCTGTGGGAGCGTCAAGCCTACACGACTGAATAAGAAGTTAGAGGAGGACCATAAACCATACATGCATAACACATAAAGAGGTGGGAGCTTACATTACGACTTGATGAAGCTTGGAAGGCTCGATGTCCCCGATGCCTCACCTTCTGTGAAGGACAAGTTCTAGCCCTAGCTGAGGAGGGCAATCCTCAACATGCAATACTCCTTAATGAGGTCACGCATGCTGAACCTTGAGGCAAGCCCCTACAGAAGGTGTCGATGGGCCTTGTCTGTCGCGCCCAAAGAAGGTAAGAACTGCATTGAGCAATCCACCAATGACTTCTTGCCCGTATTGACAAGGTTGGATCCTTGAGCGGGATAGTAGAACCACAAGTCTCTCCATGACTCCCACTTAGCCTTATGAGCCTTGGCGGAAACTTAAATTTCTATCGGCTGCTCCAGAGCTAGAGGGCTATCACCTCGTATGAGGAGCGCACGTTCTCGAAAACGTACACCATCATGAGTGAGGTGTAGTGGAGGAAGCAGAACAGCTCAACCAAAGGGCGCTTCACACCCAAATTGTGCAGTGCCCACTTATACATTGTGAGGCGAACGAAGGAGCTTGGGTTGAGGTGGCAGACCTCAAGGTCGAAGATGTTCGCACATCTTTCAGTAGCTTGACCGGGGGAATACGGAGCCTGGCCTCAAATTGAGCGGTGAAGACGACAAGCATTCCTGGTCATAGCACGGGGTGAACTTATTAGGCTTGGGCAGGACGTCCAGGTTGGCATCCTCGATTTTACCCTGCTTCACCAGCTGTGCCAGGAGGTCTTTCGTCATACCAAATGGGCCCAAGTGGCATGAGAATCGGAGAGTCTTTTCTGGAGTCCCCTTCCTCGTGCCGTGCTTCCGGGAGGCGGAAGGTTCGCCCCTCTTGTCGGAAGAGCCGGTGGTCACCATGGTCTTCTTTGCGATCATTGCGTCGAAGGCCGAAGTGGTGGGGAGACGAGTCTTTCGCAGCAGAAGGCACCCGGGGAAGGTGACCCCGGCCCTTGTCTTCGGTGGCGGAGGAGACCGGGGAAGGTGACCCCGACCTTCGGCAACGGCAACGGCGAGACGCTCCGGGGGTGACCAGGCGGAGACATTCCTGGGCCGATCGGGGGGAAGCATAGCCGGGGACAGTCAGGGAGAGACACTCCTGGGGAGGCCGGTGAGCAGTTTCATAGTTTCAAACAAAAATGATCATTTTCTAATTGATACAATTTTCCTTCTTTATGACAAATTTTGTTATATAGACTTACACATTTGATAAAAAAATTTTCCATAAAATATTATGCTTTCCGAAATTTGGTGCTATCATGATTCTATGATGTAATCTTATGATTTAATCCCGTTGAACAAGGTAGAGTGTGGGGTGGGGGAGAGAGAAAGGGGTCAGCGGGTTACATTCGTGCCTTGCAACTTCCACATGTAGCCATGACCGAGCTCAGGGTGGTGTATGTGCCTGTCCATCATGCTGAAGGAGACGACTGCCTCTAGATCAGACAAGGATGAGCTGGCGAGTCAAGGCTAGCAACCACATGCACTTGGTGATGGCGACTAGATCCAATGGGATCTTGACCTCCGCCATCCAGATCCGACTGGATCTAGGCACTACCTACCCTTCGAGCGGCGAGCGGCGGCGGGAGCTTCACAGGGCAGCAGACGCAGCAGCGATATGGGAGAGAGTGGCTGGGAGTGGTGGTAGGGCAATGAGAGGGATGTTGGGGAAGGGAATGACATGATGGAGTTGTAGGGGAGAGAGATGAAGGTAGGGATAAAAAAGAAAAGGGTCTCTAATATGTGGGCCAAGGTGGTTTTGCATAAAAGTACAATTGGAGGGGCTGAAACAAAAAACTTAAAGGGGCTTCAAAACCACCATACCTTGTGAAACATATTTATGTAGGGTGACTTGAGTTGATATGGAGCACACTGTGTCTCCTTGTAGCTACTATGCATTGTACATGCCCTAAATAGCTAGTCTTAAAAACATAGAAAAGAAAGATGTAACTTTCTGTGTTTTCTAACTAATTTAATTGACATAATTAGCATTAATAATAACAATTAAGCTGCTGAATTAATAGTAGGTATGCAATCCTCTAGTTTGATTATCACCATGGGATTTCAAATTAATCACTACAATTAAATAAACTAACATATCATATTGCAAATCAAAAGTTAATTATCCATTATCATTAATGCACAGTTTACAATAGAGAGAAATCAATTACAAAGAGGAAATCATTTCTTACATTCTCGGTTACATTCGGGTCAAAAAGAGAATATAAATTACATTCGGATTAATACATTTTTTCCTCTATACATCAGAAGAAAAAGGCAAAGTTACATGTATACCATTTCATATAGTAGAATCAAACTTCGAACTAACACCGCACCACTATTTCATTTGTGAGCAAACTAGTATTAAAATGCCAAAAAAGACCAAACAAATGAAATTAAGCAAATTAAAGAAAGAGAAAGAGATTGCCATCAGAGCCCTAGAGGGTAATTTTGGGCAAGGTAGTTCGTTCACAGAGATACCTGACCATCTGGGGGCCAGTCGGCACCTCTCAGAACCATATGGTCATCACTCGGCATTAAACAAACCTGAAGTATATACAAAAGACCATGGAAACCAGCCAACCACCCAAAATATCGGTATGCAGTCCACACGGCCACAGTAAGGGACAGCAAGGCATTCGAGATGGCACAGCATAGCAAAGAAATAAAGCCATGCCAAGCCAGCCTAGAAGAGAAGAGAGAGGAAACACTGAGCATGGCACCAGTGGAACCCTAGCTCTTTCTTCCCTTTTTCCATCCAAAATCCAATACCACACAACCACATTCCATTGGCCACCACAAGGCAAGAACCAAGGCCAGCCGACCAGGAGCAAGGAGCTAGGCAGTAGGACAATCAAGCCATAGGAGGAGAAGGCCATTTCCCTACCAGCAGCACCTGCATAGCCTACCAAGAAAGCGACCACTGAGAACACGCTTCCACTCTTTCCCAAAGCAACTTGATAATCAACTAACAAAGGTAGCCCACAAACCTATTCCTAGTAATAGCACCACTTTCTTAACATTAAACCTTGTATGCCCCGTATTCAATAAGCAATCATCTGAATATCTCATAGCATCACAAGGGCACCATGTAATCACCACAGAGAGTACCAGCCAAAGGTAGAGGAATAGAGAAGAGGACACAAATTACCGAGAAGGCAAGCCACTATAGTATAGGGCGAACTACGCGCACCCGACAGCCATCCCATGCTCCCCCGGCGCATGGCATGACCTCAAGCCCTACCGTAGTCACCAAACCACCACTCTCAATTGAGTTTAGAAAATCAAAAATAGCAAATTAAAATTTAAGAGGAACTCAAGTAAATCGAGAAGGGGAGGGGGTAGGAGAGGTGAGTCAGATTAGAGAGGGAAGGGGGAAGAGACAGCTTGGGAACCAGTGGTGAGTAGCCCAACCATAGGACCAACCTAGGGTTTCCAGTGATGGCACGTAGAGCTCAGGCAGCGAGGAGTCGGGGTCCATATGGGACCAGAGAAGTTGGCGTAGAGGGGAGTCGATGGTGCTAGAAAAGAGGACGACCGAGGAGAGGTACCGGCGGCGAAGACACCATTAGGTGACGCGAGGGCGGTGGAGCCACGGCCTAAAATCGAGCCAAGAGGAGGAGATGCAGGGCCAGAGCCAGAGGCAAAGGCGCCATGGCCAGGGGAGGGACCAAGGCGGCGTGGCGCCAAGGGCAGGAGGCTAGGATCTAGATCAGAAGGGGAGGAGAGGTAGCTAGGTGAGGAGAAGGAGAACGGGAAAGGGGATAAGGCCAAGGGCCGAGAGGCCCATGGGTCAGCTGAAATAGAAAGGAGGAGGAGAAAAAAAGAGAAATAAAGGAGAAATAAAAAGAAAGAAAGAAAGTAGGCTAAAATAAAATTGTGCAAGCTAAATTCTGCTAAATTTATGAATTCTTGCTAAAAGAGGTAAATTGTAGAAATATTGCCAAACAATTTTTCTTCGTAATTAAATTAATTAATTAGATGTACCAAAAACTACATAATTAAATCTTAGTCGCATAAAAAATAGAAATTCTTGTGAGAGCTATCCGAGACCTTCACATAAACCTTCCTTGTCAACTTAGTATTCTAGGGTTCCTACGCAATTAAATGACATTAGTCAAAACATGCCAATTGTTATATGACAATTAAAATAAATAAGACCCCAGGAATCTGTTAATAAGCAAAATGAAAATTTAGAAATTACACAGAAACACTTTAATATAATTCACTTAATTATTTATGCCATATTATCTCCTCGACACCATATATTAAATCATACTACCCGTATAATTTGCAGGCGAGGTACCAGGTCTTCAGAATGAATTATATTAGGGTAACATGGAGACCCAGAGCTTTCTTTTAAACTTAGGCAAGCATTTCTTTGAACAATTGTTCAGATTATATTCAATAAAACAAGTATTTTCTTATTAATTTAATATCACTTCGCATAGAAATGAAAAATCTTTAAATCAAAGAAAGGTTATGAGAAAGAAGAGAAAAGATATAGACAGCAACTGATGAAGCAGTTGGCCACTTAGGCTAATTAAGAAGATGGGCGGAGGTTGCCTTGGCAGGTGACAGAGAGGTAGGTTTGGGACCTCTACATAAAAATAAAATGTAAGGAATTACAAACTTCATCCGGGTGAACAGACCATACTAAAATGTATCAACCAATATTTCATTTGAGGACAGACATAATTAGTAATGCTATCAAGGTTTTGTCTGGGTAGGTATTATTTAGGGGAGGAACCCAGAGCCGATAGAGAGCTAAGAGTGAGGGATCCACAGCCGCAAGAACTCAGAACTGGTACATAGGCCAGAAGTGGAGGATGCGGATAACAAGAACCCAGGACTAGTCAGATACCAGAAGCAGGGTACGCAAAGGTAATATATTACGCAATGGGTTGGGTTATTGTTAGACCGCACCATCCAACAGCTATATTGCTATTGATAGGCGTTGGGTGGGGGTGCGAGACCACCCTAGGCTATTGATCTCTAGGGTATTATTAGTTCTGAACTAGGGTACAACATATCCCTAGTTGTCAAGTACCCTACTTGTATTATTAGTGTATTATATTTATCTTCTTATCTCTTGTATAATTAAAGTTCTGAACTAGGCTTTCTTTTCTAGTATTGCAATAACGATACATACAAACCCTAACCTGACCCGTCACTAAAATAAGAGTGAAAAGGAAACCAAAGGACAAAAACATGAAAGAAAATCCAGTGGAGGAGAGCCTTAACTAAGGATCTTTTCATCCACCGTTGATCTCGCATGGATCTCACAAAATCAACGATGGATGAGGAAGGGACCTTACCTGATGCCCTATCCATAGAAAAGCTCTTCCAAAGACATGTGCTCTACACTCCTCATTTTGAGCGTGCAATGGACACGTCGCAGATTCTTATGCCCACAGCATTACTCTCTCTCTCTCTCGCTCGCTCGTTCTCATACACACACAAACTATTCTCCTCTTCCTCTCCAAAATGAACACTATAAAGGGCCTCACACCCTGCACTCAAAAACCACACACAACCAAACACGATCGCCTACTAATCCAGCGTGCATATATAATACTTAAAACTAGCTCTAGCTAAATCATTCACTCACTCAAGAAGACAAGAACTTTAAGAAGGCGGCGATCGATGGAGAGGGTGACGAGGTTGTCGTCGGAGAGGGCGGTGGTGATCTTCACGTTGAGCACGTGCCCGATGTGCCACACGGTGGCGAGCCTCTTCTCCGACCTCGGCGTGAGCGCGGCGGTGCACGAGCTGGACAAGGACCCCCGCGGCCGCGAGATGGAGCGGGACCTCGCCCGCCGCCTCGGCCGCGCGCCGCCCGTCCCCGCCGTCTTCATCGGCGGCAAGCTCGTCGGCTCCACCGACAGGGTCATGTCGCTGCACCTCGGCGGCAAGCTCGTGCCCATGCTCAAGGCCGCAGGGGCCATATGGCTCTGAGAACATCAACCCTACCTTCACAAATTTGCACCTTGCATGCATGTGCATGCGTAAAAAGAACGTACATATACGTACATATGTACGTGGTACTACTGTGAGTGTGAGCGACGTAGTACGTACAAAGATTAAAAGGACGACGATATATATATACGGGCCGGGGTACGCGAGGCACTCTAGTCTTGACCGTTGGATCGGTGACGGACGGCTCTAGCCGGATGGCTAAGTGACTGGACCAGGTCCTCACGTCAGATCGATCTCCCCCCAAGAGTACGAGAGTCTTTGTTCCGCCGCTAGCGAGCGGTAATTATGGAAGGATGAACCCATGAGTCTTTGGACGTAAAATGGGCTTTATTTTCCTGAATTTTCTACCGTTTTTCAATGAGAGGCGTATCATATATCTAGCTTGCACTTATTTTGTGATTTTACGCTGGATCCGTGTCGAGATTATTTATCTTATAAATCAATGTTTGAATTAATTAGTTATTCCTAACGGCCGGAGACTACTGTACGGGTTGAATCCCAAGGGTGTAGCTTGGTCTAAGCAATCTAACAACCATACATTAATTCCTTACTGCCTTCGCTCTCAAAACAAAAATGCTGTCCTAATTAATTAAAAACACGTACCATCAATATTTTAATTAAAACTTTGTAGAACACATACAGGCAATATTTTAAATCTTAATTTGTAGAGGCGAATGGAACAAGACGTCCAAGCTCAGAATCACCTTTGAAAGGCCGGAACTGTAATTAAAACAAGAGTTATATATTTGGACAGCATAAATTAATCAAGGTAGGTTCTCCATATATACCACTAGAACTTGAAGGGACATTAGATCTGTAAAATAAAGGAGGGGGCCGGGCGAGAGAGAGTAAAAGTTGAATATTTGTGGGCTTCTTTTCCGTGGTTGATACAAGGAGGCCTTCCTATGCAATGGTTCATGTAATTAGGACTCAATAGATTTCTGGTGAATGTCTTGCTAGAAGATGTGATTTCTTGGAATTGAGATCACAGTTTCTATTTTTTTTATTCTCGTATTTGATTAAGATTTAATGATAGTGCTACATTAATTAATGCTCCTTCCGTTTTTCTCTCCCAGTTTATTTCTCTGCCCATTTCCCTGAAGTTCCCTACTTACTTGCATATGCCTTCGTTTTTAGAGTACAAAGACACTCGATACACGCCACACTTATACCACCCATGTATACACACGTGTGTCCCCTACACGCGCTTCAAATTTATTAGTCATCCAAAGCCTTATGGAGTGGGTAAGCGCTTTCTCACTAAATAATACATGCAGCTTCGTTCTTTTCAGTTTATAACTTCCCTAAAATAACAAACAGATGACTAGAGGGACAGTCTTTTTGAAACGGTTTATCGGTATTCAATTTATTCACATAAATACTTGCGCTATAACAAAAACTATTAGTTACAAACATAAGTTACAACTGAAAAGAACACGCTTGTGTTAGAGGGTGACATATATCTTCACTAGTGTGACTTCGTTTGGGCTTCGGCCTCAAACAATTGTTTTCTTATTGCCTTATTGGAGTCGGCCCAATAGTGTAGACGGGCCCAAATGAAGAATAAAATCTTATGGCCCAAACGATCGAGTAGGTTAAAACTTGAAAGGCCCAGTTTGTCCTAATAACCCTCTGCTTTAGCCTTTGTATTACTTTCATTTTAGTGAACAAAAAAAATTGGCAAAAAGTATTTTCAAGGAACAAGATGGTTCTAACATGAAAGGCACAAATGTTACTGTTTGTCAAATAAACCGTCTTTTCAGTCGGCAGGAGCTAGCCAAACAAGGGACACACACATAATCAAATCGATAATTATGTTCGACATCAGTTGGTCTCAATCTTGTGCTTTGTCACTAACCATCACTTGAAACCCACACTGTAAGTTGTCAAAGAAAAACATATATTGTAAAGACATATCATGCCATTTTGCCGGCATGCATGCATTGACAATGTGGCCGAATTAGAAGCTTCTATCCAAGCAATATATATGGAGTGGTCCAAGGATGCCCAAAGCAAGTGAGGTAGCATGCAGCTAGTACTATTTGCTCACAGGTAACATGCAACCAACGACCTAAACTTGGAGACCATGTGAGTTGGAACTTTGGAAGTACATATATTTGGGATGCTTCAAATGAGAGAAATTCATTATTGCCGGCAAATGGCAATGCATTGCCGTGCTCGTGCTCAGACGAGCCAACAAACACCTAAATTTGGAGGAGACCTACACATGTCAATGCACGCGTGATCCGTCGACCTACCGGACGGCACATCTGGGCCGTCCGTTGTTTGATCGACGGTGGTGTGAGGTGGATAGGCACTGCACGGCATCGTCGGCACCAGATAATTTGTCCTTGGCTACAGTGCTAGCCATGTTTGGCGGCTCTGGCCCATGCATGCATGCATGCATGCCGTCATGGCTCATGGCATCCTCTGTGGCCACGTGATATATGGTTGTCTGTGTGGGACAGAGCCTTTATATTGGTGGCTGGCCTGTTTTGTTGAGATCTAGTTTTACTGTAGAAAAGGAGGTGCCAAATTATTAGTTTGATGACACTATTGCTATGAAATTATCCATATACTCTCTGATCATTTATAGCATGTTTTATTTCACCTCAAGGTTAATTGTATGCTTTTCCTTCTAAAGAATTAAATAAATCAAAACTTAAATGTGTAGCATATTGACTTTAATTTGATTTTCCAAAGAAATAACGCAGAAGATAAATACGTAGACCATAAATGTCCTTTTAAACATGTGAATCATGAAAAATTGAATAGAGCATTAATGCGAATCTAGCTAACAAGCTATGAGTAATTATACCAGGACCGTTTTTGGGTCCACATCTACCTCACTCATCTAACATTCTAAGTTAGTTACTATCCTATTGAAATCACTCTCCTTGCTTAAAAGAAAATCTATTAATTAACATGTCGGCCCCGTTAGCACCCCCATGTGCTCCGTTTTCACCCCACCAGCCCACCACCGCACTATGGCGCCGTTAGGAGCTTCGCCTCTGCCCCATCAACGCTACCACGTGTTCTGCCTCCGTCTCGACGACGCTGCCATGAGCTGCGGCTCTGTCACAGCCCGGGCCTCCACCTCCCCACCATCTCCTCTGTGTCGGTTTCCTACACTAGATCCGAGGGCCTTCACACCAGATCCGACGAGGGCAAAACCGGATTCGTCGTCCAGACGGTCTAGGAGGCCATGGAGAGAACATATTAGGCGGCAATGATATCAATATTTGTTGTGTTTTTTATTTCTTCTTGCAACTTGTTGAAACGGGGGCACAATCGAGTCAGCCAAAAGCTCCAGCTGAATCAAGCACCTCCCACTTTTAACCGTTTCTACTTCTAACCGCTATTATTCTACAGCTAAAAGCTCCACCCGTTTCAAACGTCCCCAGCATCTAAGTTTTTTTTAGGAACAACTAATATCTCTGTTAAGCATTCTTTTATGATACTTTGTCGAAAATCCCAATTTGTTTCTGGCTACTATACTAACTAGATCGTCGTGTTTTATGTTGTTTGTCACGAAACTTTAGACAACGTAACGTAAACCTAGTTGTTCCTCTCATGCCTCTCCTCCGAATCTCCAATGCTAAACTTTACCCGGTACTATAATCTAGTTAATTGTAGTACTCTACACATGTTCATACCAAAAAACAGAGAGTATTATTTCCGGCTCATCTTCACCCAACTGGCCAACTCGCTTGGACTCTATGATCCGTGGCATCGATCTACGATCGGACGGTCCGAAGAGCCTGCAGCTTCTTGGACGAACTGCAGAACAGTGGTCGCAAAAGCGAAGAGAGATCAGAAATCAACATGACACAGACAGGGAAAAAAAGGCATATCTGGCGTTCGAAATAGCGTTGGTTTTTGCCTTTCTTATTATAGCTAATTTATTTTTTACTGTAACTGAGTTAGCTTATTTGACATAATTAAATTCTTTTAAAAAATAAAAAAATATATTAGCTTATCACGAACAATGCAAAGGAATACATGAAAAAAAGAAAAAGACAAAAAAGTCCAAAAAAATAGAAAAAGATGAAATTACTAAACAGTGAAAAAAAACAGAAACTTAAAATAAAAACTAGTTTTAAGTTAGAATAAACGGCGCTATAAAGTAAAAAAAAAAAGCACAGCCGGTGAAAAGTGGACTGGACTGGCTGGTGACGTCAGAAACCCAGCCGGTGAAAAGTTCACCTGTTCTTTCTGAATCCAAGGAGAAAAAGCTGCTGCCAGTGCCGCTATAGATCACACCTTTCTACAACCTTTTCCAGCTCCTCGCAGAGTCACACTGCTGAGAGAGCAGAGCAGCTAGCGGCTACCCCGGAGCCGTTTCCCCTCGGACGTTGCCAGCGGCGGCACACTTGCACTGAACTGAACTGCTGCTTTCTTGGTGGTATACCACCCCGACTGCTGATTTTGCTGTAATTCCTCGTGCTCCTCCAAGGCTCCAACCCGAGAGGTAGTAGTTCTGGTGCATGTGTTCTTCTTCCTGTCGTTCTTTGGTGATTCTCCCCTGGCATTGGTTATGCTTGTTAGTTGTTGCTTCTTGGTTTTGTGTGATCGATCCAGACGATTTTGGCAGCTTGGCTGAGCGAATTTCTTCGGTGTTTTTGCAAGAAAAGCTACCTGCATTTCTATGCCTTCTCTCTCGTTGATATTTGTGCTTCTTCTTGGAAGGTAAAAACGAAGTTATTGTGGCAGTTCTTGCTGTTTCTCCCAAAACAAGAGGCGGCTTTTCTTGATTCTTCTTCTTCTTCTGTTCTTACCAATTTCTTCTGTTTATTGGTCTCTCATGAATGCCCCCCCCCCCCCCCCCTTTGTGATTTATTTTCCTTGCTACAAATCTTAAAGGAATGCCCGGATTTTTCTCCTTTTAATGGTCTTCTTCCCCTGATTTCCGCCATGATTTGGTGTACGCAAGCCCACTACTCCACTAACCCAATTTACTTTTTTTTTTTACTAATTTTTTGCATTGACCAGTGTGTAGGTGAGAGGATAATGTGCAGTACGGTGGTTGGGTCTTGAGAAGAATCGGAGAGAAATTAAGCGCAACGCCGAATATGTTTGGTTTCTCGCGGCGCCGGATGAAGCTTGGAAGGTGGAAATTGCACTGCAGATTTCATCAATCTAGTGCCCTTGTTCCATAGTACTTATATTTTCTTAGTACTTGCTGTGATGGGATCATGGAAAAGTACCGATAGTCGAAGCTTATTCATGACAGATGCGGTTTCTTGTGTGCTTTCTGATGTTAAAAATCAGTACAGCTTTTATTTTCGCAATTAATTTAGCCCCTTCACCTAATTTGATTCATTAACAGTTGCTCATTTTGGTTGCTTTAATGGATTTACATGTGGTCGTGGACGATTCTGGTACTGTTACTATGTTCAGGCAAGTAATGTTTGTTGATAAAAACTGGTGTAATGTAATCTAAACTTGTGGATCCGTTTAGGTTTATGAAGCCCAGTTAGCCTATACATTGTTTAGTAGGTCGCTGCTTCGATTAAAATCAAATTTCCTAGTTACATTTGGGTGCTGAATATTCCTGCTTTAGTTAGTCCTATTCGGCATTCGTTTTGCTTGCTCTCTTATTTGCCATGATTGTATTTTTTTTCCTAGAATAATTAGACATGATTTCCCTCACAGAGAAAAAAAGGAGTAATGATTTCATCATTTCTGCAGGTTGAATGGCCACCAGAGTGATCCGTTGCACGTATCTAGGAGCCCTGCGAGGCCTGCAAGGCACCCCAGCCTTCCCAATGTAATCCTTCGTGACAAAAGTGCTTAATATCTGGTCTTAGTGCTGTTGTATTTTTGGTTCATTTCGATGGTTAGCACTTTGGTTTGTTTCAGGGGGATGACCCGATTACAACATCAGTGAGTGGCCGTGCAGATGACCTTGCTTACTGCTGCTCGTCTGATACATTTGATCTCCATGGTCGTGCACTGGATAGCAAAGAAAATTGGGCGGTGTTGTCTACAGAGGGTGACAAACCAGCTCCTCGTTTCGCTGTAAGTAACCATCTAAATTCTTTAAGTCTAAATAGGATTGTGTTCACAGCCCTCATAAGAATGTCCATAGATCCAATTGACTTCCCTTCCATTTTGATTAAACAGCACGCAGCGGCCATTGTAGGGAGCAAGATGGTAGTGGTTGGTGGTGATTCTGGTCATCACGTGTTGGATGATACAAAGGTAATTGGGGGAATTGTGTGTTAGGAACTCTGCACGAGGCAGTATCATGTTAATCGTCAACTAACATTATAATTTTATCTTCTATATCCATCAGATACTGAATTTAGAGAAGCTTAGATGGGATTCTGCAGCTCCTAAAGTTCGTCCATCGCCAAGTGGACGTTCTTTGAAGTTGCCAGCCTGCAAAGGCCATTGTCTGGTATACTTCTTGTAGCTCACTATTGTTGGAGCGATTCTCACTAGTCAAGCTAGTTCGTAGTTCTGATTAGCTTTTCCATGTTACATGCCTACTTGTCCTTAAGTATTATTTTTGTTTGCACCCCAATGGAAGAAATATTTATACATGTGACAATAGTTGATACAAACAAGAGCCTCGCTTGCTTCTTTTGATGTACAGGTTCCGTGGGGGAATAGCGTTATTCTTGTTGGAGGTAAAAGTGAACCTGCTTCTGATCATTTATCAGGTTTGCTCATACTATTTTATTCTCTGAAACTCATGGATTTATATGCTGTCGACCTCTGCTAGATAGATTACCCATCCTGTGTTTGCTGCAGTGTGGACTTTCAATACAGAAACGGAGATTTGGTCACTTATGGATACCAAGGGTGATATCCCTGTAAGTTGTTAGGTATTGGGAGCTATGCTTTGGTCAAATATTCATGTGACCTGACATAATTGTCTTGTGGTACTGATTTTAGGCAGCTCGAAGCGGCCACACTGTGATCAGAGCAGGTGCAACACTGATACTTTTTGGTGGTGAGGACACAAAAGGAAAGAAACGGCATGACCTTCACATGTTCGATCTGAAGTCATTAACATGGCTTCCTTTGAATTATAAGTTAGTCATCCTTCCAAAACACAGAAGAATCATGTGAATAAGTAATTTACTTTGCACTTAGACTTTAGAATGTAAATTAGTGGTAGTTGCTAATAATCTATCAGTGCCCAACAGTCATATCTAGAAGCATTCGAAATTTTAGAATTTTTACTTGAGTTTAATATGCACTCATTATACTGATTTAAGCTCGTCATTGTAGAGGCTCTGGACCTTCTCCAAGATCCAATCATGTTGCTGCACTGTACGATGATAGGATCCTTTTAATTTTTGGAGGCCACTCAAAATCCAAGACCATGAATGATCTATATTCTTTAGATTTTGAGACAGTAAGTTCCATGAGGTTCCTTGATTACCTCAAAACCAATATCCTTCGGTAGGTTTTGCATGTAAATGGTTACTTAAACGTCTATCTTCTTGTCAGATGATATGGTCAAGGATAAAAACCCATGGTCCTCACCCATCACCTAAAGCAGGTTGCAGCGGAGCTCTATGTGGAACTAAGTGGTACATAGCTGGCGGTGGAAGCAAGAAAAAGCGTACGTTTCAAGCTCTCAACTTATGGGTATAGCATTTGGAAGATGAGTAGGTCAATTTCGATTTGTATGCACAAAATACATGTATTCCTAGAAGAATGTCTTGCCCTGGTTTTGTGACAGCTTCTAACTAGAAATCAAATTCTCAGGACATGCAGAAACCTGGGTGTTTGATGTTCTAGAATGTAAGTGGTCTGTTTGTGTAGTGCCCCCTAGCTCCTCGATTACTACAAAGAAAGTAAGTCATTTGATTCTTGCCTCTCTTATTGTGGAAATAAATGCAACTCCAGTTGCATTAAGTGGAACCAATACTGAAGTACGAAAATGAATATTTGAATCCATGTTTGTGTTCTTGCTCATAACAATAGAAACTAGAAAGCTTATCTTCAAAAGCAAAACTTCTTGCATATTTTCATGTCCTAAGTGCAGTTCTATTGTCTGATAATCCCACTAGTTCCCATGTTATCTCATTTTGTCTGGTTGCTGAATAAGTGAAAACAACTCATACAGGGTTTCAGCATGGTTCCTTTGTACCACAGGGACAAAATTGTTCTTGTTGCTTTTGGAGGAAACAAAAAAGATCCATCTGACAAGGTGAAAGAATCAAACTTTTAGTAAAGAGCATTTTCTTGTATCATTGTTAAGGAGTTGCATTCTCATTTTGAGCAAAAAATCATGTACTTTTCCTCATGGTCTAAAGGCTTTCAACAAACAATTTTCTCACCATTGCCATTCTGATATTTACTTCAGAACATAATTATTTCTCTCTCTAGTTCCTTAAGTACACTTGGCACTTCACTATCTGATTCCTAAATACGTATACTTGGCTCATCTATGCTCCACTTGCCAGCACTTTAATATTACTGAAACTGTTCAAATGTTAAAGTTTTGATTTCAACTTGAGATGCATCACTGAATATGTGAGATTACCTGCAGGTTGAAGTATTAGTGTTGCTGCAAAACGAGCATTCTTTTAGCTGGCGTTCTGCCCCAGATGTAGACCCTTTGCTGTATGAATATTCTCCAAACACCAAAGAGCTTGCCGATCATCTCAACAACTGTGCTCCTTTGTATACTAATAGTTCTGTAGCAAGGCATAGTCTCACTTCTAGGGTAGAACACCCACCTAGAAGGGAACCACTCTCTGAGTCATTGTTACAGCATCCAAGTTTGGGCACTTCACTCCACAGGCAGTTCCATCATGTAGAAGACTGCAGCTTAGCTCAAAAACTTCAGAAACCGATGGATGATGACAAGTATGATGATGTCGATGATTATTCTTCATGTCAAGCGAGCACTGTAAGTAATGCACATTCAAGTCACCAGACAAGCATGTACTTTGTTGCCATGCATAGCTGATTGTTTCTTACAGCCGAAAGAGCATCGGAGCAAGAGGACAGGAGCTGATACTCAGATTGACATAGCCAGAATTTTAGCCAGCAAGGAAGAAAATTCGGAGACTGAAGGATCAAGTGCAAGAAGGATAGCAAGAAGCTCTTCAGACATCAGCCATCTATACAACACAAAAGTAACAGACTTGATCAGAAGAAACGCCGCACTTGAGGACCAGCTTGCAACTGCGCTGGCAAGCAAAGACCAGGCAGAGAAGAACTTGTCTTCAATCATCAGCAGTCGGAAACAGTTGGAGAAGAGACTTGCCAATAAGGAAAAGGAAGCTGAGTTGCTAAAGGAGAAGATAGCAGGCTTAGAGTGGGCACAAGAAGAGTCGAACAACCTCTCCAACACCGTTCACGCTGACAATGTGCGCCTTGAGCGTGAAGTGGCGTTCTTGAAGGCCATCACAGATGAGACCCAAAAGGCAAGAAAAAACTTAAATATGTTCTCTTAAGCGCGATGATTTTGGTTGTATTTCTGTACTGAGTTGGTTTATCCGTGTAGGAGCTGCAATCCACTCGCAGAGTTATAGCGGGAGAGCAGTCACGGGCATTCCAGCTCCAGGTATTTGAGACCTGTTTGGTTCGTACATTGAGAAGTAGAATTGTAGAAACAAATTTCTGTTGTTTGTTTAACCAGCCTAGACTGCAGAGCACATCAGATGCTGATCCTGCTTTAATCAGGTTGAAGTGTTCCATCTCAAGCAACGACTGCAGATAGTGGAAGGAAGAGCAGGAACGCCAAGGAAACCTCATAATCCGTAGTAGGCAGAAAAGTGTGATCATATGTTTAAATCTCTGGGCTATAGTGGTTGTGGGTTTATAACATCGTCTTGTACATGAATTTTACAATGAGTGTATATGTGACAATAGGTTTTTATAAACCATTATGTTACCTGAATTGATAGAGTTGTAATTTCGATAGAAGGTCGAGATTCATAAAAAAATGCCTCATGAGATCTTGAGCCATCAAACAGAAAGATCATATTAACGATAATCCTTATACTCAAAGTTATAACTAAGAAACACATACTCAACAGACTGAGCTGATATTTTGGTGAGCTCATAAGGCTACAACAGGATAAAGCAGGTGCAGCCAAAAACACGAAGATGAGTGTACTGGGGGGGCTCGAGAGTAGAAACACTCTATAGGACTGACGCTCTTGAGTAGTGGAAGGTTGCATATTGATGAGATATGCAACCATAGAAATAGTCTCAGCTCAGAACTGTAGTGGAACATAAGAGTCAAGGAGAAGAGTGCTCAATCAGATGACGATGTTTGCGCCTTGCAACGTCATTCTGAGCATGTACACTAGGACAAGAAGATTGGTAAAGAGTGCACAGCTTAGAAAGAAATTATAAGAGTACCCTACTTAGAAAGAAACGTTCTAAAAGCATCAAAACAATATTCACCAGCAAAATCATAGCGAAAAATATGAATAGAAGACTTAAACTAAGTACGAACTATAGTTGCAAAGTTACATAGATCGTAAAAAACTAACCACAATTAGGCATAGTTAAAATCCATATAAAATAAGAATAATCATCAATAAAAAAAACACATAAACTTATGTCTACCTTTAAAGATAATAGGTGTATATCCCCATATATCTGAATGAAATAAATCAAAAGGATGAGAAGACAATGACTCACTAGAATGAAAAGGAAGTTATAGCTATTTGCCTAGCTTATAACCCTGCAAAACATGATCATGTCAATGGTAATATGTCCAAGAGCACCTTGACTAACTAATGAAGAAAGGCCAGATCCACACAAGTGACTTAAACGAAGATGCCACTATACAAAAGCTCTAGATGTCATGGCAGCAATTGGTGGTGGAGATAAAAGTGATAGGAATAACTAAAGCAGATGGAATATAGAGCTGGTCAAGGATGTAGAGACCCTAACGATCCCTACGGCACCAGTCAGTCCCAAGTACCATCCGTGTCTGTTGATCCTGAACGAAATAGGAGTGATAATCAAAACCAACTCTACAGCCAAGATCAGTGAGCTGAGCCACCAAGAGGAGTTGTATGGTAAGCTAGGGACATAATAAATAGCTAGAACAGAAAAGTTATTAGACAAAAGAGTGCTCTGATAGCTAACAGATAGAGGAGTATCATTAGCTGTCTGAATAGAGATTAGAAAAATAGGAGGTTCTACTGAAGTGAAAGATGTGAAGTCTGATGTTATGTGAAAAAGACACCAAAGTCCAGAACCTAAGAATTACCTATAGGAGATATCTAACCTAGATTGGCAAAACATGCTGAGTTGTGGGAAGCTACTGAAGAAGAGCCTGGCAGAGTTGTTGAATAGAGTCACCTCGCTGAGAACATGGCGTGCTGATCTGTCCTCCCGTAAAGGAAGGGCCTCCTTGCTCGCCTTGGATTGTCCATCCCTATGCACCTTGTTTCGCTTTTTCTACATTGCACAACTCTAGTAGTCATGCCTGAAGTTCTTATAATAGTTACATTGAACTCTAGTTGGTGCGAAACAGGAGTGAAAACAAGCACCCAAGCATGAACTGTAGTTAAAGAAGGGGCAGCAAGCATAGCCGAAATAGACTATTTTACTAACTCGCGGCAAAGATCCTCAGTACAAAGAGTTAAAAGGGCCTCAATGACAATCGTTTGAGGTGAGCGGCTCAGCAATTAAGCCCTGACAGGCTCAAACTCTAGGCAAAAATGATAGATGAAGTCATAAAGACGAAGGCGGTCACGATCTGCCTTCTGTATCTTATGACACTCCTGGCAAAGCAGAGAAGCCAACTCATCTAGCTGATGCCAGAGACTGGCCAGGGCTTTGCTTTGAGCTCATGTAGTGGAGAAGCGAAAAGAACTGAGCATTGCTGCTCTGTTGGTATCACTTGCACAAATACTCTCAGATCTGATGAGTAGAACACAAACCAATAATGTCTGGCTAGATGGAGTTATCGACGCTGACCACTAGGATGGCTCGAACACAGGCCTCATCAACACAATAGTGCTCGAAAGTGTCAATGTTATAGTAAAAGCCTCATCATTAGTAGCAACAACAACCTCTACATTCTTCTTGGCGGCCTCATCTCCTGTAGGAGGTGTAGAAGTAGGCTGCCTAGAAGGCCGAACTAACAATGGCGAATAAGATCGTGCACCAATGACATGTCTCCAAAGGCGGAGACTATTGAGCATGATATCCATGAGTGAAGACCACAAACTGTAGTTCGAACCTTTTATAGCAATCGAATAGAAACCGATCTACAAAGACGTTGGCCTGATCTAGAAGGGGGTTGGTCCCAACATCGGCAGTCAGCAGTAGCGGTGCAATCAGCTAGAGGTGGTGGCGGAGCTTGAAGGTGGTGACCAATCCGGTAGCCCTCAATGGCCTACAGCCAAAGGCAAAGGAAGGGGAGCTCGAGGGGCGAGCGCTAGTCTCCAGCATAGATGGCCTAGGTGGGGTCCTGGCGAGCAGCAGCGTCGAGAACGGACCAATGCACCTAGAAGTCGGTCCGGATTTGACGATCGACGTGGTCGGCGGCGACGAGGAGCCACAGTGAGGGCGATAGCGATCAGAGGGGGTGGCCAAATCTGGGTGGCAGTGGCCCAAGGAGGTCAGTGTTGACCAGATCTGAGTGAGGCAACCTCAGGCTAGGTGGCGGCAGCCCGATCTGAGTGAGGTGACCTTGGGTTGGGCGGCGACAGCCTTGTGGCAACCGGTGTCAACAATGGCGGTGGGATGGCAATAGAAGGAGCTATGTTAATAACCTAGCTCTGATACTATGTTATAAATATTGTGTGTGTATTCATGAGACCCAACAAGCAATATATATAGAGAATACAATGACAATATGCAAAAACCCTACACATAGAACTACATACAGAAGAGATAAGCCTACTATAACATAAGGATCTCATAATAGTGAAGTTCATATAGTCTAACCAGTAACCACAGTTACAATCTTGATTAATTGCATTTCTTTGGTGTTATTGACCCAAGCTGTCACTGATGTTCAGAAGCTTCTTTACACAGGGCTCGAGTTTAGTGCTTCACACAATTAACGGAGAAGATTTTCTGGTGTCATTTGGAGGATACAGTGGACGTTATAGTAATGAGGCATGTTGCTCCATCATCAGTTAAGCTTTCCTGATGCACATCTTTGTATTTAGCTGAATAATTCTTTTTGTCTATGTTTACGCTCTCAGGCCAAGTCTCAGACCACGTGTGCCATCTCGACAAGTAAATGAACCTGAGACAAATGGCATGGCCCCCACTGCAGTAGCAAATTCTAGCAGGGGAGTCATATTCGGAATTGAAGAACTTCAAGATGAAAAGGTAAGATCTAGATTCATTCTTCGTAATTTGGTGGGCACGGTTGCTTGATGGCACCCAAGGCCTGTTTGTTCACAATGTATGCTTTTTCTGTCATTTTCAGATTAACAAGAGAGGAGATACGAGCAAAATCTGCATGAAGAACCAGGTAGAAGAAAGACTTGAACAGGAAAAGCTGCAGAGCGACCGCCTGAAGCAGGAACTGGGTGATGTAGAGAACAGAAGCGTGGAACTTACTAAGGCAAGCTATATCATGTTTGCTTAATTGTTTGGGAAATTACTTTTTCCTTTCAGTGCTATCATTGGTGCTAAAGTGATCTCTCTACTTATGTGTCCATCTCATTGTTTGTGACCTCTGTAAATAATTACTTGGAGTATTTTCTTGTGATCGCTCATTTGAGTTATCACAATATTTAAGGATCTACTGTGCACAACTCAGAAATCTCATTCAAATCAATGTATCTCAATGGAACTGTAGGTTGCTATTGCAGCAGTATTCGGTCAAATGTTTATGCTTGAATCGGGGTCTTAAAGGTCGAGTCTCAGTGCATCAAACCTCACAGTGAAAAACATATACACATACGAGATATAACTATAACCAGGTGAAAATGAAATAGCAGGAACTGTCTGTTAGGATGCTCTCTTACTTCCGAAGAAGAAACTTACTTTATCTTTTCTGTGATCAGGTTCAATTATTGTGCTATCTGTTACGCAGGAACTGTACCTAGTCCGCGATCAACTTTCTGGAGAAGCGATGGCTTGCAAACTCGAGGTAGGCAAAGGATTGTTGGGAATTGGGAAAGGTTCAGAAACCATGCTCTAGCATTCGATGAATTGGTCAGATTAGAAAGCAGGATTTGGCACTTCTACTCTTCTTATGCCAGGCTATGAATTATTTGAGACAGCTTAGGGTGAGTTTGGCTTTATTCTCCTCTGAGGGCACATTGTTGCCTGAAATATTGAAAGAGAAACAGTTTGCAAAGCCGACTCGCCGCCTCATCGGGATCGAGCAAGTCTGACTAATTATTACTGATAACCAGTTATAACCTGCTACTCGCCATCTAGCTTATCTAATCAGTACCCTTTCTTAAAATAGACTTGGCTATTCGAATAAAGTAATTGAAAAGTGGCATATACATTTTGAACTGTTAATACGATCATTCAAATATGCTATGCTTCAACTCAAATCTGTATGTTTTCTAATTCAATGAGTTTTACATTGATAGAGCAGGCTTGAAAGTAAACTTATCCTGTATTGAATCAAGCGGCTACCATACAGGATGAGCCAGATTCACATCAAATAAATCATGAAACACACGTATGCTGCTCCCGGAATTCTACAAATCCCCAAAGAACAAAAATGCCCTTGCCGTCCTGAGATCATGCTCAGCCAAACATGTTGGGAAGAGGCCTCACAGCCATGAATGCATCAACCATCTGCACAAACAGGAAATAGTTAACTCGCTCCAAGAAATATATATTGCTGAGCATGATACGTCTTGAGCATTTTTATTAAGCATAAATGGACGGAAGTTTTGTATCCGGGTGTTTGCATATGTGCTTGGGTGCATCTACGCGCTTCCTAAGTGTGCGCGCGCGCAACAGATACTATTGTACATGAGCTGCAATGAGAACCCAACTGTGCCCCGCTCATAGTCTACTTCAGAATATACAGAAGTGTGCAAGATGACAGATCTAATGAATTGTGTACCTCCTCAGTCACTTGAGCTCTAGCTCTTTGATGTCTTGCAACCAGCTTGGATATAACCACAATAAGACACTGCTTCACTTCACCGGTCAGCATCCTTCCTTCCTTGTACTCCTGGGGTTAGTTTCAGAACATCGGTGAAATTTAGTTGGGGAATATAACTATATAAGTAAAGGAAACATATCAGATATTTTAGTGCTATATATATAGCATAACTTGTAATATTACCTTCTTTATGTGCTCAAGCTCATCATCATCTTCGAGGAAGAAGTTTAGGTACTTAATTGGGACATCCACCTGAGCACCAAAATCAACATTTACAGATTGGTTTTGTCTTTCTTAAGGGGAAAATAAAATACAGAACAGCAATATTGCAAGCGGACTATAGAAACAAAAATGCCTCACAATCTCACAAATGTTACTATGTTAGCAGTAAATATTAATATTAAAGGCTTCAATAAATGACAAACTACAAAAGAAGAGGCCTGTTCTGACTTGCATGTACTGTGGAATTGGTAGCTTTTCTTGATATATTCAAATTACTTCTTTAATTTAAGTTTTGCATTTCTAACAAATGCATGTCAGAAAATGCTGCATAATCCAGGCAATCACAGAAGGAAAAAAGAAAAGGAAAAAACTTGCTATCTGCACAAGTTTGGTGTTCAGTAGTGCTCAAGAACAATGGGGAAAAGCCTTACCTCAAGGTTAGCTCCAAGTTTTCTATGGAGCTCTATCGAGTCCTGCCCACCTGAGAAGGCATATTTATTCACCTAGAAAAGGATGGGAAAATATGATAAGCCCATGACATAACAGAACTATGAGACCTAACATTTCATGCTTGGCAGCTTGGCTCAATCCTAAGTTCCTAACCATTTCACCAAATTTAAATGGCCTAACTCAAAACATGTAATTGTTTGGCAAATATATTTTTTCAGCTCAAAAACAATGTTCATGACAAACCTTCGTCTTTATTTCTTTAGCACTATCTGTCACGTATATTGCAGAATTCGGATCACTGGCCGACATCTTCGTGTTCTCCCCCTGTAAAAAAATATAAGCAACCCGCATAAAGCAATGCCCTTGACATTAGGGCCATCAGTAATAAAAGTAACAAAAGATATGCTGAGCAAAAGACATGAAACATGGACTCAACGAATAAAGTTGGAGTCTTGTCAAGACATAGGTAAATGCAATTTGAGGAAATAGCAAGCTCAAAAATTAACTAGGAGTCAAACTGGGCCTGCATTTCTCATAGTAATAAGTGATACCGCCCTCATCCAAAAATATATATATATAATAAGTGATACCGCCCTCATCCAAAAATATATATGTAATAAGTGATACCGCCCTCATCCAAAAATATATAAAATAAGTGATATTGCCCTAATCCAAAAAAAATAGTGACTTATTTTGTTTGCCTTGGTTAACATATGCATAAATATGGGTTACACTAGTAACTTTACTGGAAAAAAATTTAGGGACAAAACTTGCCAAAAAAAAAACCTTCGTTTAAATTGAAACATTTTATCTGGAAGCAATCACTTTGCTATACAGTCCTAATTGGCTGGCATTAAAGGAATAGTTGCAGATCATCAAAGTACTGAGCATGAGATCTGCGTAAGTGCATTGTGCCTGTATGCATAAACTCATTTTTTATGACCATGTTACACTGCTATGCAATGAAGACATTAAGTTCCAAATCCATGTTCCTAAAAAAATATACCTGAAGAGCAGGGAAAAATCTTGATTCAATCAGTGATGGTTTCTGATAACCAATTCTTGGAGCAACGTCACGAGTCATCCTGAAATAAGGATCCTGGGAGAATAGAAAAAAAATGAATCAAATTAACACCTGAAACATGTAAAGAAAAACATGAATATCTGATGACAGTTCAGTATGTTTAAAGAAATTACTCAGATATACTTCCATGATAATTATCTAAAGAACAAATTTATCCATATTCTGCGTATAGAGGTAGGACACAATTCCAATTAAGTGCTGGAAAGCACCAAGAACTTACAAAGCCTTGATTCTGAATTCAGTGATGCTAGATATATTGTAAGTATGCCAACAAACAGATATACAACCAATTATGTTGGACAGTCAGGATCATTATACCAAAAAATATGTTTGTACCTGGTCTATGGCACATGGGATCAAGCACCGTAGTTGGTCATTGCCAGAGAAGAGATGGGGAAATGACGAAGGGAACGATGGAACTGCCTGCACAGGAGGAAAGCTAATCTTTCCTATGTGATCCTCTTGGCTGAATCCAAATATTCCTACAACCTGTCATTCAAGAGTAAACTATATTAGCAAAACATAATGCTTTAAGAGAAGTAAGCGAGCTCTATAATGTCCAAAATACTGTTCTTAATTAAACAGCTCTCACCTTATTATACGTCACGCATCTGGCAACTTTAACCATATTTTCGTAAAAGGCACTGTAAGAAAAAGATAGAGGGTTATTAATTTGTTATAGAATAAATAAGCTAAGAGCCTAAGACTGACCGTACACACTTCACTTGCTTAGTGAGTAGTGACAGAATAAACAAGTAATCAGTCATAAAGTGAAACATGAATGAATACTACAATTAAGAAGAGTAATCTTACCCTCCAACAAAATTAAAATCAGAGAAAATGAAAGTCCTTTCAACATCAAATCCGCATGCTATAATGTCTTTTGCATTTTCACGGGCAAGCCTTTTACTTTCCTCAACAGTCAAGTTCTTCCACAAGAACTTCTCATCATCAGTTAGCTGTATTACTAGAGGCACCTTGAAAGCATCCTGCAAATATCTGAAGAAAGATCCTGATGTTTAATCAACATTGTCCATGGTTACTTACAAAATCAGAATTTATTATGTGCTGCTGTTTCTGTGAAAGATACAACATAAATGTTCCCATCATCCTACTTAATGTTTAAAAACATGTTTAAATCCCAAATTTCGTTTTTGGCAAGGAAAAGTTAAAATGAGATATTAAAGGACAGTTTTCATTGAAAAGGCCTTTCCACAGGCCCGGCAATTCATTAGATCACTTTGCCAATTCCCCACATAAACTACTACAAGGATGAAGGATTATTTTCAGAATCGAAAACAGATAAATTTCACTAGGTCTATCTGCCTGTCTGGTAACTAATCAAGAACAATTTCCGCACGTCATCAATGGAACTAAAATGGGTAGTTGTAGCGGAAAATAAGAGCTACTCCCTTGCTGTGGCGGCAGCATTGCCCAGTTATTCAACACGGTGCATCAAGAACATAATAGAGGAGCAACAAGCGCAGGCTGGAACCAATTACGCTTACTTGGTGAACATGAAGGGGATGAGGTGGCCGAGGTGCAGCGCCTCCGACGAGGGCCCCCTCCCCGTGTAGAGGTAGAACCTCTCCCCCCTCTCGTACAGGTCCAGTATCTCGTTCAAATCCCTACAAGAAAAAGTAATTCCAACATTTCATCAGCTATTCCACCTCCATCTCCTCCTACGCCGACGAAAAAGCAAAGGCTAGGATATTTCATGAGGTTACCGGTGGGCGAAGAAGAGGCCGCGGCGGAGGAAGCGGTGCGGCGGGCGGGCGGTGAGGCGTGCGACGCGGTCGACGAGCGCGGCGTCGAGGCGCTGGCAGCCGAACTGATCAACCAGCTTGTCGTAGTCGATGCCGCCCTTCCCCGCCGACACCTCCCATGGGTTCACCACCTGCTCCGCGGCCTCCCCCTCCTTCTCAACCTCCGGCGCAACCGCCGCCATATCTAGATCTCTTACCCTCTCTCTCTCTCTATCTGGGCGCCGCCGACGAGGTCGCCGGAGATGAGATGGGAGGTGGCGGCGCGAAGGGGAGGGGATTACGAGCGGTTGAGCTTGAACTAAACCTCGGATTTGTTTCTGCTCCTCTGGCTGACGTGCGGGGCCCGATGTCAGTAGCGAGAGGCGCATCGTTACGCGGGTTTGCGTGTCGGGTAGTAGCCATCGCGCCGGACCCGACTGCAAACCCGACTAGTGTCACAGCGAGGTTTCACGTAAAGTGAAGATGATTACGCTAGCGGCCTCTAGTTACGTATTACTTCGAATACGCCAACAGAGCCAGTAATGCGCATCTCAGTGATTCTGTCTAGTGACGCCTTGATTACCACAAAGAAACCAATTAGAGGGACTTGATTATTTGCCACTTAACAGGTAGTTACCCTACAATTTGCCACGCCTTATATTGTAATTGATTATTTGCCACCTAATAACTTGAAAACTAGATTATTTGCCACCTTCGATTATTTTATTCCTTTTTCCAGCATCTGATCCCTGAACTTTCCATTTCTCCATTGCGCACCGGTTTGGACTCATTGCTTGGCCGAACTCGACCAAGACATGGGAATGGATGCAGTTCACAGGAGGGATCTTTCAAGGCAACAGCTAGCTACAAGAGTAGGCAAAAGGCTGGAATGGCCGATGAATGCACCGACCAAATAGCAACGAAATGTAGAGCCTAGCACAGCATGTGCAGAGGAAATGGAAGTGCAGGTCGATGCCAAACGCATATTGAAATGGAGAGAGGACAGAATTTCCACACTGAGAAAATAGTAACATTCAAAGCCCCAAAAGAATTAGAGCTTGAGCCGATCCTACCGCTAGCCTCTCTTTGCCCTGAGAATGCTTAATCCAAGCTTGCTTTTGCCTTTTAGCTCTCTTGAGGCTTTGGTGCCATAGTAAAGACCCAGAAAGACCACCTTGCCACCGGCCATCCTCCATAGTTTCCGACCACCCGAAGTCTAAAAATGGGTTTCCTAGCTTGTATAGAACCCAACTGTGCCCTCTATTCCCATCGGAAGCCATCTCACGTGCCGTATTTCACCGCCATTGCTAAGTCCTATTTTGCTGCTATAGTAGCACCCAGAAGAGGAATACGACGCAACAGTAACAGGTCTTGTGCCGCACAATAGCGGCCCAACGCATCAAAGTTAGCTAGGCCGAGGCTTTGGACAAGTCCAATCCCGTAGCCGATGTTCACCGACCCAATCCATTGGCATCTGTTACTGTTCTAGACCTGGTCCAATGTGAGCAGTAAAAACCTAGTACTGTTCAACCCAAATCTAACATGTTACCATTTCTAACCTAACCCATGATGAATAGTAAAAATCCATTACTATTCACCAAAAATCCAATAAACATGTATGCACCCATTTTGACTGTTTCAAACCCGTTTAAACCATTTTTAGCTTCATTTCACTATCTAGGCTTCGATAAAACCCTAACCAGCCCAAATGCTATTCTCACCCCACGTCCAGTACTATTCAGACTTGTTACTATTCACAGAAAGCCTATTAACACCTATATATCCATTTCAACCGTCTCGAGCCCATCTAATCTATTTTCAACTTTGCTCAGCCAAATCAAGCATCGCTTAAACTCTATTTGACCAAACCCATTTTCTTTATATCTTTTTTCAATTATTTTATTGTATTTTGTTCTCAGCTTGCATTCTGCAAAACAGAAACTTAATTGAACTCATTTTCCTGTGCTAATATTCGGACTCAGCGGGTTGGTTAACGAAAGAACTACAGGAACAATCGAAGTAATCAGAAACAAGCCTGAAGCCTACAAAGAAAAGACTGAAGACAGCATAAAAGGAGGGAGTCATTATAATTGATCATATTGAACCTAGTTTTCGAATGCAATTATTTGCTTTCAAATACAATTACATACTTGCCATTGTTGTTTATGTAAATTATCAAGCTACCCCATGCAGTTGATACTTCGTATTTCCTTCTTTGATAATACATTTCCCTTGTCACCATAGGATACTCATAATGGTGATTATGATATATTATGGTTGTGCCTAGATATGCTCCAATAGTAAGATTAAATATAATACAAACATTACCAACTGAAGCTTGAAATATGATAATGGTAGCGGCAACGTGGGTTACTACTAAAATAGGGAATATTTTTATAAAAATGGTGGAGACCCGGGCGAGTGGTTGGTTTGAGACTGGTATAGAAATTACCAAGGTCTAAATTGTTGGTTTGTCTCGCTTGAGTCAATTAAAGACTGAATCCATGTGTGCTCACTTCTACACTCAATCGTGCAACCACAAATTGGTATTGGATAAACCTAGCCAACTAATTTACTTAGTTTCGGTGTGGACTCCTACACCAGTGTAACAAGTTGGGGATGCCACGTGTGGTCCTTTCTTGGATAAAAGTGATGGGAGTGAACCTATAGAGGTTATTGCTCGGAAGAGACCCAAAAGGTTCTTTCCCTTACATGGAGTGCGCACTCGACGATAGAGATGGTTACCCTAATAACGGGGGTACATTAGCACTGAAGGGTTCATACATCCGAAGTGGGGGGATTATGATTTCTCAGTCGCACGCCTATGAAAACATGTAATAATCAACATTATAAAACAATTATATCTTGTGAGTAAAATTGTATTCCTCTGCATAGTGTTATAATCTATTCGAATAGCCGTAGTTTCGGTCATAAACAAAGTATGAAAATTCTACAATATGTAGTTTTCATAAAATGGTTCTTGTTAAAGAGGGTTATGGCCCTGATATGGTAGTATGGTAAAAGATGTGGACTGAAGTCCATGGACTGAACATGGTAAGTAATTGTGAGAAAAGTTACTCCCATAAAGTCAATTGATTTTGGATATTTGTATTTTAGTTAAAAATTGTTAAGTCATAGGTTTAGAAACTAATTATGATATGATATTGGCAAATTGGTTTCACGCAAAAGAAACATAATACCATTCTTTGGTTAAGTCTTATATATAGATAATAGCCCTATAAATACATTCTACTGTAGGGTTATTCAATGTTGCAACAATGCGACGCGAGCTGCACGTTTGAGCAGCAGCAGGATGGCAACATCTGACTCCATGTTACTGTGCCTCCTCGCTGTTGAGTTGAATGGTTGAATAGACTTGTATGAACATTGAATTTATGAATTTTTACACTATACAACTTTCTCGCTGCATCTGTTTTGTGTAATTTATCGGCTTGAGGATTTGTTCAAGATTTGCTGCTGAACAGGCACCAACTACTCTTGGACTGCAAGGGTTGTCTCCAAGGGTCAAAGACTCCCTATTTTTTGTCGTGAAACATCTAACACGAAGGAAGATATTTCTATACTTTTTCTTATTAGTAATTTATGTAATTTTTAAAATATGATAAATAGTAAATAGATATTACTTATCTTTTCATAGACTTTAAAATTAGTGTTACTCTTGTTAAAAAGTAAAACATAGATACATTCTTCTACATGAAGTCCTACACTTAGTGTTACCTCAGTAAAAATGGATAGATTGGGACTTCTTTCCAAACTTACTTGACAATTGACATGAATACTTGATCCACTTTTTTGGGACGATATATAAAGCTTTCGCCGTGGAGATAGCTCGTTTTATACTTTTGTCTGCCTTTTAGTGATTTAAATTAAATAAAGTGCTTTGCGTTATTGTAGTATGTGTAATAAACTAAAACCAACCAAATGTCACAAGGAGCGCATCTGGTGTAGTGGTATCATAGTACCCTCCCACGGTACTGACCGGGGTTCGATTCCCCGGATGCGCATCTCATTTGGTTTTTTCCCCTCTTTGCTTTCCTTCTTAAAATAAATGTAGCATTTTAGTTAATCCTAGGGGAACTATAAATTATTTTTTCTTCATATAATGTAAAGCATTTTAGTTAATCATAGGGAAAATAATGGTTATTTCTTTTACTTCCTATAAGCATTTCGGCTAATCATCTGAAAACTAAAAAGAAAAAAGGTAAAGCAATGCACCCATGCCTCCAAATGTTTGGGTTTACCTTTGGGATCCAGTCATTTCCCGTTATATCGTTATTTACAAATTTTACTACTCCCACTTGTGCCATAGGTTTATATACTCCACTTGGCTGCTGCCTAGCAATCTTTCATCCACGCAGTAGTGAATCCAGGACTAAATCTTAGGTTTGACGCGAAACTGTAGCCTCGCCGGGTGCTGCCTCCTCGCCAGGGGCCACGCACTGGTAGCATTTAGTCGTTTGACCCTCGCTCGATGGCTCGAGCATGGCCCATTGTCTTAGCCATGAATTCAACATACCAGAGTAAACTGTTTTATATATATAAGAAGGTTTTTTTCTACACCTAAATATAATTACATCCTATGTCGTGTGTGTGTGTCTATATATATATATATATATATATATATATATATATATATATATATATATATATATATATATATATATATATATATATATATATATAATTTCTACAATAGAAGCATCGTAAATAAAATAAGGATTTGATCATACCCGCTTGTCATATGCACGTAAAAGGTTAAAAACTAGAAATATTTTTAAAATTTCGAGGGAACTATGACCCCATTATTTTTGGATGCCGGCCGACAATTCACAAGCCAACAAATTTGCCATAAGGTCATCCAAACGCATGTTAGGTATGAACTTTTATTGGTCTAAAAAAAGTATGAACGTTTGTTTTAAAAAAAGATGCAAGTACAAAATACAAATACCTTTTTATAAAATTTTCAATAAACTCACAATGACAAGCGGGCCCGTGAGACGATCCCATTCAATACACGAATAATCATAAGAGCTTCGTGAAATGTTTTGTTCGTATGCGCAGCAATGCAGCATCTCTTAAAATTATTTTTTATACATGGAATAACTCTACTCTCGAGGCGCCTGTGAAAACAATTAGCAGAACTGGCAGTTTGCTGGACATTCTCAGGGTTGCTGGCACTCAAGCTGGAGACGCAGCTGGTGGTTTTCAAGGTAGACGCACGTCATAACTTACACCCTATTTGTACCGCCAGGGACGGATGCACAATCTCCATTGGGGGAGGGGGGCATACTCATCGCGTGAATTTTAATTCTTGTTGTTTAGAGTCGAAACTTACATAGTGTGTGCTTTCATATATTAAAAACTATAACTATTTAAAAGAAAGAAGATTTAAATATGTTAATAAATAAGGGAAGGAAAAAAACATATAAGACATTGACAAAACAAGACACTCTAAAAAAATGTAAATTGAAGTTGATACGACAAAGTGAACAAAATAGCACAGACTACTTGAACCGATTGAGTGTGTGCCACTAGCTGGTTTAGCCCCAAGCTAAAATCAACCCAAATCCCAAGCGTCCAAACTAGCACCAGTCTAAAGCCAACCAAGTAAACAATGCCAGGTCCAAATGACGCCTTATCTACCTTCTCCTACTTCCCAGCTGACACAATCTTTAGGGGATGTTCGGAATAGCGATGACTTTTAGTTTTTACTGAAATTTTACTGTAGCTGGCTTATTTTTTTACTGTAGCTGAGTTAGCTTATTGGGTATAATTAAATTTTAAAAAATATAAAAATAAAAACGGCACTCTAATTTAGAGCGAACGATGCAAAGGAATACGGAAAAAAACAAAACTAAAAAATACCAAAAAAACAAAAAAAATTACTACAAAACAAAATATGAACAATACTTGAGAAGCTACACAGTACAAAAGCTAACGCTGAACGTCTAGAAAAAAGCGTTTCTGAGCGCACCTAGTGAGTTGGTCCTTTTGTTTGCAGTGATGACAGGATCAGTGCCAAAGTTGCCGCCATCTAGGAGCACATCGGCTACTTCTTGCTTGTGCCTGTGTGTGTTAAAATTAGTTGATGTTATAAATCTTAGAATGCATTATTATCTACTACATTATTGATAGGTGTGTTGATAAATACACGTATACTCCTGCGTTATTTTTATTTTAGATTTGTCACTGTATATCACCAAACATATATACATATGTTCATATCTTTTAATACATGTTTAAAAATTTTGCAAAGATACGGGGCTTACGGAACACAAATACGTGCTTATCTATTTGTTTGGTGGGTCTGCAACAGCAAACAAAGTATTTGAGGCGCCAAAACAAATTGTAACCAAATGGGGGGAATAGACTTACGCGCCAAAAAAAACAGAGAGAACACTGCTTCGTGAGTAAGTAAAAGAGACTGTAGCAGTAGTAAGTTATGCGAATACTTCGTGTTGTTTTGGATACTCTCAACTTTGGTTATTTATATCATTTGGAATATTTAATTCAAACTTATAAAAACAATGCGTGTAGATTTATTTTAAAGAGTGTTCCTATAATATCATAATTTTATTAGATTTTATAAATATGTTATAATAGAAAAATGATTAAAATTATGTTTTTGAAAACGTGTAATGTTCAAAAGATGTTCATAGGTTATCACGGCAATAATATTTACAGATGTGTTCTTTTCAGTTGCAGCTGATGGTTTATAGTCATAGCACAAACATTTATGTGAACAAATCGATAAACCTTTCAAAAAGACTACCTCGATAAGAGATTTTAAAATAACGATAAAAAAATTATTTTGTTTGTCTATGGACGAAGATACTCCGTTCCAAGGAGGCCCTAAATGCTTCACCTAGCTAGATTGTGCGAAATCTGATATTACTTCTGGGATTCTGGACCTAGCAAAATAAAAAGGACTCCCAAGTTCCAAAAAACAAAGCTTCGAGCACAGAAGCGTGCCACTGACCTTCCAAGCGGGTGCAAGAACATGCACAGGAAAGTTGCCTCGGAGAAGATCAGAATAGTATCTTGCGTGCAAACTGTCTCCTAATAATAAAACGGGCAGCTTCACTGGTTTTGAAGGGCTCCATAACTAGCGGCTGGATTGCTGGCCGCCCAACCTTAGGGGCGCCCCCTGTATTGCCACCTGCATCCTGCCCTGCAGCTGTCTCTTGACTTATGCCTACACTAGTACACAAAAACACCTTAAAAAAGCTTTTTTAAGGCACCTAAGGGCATCTCCAATGATCTGAGTCAGCTGGCTATTTGCATGTACACATCAGCATAAATCCTATGTGGAGGAAAGAGAGTATGCAAAAAAATCGAGCCGGCTCTTCCTTAAGCACTAGGCTATAACAGAAAACGAGGTAGTCTCTATAAATGACTGTGTGTGCATGTAAGTATCAAATAGCTATCCTTATAGACAGTCCTTTGTATGCTAGCTATTTGGTTGATGATGTGGAAATCTCCTAGTTAGTTGCTAGTTAGGATCATTGGAGATGCCCTAAGAAATCTAGTTAATCCTAGCCAGGAACAGGAAGGCTGCACCTACCACTGTTTACCCACCAAATCCTCGTAACCACTTCTAGTACTCCAGTTCCTATATATTCTGCACATTCTTTGGTCTATTGGCTCTCAGACTTGTACCATTACATCCTGCTCCATACTTCTTCCATAGACCATAGTATTCTTGAAGTTCAGATTTGGACCACATTGTTATTTGTTAGAAGCCTTGGGGGAGGGCTGAAGTGCTCAAGGTGAGGGGAAGCTGCATTGCTCACATTTTTGCTTGGTATACAGTTAGCTTCAGTTCACACCTAGGCTGCGACCTAGGTGTTTGAGCTGATGTTTTTGCTGCTTACTTAGGAATTGTAGCAGATAACTGCATGAGTGATGGTGCGATGTCACCTGTGATTCTCTTGGTAGTTACTGACATGCAATTGTTGATTAAATAAAGATTCAAGACTCATGGAATCTGCTGAATCTTGAGATGCTTATGAGAAGTAGTGAGTAGGTTCTTGGTCATGATCTGTGCTGATGTTTCTTGGCGTGGCATTACTCAGGTTGCCGCGAGGAATTCAAGGTGGGCATGGAGAGTCAGGCTGAGAACGGCAATGGCGGCCCGTGGCCGGAGGCCGCGGCGGCGGCGGAGTACAAGGGCGCGGACAGCAAGAGCTCGAGCCGGCGGAGCACGCGGTTCAAGGAGGAGAACGAGTACGTCGAGATCACGCTCGACGTCAAGGGTGACGACACAGTGGCCATCCGGAGCATCAAGAACGGCGGCGACATGCCGGAGGTCGCGCTTCTGGCCCGGGGCCTCGAGCGGCCTGCGGCGGCGCCCGGCCCCGGTGGCCTGTCGTCGAGGCTGAAGGCCGTGCAGACCGAGCTGAGACGCATCACGTCGGGGAAGCGGGGCGGCGCGCCGACGCCGCCAGCGTCGGTCCACGGCGACCGGCGCTGGCTGGACAGGAGCATGACCGGCGCCGCGCACGCACTCAGGGGCCTCCAGTTCCTGAACCAGAGCGTGGTGACGCAGGGCTGGCCGGAGGTGGAGAAGCGGTTCGAGCGCCTCGCCGTCGACGGCTTCCTCCTCCGGTCACGGTTCGGCCAGTGCATTGGTGAGCTCACTACTCGCTAGCAGCTTTCTGGTTCTTGCATTTCTCTGAACAATGAAGCATTTGGTTAAAAACTGTCTGAATTTTCAGGCAGTGAGTAGCAGTACTATTATTCTCAAATGTGCTTCCAAAATTTGTGTTCTAGCAATGGCCGGATCCGAGGAATTTGCGGTGCAGATCTTCGACGCCCTTGCACGGCGAAGAGGGATTACAGCTCAGGTGCTGACTAAGGATCAGGTCCGCGAGTTCTGGGAGCAGCTGTCTGATCCAGGCTTTGATGCCAAGCTTCAAACTTTCTTTGACATGTATGTATTCAATTCATTTCAAGTCTAGATTTACATTTGGAAACATGTCTAGAGCCATATTTGACATGTCGAGTCTAAATATATATAAATAAAAATAACTGGTGAGATTCAAAGCATCTCCTTCGTTTTAAGGGTAAGAAAATCCTACAGTAATCATAAAAAGGAAAAAAAATTCTAGAAATTCTTATATTAATCGAGAGAAAAAAAGAAGCATCCCCACCACTTATTTTGATGAGGCTAGATTATAACGGTGTAGATTAATCATATATGTATATTAGATCTGTATAGCAAATATAATTGTATTTCAATAATAAACGGTAAAGTTGTATACCAAAAACAATTGTGTCGTAATATCTAGCCACATAATTACATGGGCAAATCAAAGAAAATCAAAGTTTTTGCAAGTTGTCCTAACTCTGAAAATTCTATTTAAACATGGTTTAGTTGCACATGTTGTTTCTTGTACTAAATTCGACATTGAATCTTGCGGTACCAATATGATTTGGATAGGACTTTCAGAAAGTTGAAGTTTGGGAGCGTTCGGAATAGCGATGGTTTTTGATTGAAAATTTACTATAGCTGGCTGATTTTTTACTGTAGCTGAGTTGGTTTATTATGCATAATTAAATTTAAAAATATAAAAATAAAACGGCATGCTAATCTATACAATGCAAAGAAATACGGAGAAAAAAACAAAACACAAAATACCAAAAAAAACAGAAAGCAACAAAAACGCTACAGTCATTCAAAAGCCGAGCAACTGCCAAAAGCCGTCGCTCGCAGCGACGCTGAGCGGTGCCTTTGTCGTTGTCTAAACTTGCTTGCTACTGAACTATTTGCAGGGTTGACAAGAATGCAGATGGTCAGATCACTGAAGAGGAGCTCAAAGAGGTAGGAAATGGAGTGGAAACTAGGTTACTGAATTTCTTCAGCCAAAAAGAATCTGAATTCTGAAGGCTTCTGAATTTCTTGCATTGCCAGGTCCTCACTCTGACGGCCTCCGCGAACAAGCTGTCGAAGATCCTCGAGCGCGTCGACGAGTACACCGCATTGATCATGGAAGCGCTCGACCCCGACCAACTCGGATACATCGAGGTTCACACTCGCATCCTCGTTCTACACCAATCCGTCAAAAAAATCTGTAATTATGTGTACTTACTGACACTGTTCATGGAAATCAATTCCATTTGCCTCTGAAAGATTGCAACCCTTGAGTCCCTGCTGCTGCTGCCTCCGTCCCAGGCGCCGACCAAGCTGGTGACGCACAGCTCCAACATCAGCCAACTCATCAGCCAGAAGCTGGTGCCGACGCACGACCGGAACCCGCTCCACCGCGGCCTCAGGGTGGCGCGCTACTTCATGGAGGACAACTGGAAGCGCGTCTGGGTCATGGCGCTGTGGCTGGCTATCAACGCCGGCCTCTTCACATGGAAGTTCATGGCCTACAGGCGCCACCCCACGTTCGACGTCATGGGGTACTGCGTCTGCGTCGCGAAAGGCGGCGCCGAGACCACCAAGTTCAACATGGCCGTCATCCTCCTCCCCGTCTGCCGCAACACCATCACCTGGCTCCGGTCCCGGACCAAGCTCGGCGCCGTCGTGCCGTTCAACGATAACATCAACTTCCACAAGGTACGCACGCGGCACGCTTGAATTCAATCAAACACCACTCACACTTCAGAAATCCCGTGGATATGACAGTATGGTGATCTTTCTTCTCCGGTGATCGATCAGGTTGTCGCAGCCGGTGTCGTCGTCGGGGTGGCGTTGCACGGGGTGACGCACCTGACGTGTGACTTCCCGCGCTTGCTGCACGCCAGTAATGAGGCGTACGAGCCGATGAAGCAGTACTTTGGCCAGAAGAGGATCCCGAACTACTGGTGGTTCGTCAAGGGGGTTGAGGGCATTACCGGCGTGATCATGGTCGTCCTGATGGCCGTCGCCTACACACTGGCGCACCCGTGGTTCCGGCGGAGCAAGCTGAGCGAGGGCAACCCGCTCAAGAGGCTCAGCGGGTTCAACATGTTCTGGTACTCGCACCACCTCTTCGTCATCGTGTACATCGCCTTCGTCGTCCATGGCGTGTGCCTGTACATCAACCGGACATGGTACAAGCAAACGGTAAGCCCGAAACTTCAGTTTTCGCACATCGACAGCCCGATCATAGTTCTGTTTCATGCACATTTATTGAATGTTCTCTGACAAATTTGCTGGATGTGTAATTTCAGACATGGATGTACCTTGCCATCCCCGTCCTGTTGTACGCTGGCGAGCGGATTCTCCGCGCACTGAGGTCTCACGGATTCACCACTGTAAGGATTGAGAAGGTACGAAAAAGTCTTTTCTGTACACAATCTCGCATCTCAATTTCTTTGCTGTGTGATCCAGTAATTGTGTGCTGAAATACTGAAATTATGCTCTGCTTGGTGATTGGTGAAATGTGCAGGTTGCAGTGTACCCTGGGAATGTCATTGCCATCCACATGAACAAGCCTCATGGCTTCAGGTACAAGAGCGGCCAGTACATCTACGTCAACTGCGGCGAAGTCTCGCCGTTCGAGTGGTAAGCTTGAGCACATAGAATATTCCACTCTTCATGGTTCATCGTCTCCATTTGTGCAAGAATGTCGCGTTGATATCGAATATCTGAATTCACACAATGGTATGTCTGTTGCAGGCACCCGTTCACCATCACCTCAGCTCCCGGTGACAACTACCTCAGCATGCACATCCGGTGCCGGGGCGACTGGACGTCGAGCTTCAGAGCTATCTTCTCTCAGGCAAGCAGAGCAATCGAACTATCAAATCGACGGAATTTTCGAGTTTTGCACAAGCTTCACAATTAACAATGCCGCACTTTTTGCAGATTTGCAGGCCTCCGGCTGTCGGCCAGAGCGGTCTCCTGAGGGCCGACTTCATGTCCATGGAGCACAGCGCAAGGTAGATCTGCAGTGTTGCTTTTCTTGATTTTGTTCTCTCTGAATTTTCTTCAGATTTGATGTCTGTATATGTATGATATTGAGCATTCTCTTCTTTTCGTTCTCTGAATTTATTTTGTTCAGGCTCCCGAAGCTGCTGATCGACGGGCCGTACGGCGCGCCAGCGCAGGACTACTGGAAGTACGACGTGCTCCTCCTCATCGGCCTCGGGATCGGCGCCACGCCGCTGATCAGCATCGTCAAGGACGTGCTCAACAACATCCAGGACCAGCCCAGCTGCACTAACGCGGACGTCGAGGATCAGGCCGCGGCGCCGCCATCGCCGCCGTCGTCGAGGTTCATGACGAAGCGGGTCTACTTCTACTGGTGCACGCGGGAGGAAGGCTCGTTCGAGTGGTTCCGCGGCGTGATGAACGAGGTGGCGGAGAAGGACTCCCACGGCGCGATCGAGCTGCACAACCACTGCACGAGCGTGTACGAGGAAGGGGACGCGCGGTCGGCGCTGGTGGTAATGCTGCAGGCGCTCCACCACGCCAAGAACGGCGTCGACGTCGTCTCCGGCACCCGCGTCCGCACGCACTTCGCGCGCCCAAACTGGCGCGACGTCTTCAAGCGCGTCGCCTGCAACCACCAGGGCCAGCGCGTCGGTGAGTACGGGCCTCTTTTTTTTTTCCACAGCTTATAGCTCTTCTATGTTTTCAACGATAACTAATTTTTAAATAAAATATTTTTTAAAACGATATCTACAAGTTACTTATAATAGATAATATAGCAATTTTATCTGTATCAATCAAAATCATACGAAATTTTCTCTTACTTTATACTTTCTCTCACGATTTCTCTATTAGCTGTTACTATTTATCAGCTAAAATAAAAAACCACCGACCATAACCCAAAAGAACACACCCACAATTACCGCTGCAGTTCAGTGTTATTCGTTATGGTCACTTTAGACATCCCGTACCATCTCTAATTCATATGTTTGATCGTTACTTTTCTCCTAATTATACGATAGTAAAAATTATTAAAAATACAATAACATGAAAGTATATTTCTACAATAAATCTAGTAATATCATTTCCATTTAATAAGTCCAAATACTTTTTGCGCATATCAGCGGTCCAAATTTTATAAGGTGACCAAGGGGCACTATGATTTCAAATGTTTTTTTTAAGAAATGACCATGATTTCAAACGCAAAATAGTAATCTTGAGTCTATGCGATCCCAAGTCTGTTAAGCCGAAAGGGATCTTTGCCGATACTGTAGGTTATGCTGCTTTAAGATTGATGTGCTTACATAGTTTTTTCACGCTTTTTTTTTTCAGGTGTTTTCTACTGCGGCGACCAGAAAGTGACGGCGGAGCTGCGGCGGCTGTCGCAGGACTTCTCGCACAAGACGACGACCAAGTTCGTCTTCCACAAGGAGAATTTCTGAGATGAGAGTTGCGGCGATGAGCTCGACTCTTTGCTGATGTTAACCGTTAAGCAGTATACTACTATGGGTATTGATAAATATTACTCGATTATTTTTTTTTCAAACTATCATCTAAATTTATAACCATTAAATTAGAGATTTAACGTTCACGAATTTTTTCTCTTCCAAAAAAAAATAATTCCCCAACATCACTCGATGTTTTCCCCTACTAGTATACATATGCTCAAACACGACATATATAGTAGTACATTGACTCGGGGAGTTGTAAGTTGGGAGTTTTGTGTTTTTCAGGCTTTAAAGCTCTCATAACTATCATCCGCGTGTTTATAGTCATGCGGAAGATGAATAGTACATATGTAACTTGTTTACTTATGTTCCTGACGTGTGTACAAAAAATAAGCATAAATATTTATTTAGGCCGCGCTCATTTGAGCGATCGGCGTTAGCTTCTAGCGACAAAAACACTATTTAGTACTGTAGTAATACTGTAGCACTATTGTCTTTATTCAAATTTTTTTGGGGTTTTTTAGTATTTTTGTGTTTTGTTTTTTTCTCGTATTACTCTGTATCGTCCGCTCTAGATTAGTGTGCCGTTTTTATTTTTAAATTTTTTAAAATTTAATTATATTCAATAAACCAACTCAGCTACAGTGTTTTTTCAGCCAGCTACAGTGTTTTTTCAGCAAAAACCAAAAGCCATCGCTATTCTGATCACCCCCTTAGTTTGGTTGCTTCATGTATGAAACTAGCCGTTTGTCTTTTTCTGCGGATGATTAGAGTTTGATTTTGTTCGATTTTAATCTGTTCGTATTGGCTTTAATATCTGCTAATGTCTTAACTTTTATAAATTATTTCTATCAATTATTACTATTTATCAGCTACTACTTTACGTTTTTACATGTTGTAATATACTTTGTATTTTATTATATCATAATTTCGTAAAATCGTATGATGGCCAAAATATTTTAGTGTTTTTCGTTGCATCGTCGTTTGCTTTCTTTTTTATATAATGCACTTAGTCACTACTATTTATCATATGTAGTTAAATCTATTTCTATCAGCTAATACTACTGATTTGCTATAGCCAAAAGTTATTAGTAAAAGCAAATACGTACTGGCCCTTGGGATAATTGTTATCACCTCTCTCAAGAAAAGAACGAAAGAAAGGGACCGAACGTTGGTATTAGTATCACGCCATCAAGCACGCTGGCAAAGTTTTTGCTCATGTGTAATTTCTTAGAAGCTAAGGTTGAGTTTTTTTTAGCTTATAGATTATGTCTTCTTTTTTAAAAATAAATAGGATGATTTTTTTCATCGTCGTTTTAAAACGTTAATCGGAACAACTTTTTTAAAGCGGCTTATCAGTTTATTAATATTCGGTTCGTTCATATAAACGCTCATAGTAGAGTTAAAATTCATAAGTCATAAGCTGTAATAAAAAAGAACTGACCCGGCTCAATCGGTTCTAATTGATGAACCTTTAGCGGCTAGTGAATTGGCTGAGCCTATGGTTTAATGGAATCTAAGGAGTTCCATCTAAAAAAAGCTTAACTACAATTTTATGTAAAACTCTTGCATTCCTAACGGATCCTTAAAACATTTCTTTTTCTAACTGCCCTCAAAATATTCTCTTATTCTTAGAACGGGATAATGGCACAACATTAATTCACCTTTGGCCTTAGCGTCCGACGGATATGATCCTAAAAGAAAGAAAAAGTTTCTCTTGAAGTAGCTTCTGCTTGGTTGAGTCAAAAAGCTAACGCCGGCTTAAGCCAGTATCACCGTATCCTTTTTCTTTTATCTTTTTTCGAAAAGAATAAATACAAGAGAATTTCCTCTAAACAGATTCTTGGTCTGTCCTAAGCGGCTTCTTGAATCAGCTACTCTAAACAACTCACTAAGCTCAAAAATTGTATGCACCATCTGTGTTAGTGGCTTCGCCATTCGTCGCTATATCAAAAAGTACAGTTAAAAACCATCAACCGTAGCCGTTGGTGTCGCTTTTGGTTTTTGGGCCCATATATACCACGTGGTTGTTTCTCCCCCAGTCTTGCCCAAATGGGCGGCATAACATGGCCCGGCACAGGCCCACTTCGACATGTGCCCATTCGACACAGCCTATTTAGCCCGTTAGCCTGAATGGTTACTCTGAATGAGTATAACTTATAGTTCAGCATTACAGGTAAAAAATAGGGGGAAATATAATGCACACATGGATACTCTGATAATCATCAATGTCGTCGGCGTCTTGATTGCCTTCGCTGCCATCTAGATAGAGATTGTTGAATACGTGTTCTAAATCCGTATCCACCGCGCAGTATTGAGCTCGCGCATCAGTTTGTTTCCAGTCTTTCACTGTGAGAAGTATTTCCACCAACTCACTTGTGAGTCTTGTTTTTCTCTTCAATATTCTTTCAGAAAGACCGAAAATAGACTCGAAAGAAACCGTCGAGATAGAAATGGTTAACACATCATGTGCTAATATAGATCGCACCGACTATGTTAGCTTGTGCTCGCATCATCAATCCAAAATGTTGAAGTTCTCTATATGGTGAGGCATGAGATCGCTGTTTAGAAAGATTGATAGTTTTCCATGGGCCCTAGCATAGATTGTTACAACACTTGACGATGTAGAGTTTGATAGTGTGTCGCAAGTATGACTGTGATGGTGCTTGTGGATAAAAAACAGAAAATATGACTTTATAGGATAAAAGATTTTGTACTATGAGATAAGTTGAGTTTTACTTTACCGGCATGTCCACAGCGAACTTTTGTAGACGTACACCTATCGCAATGCATTAGACCTTACCGGTGCATCGTTAATGTAATAAGAAGAATTTGGCGTATGTAGAAGAGATTGCTAATGTAGGTGTGGCTGAATAAGGAGGGTATGTTGTCTGTTTATGGAAAAATTTTGAGTTTTTTTAGTTTTCTATATTGTTAAACTCACAAATGACCACAAAATAACTATAAATTTTTAAAATTTGACCGTTACTTATGTTAAACGGGCCAAATGAGCTGTGCTCATAGTACTGTGTTGGGGCCAAATATGCCTAATGGCAACTTTTTCATGCCAAATAGACTGCCCACTAGACTATGGCCCCGCTCATTTCGGCTTTTTTCGGATTCAGCTTCTAGCTTCAGCTTTTTTTTCACTATTCACTACACTATCCACTAACTCACTCATGATTTTTCAAAACTACATGTTTTTAAGCCAAAAGCCAAAAGCCATCGCTATTCCGATCACCCCCTATACATGTCTACATGTGAAACGTGCTAAACGGGTCACTGTGCCGTATTGGGCCATGCTCATGTCGTTTCTTGCCTGGCCCGGCGTTCCTCATGCCATGGATCGTGCCTACACTAACAGGTTGTGTGCCTACTGGTAGATATGACCTATTTAGACATAACTGTGGCACTGAGCATGTTCTTTTTTTAGTTTATAGCTAAAATTTTTAAATTTTGGTTTGTTCATAAGGGAGATTAAACTTTAATATGTATTATAATTAACTTGTAAATCTTATTTTTTAAAAATATTTGTTTAAAAATTAGATACTTTAACTAAAATCAAAAACCGCAAAGTAACTGGCCCACTGTCTTCCCCATTTCATTTCCACCCCACCTATTCCGTCTTCCTCGCCCGCTCCCCTCAGCCCTCCTCCATTTCAATTTCAAATCTCTCTCTCTCTCTCTCTCTCTCACACCAGTGCCGCCTCCCTCCCCGCGAAACCCTAACCCTGGCCACCACCGCCTCCCTCCCCATGTCCGACTCCGAGACATCCCTGCCTCCTCCGGTTGCTGCGGCGGCGGGCGAGAACTCCCCGTCTCCGGCGGTGAGCACCGGCCAGCCCGTCTCTCCTTTCCCTCCGATCTCAATAGCTGCGGTTTGATTCCTGATCGTTGTTTCGTTTTTGCAGAAGAAGGAGGAGTTGCTCCCGGTCGGGGAGAAGATCTCGGTGAGGATCCGCCCCCTCGGGGAGAGACTCGCGCTTGGGGTTTATTTGCTTTCTTATTTTTACCTTTTATTTTTGAACCTACGATGAAGGGTAAACCTTGGGGTGCGCTAGGGTATTTACATTCCCTCGAACGTAGTCTTCTTTGGTTTATTTGCGGGGTAATTTCTTTTTGCGAAAAAACTCCGTTGCTATGTTTGCGTGACACTGGTGAGCATAAAAAATGGCGAACATTTTATTAAATGCAACTGGATCGCTGTGGTAGTTAGGCGTTAGTGTTTGGGATACCAGCTATGCACAGATTAGTATTGTGGTCGTAACCGTGAGCATTAACTGTTAGGGGAAGGGGATGTATTGTTGTCATGTTTTAAAAGTGATTATATGCCTTTAGTCATTACCAACGTACTGTAGTTACTTACATGCCTACATCCTATTTCCCTGAAATCCTCAAAGCCCAAGCACTACGAGAACTGCCTCCATAGTATCCGCCTCATTGTCGCACAACCCCAAATATGGTCATGGGGACAAACTCATACAATGGATGCATCATCAAAATTACAGATTAAGCTTTCTATATTTGTGAAGATTTAGTGTTCAAGGATCAAAATCTGAAGATAATGTCTTCAAGGATCAAAACCAGTTCCAGGATCAATTTTGACAAAATTAGTGTGTGGGGATGAGCATTCTACTTCTGTCTACGAGAAACATCAATGAGCCGTTACTCCTGGACCTTCCTCTGTTTGGAAACATTGATGAACGATACTAATTCTGAATAGAGGCATGAAGGACTTTGTCAACTACCTACTGCTGCTAAGAAGTGGTTACAAACATATTATATTTTACCCATATACTGTCATGCGTGCCTGTACTCTGATTTGCTTGCAGATCATTTTTATATCTAACATTATTCTGTCATTTGACTTTGACATTTTCTACTCATTTTTTTTAGAAATAACGTTTGGATTCTAAAAGAAAGAAAGAAATTAACTTTTGGTGCTTTTGAGCGACAGGAATTAAATGAATCACAGTCAGAGCTTTTGGGGAGACTTCAAGGACTCAAGGAGGTATGCTGAAATATTCTGAAGTAGTTAGCTTTATTTCTCTTTTGCGTCTTCATTTATTTGTTCATGAATGTTGAACTTCGGGAAATTAAATTCACGTACAATCGACATGAGTGTAATAACATCTTTTGTTGTATGTGCATGTTTCATTTTTCCATTTGAATAACAAGCCTCAAGGAGAGTGGGCTCATTAGAAATAGAAAATATATTGTATCTTTGTGGTGTTTATGTTTATTTGTATTACTTGCTACCTAAATTTTGGAAGGGTATGAAAGACATTGTTATATTTTCAGAGCACAGCCCACAAAAGCATAACGGGTGTGTTTGCATTTTTTTCCAATATTGGCGTGCTTGCATTTTTTTGCAAACTACTTCATTGTGTCGCTTGGAATTGTTAAGTAACTGACCTGTCGATTTAAATATCTTTTTGTTTTTTTTTAGGATTTGCAGAATTGGAGGAACAATTTAGACACCCAAGTGAAGAAATACAAATTTGTGAGTTTTTGTGCACTTCACTTGATGCTGTATGTTTATTTGTATTATGCAAATCTGAAAGCCCTGAATTCTACCTATTTTCTTTCTCTTTTGGTGGCCACAGGCTTATTGTAATTTGTATCCACACTTGGTTTTCAGAAATTAAAATAATTGTTGTATTTTGATGATTTGAGTGACAGCTTACTTTTTTTCAATCAGGTTGGGTTTGGTAGATGATTCTGTTAATTTTGAATAACAACTTGAAACTCCGTAGAGATCTGTTAGTACAGTTGAGTTATATGTTCTGTTATCTAGGAGTCCTTCAATAGGGGAGAATGAAGGAAATAATAGTATAATACCTACAGTGATCAAGTTTCTACCTTGATGATTCCATTTAGTTCTACAATTAGTTGTAAATACTAAGTACATGTGTTCCAAAAGACATGGTTCACCTTGAGCAAGGGCAAACTAATTCTATACTAACACCCATGCTATAGCCCAGTTATTGCGATTTGTATATACCAGCTTATTTATCATTCTATCTGTCCTGCAGGAACTCTCTGATATCAAAAGTGCACTCAATAGTGAAATAGAACAGCTGAGATCAGTAAGGATATGTTCCGATGTTCTGCAACAGCTTTCAAATATTCATCTCCATTTTTGCTCTTTTTACAAACTGTTTCTCCGCTTTCCCCTTCTAGGATTTCCAAGAACTGAGGACCACCCTTAAGAAGCAACAGGAAGATGTGTCAATTAGCTTGAAGAATTTGGGGGTAATTACCCTTCTACATTCATGATGGTGCAATTTATATGTTGAATCACTGCTGTGAACTTTTATGTTCAATTGTATCTAAACATTTTTCTTTCAGCTACAAGATGCTACAGAAACCGACGGGAACAAAGGAAGCGGGGAGGAGAATACAAGTGAGGGTGTGTCAGCTAACTTAGGGAACCTGAAAGTAAGTATCTTCCTAGCTTAATTTACCTTCTCAAAAATTGGCTGACTTATGATAGAAATTTTCGGATATATAGGTAGTTGCAAGTTGCAACCACATGATAGTCAAGTGACTTGTGTTCTATAATCTACATTTTTTTAGATGCTATGATCTGCACTGAATTAAATGCCAATTTTGTAAAAAAAAAGTTTGTTAACTGTGCCATTCCCATCCATCAGTTGGATGACAATCCGGAAAATCATGACGAAAGCAGAGGTGTGAGGTGTCAATGAGGAAAAGAATGTAAATAATTATGTATTGGATAGCTAGAGCAGATTGGCGATGATTGCTCTTGTTTCTGTTTTGGATTTCCAGAACCGTCAAACACTGATCTTTGAATACTTTCCTGAACAATTGAAAATGTTGAATTTCTGAAATTTAGCATGGCATCTTCTATTTGTTCTCCAAATGTAGCATGATCCCTGTTATCTTGGATGCCTAAATGTCCTTGATAACATAAGAGAAGATTTGATTGTCCTTGTATCAATTTAGGCTAATGGTTACGATATGAAAAATTCTGACTGTTTAAATGTGTCCTGCACTTCCGCTATTTAGAGCATCTTCAATACAAGGACCCCTATTCTTTCTTTTAAGTTTTTGAGAGGAACAAAACACCCCATCCAATCACCCTTGGGCTACCTGTGTTAGAACTTTGCACATAAAGGAAAACAAATATTATTTGAGAGATGCAGAAACCACATCAGTAGTCTTAAGTCTTAACACTGGTACTGGGAAAACAAGTAGGTGAATAAGTAACTGTGTGATTTATGCTTCGATGTTGGTGAACTTCGGCTCGGATCAGGGACTGTTCATTTTTAAATGAACTGGCCAGACAGAGGACTGACATCTAGTTCCTTCCTATGATCATTGAGCACGCGCTGAGTATCACTATGATTGAATTTCACATTTTCTGATGATGTCTTATTTTCTGCAGTGAACCACAGTTATTGGATGGTTTCCTAATATTTTACTTGACCTTTTTCTCCCTGATGGCTGCAGGAAACCGCTGAAGATGACACGGCTGGCAAAGAAACCAAGACAGAGAGCGTAAGCGATGAATAAATCAACTCAGCAATGGAAAATAGAAATGGAGCCGCTTCTTTCGTGGCCCTGCTGTAGAAAATTTTAGAACAGCAATAAATTTGTTCCTGGACAAGAAACGAGACCATTCTCTCTGATGGCTCGGCCGTGTAGTTGTAGTCTTTTCGAACGCTGTTGCGACTCATGAGCTCCTACCCTCTGGACTGGAGTTGCTGTAACGTGTTTCACCATCTGCAAGTCTGTCAAGTCTCCAATCTAATATTCAGGAGCCATCTTATTGTTTCAATGAAAAGAAATCACCTATGAACCCTGACATGTGGGCACGGAAGAAACCTGTGCCACATGCGGTGGTGGGCCTGATGGCTGTCGTAGCCGTCTGACCGTGAATCTCGATGCATGATCGGACCATGTGGGGTACATCTCTATAGACGGTTCTTTCCGAGGAACGCTAGACGGTGAATACAGCCAGCCTAGCATGTGTGCACCGCCAGAGAATTGTATGATAAAAGTTTTTTCAAGCAAGTGAAGTATTTTTATTTTTGGTGAGCCTATGTTGTTTTTTTGTAGGAAGAGATTCCTTTTAAACTGAATTTTGGTTGATTTTGTAAGTGAATTGCTGAACCAGGGACTAGAAATTGGTCAGCGTTGCAAAGCATACTCACCGCCGAGAGATGAGCATGTATGTACAGCATAAAGATACAGAGGGGTGCTCCCAGAAACTGTGGAAGTTGATAGACAGAGACATGGTACGCCGTACGAAAAACACATCTGTTCCGGGTATCCCATTTGTTATCCGGATTTTCCAATGCCATTTCCGACTTTTTGGGGTTTTGCCAAGGTGGCATTCGTACACGACTCACAACCCAGACAAGCCATGTACCCCACCATGAACCCCGTCCACTAGCGTTGCGAGCCGCCGCCTCATGGCCTCTCCCTCCTTGCTCTTCTCCGTTTCGAGATAAGGCCTCCACCGCTCTCCTCCCTCCCTGCTCCTCCTCCTCCTCCATCATCTCGGAGGATTAATTAACCAGAGCATCGCCACCGCCGCACGTTATGACTAAGGTGATGTGCGCTGATTTCTTCGCTGTTGCCATGTATGCTCGGAATGTGTTTGTGGATATGCCTGTGCCGGCGGCGCCCGTGCTGGGTTTGCTGTAGCTGTAGGTGGTTCTTGGGCATGGAGGCTGTTAGAAAAGTTGGCAAATTACGGTATATTTTAATCCAGAAATTAACAATTAAGATCATGACAAGTATTGTGCTAGTACTGCTCATTTTTAGAACACTGAACAGTGCAACTATCTCTAAGAACAGTACTGAAAAGATCAGAGACAAAGTGTTATACCCAGAGGCGGGGCGGTGCGGAGGCACCGGATGCGCCGCTCGCTCGATTGACATGAGCACTGCTCGATGTAGTCGATCTCGTTGGTGCGGGACGAGGTACGGCGCGGTTCCTCGAATGGCCTTCGAATTTGTCGACTTGCCGTGGTAATCGAATGCCACCGAAATAGCCGATCACGTCGTGTACAGAACGAGCGGCCGCACCGAGCGCTCCTAAAACTCGACGCCGCCTATCCGTGCAGATATCGCGGTGGACGTGGTTCCGAGGCTCGCTCTCCCAAACGCTTTGTGCGCGCAGGAGCTAGGATGGGAAGCGTAAAAACAACGCATTTTATGGAACAATGGAGAATAGCTCACGATGAATCGCACAAGGGACGAAGCCATTATGTGCCATCAATCACTAGTAACATCCACCATCAAAGCATCGCCATTACTAGAGAATAGCTCACGTATGAATCGCACAAGGAGGAAGCCATCATGTGCCATCAATCACCGAGAACATCCACCATCAAAGCATCGATTACTAGTAACGGAAAAGTCATCGAATGCATATTCAACTCACGTGTAGCACATCTTCCACCCTTTTCAACTTCTCAACAGTGTAACTAGGTTCCACCCATTTAAGTTGAGTTAATCTCCTCTTGATTTCCCATGTGGGATTGCCTTGGAATTTATTAGATTTAATTGAAATAAAATTAGGCCAACCCAATATACTCCAATAATCCCCACCAAATTCCAAGGCACATAAGAAATACTCTCATTTCCATCGTTGTTTGATATACGGTGTTTCGATGGAGATCGTTAAGTTGAACATCCACCTAGGTCGAGGTCGCACTCATCCACAATCAACAATGGACTATGCCTTGAATTGTGCTTTTTTGCGAACAAGCTTTACCAAAGCCCTTTATCGTACTAGGTCGCCAAATGCATCCCCTCGGTTTGGAGCGTATAAGTCATACTCCCGGCCTTTCATGAACTTCTAGAGATCACCCAATCTCATAAATCGTGACCAGCAAATAAGCTCAAATAGGTGTGTTCCTTATAAGATGTTCAGAGGACAACATCTCTGCTAAACCTGTGCCACTCGGAACACATTAAGGTATAAACCAACTCGCCATACAGATTAGGAGAGAAATGCATCTTTAATGGAATATGCCTTTTGCAAAGGTTCTCTCCTCCCGAACAGATAGCTTGTTTCACCACCCTACTTCACGGGATCTCCGATCACAAAGGATAGGTTACCACTACAAAGATGACTCATGTGGGTCTCAGCCCATTTCTTCGATGCATCATCTATCACATTACGTGATAGACCCTTTGTGAATTGGTCTGCCAAGTTCTTAGCCGTCTGGACATAGTCCAACGCTATTACTCCGGAGTTTTTCAGTTTTCTGACAGACTTCAACCGCCTCTTCACATGCCTTGATGACTTCATGTTGTCCTTAGAATTGTTCACCTTGACAATCACCGTTTGATTATCACAATTCATCAAGATAGCCGGTATTGGTTTTTCAACAACCGGCAAATCCATAAGGAGTTCACGAAGCCACTCAGCCTCAACAGTGGCAGTGTCTAATGCTGTGAGTTCTGCTTCCATTGTTGACCTCGTTAAGATGGTCTGCTTGCAAGACTTCCATGAAACAGCGCCACCTCCAAGTGTGAACACATATCCACTTGTGGCTTTAATCTCATCAGCATCAGAAATCCAATTTGAATCACTAAAACCCTCTAGTACCCTAGGGTACCCGGTGTAGTGAATACCATAACTCACAGTGCCCTTAAGATAGCGCATTACTCTCTCAAGAGCACGCCAATGATCATCTCCTGGATTTGAAACAAACCGGCTTAGTTTGCTCACAGCAAACGAGATGTCAGGCCTCGTAGCGCTAGCTAAATACATAAGTGAGCCAATAATCTGAGAATATCTCAACTGATCTCTTGTTATCCTTTTGTTTTTCCGCAGTATCACACTAGCATCATAAGGTGTCGGAGCCGGCTTGCAATCACTATATCCAAAGCGACTCAAGACTTTTTCCACATAATGGGATTGTAAAAGTGTAACCCCACCATCACCTTTTCTCACTAGCTTTATATTTAGGATAACATCAGCCTCTCCCAGATCTTTCATCTCAAAATTTTGAGACAAAAATTCCTTGACCTCCTTAATCACATTAAGGTTTGTCCCAAAGATCAGTATGTCATCAACATACAAGCACAATATCACTCCTTCATCTCCACCATAGCGATAGTACACACATTTGTCAGCTTCATTCACAACAAAGCCAGCAGATGTTAAAGTCCTATCGAACTTATCATGCCATTGCTTAGGTGCTTGTTTAAGGCCATACAAAGATTTCAACAATTTACACACCATTCCTTCTTGACCTTTTGCTACAAATCCATCTGGCTGATCCATATAAATCTCCTCCTCTAACTCTCCATTTAGGAAAGCTGTCTTAACGTCCATCTGATGAACGAGAAGACCATGAGAGGTTGCCAAAGAAAGTAGCACTCGAATTGTAGTCAATCGGGCAACTGGTGAGTAAGTATCAAAAAAATCTTCGCCTTCTTTCTGGGTATAACCCTTGGCCACAAGCCTTGCCTTATACTTTTCAATCGTACCATCAGGCCTAAGCTTTTTCTTAAACACCCACTTACATCCCACAGGTTTGCATCCGTAAGGACGATCAACAACCTCCCAAGTTCCATTAGATATAATAGAATCCATTTCACTCCGTACCGCCTCCTTCCAATAGTCAGCATCGGGAGATGAATATGCCTCATCAATGGTTCTTGGAGTGTCATCCACGAGGTATACAATGTAGTCATCACCAAACGACTTTGCAGTCCTTTGTCTCTTACTCTTTCGAGTAGCTACGTGTTATCTTCCTCGAGATTTTCCACAAATGTTTGTTCAACGTTTTCTATCGGATCAAACGATTCAGAGTTAATGCTTGGTTCTTGACTAGATGAGCTAGGCACCTCTTTCATCGGAAACACATTCTCAAAAAATGTAGCATCTCTGGATTCCATAATTGTACCAACATGCATGTCAAGTACTCCAGATTTTATTATTAAGAACCTATAACCCACACTGTGAATAGCATAACCAAGAAAAACACAGTCCACGGTTTTCGGTCCAAGCTTGCGCTTCTTTGGAATTGGCACATTAACCTTGGCCAAACAAAGCCCCAAGTCCGCAAGTATGAGAGATTTAATCTTTTCTTTTCCCATTCCTCGAATGGTGTTACATCTTTATTCTTTGTAGGAACTTTATTTAGGACATGACTTGCAGTCAATATAGCCTCACCCCACCATTCCTTGGAAAGTCCCGCTGTGTCTAACATGGCGTTAACCAACTCAGTTAGAGTGCGGTTCTTTCTTTCAGCAATCCCATTAGATTGAGGTGAATATGGAGGCGTCCTCTCATGAATAATACCATGTTCCTCGCAAAATAAAGTGAACTCATTTGAAAAATATTCTCCACCACGATCCGACCTTACCCGCTTGATCTTTCTCTCAAGTTGGTTTTCTACTTCAGCTTTATAGATCTTAAAATAATGCAAAGCTTCATCTTTTGTTTTCAAGAGATACACGTAGCAAAATCTAGTACAATCATCTATCAACGTCATGAAATATCTCTTACCACCTTTAGTTAACACACCGTTCATCTCACTCAAATCAGAATGAACTAGTTCTAAAAGTGCCAAGTTTCTCGCCTCCGCGGCCTTGTGAGGCTTGCGAGGTTGCTTTGATTGCACACACACATGGCATTTAGAACCTTTGACCAAAGTGAATTTCGGGATTAAACTCAAACTAGCTAGCCGTGTCATGCAACCAAAATTAATGTGACAAAGTCGTGAATGCCAAACATTAGACTCATCAACATTACACACATGGTTAACAACATTGTTGTACATGTCCGATAAAGAAAAGCGGAACAAGCCTCCGCTCTCATAGCCTTTTCCAACAAATGTCCCATATTTAGACAATACACATTTATTGGATTCAAACACAAGTTTATAACCATCTCTACACAATAGAGAACCGCTAACAAGATTCTTCTTTATTGAGGGGACATGCTGCACGTTCTTTAGCTGCAGGATCTTTCCCGAAGTAAACTTCAGATCGACCGTGCCAACACCAAGAACAGAAGCATGCGTTCCATTTCCCATCAACAAGGAAGAATTCCTCCCGACCTGATAAGATGAAAATAAGGAAATGTCAAGCACATACATGAATATTCGCTCGGTGTCAACCCACCACTGTGTGAATGATGATCAAAGAACAACGAGGTAATAGATTACCGTACACGACGTTCGTCTCGTCTCGCCAATAATCATATTAGTGACTTTTCTCGCTTATCCTGCGATCTGGACAATCCTTAGCCCAATGGCTAGAATTACCGCACACAAAGCGGTTGCCCTTCTCCTTGTTCTTCTTCTTAAAAGTGGTTGTTTGATTAATCTTCCGCTTGTTTTCAGCTTATTCTTCTTTTTCTTATTGTGGAAGCCATTGAAGTTTTCTTCCGCACCAAATTGGCGCTAGAACTTAGTCAATTCCTTTCCCGCGAGTGTCTTTTGCCCTTGCCTTCTCCTCAACATCCAAAGAGCCAATGAGGTCACCACACCGAACTCTTGTCTCTTATGTTTTAGAGAAGTGGCAAAACCCGACCAAGAGGGTGGCAGCTTAGCAATAATGCCTCCTGCCACAAACTTGTCTCGCAACACGCACGTGAAATATTCGAGTTCTTTTGCTAGAGCCTGAATCTCATGAGCCTGCTCTACTACAGAACGGTCATCAACCATCTGATAATCGTAGAACTTCTCCATGACGTACAGCTCACTCCCGGCATCAGAAACACCGAACTTAGCCTCGAGTGCATCCCATATCTCGCTGCGATCGGCGGCGACATATACACATCCACGATGCTTTCACCAAAGACGCTAATTACGGCACCACGAAACAAGTTATCGTGAACCTCGAATGCAGTCTCCACTTCAGGAGAAAGCGTTCCTTCAGGTTTACCCTGATGCACGTAATATACATGCATGGCTGTCAGCCATAGCACCATTCTGGCACGCCATCTCTTGTAGTTAGTGCCATCGAACACATTCGGTTTCATTGCAATGCAAAGCGAGAATCAAAATTGCCTATCGAGTTTTGGATTGTTAGAAAAGTTGGCAAATTACGGTATATTTTAATCCGTAAATTAACAATTAAGATCATGACAAGTATTGTGCTAGTATCGCTCATTTTAGAACACCGAGCGATTGCAACTATCTCTAAGAACGATCGAAAAGATCGAGACAAAGTGTTATACCCAGAGGCGGGGCGGTGCGAGGCACCGGATGCGCCGTTCTGCTCAGTTGACATGAGCAGCTGTTCGATGTAGTCGATCTCAGTTGGTGCAGGACGAGGTACGAAGTGCAGTTCCTCGAATGGCCTTCTGGAATTTGTCGTACTTGCCGTGTACTGGAATGCCACCGGGAAATAGCCGATCACGTCGTGTCAGAACGAAGCGATCATACAGCGCTCCCCAAAACTCGATCGCCGCCTATCCGTGCAGATATCGCAGCTGGACGTGGTTCCGGAGGCCTGCTCTCCCAAACGCCTGTGCGCGCAGGAGCTAGGATGGGGAAGCAGAAAAACAACGCATTTTATGGAACAATGGAGAATAGCTCACGTATGAATCGCACAAGGGACGAAGCCATTATGTGCCATCAATCACTAGTAACATCCACCATCAAAGCATCAGTTACTAGAGAATAGCTCACGTATGAATCGCACAAGGGAGGAAGCCATCATGTGCCATCAATCACCAGTAACATCCACCATCAAAGCATCAGTTACTAGTAACGGAAAAGTCACTGAATGCATATTCAACTCACGTGTAGCACATCTTCCACCCTTTTCAACTTCTCAACAGGTGTAACTAGGTTCCACCCATTTAAGTTGAGTTAATCTCCTCTTGATTTCCCATGTGGGATTGCCTTGGAATTTATTAGATTTAATTGAAATAAAATTAGGCCAACCCAATATACTCCAATAGAGGCATGGTGCTCCTTCGTCCGTCCCTAGGAGTTGGTAATTTGATGGCGTAATTGTGCTGAAGTTGGGGTCTTGGGTGGGGTTGATACTTGATGGCCTTCTGCTTGCTCCGGTGGCTCATTGAATTGCCGCTGGAATTGCTTCGTTTCTCGCTGGTTTTGGTTATGGGGTCGTGGTATGTTGGGTTCTTGCCGGCGGGCGCAGTGTTTGTTGCTGGTACTGGTGCTCTAGTAGAGATAACGCCGTGGGCGGGCAGACGGCACGGCCGACTCGGCTCGGTCTCGGCGGGGGCAGCGGCAACCGGCACGGCCATAACTCAGAATGTGTGGATGGCCATTTTGAGTGACGCGTTTTTTTTTTTTGGGGGGTTAGATTGAGTGATGCCAATTGGGCCCATCAATTTGTACTGCTCTGTACTGTTTGCTGTAGCTCTTACCAGTGAGGAGTTAATTTTTCGTTGTTCTGAAATTCCCAGTTTTCTTGCAAGAAGTCTGAAGATCAATGGGTAGTTGTCCTCATTTTATTTTATTTTGATTTTCCTCTCCTTCTGATGATTAAGGCAGTGAAAAAGTCGAATTTCTAAGTATAATTTTGATTATGGTAAAGTCAATTTTAAAGTAGAAAGTTACAATATCACATTCCTACTGTCCAATAATGCAGGTATTTAAACCTTCTAGTTATTCTGTTGGTCTGTGTTGCATTTGGAGCAGAAATATCTTCTTTCTTTAGTTGTGAGGACTTATTTCCATCTTGGGAATGCATTTTGCACATAATCTTATTCACCACCAACAATGGAAAATGCTTGGTATATATAAAACAGATTCTCTCTTCATTCCCTTTGTGACAGGAAACACACACACATGTGTTTATTTATCTCTTTGCACTATTAGTAAGGATTGTGTTTCTTCAGGTGATGTGAGAAAACTTTGGTTGTATGAATGCTAAAATATAGACTTTAGCAGTTTTGGTTCACTGTTGTACTCACAATAACAATCGCCGGCATTCATCTCATAGGCTATATAGGGTAGTAGTGATGTGCCATGTGCATTTCTAGGGACAAGATGCAGATTGAGTTGAGTTTTGGTTTGCCCAGATAAACATATGCAGCTCTATCTAAGCATGAAGAATGGGGCCTGCTTGTTTGGAAATAGTTCAACCTGCTTTTCCTGAATATCGATAATAGGTCATTTAGGATCCCAGTCTTTTTAAAGTACTCGCCACTTAGAAATAATTTATAAGGTTTCAGAATTTCATGGTTTTGTACTCTTTGGGTACATGGGCACTAGAATGCTGGACAAGATGCATATTTTGCACTGGAGTATAATACATCACTCATGACGTCTGATGCCCTATGTGTTTCTTTAATCTTTATTCCTACATACTATTGTTTTGAAGTTCTGATGTTATGTTTCTTTTTTAGCAATCAATCTAGTTTGTATGTCGCACGGTCGCAGCATCTTCATCATTTATTGTTCTTCGTTCACATCAGATTCATTGGTATTTAGCTCTTGCTATTTTTCTTAATGAGTTTCTGCCCTTGTACAGGGTTCTGAAGGAATCAAGATTGTGATATAGTTGCTGCATAGCTCATCCCCTAAATTCAAAATGACGCCAGTGATTCATTGCTCTGTTGGCAATATCAGCCTGTTTCACATAGGCAGTTTCAGGCCCAGCCGAGAAATCCAAATAAGAAGGTTCCGTGGTTCAGAGAGGTATTCAAGAGTAGCGTCAACATCACATCGTAGACTGCTGCAGCCACAAACAGCATTCCACTTGATCAGCATTTACAAAAGAAGGAACTGGTCCTCTGCCAACAGGTCAAGAACCTTGTCAGCAGCAGCTGTTGGGACTGATGTCACAGTCGAGGATTCAAATCCATCTCCCTCGGGAGAAACTTCCGATGAAAGCTCCGAGGCTGCACCTGGCACTGCTGAAGCTAGTGAGCAGGTTGAGGCTGGCACGGACCCAGCTTCTTCCACTCCTAAATTAGGACGCAACATACGGAAGAGTGAGATGCCACCATTGAAGGATGAGGATCTAGTTCCTGGTGCATCTTTTACTGGGAAAGTTCGGTCTATCAAACCATTTGGAATTTTTGTTGACATTGGAGCATTCAGTGAAGGCCTTGTTCATATCTCACGAGTAAGTGATGGTTTCGTACAAGATATATCTTCCCTCTTCACTATTGGGCAAGAGGTGTCAGTGAGAATAGTGGAAGCAAATAAAGAAACACGGCGCATATCTTTGACAATGCGGGCAGGTAGTGATTATGTCAAGCCAACAAAGGAAACACCTAAGGCTGCAAGTGGTGGGAGGAATTCCACTGCAACTGCGACCAGAAGCTCACCAAGGCAAACAAAGGAAAGAGAGGAGCCCAAGAAAATAGGCGAGGCAAACTATGTACGAGGACAATCTCTGACAGGCACTGTGAAAAGTACTACAAAATCAGGGTCATTTGTGATGCTGCCTGATGGAAACGAAGGATTCCTCCCCAGGGAAGAGGAAGCAGTGGCATTGTTCACACTTATCGGGCATTCTGCATTGGAAGTTGGTCAGCAGGTAAGGGTGAAAGTACTGAACGTAGCACGAGGCCAAGTCACTTTGACAATGAAGGAGGGAGAAGATGATGAAGATGATTTGGCATCGTTAAACATGGAGCTGAAGCGGGGATGGTCTAGAGGGACCAATGCGTTTGAGTTAGCTTTCCGTAGGAACAAGGAAATCTCTGCATTCTTGGATCAGAGGGAAAAGACAAAAGTTCCGGAAGTACAAGCAGCTTCTGGAGCAGCAGTGGGTACTGGACTTGATGCTGACATAGGAAGTGACCAGAGCCTGGACAAGGAGACTGAAGCAAGCAATGCTGAATCACTTGAAATTGATAGTTCTATTTTGGAGGATAAGGAGATTGATGGTATAACTGCAGAGGAGAAGGACAACGAACTGAGCAAGATCGAACCAGTTGAGAGTGATAGTTCACTTGTAACTTCTGAGGATGATAGCGCAGTTGATGACAAGCTCGTTGAGCCTCCTTCTACAGTTTCTGCTACTGAAGCTGAAAGCAACGAGGATAGCTCTTCAAAAGAAGCTGTCACTGCCGCCATTGAGGAAATCACTCCTGCAGATGAGGAAAGTGGTGAAAACTTGAGTGCGTCCTTGTCATCAGTAGCAATTGATGCTCCCGTCCCTGAAGTATCTGAGGCCTCTCCTCAGGAGGGAATTGAGGATTCTACTTCTGTGTCAGACACCGCTAATGAGCAAACTGTAGAATCTGATAGTCCGCCTTCAATAGGTGTTGAGCTGTCTTCCAATGGGGCCGCTGAAAGCACTAGCGCATCTTCAGTTCCAGAAGCTGAGGGTAAACCTGATGAGCCTGAGGAATCTTCAGCAGTAGAAGAGGTTCCTGCAACTGCAAGTAGTGAGTCCGTGGATAAAGAACCTGCTGTGGTAATTGATGAAGTAGCAGCCTCGAGTGAGAAAACTGCAGGGGTTGCTGCTGCTGGAGCTGGAGAAGCAAGTACGACCACAGGTCAGCAGTAATTTACTAATTTGTCAACCAGATCTTATCTACAAAAGGCTCTGACATGTAGTAATTCAATCAGCTACATCCAGTCTGCAAAAGGCTATTCGAGCAATTCTACCTAAGTAGGAAGAGTATGTTAGGATAGATTGCATGTAAACTGTTCAAGGAATTGCTTTTGCTAGTTATTTTGCCAGTTTTTTTTTATGCTGTTATTGTTCCGTGCTTTGGTAAAATGACCCAAGGATCAATCGATGCCAGCACTTTGGTCCTTGCTAGCCCAAAGGGTTAAATCTGCTGGTATTCTTTGGTTCTAGAGGATCATGTACAATCCAAATATCACCTCAGTTGCTACTGTACCTTTTTGGTCTACCGAGGACAAGTCTCAAGATGATGCTTTGGTTTAACTTCAGTTTTGGGACATCACATTAGGAGGCTTGCTTGTTGTTCTTCCGCACTTGCATAATTTTTGTTCTGATTTTCGTTTTGTAAAAAGTAGCAACTACATATTTCCTTAAAATTTTGTCTACAATAAAAAGGTTTTAAGTTTACTGCCTAGTAATTTCAAAATGACATAAACAATATTGACGTCCTGGTGATATAGAAACTCCTGTAACTGTGGCTTACTGCATTTCTCAGTTGACTGCTTGATTCAAATTTTGATTTCCAAATATCATTTGTAGTTTGTTCTAAAATGAGATATCAGAACTTAGTCCTAAAACTTGTTTATGGATGCCGTGTATGTTCACAGGTGCAACTACTTCTTATAATTAAAATTTCCATTCTTTACAACTCTGCCCCACATTTTCTGTAGCACAAATTCACTGCAAATTGCACTTTATTGTTGAGCTGTTATTAGAACATCACAAGAAAGACATTGATGGTTCTTTTCTGCATCTGTGCAGCAACTATTTCTCCCGCTCTTGTCAAGCAATTGCGTGAAGCAACTGGAGCAGGTATGATGGACTGCAAAAAGGCTCTTGCAGAATCAGGGGGTGACATTGAGAAAGCGCAAGAATTCCTCCGGAAGAAAGGGCTGGCAACTGCTGACAAGAGGGCTGGCAGAACCACTGCAGAGGGAAGAATTGGTTCTTACATACATGACAGCAGAATCGGTGTCCTTATAGAAGTTAACTGTGAGACTGACTTTGTATCCCGAGGTAACATCTTCAAAGAGTTAATCGATGATCTAGCGATGCAAGTTGCTGCTTGCCCTCAAGTAAAGTACATTTCTATTGACGACGTCCCTGACGAGGTTGTGAACAAGGAGACGGAGTTGGAGATGCAGAGGGACGACTTGTTGTCAAAGCCTGAGCAGATCCGGTCTAAGATTGTCGAGGGCCGTGTAAAGAAGAGGCTTGGAGAATTTGCGTTGCTTGAGCAACCATTCATCAAGAATGACAAGGTCACAATCAGTGAATGGATCAAGCAAACTATTGCCACAATTGGAGAGAACATGAAGGTCAGGAGATTTGTTCGGTACAACCTTGGAGAAGGGTTGGAGAAAAAAGGCCAGGATTTTGCTGCTGAAGTTGCAGCCCAGACAAGTGCAAAGCCACCACCAGCTGCTGCTCGGAAGGATGATAAGCCCGAGGAATCGACAGAAACTGCAGAGAAGTAATTTCCCTCTCAGAGCCTCATCTTGCTTGTGTGTGCAGCTTATGTTTCTGGGTGTGTGCATATTATGTACATTGGAATGTGTTCCCTGCTTAGGCATTTTTAACTTAAAACTACATTGATCCTTTCTTCCTTAAAGACAACATCCAATCTATATTTGACAAACCTACGTTTCCAGGAAACCAGTTGTGGCAGTTTCAGCTGCATTGGTAAAGCAACTCCGAGATGAAACCGGTGCTGGTATGATGGACTGCAAGAAAGCGCTGGCTGAGACTGGTGGTGACCTTCAGAATGCTCAGGAATACCTCAGGAAGAAGGGCCTCTCATCCGCAGATAAGAAGTCTTCTCGCCTAACCGCTGAAGGTCTGATTGGTTCATACATCCACGACAACCGCATTGGATGCATGATTGAGGTCAACTCTGAGACCGACTTCGTGGCTCGAAATGAGAAGTTCAAGGAGCTGGTGAACGACCTCGCAATGCAAGTGGTGGCATGCCCACAGGTTGACTATGTCTCAGTGGAGGACATCCCGGAGAGTGTTGTCAGCAAGGAGAAAGAGATTGAGATGCAGAGGGAGGACCTGCAATCAAAACCTGAAAACATCAGGGAGAAGATCGTCGAAGGGCGGATATCGAAGAGGCTCGGAGTGATGGCCCTCCTGGAGCAGCCCTTCATCAAGGATGACAGCAAGACGGTGAAGGATCTCGTGAAGGAGACGATCGCCGCCCTCGGGGAGAACATCAAGGTACGGAGGTTTGTCCGGTACACCCTCAGCGAGAGCTGATTGATCAGACGGTGATCTTGGTCACAATCTTGACATCAGGAGTTGGGCACATTTTGATTCATGAAGGTGCACAGCTGTTGGTAGTTTGTACTCCATCTGTAATTCTGTATCACTTGTTATTGTTGTCCCTCGTTCCAAAGAACACATTTTTTAGCACTCATATGTAGATGACAAGAGAGATCAATATGTCCATGAAAGCATTACGGCAAATTAAATTTGTATCTGGTTCTGTGTTTTGGTTCAGAGTTCTCGCTGAATCCATCAGCATCGATTTTACATTTTGTACCTGGTGGTGGTTACAGTACTACATTGAGACACTGGTTGAAATGCCCTTTTTCTTACCACAAGCAAATAAATAGACTTTCATCGCAGATTACATGTGAAAATAGTGCAAGGGCTTATGCTGTGTGATCTGTTCCTCAAAACTAGACCCAGTCTAGATTCTGACAATGGGCACTCAGGATTAATGTTGCAGTGTGATTTACAAAGGCTCAACGGTATCCCTAAGATTTACATGCTACAAACAAGATGTATTCTTCTTCTGAGCAGAGATCTTATCTGTCACTACATGCTCATGCGAGTTACAGGAGCTTCTACATCCAGTGCAATTCAAAGAGTACATGCTAAATCCCATGCTGTCCCGCTGTAAAATTCAAATCCATCAATCCATAACTGCAGCTCGGGGAGAAGATTGCCCGCCAAACGACACAGAAGCTAGAGACGATGCCCAGATCCTGGTGTTCATAGCTCCAACCATGAGCCTCCACTTGCTCCAAATCTTCCTCACATCCACGGCATGAGGCGCACATTCGAGCAGCTGGGTCAATTTGGCAAGGATTCCAAGGTTGACGTGCCGGAAGTATTGGGTCCAGAAGCCTTTGATGCAGGCGAAGAACTTCGGGAAGAAGAACAAGAATATCCTTAGGCAAATAAAGAGGATGCTGAATGCTAGGTAGGGCTCGCTCTTCACTGATTCATTAATGGAGCTACTCCAAAGCTTCGCATAGTGCGCGCTTCCAGTTGTGCTCCACTTCCACGGACCAAGATATGCAACTGGTTCTTGCCCTGCATCAAACAAACTCTCCCTTAAACAGAATAAAAGAATCATCACCTACTTTCTATTTTTCCGTGAATAGTCAAAATGTCAAATTGTGTGCAACATCTAACAAAGGTACTGGTTATGTTGTAGTCGGTGATGGTTGGGTACGGGTCCGAGGACCACGGGTCATCTAGGCATCGGCAAGGCTTTTCCCTGACATGATAGAGAGGTTCTGAGACATGACTTTAGAAGAAGGGGGAAGACTAAAGACTTGTTTGATTGTTCATTGCTTAATAATAATAGGTACAATATTGTCCTTTTTATAGAGATGATTAGACTTGACCCCAAAGAAACCTCGATATGTTCACGTGGCGCTTTAGTACCACGTGTGGAACTGTTCACATGATGTGCGCCTGTTAATCTTGGTCCATAACATTACATCCCTCACATCGAAACAACTCGTCCTCGAGCTGTTAGGTGGTGGCCACGGACTAAGACTTTTGTATCCCCAATTCCCTATGTCGATGAAAAGCCATAGTGATGACATCGCATAGCGCTGAAGATGATCAACCCTCTAACATTGTTTGACGTGGCAGGAGTCGCCGAAGGAAAAGGAAACCGGCGTAGGGCAGCTACATCCTTCTCACCTCGGGATGCAACGATTGTGTGAGAGATGTGACGATATCACCGACCCCCACATGATAGCTGTTGCGCTTCGCATCTTTGAAGACATGACGTCAGCCGGCCATGTGGAGAAGACCACCGCTGAACAGCGGTAACCTTCCTCAGCGTGGGCACCAAAGGTAAATTCTGGAGAGGAGTCGTCGTTGGTAAAGGTGATAGCGTGACTAAGACCGGTGATGGCATTGAGGGAGGTGATGGCAGCACAACCATTAAAATGCAACGCGACACATTCCCCTGTTCCTTCAACTTGTCCACCAACTCCATAGTCTTCTTCAACGTGGCCAACATGTTGTCGAGTAAGGCCTTCTTTTGCTCGCTGTTAGCCATCAATCTATTCAAAGGAGATAATTCAACATCGGAAGACATGATAAGTGAATCTAATACCAAATGTTGTGGCCTATGATTGGATACGGATCTGAGGACCGAGGGTAGCACGCTCGCCCTCATCTAGCCACTGGCGGGGCTTTTCCCTGATATGGTAGAGAGACTCTAAGGCCTGACTTTAGAAGAAGACGGAGGTTAGAAACTTGTTTGATTTTTCCTTACTTAATGATAATAGGTCCAATGATGTCTCTTTTATAGGGATGGTTAGACTGGATCCCTAAGAAACCTCAGCATTGTTCACGTGACGCTACAGTACCACGTGTGGTACTGTTCACATGTTATGTGGCTGCTAATCTTGGTCCATAACAGGTTACCATAGAGTAAAATGATGGACATGCATCAGTGCAAATGGCATATTTAACATCCATAGAAATTATTTGCCATCTTTCATCCATATAATTATTATTGCATATTCCATAGAATTATTATTAACATGTTTCAAGTGGTGTCATTAGAACTTGCAAGCCGTTTGTCCTGGCAGCGACTAATATTTGATACTACAACAGTGTGTATCCATTATTGGCGTATCACATAAGAATACCATAAGCTTACAGCTGCAGATATGAATGCATGATAAACATCGAGAAGCCTACCAGTTACAGCAGTGTAAAAATTGACCAGTGAGTCGAGATCTTTAGAACCAAGAGGCCAAAACACATATGATCCATGAACTATGAGTATAGAAGGAAGGCTACGAACACCGTATCTTGATAAAACGCTGCAAATCATGTCACGAAGGAGGTATTAGTTAAGGCTGTTGGTCATATTAATGGTTAACAAGATAACAGGAACATTGCTACAAATTTGGGTCTTACGCTGGCATGACATTGGACTGTTCTACAGCCAAGTGCTTAATCTGTGGAAACATTGAGCTAAGATCATTGAAGACCGGTCTCATTCTTTGTGAGAAGGGGCACCATGATGCATAGAAGAGGACAGCAGTGTACTTGTCCTTTCTGCCCAACTCTCTGACAAGTTCCTGCCCATTAACCTGCCAAAATTTTCAAAGTGAGGCTCGTATTAAACACCACATAGCCAAACCAACCCAGAAAAAGATACACATAAAAGCTTCATGAGCAGACAACTTTGGCAGTCTATCTTGCGAATAATGCCACAACATGACTAATTGATAGACAACTTTGGCAGTCTATCATATTGGCTTACAACTCAGTACTTTACAAGTAGGATTAACACTCCACCAATTCCATCAGACACACTCCATTGACATTTGACACATTTAAGCCTCTATCACAGATCTGAATACAACGCAAGGTTTAGTGGCGGTCTAATTTAAGTTGTAACCAACTAAATTCAATAATAGCAACAAATGTATCCCTCCCGGTCCCTCGATCTATTCAGAAGCCAGAGCTATCTGAATGCAAGCTTCTCCTGATTTCTGAGGGGTTATGTGAGAAGGTCCAGAACATTTTGTGATGAATCATTGTCAATGTATGTGGAGTTGAATTTCAAATTTGCGAAAGATTTGATTTTTTTTTCTTGTCAGGTTTCAGTTCCTAGCGGTCTAACCGGCTCGACTGAGCGGTCAGAGTGGCTGATGGAACCGGTCAAATTGGCTGGGAATATCGGTCTGCTCAGCTAAGCGGTTAGACCGGCCAGGGATTTCGGTCAGACTGACTACCCTCTAATTTCAACAGTGAGTTCTGAAATTTGGGAAATTGGTCGTGGAATGGGTAATTTGATCCTAGGTCAGTGCATTCTTGTTGCATAAAGCATGTCTGAGCTAACATAGATCAAGTTGTGAAGAATTTATACCTAGAAATGAATTCTTTGCCTTTGGATGTGCAGAAAAGTATAGAGTCAACTATGATCAACGGTGAGGACCGGGATTATACTCATGGAGGAGTCGAGGTCCAGAACAGTCCAGATGCTGGGTGAGATGGTTGAGCTCAAACATGACACGATAAAAGCAAGGAATGTTGCAGGGAAGGTTCGAGCAAGAGGTTACACCAAGTCACCAAGTGTCTTGGTCGGTTCAAGTGAAGCGTAGTCCAGTGGAATCGGAGTGGGATAGACTTCACGATGCGTGGCAAGCCATTGGTGCACTTACACGGGGCAAGCATGGCAATTGCTTGCAAGGGGAAGTAAAGACCGGATTAAGGCAAGGGTATTTTGATAGTTTACCAAATATCGAAAACTACGTCGGATCAAAACTGTGGTGCTTCAGCGGCGTTTGTGAAGAGACTTAGCGGGTTCAGGTTCATGTACTTTGAAAAGCGTGCATGAGTTTTAAGTGTGAGCGTAAAACCCTCTGTTATGTGGGGTTAACGGGTTTATCTCAATTGTATTAGTGGATAGTATCCATTGGGGTTAGATGTGAGTTGGCTGCTCCATCTATTTAATTGATGGAGATGGAGGCTTGTTGCTAACTATTTCAATCATTCTTGAGTTAGAGTCAGGGTTTCAGAAGAGTGAGTGCTATGGTATACTCTCTTGATCTCCTCATGGAGTGGCTGTAAAATCTCTATTCACAAGTAGCAATATAATCAAATTTGTTTATCTCTCATGAATCCTTCTTATCTTGATTGATTTGCTCTTGTACTTGTTGGTTCTTTGCCTCTTCTCTCCTTCTTGATCATGCTGGTGTCAAGGATGTGTAAGTCAAGGCGATGACTCATGTAGATCAAATTTCATCCATCTAAGCATTGTGGTTTGCAAGATCTCAAAGTTACCTTGTTCTTTCATGTTTTGGAGCCCTTCTTAAGAAACCTTGATAGAGAGTTTTGACTTTGATTCATCGGTTGGTTTTGCTTGCTGTGACATATGGGAATATATCTAGAGCCATCTTGATTATTCTTAACCCACTAGCAAGTTGTATCTCAAGTTTTTGAGAACCTTACATGTTTTGAGGAAATGTTCAGATTTTGGCCAAGATCATCCCGCTCCTTGGATGGAATAGGTTTTTAAGATCCTCAGCAAGGTGTGTGCAAAGTTTGATTTCATTTGATTATGAAATTTCAAGTTTTCACCAAAAGTGATTTGGACACGGGCTGATTTTCTGTTATAGAACAGGGAGTGGTCAGATCGCTAGTGTGCCGCTGGTCTGCCTCCGATCAGACCGGTCGGGTGCAGTTTCTGTTTATCTTCACAGTTTCGGATTGTTGCTCGGTTGTATGCCTTGAAATCTAATTTTCCTAGCTCTCTAGCTCTGGAGTGAAAAGATTTCTGGTATTTAGGGGAAAATTTGAGAAGGCACCATTCACCCCCTCCTGATGCCATTGCCGTAACTGCAAATTCAGTTTCAGTAATAGCAACAAATGTATCCCTCCTGGTCCCTCGACCTATGCAGAAGCCAGAGCTATCTGAATGCATCTCCATGATTTCTTGTACCTTTTGAACTTATAGTTCTTTTCCATGAGGACTATTCACTACTAAATGAACTTTTGAGCTATTCCCACTAGGGCCATAAGCATAACAAGCTACATAAAAATGGACATTAATCCATTCAAAGATACAATGAAGAAACACAGGAAATCTAGTTGAATTGTTCCAAAGTTGGCACCTTGAGGCAACCAAAGATGTAAAAGAATCCAAAACAACAAAATTTTTTGAAGGGCAAAATTTTTGAAGAACCGGGAGTACAAAGGAAGTAAGAGCTTAAGATACCACGCATCCTACTGTATCTTGATACTCCTGCGTTGACTAATACTTCTAGTAAGCTTACTTCGCAAACAAAAAAAGGTTATTTCACCCAAATAAAAGGGAAGGAAATTCGCCTAACCGAATTAAAAGAGAATTTTAAAATAAAATTGTTGGCATCAAAAGAGCTTCAGAATTTTGTGTCCAAACCGCCCGCATGTGCATCGAAATATGAACAGGAAGAGAGATCCACCAAGAACAGTACGGACGAACCACCCGATTCACCCAACAATCCCCCCGAAAAAGGATCAAATTCTGTGGCCAACCAATCCACGCAGCAAACAACCCGGAGCAAAGCTTGGAGACACGCACCTCCTCGGCCGGGTACCCCTCCGTGGAGGCGCGGCAGGTCGGCCGGAGCCCCGCGACGAACGACTGCAGCCCCTCCTCCGGCCTCGGGCACTGACCATATCCCCCCGCCGCCGACACCGTGCGCGGGGACGCGTACGCCGGCGACGGCGCGGGGAGGAGGAGGAGCTGGATGACGAGGACGAGAGGGGCGAGGAGGCGGGCGGCCATGGCGAGAGGGGGAGGGAGGAGTGGGAGGACGCGAGAGATTTCTTGGTTTGTGCAGGTCAGCTTCGTCGAAGAAAATCTTGGGGCTTGGATTGGAAAGCGGATTATAATTGAAATTATTGTAGATGGAAAGCGCAGTTTTAGCAGTTTTCGTAGTTGGGAGTTTATGGCCTGTTTACGTTGGTTACTGTTTTTATCTTCTGTTTTTAGAAACAGTAACCAATACAAATCTTAGCTTTTAATTCGCTTCTATCAATGGTTGATATTTATCTATCACTATTTTTAACTTTTACATATTATAATATATTTTATATTTTATTATATCATAATTTTGTAAGTTGTATGATAGTTCGAATGTTGTAGTGTCTCTCGTTATATCGTCTTTCTTACATAAGGCACTACTATTCATTAGCCGCTTCTATCAATCACTTCTATCAGCTACTACTATTTATTAGTTGCAGCCAAAAATCATTAGCAAAATCCAATATAAACATGCCTATATAGCAACTTGCAAGCCACTCGTATAGCTGTGTATGTAAAGTATACTTGTATTTTGAGGAATATATTATATTTTTTGGTTATTGATATTTTTGTAAAGGAAAAAGTGTGCGTGTGTAACACCTTGAACTTTGCTTGAAAGTTCGTTTAGTACTCCTGAACTATGAAATCGGATATTTAACTCTAGGACCTTATAATCTAGTTTAAATAACACATTGACGTGATTTCATATGGTGATATTGACCGTGTGGCGCGATGAGTGAATACTTTTACCACATAGGTTGGCACACTGGTTAAATTTATGTGAAACGACAAGCGGGGCCCACAGTGACTTCTCTCCCTAATTGAAATAGAGAGGGAGAACTACAGAGGGTGGTGCCCATGAAAGCACAGCTAAAAGCTTGGTGGAGGGAGAAATCCTTGTGGCACCATATGTCACTGACCCAACTTGACTAATGTATTATTCTATATGGCAAAATCACTCACTCATCGTGTCACGCGGATGATACCACTATGTAAAATTACGTCAGGGTATTATTTGAATCGGATTGTAAAGTTCAAGATCAAATATCTAATTTTTCTAGTTCGAGATGCTGGACAGACTTTCAAGCAAAATTTAAAGTGTTATATGGACTTATTTGTACTGGAAATGGTTTTTTATTTTGTTATTATTGCCGCAGGGAAAACCTCTTGAAATGTAAAAGGGATAGTTTGGTTGAGGTTTATACTGTTCATAGTCAACTATTGACAACCGCATGCCTGGAGACTTGAGGGAGCAATGGTCTTTTTTTCTCCCAGTTTATAGCTTTATCGTTTGTGATTTCTCTGAACAAATGAACCAAACGATTTCTCTATTGTCTTTTTAAAGTGATTATCGGGATAACTTTTTTAAAGTAACTTATCAGCTTATCGATATTTAATTTATTCGCACAAACGCTTATGTTAAGATTGAAAGCCATCAGTCGGAGGCTCAGAGCCATATAGCCTAACATTTTAGGTTGCTATTGATGTGTAATGATTGTGTTGCACATCATTTGTTTAGGGTGAAACATTGGGTTCTGCTTATTTTAGCTTTAGTTTTTAGCTTCTAGTTTTTTATTTTTATTTTTTCTATATTTTTTGTATTACTTGTGATGTGTTAACCTGTTTCTTCTATTTTTAAATTTAATTATGTTAAAAAAAATCACGATCAACTATAACGTTAAACAGTGCAAAATAAATTATAAACCATAAATGAGCAGACATGCTAGTATTGAAGACAAACCAAACAAATTAACGAGGTGTCGTTTTTTTTGTTTCCTATTTACATGATCAATCTATACATTCAATGCTAAAGGACCTCATTCAATGCAAATTTGGCAAGCCGTAGAGAATTGCAGTACTAAGAACCAATTCATTTTGTTTTTTAAAGACTTTTGGCTTCGAGCGGTTAGTTTTTATCTAAAATTATACTATAACGACCGAGACATTCAATTAAAAAATAAAAAATAAAAAAAAACAAAACACCATTATATCTCTTCAAATAATATATAGAAAAAAGTAAAAAAAACTAAGAAGCTAACGTATTTATTTCGACTATAAATCATAAGGTGAAGCCAGAATAAACAAAACCTAAATCGTGTTGGCAAATCCATGGAAACTTCTTTGCCGTTCTTATTAGCTGTCCAAAGATGACCACCTACTGCAACGCAAAAAGCTTGGGCCACTGATGAGCTCACCTTTGCAATTGCCACGCGTTTAGGGCAATCCCAATCAAGCAATAAATGGGTAGATATAAATCCTTCAATAGATAGTATCTATATCTAAAATCAAGTAATAAATTCATCTAACTTTTCTCTCCATCTCTCTCCCTCACCTCACCAAATTCAATATTTTATTATTGGATTTTGTGCCTAAATAATATCTTGCATGAGAGTATGTACAATATTATAGATAACTGCTGTCTGTCCTTTATATCATCTACAGTTGACACTAAAAATAGCTTATATAATAAGTTATCTTATAGTGTCTATATCTAAAATCAAGCAATAAATTCATCTAACTTTTCTCTCTATCTCTCTCCCTCAGGGCATCTCCAATGATCCTAACTAAGTGCTATCTATAAGGATTCCACATTATCTATAGAGTACACACTAAAAGCTAGTATTCCAAAGGACTATCTATAAGGATAGCTATTTGATGTTTATATGCACACACAGTCATTTATAGAGGCTGTCTCGTTTTGCGTTATAGACTAGAGACGAAATAGTAGCTAGCTGTTTGTGTTTTGCATACTCTCTTTCCTCCACATAGGATATATGCTGATGTGTACATGCAAATAGCCAGCTGACTCAGCACCATTGGAGATGTCCTCACCCTCTCCCTCACCTCACCAAATTCAATATTTTATTATTGGATTTTGTGCCTAAATAATATCTTGCATGAGAGTATGTACAATATTATAGATAACCGCTGTCTGTCCTTTATATCATCTACAGTTGACACTAAAAATAGCTTATATAATAAGTTATCTTTTTTTGTATGTCTCTATAGACAGTTTCTCTATGATAAAATATATCTTATTTACCGTGTTACAGTCGACTACGCATAATAGATGACCTAATTCTCTGTGCTCCTCACCACATCATCTTATGTCCTATGTGACAAGGTTGATATCACATTATTGTATATGGCCTAAGACACTACTTCCCTCTCTTCTTTAATCCTCCCTTCAACTCATCACAAATCCTGGTTAGTATGCTAATTAATACTATAGATATTGATGACTAGAACCCATTGAAAGTACCCTTAGTGTCTACAGCTACTACTTTGTCTTTTCTCTTTGCCCCAAAAAACCGGACACTACTGCTTATCATAGTAGTTAGTACTTTGTTTTCAATCTAAATTTAGAGGTTTGCTTGCCATGCTGGGCTGTCTATATAAAGTTGGACCTAAGTCCAATAATCCGAGTTTGAATAATCCCTGTCTATTTTCCATTCGGCCTAAGTTGGTGTTTTGGTTGAAATCATGCGTCTTTGCATGAGTAATCTTCAGCAAGCAAAGTAATATGTAGGAACAAGCATCTTTGCACTGTCTTGTAGTTACATTCAAAGTTGTGTATTACTTCAATCCTCGGTTTGATGAGATAATTGAATAAATGCCACTCAAATTGTTGAAGGGTGAATTTGAATGCTTTTACGATAGTCATGCGAATATAATTTCTCACAGACTCGTCTTGTTATATGAGCTCGGGTCATTCATTTGACAAATACAACCTCTCTACAAGCTACGAAAACCCATGAACAGACTCGCACGCATCAACTGACCTTTCAATTCCCTTGGCCTGCGTCGCTGACTGATAAGGAGATAATGCCGTAACACAAATCCCACTGGTTAGAACTACAAATCTTGGGTCAAGACCAGCAGCTTACCTCCTTCACTTGTATGGCTCTAGGCTCCATTCAAATACAATTCAACATCATGAAGAGATTAAGAAAAGTAGTACTTGTATATTAGTTGTCTAATTTGTACTGTAGCCAGTCAAAAATTCAACAATGAATCTTGACCACAGAATCTGGTCCACTCCTAAAAACTCTTTTACTGAAAAGTATTTAACTATTTATTGCGTGAATTAAATTGGCTAGTGTGGATGGTATGATATCTTAGCTTGAATCAAATACTTGATAATCACCCACATGTTGGACCATAGTCACACACCCTATTTGCCAAATCATAAGTAGTACTTTTTTTAGGAATAAGTTCATGTACCGTTCTAAATTTTATTTGAAAGTCTGTTGAGCATTTCAAACTATAAAAAAAGACATTTGGTCATTTCAAACTATATAAAAAAAGACATTTGGTCATCCGAACTTTGCAATTCGGTTTAAATAGCACCCGACCCGATTTCGCATTGTGGTATTGTCCGCGTGGCGTGATGAATGTATAGTTTTACTATATAGGATAACACACTGGCTAAGTATCAGTGATATATGGGGCCCATAAAGACCTCTCCCCACTGAGCTCATAACTGTGCTTCCATATTACCGTCCCTTGTAGTATCCTCAACACTATGTCAAGGTGTAGTGATTTTGCGGATTTGCAGGTTGCAACAGAGGACAATAATTTTATATTGTAATGTTTAAAGAACCAACAACCAAATTTCAACAATATAATGGTAGGGAAAACACCACAAAAAACCGAGCAAATATCTCAAATTCAATCCATATGTTTTTTCTTTAAGCATTACTGAAGAAGGGCCATGCATTTGAATTTGGGCTTTAACCCAAGAATTGTAGCGCAGAATGGGCCAGGCCCTACTTATATTGAGAAATTTACTTCCATACAGCCCAAGTTTGTTTTTTCTTAATAGACCATATTATTGAAGGCGATATTAATATGTGATGGTTTGCTATTAGGTAATGTAAACCATGAATAAAGATAAACGCATCCTATGGTTCTCCAAAATTAATTTGCACAAAAATAATCGACTGTTTTGTAGTGTATATACTAGTAAGGTGCCCGTGCGTTGCAACGAAAAACTAAATAAAATTGATGCATACTATGGAGCATCTTTTCAACAAATTTGCTTTCTTGGTATATAGCTAAGTGACTGGCAAACAAGCAAACCAGTTTTAGCCTACTCCATTAGGACTTGTAAAAGCTCAGAAAAATCAACGCATGCGCTAGATAAAAGAATAAACTGCATAGTATCTCATAAACAAAGCAATAAGAGCATGCAGTAGAATAAAGTGACCAAAACACTTGCAGCAGAATTAAATTAACAATGAACCGCATAGTGTCTTATCAATAAAGTACACATCCATATATCACCTAGAACATTAGATATTGCAAACGAAACAAAATCACAACAATAGCCTGCTCTGCGTATTTGGGCTTTTCAATACAACAACATCAACCAAGGCAGAAAATTCAAGACATTGTTTACTGTAAAGCTCCATGAGGAAACAGATCTCACGCATTGGTATCATAACTCATAATATGCAGACCAACTAAACAACTATATCTATGTGTACTGCAGTCAAAATCCATCTAATAGACAAAATCCAGTTAGAATACTGCAAAGTTCCACAAAATCCTAGATGAACTTGGGACAAAGTAACACAAAATCCAGTTACCTGCAAAGCATCCTGCTAAGGGGAAGATGAAAGAACAGTTGAAAGAAGTTCTATGCTATTACGAGCCACATCAAAAGCTTCCTTTGTTTCTTTAGCAGTATATGTATGCACATGCACATCTTCAAAGGTCAGCTGGGATAGGTTTGCATCGACTTCACTTCAAAGAATCGATCGTGGTGGAGTAAATATGGAGGCCAAGCTCTCATTGTCACGCCCAGAAATCGCACTCCTCTTGATTTCAAGCTCTACAAAGATCGGGATGACCTTGGTTACTAAAGCATGAAATATTTTTGCTTTGCAAGAATAAATCATATGGATATATAGTACTACCATCAAATGGATAGTGGATCTTTGAAACAACCAATAATTATGATAAATATTCAACCCATGTATTTATGAGCAAATAAATATCAAAATTGTATTTGAGTCATTAGACATGCTTCGTTCAAAGTCTCTTAAGGTATAACTTCTTGTCTTCTTAACACATCACACACAACACCGGAGAAAGTCTCATGGCATAAATATCAATGGTCGTTATCAAGAGATGCTAGGTGTTTTTCAGATAGGAGGCAATCGGTAAATACCGTGGCAAAAGTAAAACAGTAATCGCTAAGTTCATTGCCAATTCTTCACCAATCAACTACTAATAAAGATGGATGGCCCCTCCCCTCTGATGGAATAATGGACACGATTATAACCGAGTGGGACATTTGCTTTGCATCACCAAAAAAGACCCTGCTCTGATAAAAAAGAACTACTACAATGTAACTTCAGAATCATCTTCTTCTACTTACTGTTCGACACGAACCATTTATTATTTTGCACAGCACATGCTGCAAGAGCTATAATTGGTGATCCTGATCCCGATCTAGATCGCACAAGTACTGTCTAAAATATTGCAACCTAACAAGAACAATTGCATTTTAAAGTAAGTGAATGATCTAATTCATCGAATTCCAAATAAAAAATGTATCGAAGCTAATACGACATGAACTACTGCAACATACAGACATTAACAATAAGCCAAATAAGCTTCTTCACCATCCATACCTCTTCATCCTCCTGATAGTGCTTGGCTTCACCTGCGGCGGCTTCCTGCTCAGCCCCACACTCTTTTTCACCACCTCCTCTCCGCGCCGCAGGCCCTCCGTTGTGATGTCCCTGCACCAGATGATGCCCCTCACAAGCTACCCCGATCCCCACGCGATCAACCTTGCCATCGACGAGCTGTAGTCGTCCACGTTCGGCGCAATCGTCGTCCAGAACGCCGCCGACTGTTCCTCCACTACCTCCTTCTTGTCCCCGACAGCCTCCTCAAACTGGAACATGATAAAGAATACTATAAATATCCTAATATCCTTGACAAAAGAAAAACTAAGAATGAGGTCATAGATATTAATATCTACAAACAAGATGGGAATAAGTTTCAGCATAAATATGGCAAGTTATATTTTAGGTAATGCTGTAATGTCTTGTCAATATAGAACCATTCCAGTCCACACCTTTGTTTTTCAGAACTTTTCACTTGATCAGTATTGTCAATGCTAGCTTCATTGTCTACTGTGGTATCCTTGGTCAATAACTGTGGTGGTAGCGTGCCGGCGCCGAGGTCGAGGCTGCGGTCGGGGTCGATGAGGTGGAGCTGCACACCCGGGACGGCGAAGAGGGTCTCTCGATGGTGAGCAGGGCGGGCGGCGTCATCGCGGCGTCGGGAAGAGGTTCTCGCGAGCTCGCGGGAGGGCGAGGAAGGCGGGGGCAACAGGGGAGGGCAAGGGGGAGGCGTGAGGAGAGCGAGGGGAGGCGGATTGGGCGCGGGGAGAGCGAGGAGAGGCGCGCGCGGGGGGGAGGAGGAGGGGGGGCGCGAGGAGGGGGGAGAGCGAGGGGAGGCGAGGCAAAGCGGGGAGAGCGAGGAGGCGGGGGAGCGAGGGGCGAGCGAGGTGGGGAGAGAGCGAAGGGAAGCGGGGAGGGAGGGAGGAGGACGGCGGGGGGCGGCTGGGGGAGGGGGAGGAGGGGGGCGGCGGGGCGGAGGGGGAGGAGGGGAGGCCGGGAGAGGGAGGGGGAGGAGGCGGCGGCGGGTGGAGGGGGAGAGGGAGGAGGGCGGCGGGGGAGAGGGAGGAGGGCGGCAGGGGGAGAGCGAGGGGGAGGGGGAGGGGGAGGAGGGGGCAGCGGTTGGAGGGTTTTAGGGTTGGCTGGAAGAGGGAGGGGGAGGGGAGGGAAGATCCGACGGTCCAGATTGGGTGGAGGCTTCGGCAACCACCAACTCCTTCTTTTTAAATAGTAAAGATATTTCGAGTTCCTGTTTCAATTGGACCAGCTTTGTCAGTGACTAACTGTACCTATTTCATATCAATCTTTGTTTTGATATTAGCCTTAATTATAATTAGAGCCCTGTTTTGGAACACGGGGTTGTTCCGATTCCTATGAGAATTAAACAGTTTTATTTTAAATTCTTACATTTCAAACATACATCATAAATGTTTTTTTCCCAGATACATATGTCAGCCTGATGATTAAGAGGTCACTCAATTGGGCTTTTTAAGCTGCCTTATGGTTGAATCTACACTGTAACTGGTTTATTTTATACTGTAGTTAATAGTAACTTATTTGACATAATTAAATTTAAAAAATAAAAAATAAAAAATATGTTAGCTCATCATGCGTAATGCAAATGATATGAGAAAAAAGAACTAGAAAAAAAGCTCAAAAAACTAAAAAAATCAGAAAAAAAATTTAGAAATCATAAAAAATAAAATGAAGCCAAAAAAATTAAATCGAAATGAGTGATGGCTAAAATAGAGGAGGCAAGAATAAGGCAGAAGGAACGAGTATGCGGATAACATATTTTTGAAGGATAAGTACATGGATTTGAGGTTGGCTATGATATGAACGCGCTCCACGTGAAGGGCAGGTCACAGGAGAGAAGACAACTATTGCCAAGGTGTAGTGATTTTGCGGATTTGCAGGTTGCAACAGAGGACAATAATTCTATATTGTAATGTTTAAAGAACCAACAACCAAATTTCAACAATATAATGGTAGGGAAAACACCACAAAAAACCGAGCAAATATCTCAAATTCAATCCATATGTTTTTTTTCTTTAAGCATTACTGAAGAAGGGCCATGCATTTGAATTTGGCCTTTAACCCAAGAATTGTAGCACAGCATGGGCCAGGCCCTACTTATATTGAGAAATTTACTTCCATACAACCCAAGTTTGTTTTTTTTTCTTAATAGACCATATTATTGAAGGCGATAATAATATGTGATGGTTTGCTATTAGGTAATGTAAACCATGAATAAAGATAAACGCATCCTATTGTTCTCCAAAATTAATTTGCACAAAAATAATCGACTGTTTTGTAGTGTATATATATTTCGAGTTCCTGTTTCAATTGGACCAGCTTTGTCAGTGACTAACTGTACCTATTTCATATCAATCTTTGTTTTGATATTAGCCTTAATTATAATTAGAGCCCTGTTTTGGAACACGGGTTTGTTCCGATTCCTATGAGAATTAAACAGTTTTATTTTAAATTCTTACATTTCAAACATACATCATAAATGTTTTTTTTTCCCAGATACATATGTCAGCCTGATGATTAAGAGGTCACTCAGTTGGGCTTTTTAAGCTGCCTTATGGTTGAATCTACACTGTAACTGATTTATTTTATACTGTAGTTAATAGTGACTTATTTGATATAATTAAATTTAAAAAATTAAAAATAGAAAAAAATGTTAGCTCATCGTACGCAATGCAAACGATATAAGAAAAAAGAACTAGAAAAAAAACTTAAAAAACCAAAAAAAATTAGAAAAAGATAAAATTTAGAAATCATAAAAAATAAAATGAAGTCAAAAAACTTAAATCGAAATGAGTGATAAATAGAGGAGGCAAGAATAAGGCAGAGTGAACGAGTACGGATAACATATTTTTGAAGGATAATACAAGTACATGGATTTGAGGTTGGCTATGATATGAACGCGCTCCACGTGAAGGGCAGGTCACAGGAGAGAAGACAACTATTGCCATGTGACCGTCTAGACTAGACTGCTGTTGTTGTGTAGTTGATACACAACGGGATAACTATAATTAAAAGAGGCCAAATAGCATAGCTTCAAGAAGAAAGTTAAGAGAACAAGAGTCTTTGGTAGGAGATATTTGGTTAGGAGGAGAGACTTGAGATATTTAGAAGTTGATTCATTCTTTCTTACTTGAAAATAATGGTTATAATATATCTCTTTATATAGAGGGCTCTTCTAATAATTATGGATAAGACCAATCTAAATAATATCTTTCTTAACTAATAGATATGATACAAAAAACTAATCCTTATCATAGAAAATTAATCAAACTATTTAGGAAATTGATAACTTAGTATGGAAGAAATATTCCTTCTTGTGCAATAGTACCCTGAGATTGTTCATGCGCATTATAACTTCTCCCCTTCTTTGCACACAGTTTGTCCTCGAGCTATGGTGGTGGCATGGCAACCATCCTTAGTAGCCCCACCGCGATACCTTGCGCTAGTGTGTAGCAGGCAGCCGATAGTGGTTGATAGTGAAGACACAGAGGCGACGACATTAACGAAGACAGCGAGCCCATGGTAGTACTGCTACCCTTTCCGCCATCAAATGCAATTGATGGGTAAGGAATACGACATCATGACCTTCCACATGTCATGTGCCGCGTTTCACACCTCCAAATGCACAGTGTAAGCCACCCGCATAGAGAGGTTGGCCGCTGGACAACGATATTCTTCTTCCTTGGTGAGGGCGCCATTAGTGCAACCACAAGCAACGAGATTGAGAAAAGCATTATTGATGGCAACGAAGGTGGTATCGACGCAGATTGCGCAGCAACAACTGTCCGTTCCTTCTCCTCCTCTGTTGCTATCTTTTTTAGCATGCGTTCGATCTTACAGCCAAAGGCGATGTGCCTTGGCAAATGGATACTCGGCATCGAAAGCTATGATGAGTGGCTTAGATACCAAGTGTTGTATACGTTAGTACACAACGGGGATAACTACCATTAGAAGATGTCAAATGGTATGGCTTGAAGGAGAATACGCTAAGAGAATGAGGGCGCTAGGTAAGAGAGACTTGAGATACTCGAAAGTTGATTTATTCTTTTTTGCTTGAAAATAATGATTATAATAGGTCTATTTATACAGAGGACTCTCTTAATAATTATGGATAAGATCAATCTAAATAATATTTTTTCTAACTAATAGATATGATGGCAAACAATTAATTCTTATCTTAAAAAATTAATCAAATTATTTAAAAAATAGATAACTTGATAGAAAAGAAGCATTCCATCTCGTGCTACAATACCACAAGTACGGTTTATACGCAATAATTTCTGCGCATAACAGCTGTTGCCCTCTGATAAAATGGACAGCCTTTCTGCTCCCTTCAGAAAAATGGAGGAGAGAGAAACACGATGGAAAAAGGGCTTACAATTGGTGGATTAAAGATATACTTTGCCCTTCAGGTCACTCGTTGAATTCGAAAGAAATTTGTAATATGGACGGGCAAAGGCACGAAAAGTCATAAATGAAGACTTTCCAAAAAAACAAAGTCTGTTTAAAATACGAGAATTTTTTAAAAGGCAGCTCTTTCTTTAAAAATCCGAGTGATGGTATATGTAGATAGGATTCGTCAACTTTATGGAACACTAACGGATTTCTATTGATAAGTTGACTCTAATAACATGCTCAATTTAAATAGAGACATTGATAAAAAAAATTCACAAAAAAATTCTTTCGTAGACATAGCACTACCATTGGATAATTTAATAGAGGGTAACCAAAGGATGATCACTCTCATCTTGAAGTTGAATTAAAGTGTTGTAAGTTCAAGCTTTATTATGTTGGTTTTGGTGATAATGACAAATATAATTGTGAGACTAATGTGTATGATTGATTATGATATGGTTTAGTCTCATTTGAATGAAAAGGTGAAATCAAAGAGGTATGCATTTGACACTTATATTCATTTACATCTTAGTGCATTCCTTATATCCAAAATATAGATTGAACTCCACATAAAGTTTAAGATAAATATGTGCATATGCTTTTATTATATATTCTTATGTGCACATATTTAGAGAGATTTCACTCTATATTTTGTGATTTCATTAGTATTGATCCATGTTTCTTTTTTCATATACATTGGGATATCTACTTTGAAATATATCATTTGAGTATATAAAACTTGTGTAGTTCATATATACTCACATTGAATCATATTGCTTTATACTCAATTGTTTGTGTTTGCAAAAAAGGACTAACATGTATGTCAAGTGATTGAAAGATTTAGTTCCGGAATTCGTTTGGATTGAAGTTGAATTCCAATACTGTGATGTCCAAAATTCAAGGATGATCGCTCTCATCTTGAAGTTGAATTGAAGTGTATGTGTGCTGTAGAGCTTGGCATGTAGATGAATTAGGATGGATTTTTTGGACTGTGATTTATGATTTTTGATTTAAAATTTAAAATTTTGGTTGTTCGCAGAGAGTATGAAAAGAGATACTTGCATGCGATTTTAGCTGATATGAATAAAGTTGGAATAGAGTCTACTACAATTGACTTATAGACTCATTTTTAAAAAATACTTCATTTGAGAGATAGTTACTATAGAAAATTAAACTATAAATTCAAAAGAACCTCACCTTAGTAATCCAGATTAAGAAAACCTATAAAAATCAGTATACTGATGTACCAAACAAAATTGGTTAAAAAAACTTGTAGACTTCAAGGCCTTTCCCATATGCTCTCGAGAAGGTTTACTACCCCTGGAAAAAGGAATCACAAAGGGGGGGTCGGATGGCTCATGGCTGGGTAACAACGTGGCATGCAAGGGACTCAAAGTTGAGCTCAATAGTGCGAAATCATTCTACATGCCTCTCCCTCTTCCACACTATCTTTGTTGTGATATTAACATTTCTTTCACCTAGACGACTGTACTATCAACAAGAATTTTAAAGGCTGTTTTGTGATCACCAACCAGCAACCGTAAGAATTTGTGCGGCTTCGTATTAGTTTTCAAAATGCACAAAGTCAAGGTTAATTGCCAAGTTGCAAAATATTGCTACTATAACTTTAACATCGCCCTATCGCATCTGAACTATTATTCTTTTCCAATAAAAATAGTGCAACTACTTAAAAAGTTGAGCAAACCAATAAACAGTGGCTAATATTAAATCCTAGAAAATCCATAGTGAAACAACATGATACAATTATAATTATACAATTATATTTAAATCCTAGAAAATCCTTTAGGGGGTGCTCGTTTTAGCGATGGCTTCTCACTTTTGGCTGAAATTTCACTATAGCTGTCTTTTTTTACTGTAGCTGATTTGACCTTTTGGGTATAATTAATTTAAAAAAAATGTAAAAATAGAAAAAACATGTTAACCTATTAGAGATAATACAAAGGAACACAGAAAAAAAGAAAATACAAAAAAGCCTAAAATATCTAAAAAATTTCAGAAAAAGATGAAATACTGAATAGTAAAAAAAAAGCTGAAGTTAGAAACTGAAACCGAAAAAAAGCCGAAATGAGCGGGGTACGCTATTTGTCACCAGTTAGAAGCACAAACCATAGACTGTATATAAGTCTGTTTAAAAATAAAAAATATCGTTATATCTTTATAAATAATATAAAGAAAAAAAACTATATTAAAAAATTGGTACGTTTCAAACGGAGCTGATTAGAAAGGGTCATGTTCTCTTAACTTTTGTCTCAGTATAGATTAATCAATGACCTTTACAACTTAAATGATTAGTAGCACTCTGATTATTATCATCATGCCACTGTTACCCCTCGTCCATGCCACATGTTAACGTCGTTGTCTTTGACTGCACTGCACTCCTCCCAGGAAGGTCAGGAGTTGTGTCCAGTTGTCGCGCACCGCAGCGCAGCAGAAGTGCAGATTGCAGAACAACACACCTCGTCACGAGAGCACACAACTCAAGCGCTACGAGGCAGCTAAGGCATTGCTCTGCTTCGCTCCCCACACGCTTTCCCCTCGCCGCCGCCGCCCGCCATGGCCGCAGCCAAGAGCCTCGTTCTCCTCCTCCTCTTGCTCGCCGTCGCGGCGCTGTCGGCGTCCGCCGCGTCCCTCTCCGGCGGGGACCACCTGCAGCTCGGCATCCTTGGCGGCCGCCGCGGGGAGTGCCGGGGCACCGTGGGCGAGTGCGACGGCGCGGAGGAGGAGGAGGGGGGCCTAGGGTCGGCGGCTGCCGACGCGCACCGCCGCGTTCTGTACGGGCGCGGGTACATCAGCTACGGCGCGCTACGCCGGGACAGCGTGCCCTGCTCCCGGCGCGGCGCCAGCTACTACAACTGCCGCCCCGGCGCCCAGGCCAACCCCTACCAACGCGGCTGCTCCCGCATCACCCGCTGCCGCGGCTAAGACACTCCTCCTCCTCCTCTTCGCCGCCGCTGGATCCGCGGCCGGCCGGAGGCCTCCAAGATCGGATCTTTGACAGTGTCGCCAAGTTAAATAAGCTGTTTTTGTGTTGTTCTTCAAGTGGTACTACTATTTATTAGTTAATTGCTTTGGTTGCTGCTGCTGCTGTTGTATTGGGATCTTTGTGCTTGTAAAGTAAGAGAGATTTGTGCCCCTGTGGCTGGCCTTAATATGAAGAGATATTCTTATTTTTTTTGAATCCAGGGTGAGATAGTAAGATTGCATCTTCTGCTTGGTTCATTCTGCATGTTCTTGGGATGAGATGAGCTTCACAATGGCGCCATTGTTGGTGTGGAAATTAGTTTGCTGTTGTGAAATGGAGAAAGTTGTGGGTTAATTTAGGGGAGGAGTAAAAGGTTCTAGTTTTGCTTGGCATCCATGTAGATCTAGAACACCAAACCATTCTTCTTCTCTTGGTTGGAGATCAAGTACCACCCAGTGTGCAGTGATTTGTAGATCTGGGTGTTTCTATTCTTGCTTGGTACTACTGTCTATCATGATATCATCTGTAGTGTTTGCAAGACAGATTAGTGTGTCATCTTCCATAGTTTTATGTCTCGTCTCACACAGAGCAAGCAAGAACAGCTATTTGCTTTCAGGTTTTTGCAATTGGTGCAAAGGTTAGTGCTTACCACGTTGTTACTTGTCCCTGCCACCCTGGTCTCTTGAATGATGCCAACCAATGTGCTGAACATGAGACCATGCTGCTAGTTAGTGCTCTGTGATCTGCAGAGATTATCTTTGCAGTGTGATTGATTAAGTTGTTTCATATTCAATTACTAGCAAGCTAAAAAGAGATGCAAGGAAAAGATAGTAGCAAATCATCTGTGCCATGCTTGTGAGCCTGTGAATTTCGTTGCCATTTTTTCTTTCCTGTGAATCTGGGTATTGCTGGCTTAATCATGGAAGTGAATCCAAGGTTGGGCTTGCGATTGCAATGGGGGTTGGGTTGGGTGAGGGGAATGAATGCCGTGTTCTGGGGGATGACGATGAACTCGAGTATCTTATTAGCTTAGTTTTTTTAGACTTATATTTAGATTTTGACTTCTATTTCTATAATATACCGTTAAATGATGCGTTTTTTAAGACGGGATCTACAGATAAATTGTAGTACAAATTATACCGAGTTCAACTGTACTGATCAAAATTGCATGCGATTATTTTCCTCTACGTAATTCTTCTCATGAATAGACTAAAATTTAAAAACTACAGCTATAAACTATAAGTTGCAGTCCAAAAGAACTCACCCGTTATTTTGTGTATGTTGTGGATTGTCTAGTGAGCGAATAAGGGAATGAGCTTATTTGACAACTTTAAACTATCATGTTTGTCTATTTTTCAACCCTAAATACGAAATCGGGTAACCGTAAACCTTAAAGTGCCAAATTCAGATAAATGACACCCTCATAAGATCGAGGAGACCAACTAGAGAATGGGTGAATAGGTGGTCTTAAAAATTCTCATGCAATTAATATCGATTTCTATTTGCCTAAACCAAATATATAATGCAGAATCTTAACTCAAATTGGTTTAGCACAAATAACGTCTAGTTCAACAATGTTCATCTAAGTGCACCAACAACCTAAATCTAGGTTTGCAATCCCAAGATGATAAGCAACCAATTTAATTCTATGAATATAAGTTGAGCACAAGAAAACAAACTACAAATAACATGGTTGCTTTTCAACATAGTGTTCGGAGACTTGTCGGTCTCCCCTAGTTCATATTGAGGTAAACCCAAACAATTTGGATCGGCTCCACTAATTAAGCCATCCACCTCAAATCCACTAGTGTAGCTCTTTCCCGTTCCGGTAGGTGAGCTCCAATCTTCACATTTCTTCGGGTTTTCTCACAATCTTCTTTGAGAAGATTAACGTGTACGACGCTTCCAACGTCATCTAGGAGTTGACAAACTCCAAGAGTAATAAGCCAAACCTCTCGTTTAACTTTCACAACGTACAATAAATGCACAAGCTCAAGTGGATATTCCCACCTCTAGATGCAACACATGCAAACTAGAGTCTTTTCCTTGTTAACACATGCACAATTAAGAGAAAGACCTCACACTAGCTCAAAGAAGTGTCAATGGGTGCAACAACTTTTTCTCCAACCGCCCATAAGGGGGTATATATACCCACATCACAAAAACTAGCTGTTGGAAGCAAAACCCTTGAAAAATCAGGATTTTTGGTAGCTCCACCGTTATAAAACCGGAACTATTGCTCCACTCGCAATGGTAAGAAAACTAACCGTTATTAGCAAAATTGGTAGTTCCACCGTTCATTTTTCGGTACTTCCGATCATTGGAAGTACCGCGCCACACATGCAGAACTACTGCTCTTGCGGGGATGAGAAGACCCCCCCACACAGGTCTCTCTGGAAAAAACGTACCGCAGAATTTTTGGAACTTCTGAAGTCCGATAGTACCGCTCACACAGAGCTGGTACTTCCAACTTTCGGTAGTATGCGCCACACAGACCGGTAGTACCGACTTCCGGTAGTACCACGTAACATATACCGGTAGTACCGCAAGCCGATTGAACCGCTCACACAGAGCTAGAACTTCCGACAATCGGTAGTAACACGTAATACATGCCGGTACTTCTGATTTTCGGTAGTACCACGCAACACATGCCGGTACTTGCGATTTTCGATAGTACCGCGCAATACACGCCGATAATTCTGATTTTTCTGACAAATGCAAATACTTCAACAGATTTTATAAAACACATTTGCAAATTATAATATCATGCACACAAGGATCATACATGATTCTCAACAAGTTACAAAACACATTTACACACCTTTAGAATCATATCACAAGGAATTGGTACATGGACTAAACACATTCATAAACCTAAGTCGCATGCTACAAGTTTGTGTATGAGGTTCAACCATTTGTAAAACACATTTGTAAATATAAACCTCATACCAGAAGGAATAGAAAATATGTACTTCAAACACTTGCAAAATATATTCGCAATGTATAGTTCTATGTTACAAGGATTGAACACATGAGCTTCAACTATTTGCAAAACACATTCGCAAATATAAGCATCATGCCACAGAGAGCTAAAACAAATGAGATTGAGCTATCAACACATGATAAGACTCAAGCTATTAGACATGACTCCTCTTAATAGTACAGCAACCTATACTAGCAAGTCGGTCTTTCAACCAAACTCTAAGACCGGTAAAAGATTAGAAACACATCCTTAACCCTAACTAGTCAACTCCTCCTTAATTTGTGCATACAAGAATGTATAGTGGAAAACATATGCACATATTCATCCTAGACTTTTTGTAGAGTTTAATCTATAATTTGGATCCGAGGAATGCACTAGGACATAAATGAATGTGAGTGTCGAATGCATACATCTATGATTTCACCTTTTTATCCAAATAAGACTAAGTCATATCATAATCATTCAAGCATATTAGTCTCATAATTGCATTTATCATCCATTACATCCAAATGAGACAAGAAAATATCATAACTACTAAGTATATTAGTTTCATAATTGTATTTATCATTTTCACCAAAACTAACTTAATGGATTTAGAACTTACAATTTTTCCCTTTTTGGTGATGAATGACAAATCCATTAATAATAGCATTTGGATGAAAATGAATATCTGATAGCAAATTAAAGACTATTTGTGAAATTCCCCTTTTGACATTGTTCAACTTTAATTTTAAATTTAACAATGCTATTCTCCCATTCTCTCTCTTTTGGTATTTTACAATTCTCAATTCTTTCTCCTTTATCAATGGTATTATACATATTTCTCCCTCTTTTGGTTTTTATCACCAAAAAGTAAGGAAAAAGTAAATTTTGCCAAAATAAAGGTTTCCAACATATGTAGCTTGATACCAAATGATTTACCTTAATAGATTGCATATTCTCCCTCTTTTGACAATTTATCCAACTTAATTTTGGTCATAAAAAGTATGAAAATAAATATATATGACCAAGAGGGAATTTGAGTAACTTACAGGAAAGGATATTTGAAACACATTCAAATAATCTTACTCGTGATAGCTCCTTGAGGCTTCTGAGGTTTCAGTTTTAATTTCGCCTCCTTTTGGCATTCCAATTAATTTGATTTTGGTGCAGCTATCCATCGGAATTTGAAGTTCTTCCACGTCGTTGGACACACTGATTCTTGCCTTCGATTCGTTGCTCTCGGTGAGTATTAGTTCGATTCCTTGCAATGAAGTGTTCCGCTAGATGTCGCCTAGCCCATGCTCATGCTAAATCATGGATAGCATGGTCATAGCACCGCTACTGTCATGTTCCTCCGCCGACTAGCTGCCTCTCACCATGGCCTTGCCACCATAGTGCTCTCTGCTCGCGATGTCACCTCTTCTCAACTTCCTGTGTCCCTTACAACCCATTTTGATGGTCGGTCATGGTCTTTGCACTGTCATTTGCCATCGGTGATGAAGTCCCATGTATCATTGCTAGCCTTCCCTATTGTGCTTCCCTGTGCATTGATGCCCCCTCTTGTCTATCTCTATCTCTTTCTCTGTTACTTGCCCACTGGAGGTTGACAGTGGCCCTCACTGTGATGATCATGCTGACAGGGCTGCCATGTCACACAAAGAAGCTCATATGTCAAAACCGCTTCCATGTTGGCGTCACGTAGGAGCTACATCAGCTAAAATCGTCTTCAATCGGTCTTAGGGGGTAAAATAAATGGTATTGATACTTGAGAGAGCCAAAGCATCCGATTTTATAATTGAGGATTAAAAAGCAAAATAAGCTGAAATTAGATGATGATGTGTTCTAAGTGACTTCTAACTTAAATAAGCAAAAAACTAAAATAAGGCAGAAACTGAAAACGTTGGAAGCAGAGCCTTCACAGCCTCACAAGACAAGGCTCATCGAAAACCATGTACAAAATATGAATTGACACCAATGTATGGGCCCGATCAATGAGTTCTCTCATGTCCCTGCTCCTCTTCCCCTTTTCTCTTTGTTTAGAGCTTCTTTCTATTTTTCCCCTTGTAAATGAGAGAGCATCTCCCAATGGAGACGTTGAAAGACTGCATGGGACACAACAATTTCATGGGAATTTCAAAATGTTTTTTTGCAGAATATTAAAATTTCTAAAAGATGGTCCAAAATTTTTGCGTTCCAAATGGACACTTGGTTGTTCACCTTTGATTTCAACTTATAGACATATAAACATGTTCTTTTAAGATGTAGCTTATAACTTTTGGTTGTGATTTATTAGTCTATTAAATAATGATAAGCTAAAAGATAGAAGTCGTTGAAAAACAAAAATTAATAGAGGCATATAGTGGCAACAAACGTACTCCCGAACAATAGAATAATAATTAATCAGCTAGCGGTAGGAATCATGCATGGCACAAACAACCTAAATGTATAAATCACATATAAAAAGTAAGTGAATAACATATACATATAAAGAGTGTAAGCATCGTACATTCATTTTCCATCTAGTTTTCAATATGCGACATGCAGACCAATCAACTAATAAAAATGAAAAAAGAAAAGTTAAACCCCTATTAATCAAACAAAAAATACCCCCTTTTTTAGAATAATTCAAAACGATCTTATAAATGCCTCGTGATGACCACATTTAATTTCCTTTTCCTTTTGCACAATCCTCTATTCTGGGGTTGTAGTTTCATTACATGTGCACATGTAAGTATATACGTCCATACATTTATATGTATAAACATACGCATGCATCCATACACACATGTACTCATGCAGCTTTCACGTAAGAAAGAAGAGGCAAGCGTACTGTAGTACGCTGTGATGGATCCTCATTGTCATTCTCATGGATCTCTCCCTGGCTTCGCGCGCACTTAGTATCCTTGAAACTGAGGCGGCGGCGGCGACGCGTAGTTCCTCACTGAGATCGGTGGCAGGATGAAGTCTTCTGGGGCTGGCGGAGACAGTGATGCCGCCAGTGGTGGAGGTGATGGGACTATTGGTGGCGGGGGGGATGAGACTGGGGGAGGTGGGGATTGCACTGGAGGAGGGGGTGAGCTCACTGGAGCTGGCGGCGGGGGGGATGAGACTGGGGGAGGTGGGGATTGCACTGGAGGAGGGGGTGAGCTCACTGGAGCTGGCGGCGGCGGGGATGACACTGGGGGAGGTGGGGATTGCACCGGAGGAGGGGGTGAGCTCACCAGAGCTGGTGGTGGCGGGGATGACACTGGGGGAGGTGGGGATTGCACCAAAGGAGGGGGTGAGCTCACCGGAGCTGGCGGCGGTGGGGATGACATTGGAGGAGGAGTAGAGTTGATTGGCACTGGTGGAGGGGACTTTACAGGAGGCGGTGGAGAGCTTACGGGAGCCGTTGGTGGTGGAGAGATTACCGGCGCTAGGGGTGGTGGGGATTTGACCGGTGGAGGGAGAGACCTCGTCGGTGCAGGTGGCGGCGGTGATTTGACTGATGGAGGTGGTGAGCTCACTGGCACTGTTGGTGGAGGGGATTTCACAGGTGGAGGTGGCGAGCTCACTGGAGCTGGTGGTGGTGGAGATTTCACAGGTGGAGGTGGAGAGCTCACCGGTGCTGGTGGTGGCGGAGATTTCACTGGTGGAGGCGATGAGCTCACCGGAGATGGTGGTGGAGGGGATTGCACCTGCGGTGGTGGCGAACTTACCGGCGCTGGTGGTGGTGAGGACTTCACTGGCGGTGGAGGTGAGCTCACCGGCGCTGGTGGTGGAAGAGATTTCTCCGGTAGCGGCGGTGAGCTCACTAGAGCCAGTGGTGGCTGTGATTTCGCTGGTGGAGGTGGTGAGCTTACTGGAGTTGGTGGTGGAGGTGGAGAGCTCACCGGTGCTGGTGGTGGCGGAGATTTCACTGGTGAAGGCGGTGAGCTCACCGGAGCCGGTGGTGGAGGGGATTGCACCGGCGGTGGTGGCGAACTTACCCGCGCTGGTGGTGGTGGGGAATTCACTGGCGTTGGAGGTGAGCTCACTGGTGCTGGTGGTGGAGGAGATTTCATCGGTGGTGGCGGCGAGCTCACTGGAGCCGGTGGTGGGGGCGATTTAACTAGTGGCGGCGGCGAGCTCACTGGAGCCGGTGGTGGAGGGGATTTCGCTAGCGGAGGTGGCAGGCTCACTGGAGCCTGTGGCCGAGGGGATTTGGCCTGTGGCGGCGAGCTAACCGGAGTAGGTGGTGGCGGGGATGCCTTTGTAGATGGCGGCGAGCTACCTGTTGCTGGTGGCGGAGAAGATTTTACTGGTGGTGGTGATCTCACCGGTGCTGGCTGTGGAGGTGAGCCTGCCGTTGGGGAGCTCAGCGGTGCCGGCGACGACGCTTTGGCGGCCTCCGGAGGCTGCACTTGCGGCGATGGTGATGGCGGGTATACCAATCTCTGAGGGCTGTCTTCTGGTGGGGGTGCGGGAGCATCTGCTGTCGGAGGCTGCACCTGCGGCGACGGCGATGGTAAGTATACTAGCTTCTGAGGGCTATCCTCTGGTGGGGGCGCCAGAGTGTCTACTGGAGGCTGCAACTGTGGAGACGGTGGGAACACCACCTTCTGTGGGCTGTCCTCTGGTGGGGGCGCCGGAGCATTTGTCGCCGGAGGTTGCACTTGTGGTGACGGCGACGGCGGGTTCATCGGGTACTTTGGGCTGTCTTCTGGCGGCGCCGACGTAAACTTCGATGGTGGTGTTTCTGACTTGGGCGACGGCTTCGGTGCTGGGATGGGCGTGACAGGCGATGGCTTTGGCGTCGGAGTGGGCGACGCAGGCGTTGGCTTCGGCACCGGCATAGGCGGCACAGGCGACGGCTTCGGTGACAGCTTGTGAGACGGCGTCTGAGGCACCGGAGTTGGCGTCGGCTGCTTGTGAGACGGCGTGGGTGGCTTTTGAGACGGTGTCGGTGGCTTCGGCGACGGGCCCGCCGAGCAGACATGCGTGCGGCAGTCGACGGGGCGCGTGAGCACGGGCGCGCACTCGAGCGACGTCTTCTGCCCCGGTCTCATGCCGCCAAGGCAGTTGCTCTTGTCGTCGAGCGCCACATCGGTTTCCTCCGCCGGCACGCACGCCTCTGGCTCCGCGCTGAAGAAGTTGTACGCGAAGCTGAAGTTGGCAAGCACCGGGAGCTTGCAGACGGGCTCCGGCACGGCGCCGGCAAGCAGGTTCTTCGACACGTCTAGCTGCTCCAGCTTGCTCATATTTGCGAGCCCCTCGGGCAGCGTGCCGACGAGCGCGTTGCCGCTGATGTCCACCACCGTGGTGTTCACGAGCTCCCCGAGCTCCGGCGGGATGCACCCATCGAGCCGGTTGTTGAGCATCACGAGCTCGTCGAGCGTGTCCGCCATGCGGCCGACGCTGCGCGGGATGCAGCCGATGAACATGTTGTTGGCTAGCACCACCACCGTCGCCGTCGAGTTGCCGAAGTTCTCCGGGATGTATCCGACGAAGCGGTTGCTGTTGACGAAGATGGCGTCGAAGCTCTTCTCGAAGAGCTCCGGCGGCAGCTCGCCTTCGAAGTCGTTGAACCGGAGGTCGAGGTACTTGAGCACCGGGATCTGCAGCACCACCATAGGGAAGACGCCGACGAGGCGGTTGTTGCTGACGTCGAGCTCGTGGAGCAGCGTCAGACGGGAGAAGCTCTTGGGGATGATGCCGCAGAAGCGGTTGGAGTTGATGTGGAAGAAAGCGAGGTCGGTGAGTAGGCCGAGCTCCGAGGGGAGGTACCCGGCGATATCGCCGCCGTTGAGGTCGACCCCGGCGACGACGGTGATGTTGGCATTATCCAGCGCCGGCACGCAGGTGATGCCGAAGTAGGAGCACACGTCGGCGCCGACCCACCCGCCGGTGAAGTTCTTGGGGTCGGAGTAGATGGCGTGGCGCCAGGCCTGGAGCCCGATGTATGCGCGGCGGAGGCGGTCATTGGCGAATGTGACGTTGACGCGAATGTCGAACTCAAAGTCGTCAGGGAGGTCGCCGTCGCCCTCCCGGAGGGAGAGCAGCTGGCGCCGCGCGATGTAGGACGCCTCGGCGTCCGAGAGCGCGGTGACCGAGGTGACCGCGAGCAGGATGGCGTTGAGGTAGACCAAGGCGAGGCGGCGGCGCGGGCGGGTGCGACTGGTGGCCTCCATGGCGGGACGGGGGAAGGGAGGGGTAGTGTGGACCACCCCCTGCGCTGGTGCCTATATGGAGGGGTGGGGAGAGAGAGCTATATAGGCAGCGGTTGTGCGGCGGCGCGCATGTCCCGGGGTGGCCGTTGCGGTCCGGTGGGTGGAGCTTTTCTGGCGGGAATGAGGAGGGGACAGGTGCTTTGACCGTTGCATGAGCCCCACGTTTCAGCCATGGCTGCTTCTCTCCATTCATATGTATCCGTGCTGGCTGAGGTGTCATGGTATGTGCTCAGTTACTTTGAGAGGAAGGAATGGCGCCATTGCTGCATGCTGATGGTACAAGATGGGACTTTGTTAATCCATGGCACGCATAAAATGGTGCTTGCGAATTGTAATTTCAATCTCATAGTTTCGTGCAAATTTCCATCGAACCCGTAGCTCTTACATTGGATTTCGATTGAACATGCTTAGTTTGGTCAAACCCGGAACTAGGCCGTCTTTGTTTATGACATAAATTACGATACTTTGCAACCAGGTTGTCTTGTGCGATGCAGGGAACTAGGCCGTTTTTGTATTTTACCAGTGTGTGGAGTTTTCAGATGAGGATAGTAATTTAAGTGTTTGCTCGCGTGCTTTAGCGGCAGTTTAGCCAGTGGAGGGCATATATATATCTTAGTTACTTGTAAATCTGAATGTTGCTCAAAGTCTTGTACGAAAAGGATCGATGTCATCAGGGTACGTAGTACTGATAAATCCTAGAACCATTTTGCATTTCCCGGTTTAAGTTTCATATAATGTATTTTCCGCTCACCCCGGGCACGAAACCAGCCCGGAGGGGGTCAAAAATGCAATTTTGTACCTCGTGAGGCTATATCTGGAAATTAATATGGGGTGTTCGTTTTAGCGATGGCTTTTGACTTTTGGTTAAAATTTCACTGTAGCTGATTTTTTTTACTATAGCTGATTTGATTTTTTGGGCATAATTAAATTTAAAAAATAGAAAAATAAAAAAATATGTTGGCCCATCACGGACAATACAAAGGAACACAGGAAAAAAAGAAAAATACAAAAAACCCAAAAAAATCTAAAAAAATTCAGATAAAGACAAATTACTGAATAGTGAAAAAAAAACTGAAACTGAAAAAAGCAAACATCGCAAGCCATCCAAATTGCCCAACCCATTTCCTTTACCATACCATAGGCATGGTAAACATCAGGAATAATGATTTCAAATAGCCTCCATTTTTTCTGTCCATGATTTTTAGGAGTAAGATTACTCCCCTGGCTCTTCCTAGCATGATGTACAGATTGCCACACTGAGGTGATTAGTCGGAGGGTCTATGCGTGGTTGCCTTTTAATTGTTTGATACTTGTAGTTTCTTCCTAGGCAGTGCATCCAAAAACATAAGTCTGCAACAACTGATTCATCCGTAGGCCCCGCTTAGCGATGGTCTTCTACTGCCAACGCTAACGTTTGGTTTCTCTTTTCACTATTTATTTTTTTATCGTTTTTTGTTTTTTTTTTGTTTTTTTCATATCTTTATATTGTTTGTGATAAACTAATATATTTTTTTATTTTTTAAAAAATTTAATTATATCAAATAAGCTAACTCAGTACAGTAAAAATAAGTTAACTACAATAAAAAAATTATAAACCATCGCTACTGAACGCCCCCATGATGTCATCAGTCATTAGGAAGGGACTACTTAGTTTGCATGCAGACAGTGTGTCCTGTGCAACGCAGAACTGTAGAAACTGCAGCAGTTGCACGACTGTATAAACTGCAGCAGCTGCTAGGTAGCATCGGCAGTACCATGGTGTTTTCTGACGAGGTGACTAGCCTGGCTAGGAGCGGAGATTATGTACAAGAAGGATTTTTGCACTCTACCTCCGGTTTTAAATACATTGACTTGAACATGTAACTAAAAATACGTCTCTATTTTTATATACGATGCTCCTCTGATTTCATAGATGTTATGGTTACCAACCAAATAGTATACAATAGGGACTATCGAAAGGTCATACCCATGCTGTCTGAAGCTTAAGGAACCGTGAAGATTGGATTTAGAAGGTGTGTGCACAAAATATGTGGTCTATTACATAATCTTTGAGAAAAAATCAATACCCGCTCATGACGCCTTGAGACATATATTTATAATCATGAGAAGGTTGCTTACATAAACGTCTCCATCTAGATCTACAATTGTAGATGTAAACATATTATTTCCTCAATCTACAACTCTTTTAGGTCAGCCATGTGGTTGCACAACTAACGGGCTTTCTGATGTAGTAGACCGATTAGACCAAGGTGAGAACACTCTTCTAATAGTAATCTCTTATGGCAAAAAACCTTGTCTCCGGTGAACTGAGACCATACCATTTATTCCTTGGTCCCTTCCATCCTTCGTCCCACTGAATTGCTACCTCTTTGGTTTCCCGCTTTTTGCCACCGATGGCGTCGACGTACGTGACCGTCGCGATTAGGCTACGCGTTTCGGTCGTGCGACATGTGCCGTCGCACCATTTATAGCATCGTGCACATCCCCTAGATTCTCGTGCCCGCAATGTCGGCATTAATTGGTCCTATCGCAATCCTTAATTAAGTGCAGCTGCAGTTCTCTTGCCGGCTATTTCCTCCCTCTCTCTCTCTCTCTCTCTCTCACCTGCCTCTTGTTTCTTGCAGTTTCTTTGGTCACCATCGTCTGTTCCTCCTTCCCGTCACACGTTTCCCGGTTGAGATGGGCCGTGAAAGTGACCAAGGCGATCGCAGTGGCGTGCCGGTTCTGTCGAGCAGCCACGTTGGTGGGGACGAGCACTGCGATGCCGCCGCCAGCAAGCCGTGTGTTCGTGAACACACTCAGTTTCGACAATTCTACAATACCAGTTAACACAGGGCAAGCGCAGATCAATGATTAAACATAAAGTTAAAAGTGTCAACACGATGTAAAATGGGCAAAGGCACAACCATACGCCGGCACCATTTATTGTGTAACATGCTTTGCAGGTAGATAACTTTATATTTAGGCAGCCCCATCAATAATATACCACAAACTTGTCCAATGCATCTTCCTAACTTACTACTGAAACTAGCTCAACAGTTCAACACAATGAACGGCTCAGGCGCTCAGCTAAAAAAACCAAAAAAGCCAAAATAAACCAAAATTAGAAGCCGACATATTTGAAAATTGCTTCTGATTTAAATAAACCGAAAACCAACATAACCTAGAAGCTAAAGCTAGGCCTAACAGCTGACAAGATATGGCGTTCGTACTGATATATCGGCTGTTAATTTGCACTACTCCTGATCATTGTGTAGAAATTCCCTTTACTTTAAACTCAACCTTCCCATGGAGAACTAGTAATTTACTTATGCGGTGTACGTGTTTTGTATAAACTTGAGAGATTACTGGAGCTGCTGCTGTGATCTTTTCACTAAGTCTCAAATATATTCAGCATACGCTGCTAAACACATGAACATGAAGGCTTCACAGCAGTGCATACTGCATACACAGGTAGTACACAACCATAACAAAGGTGTAGGCAGCCTCATGTCTACCACTATGCAAAGGTGCAGCACAAGCACCTGAAATCGCATGCGCAGATAAAGCCATAATAACAGTACTGAAAACTATCTTGGAGACAGTTTTGGAACAGAAAGTCAGAAATCAGCCAGTTGCCAGTATCAGGGGTTTACAGCATTACACAATATATTTGACTTAAACTATGTTTTAAAATTTTGAGGCTTCCATTGGACAAGTGACAGCACGACAATAGCTCCTATATTCAATTTACAAAAGGAAAAAAGTAGCCCCTATATTCAAAAAAATAAAATAAAATCGATTATGCTCCTTTAAGTCTGCTCCAGTCCAGACTTAAAAGGAGAGAAAACAGTAATACCATCATGTCTTAAAATGACCTGAACAAGTGAATGGTTGACAAACATGCCATCAGCTGAACACAAGTATCTTTATGCCCTTTATTGTAATCATTTCGGGTATGAACAGTAAAAATGATTCAAAAGACGCATTAAACAATGGCACCAAATGGACATAGAAAGGTATTTCAAGAACACAAGGCCTTTATGTGTGACCTCACCACCATGGTTGTAGAATACAACGTGTGAGTACCACCGACTCTCTAATTACTGTTACACTATCAAACAGATATAGAAAGTGTGTTGACCACAAAGGTCATATGAAAGCTGCAATGAACACGTAAAGAAGGCAAGGCAACCATGGAGGACTGTAAGCACCGACTGCACAGGTGACAATAGGAACCATTCTGTGGAGCTCCCAACTTGTAGATGGGCAAAATATAGCTAAGGGAAGAGAGTACCGTGAAAAGAATCTATGGGCCACGAGCCCTGGTGAAGCATAAGCATCCGGATGACTGACCATCCGGTATCATACCACCACCTTTGCTTGTGTCAAGAGCCTCCAAAAGCTGCACCACCTCATCCATATCAAGGCGTTTATCAGGATTTGCATCCCAGCATTTCCGCATAATATTAGCAAATGCACTTGGGCAGCAACGAGGTATGTCTGGGCGCAAATTCTGTCCACAAATGTAGGAATAATTATATTTGCTGTATGTATTCTGTGCACATTATATGAGGGAAGGAAGAAAAACAACATAACAGCAGTATATCCAGAACACAGGACAAACCTGATGAACAACAGCAGACGAGACATCAGCAAAGCTAAGGTCTGGGTATGGCATGTCACAACAATAGATTTCCCACAAACAAATGCCAAAACTGTAGACATCACATTTCCTGTTGTATGGTTTACCATCAAGAACCTGTTAATACACAAAGAACAGAGAAATTTTTGTTTTTAACTGGGAAATCACTTTGTAAAAGAAGAAAATTAAAGGTCTAATAAATACCTCTGGGGCCATATAACCAAGTGTGCCTGTCGCACCAGTCATGTCCTTCGGATTCTGAGCCTCAACGCGAGCAACACCAAAATCAGCAATCTTAAGGTTTCTCTGTGTATCTAGAAGCATGTTTTCAGTCTTCACATCCCGATGTACAATCTTTCTAGAGTGTAGATAGCTCAATCTGCAAAGGAAAGTGCTAGGTGATTATTAGTGTATTCAGAGATAAATAACGCATGACAGTGATTTCAGATGAAGTTCTTAATACCCTCTGGACAGATCCAATGCAAGCTGAACCACAACTTTGTATGCGAGCTTTCGTCGACTGTTCTTTATCAGATACTGTTTCAAAGTTCCTCCAGCGAGATATTCTACCACAACACAGCATGCTCTGGCTGGCAAGTTGGTACGTGTACCACTGTTGGAATTGTTGGCTGGAATCTTAAGGTCTGTGGTCCCCATAGATGCACCAACAAACTGCAAAAGAGATTACATGTATTTTAGTACTTTTCAAATAGCCCCAAAGCAGAAACCTTCTGTGGAAGATACCACCCACAAATGTTAATCCTGAATAAATTTAAAATTCAGTAAGCTAGGGCTGGATCAGCAGCTTTACTAAAAGAACAGGCGTATGTATCACACATGAAGATGGACGGGATTGCTGGAAGCTAGGTATGCTTGGAATATTCACCTTTGTAACATTAGAATGGCTGAGCTTATGCCAAACAGCAACCTCCTGCTTAAATGATGTTCGCAAAGCAGCAGTTTCAGATTCTGTGGCAAAACCATCTTCACCCCAATCCAAAAGCTTCACTGTATATGATATGAAGAAATATTATTCATTTCTTCCATGAAATGGTGCTCATATAATATGTACAATTGTGAACAAAACAATGGCAGATTGATGAAGTGTCATATTCATAACACATTTTTGAGTAAACTGGAGACTTTAATGGTGGAAAATTGTCCATTCTGTGCACAAAAGTTCCCCCTTAAGAATAGTTACTATTCTGTAAGGCTTGAAAGATGCTACAGTGTGAATATTCGTGCAGTGCAAATACAGACATGTCAATCTTATGAAATTGATTAAAAGAACAAATGAACAATACAAAAGAGTGAAAAAGGATCCTTAATCTTAATATACCATAACAATAAGGTTTTTATGCATCGTATAGCCTATTTTCCCTAAACTAAATGATATCATTGTCCACAAAGCATTAAGAATTTCACCAAACTGAAGTGCTCCACAGACAACAAATGTCTCCATATTTTTATAATTCAAAACTATGAAACTTGGATAGAGGAAATTGAAGTGAGTCAAAGAAGAAAAACTTGGCAAAGAACTCCAAACAGACAGTACAAAGCAGCACAAATAAGCTCCAGATAGCATTCTTTTTAGCTCTAGTCATATATCTACTATTAAGCAGGCCACAGCAATGTTTTCCAGCTTTTGCATATATTCATGACAGCACAATTTGTTGGGTATTCATTTTCAAAGGAATAAGATCAATTGATGGAAATATTTAGTGGAAATTTACACAAATTGATGTTGAGAAATCTCTAATTAGCAAGAAATTGATGTACAGTGACATGGGGCAAGAGTACTGCAGCCTGAAGTTGAAAAGCCCACATGAACAAACAGGAAGAATGAAAATGCAAGGCATAATAACAAGTACAGAAATGTAGACAGGAAAGCAAGAACCTGATGAAGGTGGATAAAAGAAAGGACTATCTTGAAATTATTCATGGGCAAAAACATCAAGTGGAGTACAGAAATATGCAAATGCACACATATATATGGTCCATCCCAATTAATGTTGTAAATAACAGTAAACGGTTAATGAATGCGCGCCCGCACCCCACCTTTTAGTGTTTGTATAGTAGACAGCATTTTACACGGTTTTACTATTTAAATTCAGATAAATATATTTATACAGTAACAAAACAAGCATGACATACATAGAATTGAACTCCCAGTACCAGCAATTGCCAATGGCAGTAGCAGAAAGGAGAAGACTTGACTAAATTCTACTTGCTAAATACATATGCATATATTTATCTGAATTTCTCAACCCAACAAAACAGCCTCTTCAGCTTCAGCAACACAACTATCAAGTCATCCATATCGCATTACGAAAAAAGTTAACACGAGTATTCAAATTTCAGAAAAGAAATTGATTTCATACTTTTTGCCATGAATATGTTAGGAATTTCTAATTTCAAATTTGAAAAACCGGGTTTTCCGGTTTTAAACGGTTTTTCTCCGGTTTTTTGGGCGGTTGCCGGCCGGTTTTTCCGGTTACCGATTTCAAATTCAAATTTTGGCGCGTGAAATTCGACCGGTTTTTTTCCGGTTACCGGCCGGTAACCGGTACCGGGAGATTTACCCCGGTAACGGTTTTTCAAACCTTGGATAGATACCTGCAACATCCTGGCCGTCGTACGTGCCGCGATACACCGTGCCGTAGGTCCCCTGAGCGATGACATACCGGATCTCCAGCTTAGCAAGGTCAATCTCCCAGTCCTCCTTCTTCCCCTGGGCCTTGAGATTGGCCTTGCCCCAAGTCTTGGTCAGCTGCTTCTCTAGATGGATGTCAAGGCTTGTGAGATCAATCTTGTCGGCGCGCAGATACGTATGGCTGCTCCCCAAGCTCCCGGACTTCTTCAGCTTCTCCTTCACCTCAGGGGTCTCGCTGGTGCTTGACGCCATCTCTCCGGCTGCCTACAGCAGCTTTCCAAGAACCAGGGGCGGACCTAACATTCATTAATTTTGAGGGGTTGAGTTGAACCCCCGAAAATTCAGGAAAAAAACTGTTGTCAGTAGCAATCCAGTACTCCACCACGCACGCAGCCAAGAAATCCGCAACAAACAGCATGGACTGGATTGGAGAGAAAGAAAGATTTGGATTGGTTTGATTGCACGCATCACAGCAAAGAAATGAGGGATCTCCCAGAACAAAACGATAGAACAACAATCCAAGCAAGCTAGGGCTTCCTTACCACCAACGAATGAAGAAATCAATCCAAGGAAAGCCCGGATGAGATGGGGATCTCCACTCCACGCCAGTCCAGTAGCGCGGAGGAGGAGGAGGACGCCTCCTCCTACGAGAGAAGAATTCCTTCAATTCGCCTTGAAGCGGCGGGGGTGCCTCTCTCTCTCTCTCTCTCTGTCTCTCTCTGTCTCTCTCTCGTTGGAAGGTGGCCTGGCGGCGGCGCGCGTGTTCGGCCGGCGGAGAGGGAGGGTTAGCTAGCGTCGGCCGGCGCGAGTCGGCAGGTGAAGCGGAAAGAACAGAGAGAATTTATCAGGCTGGTGCCATTCCTCGCAAACATCGTTACTATTCCTTCTTGAAAATAGTATACCATTTGCGCGAATGGACTGCGTTGACTCCGTTAAGGTTACGAATTGACATTTCTACCCTTGTCTTCGTCCGCGTGTCCTGATCCCTCCGCGCGGACCTCCCTCTCTTCCACCTTTCCCCGTCGGTCCCTCCTCCAGTCGCTCGCAGTAAAAAGCTCAATCATCCCCCCGTCCATTTGATTTACAAGCAATGATCTCCTCACCGCTAATTTCAACTGAGTTATAATTTAACCACAGATTAGTCCAGTCAATTACTCCCTCTGTCTCCCTAGTTCTGTCCATAGCCTCTATTTCAATATATTTGTCCATCCAGTGAATCTAGAATGTAGTTGTTGTGATCATTTAATAGGGTACATATGATCATTTTTCATTAAGTATTTCTTAAATTTAGTGCTTCCTTGGTTTGTGTGTATAGTGAGTTGTGCACAAATATAGCAAAATGGAAGAAATATATCTAAAGAACAATTCCTCATCATCGACTGATCGTTCATTTATTTCTTTATAAGAATGCTCACCATCCCAAGGGACCTCGACCGCCACTGTCATGTAGATCGACAACTCCCTTGCGCAGTCGCACGCACAGCTCTACGAGCCCAGATACACGGTAGCCAGCGGTTACACCGTGTCATGCAATACCATCTCGCCACGCCTATTCATGGCTTGAGTGAAGGTGCGGAAGGACAGCGAGGAGGAGGAAGCGATGAGGAGGGCGATGACATTAAGGGTCCCCATGCGGGCAACGAGGTGGAGCGGGGTGCCAAGCATGGTGTTGTGCACGACAAGGAGGCAAGGAACGTGATGGACGAGGAGCAATATGGAGTTGGGCCGCGTGTAGGGGTGAAAAAAACTCAAAGTTCATGAATCGGCTTGGCTCGACTTGGCTCGAGTGGTAAGCAAGCTGAGTTGAGTAGACATTTATGTTCATTTGCTTAATGAGCCGAACCTGAGCTAGCTTGCGAGTTAGGCTTTGTTGTAATGAAGCCTAGCTCACAGCAAAACACTAGACCCAAGAAGCAACCTACAAGCCAACAAGCCATAGCCCATAAGCAACCCCTAATCTCAGCCTCTCAGGGCTCAGGCATCACACAGGCACAACACAAGCACTGTCGCAACTGCTATCCTAGCAAGCTGCCCACCAGGAAAACCGCCACCATCCATCTTAGCTCTTTGTGATCTCTGCCTCCGACTGCCTCGTGCGCCTTAGCCTCCCGTGCCTCAGTGCGCCTCTGTCACCCCCCTCTGTCTGCGATAGAGCGACAATCAAGCATGGGGTGCAAGAACCGCTAAAGAGAGGAGGTTGTTCGCCTCCGCCTCCGTCTCTGTTGCTCTCTTCGCCTCGACACTGGTGTTCAATCGCACAACCCCTCACCACCTCATTCCTCTACTACAAAGCTACCTTACTCTGTCAACTGAGCATAACGAGCCAACTCAAGCTTTTAAGCTGAGTCGAGCAGGCATTTATGCTCGTTTACTTAATGAGCTAAGTTAAGCCGAGTGATACTAACAAGTTTGGGCGAGCTAAGCCAAGCCGTGCCAACTCGTTATCATTTTTGAAAATTTTTTCACCTCAATGGATGTTGATAGTTAATATGGATGGAAAAGCTAACAGCGATAGCATTTTCCATAATTTCAGCTGTTTGCGATGGTATTTTCAAGCCAATGGTTAAGCAAAGCTAATCATATCCATTAGGTCAAGGTTGCTATTGCTGCACCGCCACGGTCAGTGGCGGATCCAGGATTTTTAGAATGGGTATTCGAACTTTAGAGTTAGATCAATACCAATACATCGATACCGCGACACACGTTTCCTCTAAAACACCGATATAACGATACGTGTATATAGATATAACAAAAATTAAATAATGCTAGCACAATGACATGAATTAAATAACAAATTATAAAGATTAATGGTAGTTGCATACCAGTAGTAAATCGAGCCACATTGGAGCCTTGTAGGTCGATTCACGAGTCTGATGTCGTGGCGGCTGGGCACTAGCGAGGCGGATGCGCCGAGGCGGCGAGGCCAACCGCCACCCAGCGCCTCGAGCTCGGCCTCGACCAACGCGGCTCCCCTCGCCTCGCGGCTCGCGCCGACCGCCTCGGCCTCCTCCACCGTCTGAGACCGCCTCGGCTTCCCCTCCGCCTCCGTGCTAGAAGGCTCACCGAGACACCGGCGATGCCGATGGCGCGGAGGTGGCCTCGCCGCCTCGGCCGGGGAAGAGGCGCGGCGGCGGCGGCCAGTGGCCGGCGCGAGCCGGATCCGGCCAGATCCGGCCGAGAGAGGCGGCGGTGGGGGCCGAGGAGGGCGCGCGCGGGCGAGGAGAGGCGGGGGAGAGGAAGGGACAGGGGAGGAGGCGGCGGGGCGGGGCGGCGGCGGGGAGGAGGCGGGAGAGGGACGAGGTGGGAGGGCGGCGGGGGCGGAGGGCGAGGAGGCGGCGCCGGGTGAGAGAGGAGGAACGGGGCGGGGGTGGCGAGGAGGCGGCGGGGAGGGGGGGGGGGGGGGGGGGAGGAGGAGGGCGGCGGCAAGGGGCGGGGATTTGGGCGCGGGCGGGGCTAGGGTTGGGTCTTTGGGTGCGGGGCGCGCGCGCTGTGAGGTTTGGGCGGGTGGGGCGCGAGCGCGCGATGGCCTTGTGGGCAGGCGATTTTGGGCTAGGATTTTGAGAGGAGTGGTCGGAAATAGTAATTTTAGCCCAACTATATATATACATATGTATTATACCCTATATATATTGATTTTTTGTTCAAAAAAAATGGGTATTCAGCTGAATACCCATGACTTACAGTAGATCCGCCCCTGGCCACGGTCATTATCATGCGCCGCCATGCAAGTTGCTTCCACCATCATGTGAGCCCTTGCAGGTCGTACCATCATCGTCGCTGATTGCTTGTCCCCTACAAACATGGTCATGCAGGTCCATGGCGCCACCCATATGTGTCGAGTAGAATCGTTGACATGGAACTCTACTGCTCCACTCATACATGTCGTGCGGAATCACTAACACCGAGCTCTACTCTGTGTGACAGTTGATTTCTTTTGATGTTGTTGTATGGTCCGCATGGACCAAGAGATTTGGGGTATCAATCCCAACAAACAAGCTGAGTCAGATTTTTCTTTTTAAATCACTAAGTTAATTTGGGTGATTTCGAAAGACTTTGATTTGGGGATTGGTCTCCTATTATTTTCTTCCTTTTAAGGCAGCGCTCATTGTAGCGATGGAACGCTGCGATCGGAGATTTTTTCACTGTAGCAGCGATAGGAATACTGTAGCATTTTTTGTACTTATTCAAATTTTTTTGTTTTTTTTAGTATTTTTATGTTTTGTTTTTTCCCGTATTCCTTTGCATCGTCCACTCTATATTAGTGTGCCACTTTTATTTTTATATTTTTTAGATTTAATTATACCCAATAAGCCAACTCAGCTATAGTAAAAAATAAGTCAGCTACAGTAAAATTTCAGTAAAAATCAAAAATCATCGCTATTCCGAACGCCCGCTAACTTCCAATGGATTTGGTGGGTGAATATATATGACTAGAGACAAACGATTGTTTTTCTATGTAGTAATTATGCAATCCAATAAAATGGCTCATCCTTTTTTTTAGAGAGCAAAGAACAGCATTCTTAAGTCCAATGGTAAGTGTGTTGATTACTTCTATTTCGCTGAAATATTTTTCACATATGTAGAAGCCTTTTCTTTTCATACTTTGCTGCCGCAAGAAAGAGAGGCTTCATGGGTTCATTTCCCTTGATTTCATTTACACAGCTACATGTTTCTAGTTACATTGAATGGACACAAAGTTGCAAACACATGCAAAGGATTTTTTGCATTTTTATCCTAACTTTTGGATAGTATCTGAATTTTAAAACCAGTGAACACGACGTGCATAAGCCTTACTGGTTAGAGCATTCCAACAAGAGCTTTACTGGTATGGTATCACAAGCACATAGACCATTACTTGAGGCCTACCATGCCATCTGGGATTCTGAAGTTATTGCGATCTTTAGCAGAGACGCTAACATATGGTACATTATTAATAGTATATGACTTTAATGTAGAGCTAATAAATTGGAGACAGGGAGCCAGAAAGTGTGAAGTGCAGGAGTTGCAAAGGGAGAGCTATGGGCCTGTTCTTTGCGGTTTCTAAAAGTCGTTTTTAGCTTTTGCTACAGTAACTAACTTTTAAATGGAGTATTTTTTTAGGATGTGGTCTACAAGTTAATTGTAGTACACGTTAAAAAACTAATATCTGTACCATAAAAAATCGCAAGCGAGTATCTCTCTTTCTGCAATCTCTATCGCAAATAGCTAAAAAGTCATCAGCCGCAGCTAAAAACCATCAACCACAGCTAAAAAGAACAGGCCCTATGTATCGCCAGCAACACCAACGTGCCACGCAACCTGCTGTAATACTGTGGACTCCTTTTGCATATTATGATTGGATAATTTCATCGAATATGGATAGAGTCACGGAGCATTTGGAACTTCAGCTGATCAAGTTAACTCACCGAGTTAGGCTGCTCCCTGCCGAAGTTTATTTGTATTATTTAGACGAAAAGTTTCTTGATGTAGCTTCAGCGGCCTAGTTCTTTTTTTAACTTATGATTTATGGTTTATAGCTATAACTTTCTCTGAATAAACAAACGGAATGATTTCTTTACTACCTTTTTGAAGCAGCTTATCAGAATAGTATTTTCGAAACGGTCTATCGACATTCGGTTTATTTGCACAAATATTCGCGCTAGTGCTAAAAGCTATCAATCGTAACCATATACCATAAACCGCAACCGAAAAAAACTCACTTGAAGTGAAACTTTAGTTAATTGAAATAGCGTTCTTCAAGTCCAGCGGTGAGGTTGATGATTTACTTTCACTGGTCCATACATTTGTTTAGACGAAGTGTGGTGGCAATTCTGGGTTACTTCCGGGAAAATAATTTAAGTAATATTCTGGTAATAAAAATAGAAGCCAAGTCAAATATTTAAGGTTGATAAATTCCCAGGCTTTGCGTGCCTCCGATAAATTCATAACGTGTGTAAGTGATGTGCATGTATGTGTGTGCATGGATGGTATGAATATAGCATTATTGAGTGTGTTCATCTGTTTTGTACTTTTTAAAAAAATATTTAAGGTTGATAGTAAGTTCAGCAAAAACAAAAAAGGTGAAATCTGAACACCCCCGAAAGAATGCGGGCAGAACAGTCATTTCGTACTCTTGGCATGGAGAATTTGACAACAGTGATGTTTTCCAGAGTTTTTCATATTTGTGATTGTATTTGGAAGGTTGGCATCTGTTGGGACCCTAGAATCGTATATCCCGAAATCCTCTATGTTTATTGCACCAGATCAATAGCTAGTACGCACAATTAACATCTTTGCATCATATCCATACACAAATAAATAAATAAAGTACAACATATTATTTGGCAGTCATAAATAGACCTTTACGGTCCAAGTTACAAACAGGGCTGTGTAGGCCAAACATATGAGCATAGGAGTTTTGCAGCGGAAGATATATAGAAACAGATAAAGCCTATGAGGTATGCTATAGCCTACAATTGTAATAGTTGAAAATAATAAGTAATGTACGTGCATTTGTAGACAAATGGCTATCCTTCGCCAGATCAATGAACCATTAGCAGTCCTTTGCTAAAACCTATCTAGCATGGACTCCCACCATCTATATTATTCCCAAAACCATTTGAAAACCAGAAAAGCTAACCAAATGGGATATTATCAAGCTCGCCCATGACCATGAGCATAGCTATTTAAATAGATTATATACTCTATAGAAGTTATACACTTTATCCATAAGATACGATCATCTCACCATGTCAGCCATGTCTCGCGATTCCAGTGTATCCAATTTGAGTGATAGTAACAAGTCCTTTACATTACCTAACCCAAACCTTTTTTCCTCTTGGTGAGTTTGCACTCTCAGTACATGGACGTCCTTTACCATTGTTTATGAAGAACTAGACGTTGTGTAGGTAAGCCTTACACTACATGGTAAAAGCCCCTTCAAGCATGGAGTTCCTTTACCAAGCTCGCACATCCACACATCTACCATGGGATCAAGACTAGACCTAGATAAGTTATTCCTCTAGATCCATCTCATACTGGACATGTGATCGTGCGTGATATGCTCGGGTCAACGACACTTAAGCTCGGTCCTTAACTGACTCAGGTGAGTGCCTTCAACAGACGATAACCACACACGAGACTCCCCCGCACCGCAAGAATATAGACATAACTCGTCCAAGTTGAAACCATAGCTTTCATTTTTAATTTGTTAATCAAAATATCAGAGGTAGCTCCCCTACCCAAAACATGCCATAAAGTTGGTCAAGAATTTGCCGTAATTGTCCTACAATTATTCCATCACTTGTATAATATTAATATTGAGAATGGGCAAGCACATTCTACAAATTGTCACTAAACTCCACTTAAGTTATCCTAAATCAGTAGTAAATATTCCTAAGGTGACTGATAGTAATGTTCAAGTCCAAGGAACACTCCATTGCAATATAGGACATATCTAATTTTCTAGGCATGAGAATATCAATTTAGTCAAAGTAAGCATGCGTAAATAATTATAATGAAAACTATACAATATTTGAAATCATAGGATCAAAACGATCAAGGAGGTTTGTTTGCCTTGCTTTGTGAACACTTGTTTTTGTTCTGGATCAATTTCACTCACTTCCGACACGTTGGTATCTAATCGATAAACACTATGAAGTGCAAATAAATACCAAATAAACTTATAAAGAGTCAAAAATTCACATAAGTGGAACCAAGAGGGAGAACAAACCATCGGAATTCGTAAGAGGGAGAACAGACCATCGGAAGTTTTGTTGAAGGAGAAAATGTTAGAAAAAGAGAGAGAAAACTATGTAACTAGGGTTTGGGATTTTCATTTTAATTTATAGTTTTCTTTTTAAAGGAAATTTTGGTTCTATTGACTTATGTGGCTAACAGGTGGGGGTCGAGTCTACATGAACCGGGTCCATGGATGCGTGTGTTTTGGGATCCACATATCACAGGCTCAAATATGAAGCTTGGTTTTAATTACAAATCTAATTAACTTAGATCTGGACCCACATGTCATATAGAGACATCAAAATCCGGTTTAATTACAAATCCAATAATATATTAATTTGGGGCCGCTTGTCACCAACTGATTAGGATTAAAAACATGATTAACCAGACTAATATAATCCTAACGACATCATTAGCGCTAAACTTCGTGGGACCCAACCATCAGCGAGAGAAAAGAAGAGGAAGCAGAGGCAGCCACGGCTGGGCTGGCTGCGAGCTTGTCGGTGGCGACATGAGCGGATGAGCGGAGGAGAGGCGTCGGTGTGCTCAGAAACGGGAAGAGGAGCTCACGGCGGTTCCATGGGTGGCGGTAATGGCTAATTGGCCAGGATGGTGGACAGAGGCGGCGGCGACACGGCTGTAGGGGCAACGTTGAACCCGACGGTTTCTAGCAAAAAGAAGGGGCGCAGAGGGATCTGGGAGATCAAGGAGCTCACCTAGGGGGTTAACGGCGGAGGAGGAGCTTCGGGAGGGCACGACGGCAGTGGACTGCCGCGGCGGAGGTGCGGTCTGCTGTGACAGCTAACCACGGCGAGGAAGAGCTGAAAAGGAGTGCAGCAAACACGCGACGGGACTAGCCTTGTGCCCTGAGTTGGCGCAGCCGCCACGACGAAGCGAATGGCTCGGGGGGGGGGGGGGGAGTTGGACGAGGAACAAGATGAGGGAAATACCCTGAGCTGATCCAGGATTCTCATGAGTTCCTGGCGAGAAAGAATTAAGGATTGCCCTGAGTTGAAGGGAATTAACGGAACTAAGGTGGTGATTGTTTTAGCGATGGCTTCTGGCCTTTGGCTGAAATTTCACTGTAGCTAGCTGAAATTTCACTGTAGCTGAGTTAGTGGATAGTGTAGTAAATAGTGGAAAAAAAGTTGAAACTAGAAGCTGAAGCCGAAAAAAGCCGAAACGATCAGAACCTAAGATCTTACTCAAAAGTTGGTTCCCAAGAGAAGGGTGCTTGCAGATTCTCTGTTGTCTTTCTGTCAGAGTGATACAGAGGCATCGATCGGCCCTCTTTTTTGTGGTGTCTTGTTGCTGTTTTGCTTCATCCAGGTTAGAACAATCTTTAATTTGAGGGGGATATGGCTTACTTACTGTTTGCATGACAACGGCTTCTCGTCCCTCTTGCCAACACGCATTGTGCAGATTCGGCATGCCCCCAGCCATCCGCAGGTCTATCAGGTATGAACTGTGTGACGTCTCATTTGCCCCTGATGAAGCGCTGCTCTTTGACAAAGCACAAGTTTTCTTCGCGTTGGGGGAGTGGCCCTCAGCCCATTATGCCGATAGGCCCATTGTTCCAGAAACAAAAAGGAAACAAAAAGTCAAGTTTACCCTCATTATTCCAGATCTAATAAAGGTATTTATGTAAATAACATCGTCATGACTATAAATACATTCATTTTTTAGAGAAAAAGTTAGGTCGTAGTACAAGCATAGCATATATTTTATATTCCTCTCCTTTAATGTGAGCTATAGGCTCCTGATAGTCCATTTGTAGCTTACTTGCAGCTCTCATTATCCACTGTGTTTGGTCTTTTACCCTAACACAATATGTGGACATGATTTTTTTTACTTTCAGTCGGTTACGAGAGGAAAAGGAAGCTACGGGGAATGTCCGCAAGCGTACAAAATTAGTTACAAGAATACCAGCTTCTGATATGTTGGTTAAAGTGAGCAAATTATTCATCTGTTTTTCGATTATGTACCAATGTAAAAAAATGAAATAACAATTTTCTTCATTTGATACGCCTATTTCATTCTGCTGACAGATTGCTTTTTAAGATGCTTTTTCTTTGTTCTTAGGCCCCACTCCGAGTGGCTACGGCTCTCGATCGGTAGTTTTTAATTGAAATTATATTATAGCAATAGTTAGCTTTTTCTGATTTATTCAATTAAAAAATAAAAAATAAAAATAATATTATATCTTCACAGACAATATAAAAAATATTAAAAAAAGATGAAAAGACAAAAAAACAAAAAAAGAAATTAAGAAACCAATGTTTTCATTTTGGCTTCTGAAACGGCGTAGCATCTTTCGATCCGGTTGTAAATATTCGATGATTCAATCAGTTTGTGGATGTATTGCAGAACCAAGAATGGATTGCGAGGTGAATTTGTTGCTTCGATGGATCTCTTGTTGTCATAGGAAGGAAAATGTCACCCTTTTCTTCTGCCACTCCTCTTCTCTTTTTGTTATGCATCGGAAAGAGGATAAACATTTCTGTCATTATATAACGTGTAAGGGGCTTGTGTGAAAAGTTCATGCCAAAGTCAACCTTTCACCTCCCCGACCGTTGGAGTGGTCCTGACGTGTCTCCAACTTCGTAAAGCGAGACCATTCAGATGTTGCCGTTTCCCAATATTGATACATGTAAAGGACCATAGTGATATAAAGCCCTAAATTCGTAGGTGATTAGCACAATAGAAATTCAAAACATAGTCTTCTAAAAACAAATATAGAATTAATTCATGTGGTTTATAGAATTAACCCGTGGCGATTTGCCACCAAATTTCAATGAAACCATCCCAATTTTTATCTTTTTTTACTAGTGAAATAAAAAATGGACACTTCAAACTTCCCCACACGCCTTACATTTGACTAGCTCCAAATCAACTAATTAATTATCCCCCCAAATTCATGGACTTGGTCTCAAGCAAAGACCAACAAAATTCTAGTCCTACACTCGGCCATTGCAACCAAAAACACATCAAAGATTAACTATAGAAACGACAATTTTAATGTGACAATAATCATTTATTTCTAAATATTCAAGCCCAGAAATCTTATTCGTGCCTGAAAAGCAAATCAAATAATTGACACATTTGAGTTGATGTTGCGACGATGATGAAGGTGCACCATAAAAAGAGAGAAAAATATTGAAGTTAATGGTTTGTATGGTAATGTTAACCACATTTTGATGTTGATGCGTTGCCTTCCTCACCTTTGCCAGTCTTATCAAATCACCTTTTTTTTTTGCATGCTAAACTCATTTGCTACATTCATGTGTTGTTGCTAATATTTCCAAGGCCACCAACTTAGGGAGAAATAAATCAAGCATATAGAAAAAAAAACATGACAGTGACATTTTAGAGCTTAGTGATGGGACTTGACCATAAGACTAATTCGTTTCCTTAGGTGTATTGTTTCCTTGTAAAAAACAGCTGTCGGAATGTCAAGAAAGGCCTTAAAAGTACCATGCAATTGAAACCCAATCTAGTGGGAGCCAGACGACGGCGGGAGTCCGGACAGAGCCGGCCACCGTGTGAGAGCTCAGGCAAAACCAGTCACCGTACAACAGGAGACCGATATGAGTTCAACAAAGCTTAATGGAGTTGCTAGTCAGCAAGCCCGGACAGCCGCCTGAAGTCGCCGAGAGGTGACTCCACCCATCACCCAATCCATTTGGGTAGAGTAGACAGCGTCGAGAAATGATAATACCATAGACATGTTGTTCTCAATGTAACACCTAGATGCAAGCAAAACTTTATTTATAACCTTTCAGAATATGTATAAGCATATAGAATATATGATAGATTAGGAGCACCACACATCTATATGTCCTATTGAGAACACCCCACCTAATTTTCATGGTTCAATAATAAAAGCAGGACATGACTTAACCCAAATATGATTTACAAAGAATTTACCATACTTGCGTGGTTGCCTGATAATTACCAGTCACAACTCACAATTGACGCATGTCAATTTTCCCACTTCAACGCCATATTTTTCTCCTCCAAAATTAAACAACTCTATACTGTAACTCTCTTCCAAACAAGCTGCAGCACTCCATAGCGAAAACCCAGCCAAAGTGAAAGAAAAAAACCAGAGATCCCGTTTGAAACACAGTAATTTCACATAAATTTTGCAGGAATTTCTGTGTGTTCTCGCGAGAATGAAAAACTCATAAACAATGGAAAAACGAATTTATGCAGTTTACCCCCTCGAAATCCCTATTTGCACAGAATTGGGGAAAAGTTGATCCCCCAAGGCCCCAACCGCTCTCTTCCCCTCGCGAGCGCCATCGCCATTCGAAAACAGAGGCGAAGAAGCCCAAGAAAAGCAACCCCTCAGGCCTCGCTACCGCACCCCTGCAGACGAGCCCCTCATTTTCTCCCCAGCCCGATCGCCCCCTCATTTTCTCCCCACTCTCAGGGTCCCGGCGGTGGCCGGATCGCCGGAATTGGTACTGGTTCGGGGGTCCTTGGACCAGTGACATGGCGGCGGCGGCGGAGGAGAGGGTCGCGACGGTGGTGGAGGACGTGCTGCAGCAGCACGGGAGGGCGAGGGACATGGACGTGGCCTCCCGGAGGGCCGAGGAGGCCGGTGAGTTTCTTGGGCACTTGCGCAGATCGCACTCAACGCGGGGCGAGAATTTAGTGTTATGCTGTTCTTGGTAGCTCCTTTTAGCTAAATGTTTGGGTGATTTGGGGTAATGAATTGAGTGATCGAATGGGGAAACTCTCGTCATGATATTGTAATGGTTTGATTTTGACGCTTCAACTCTTCATTCAGGCAAGGTGTGCGAGTGATCAGATGCAGTTTAATTCAACTTTCTTGGTGTGATTTGAGACATAAGTTTTAGTGGATAGTGCTAGTTCAAACGTGTGTTTAATATTGTTTGTTTGAATTTGTGCTTGCGTTGAGCTTATCGTTGTGTCGATTTCATGTGATCACTGCTTTGTCCATCTTCGTCGATTTCACAGTTGCGTTTTTAATGCCTTTTTTGGTTCAAACTAAGAGGTATTAGCTGTCCTATTCCTTGTTAGCTTGCAGCTAATGATAATACCTTACCAATTGAATTGTTCATTGTGCAAATTATACTGCTGTGATGATTGATGAGGCAAAGTCATAATTTTGTGGTAATCTAATGCTGAACAAATTCACTTACAATTAAAATGGATGTGTCCAAGGCTCCGATCTTGGCTATTAGGACTCGAGACTCGATACCTTGAGAGTTTCAAGGGCATTGCTATGTGTGATTGTTACAATGTAGATGGGCAATGTGAACTTATGATTTACTGTGGTTGACAAGTGCAGCAATAAGACGGTATGATGCAGCCAGTTGGTTGCGAAGAACAGTTGGGGTTGTGTGCGCAAGGGACCTGCCAGAAGAGCCCTCTGAGGAGGAATTCCGGCTTGGGCTGAGAAATGGCATTGTTCTTTGCAATGCACTGAATAAGGTCCAGCCCGGCGCCATACCTAAGGTTGGACTTATCGCCTTCAAAATTTCTAGTTTATTTAGCTACTGCGCATGCTAATATATGATGTCAATTCTCTTGGCAATGTTGCTATAATGCTTTCAGGTTGTGGAAGCCCCCTCAGATACTGCTGTACCTTCAGATGGCTCAGCTTTGTGTGCGTATCAGTACTTTGAGAATTTGCGGAACTTCCTCGTCGTTGTAGAAGATTTAGGGCTCCCTACATTTGAGGTGTCCGATTTGGAGAAGGTAATTCGTTTCATGCTATTTAGAGAGCTCATGTCGTAAGCCCTTTATTTGTGCCTAGAAACTGAATATTCTTTAGATGGATTTATCTCCTGTTTAGTAGCGCATTCAAATGAATTCTTCCTCTGCAAAATTTAATATTTGGGTTACTTTTGCCATGAAATAACTTAATGTATTTTATCTGCCAATTGGAATATAGGGTGGCAAAGGTGTTCGAGTGGTGGATTGTGTTCTTACTCTGAAATCATTCAGTGAAAGTAAGAAAATAGGGAGACAGGCGGCGTGTAAATATGGTGGCATTTTAAGGCCTTTGACATCGGGAAAATATTTCATACTCAAGAATTCTGATGCTTTTATGAATAAGATAATGAGAAGCCACACAGGAGAGGCAATCCAGAATGGTTTTTCAGCGGAAGAAAACATAGCAACTGATTGTTCTCTAGAATCCAGTGAGATGGTAAGTATTATAATGTAGTGTGAGTTCTTATTTCGCACTCAGTCATGTGTTGTACACTTGTGCTTCATAGTGACCTTTATCTTCTTCTTTTGTAGACTACTTCCAACTCCCTTAACATGCTTGTGCACACAATTCTCTTAGATAAGAAACCAGAAGAAGTCCCATTGGTGAGCTTACTTTCCTTGAATACATAGCCGATCGTTATGCAGTGTGGTTGATGGGCATAAAGAATGAAACCAAAGTCTTTGCTATTTGCAGATTGTTGAGTCACTTCTAAGCAAAGTAATTCGGGAATATGAGCGCCACATTGAAAACCAGAACTTGGTATGTTCCATTCCACTATCAGCATGAAAATTCTACTTTGTTATTGTTCAGAAGATCAGGCTTGTCCAAATTTTCTGGGTTCCAAAAATAGTAAAACTAAGATGTTTATTAGGTGTATCATGTTGATCTTTGTTAGATCTATGGATGAATAAATGAAACGTGCATGTATTGCACAGCCTAATAGACAATGTATAGTACAAGACTCAAGGGACACAACTAAATCCAAAAAACTAGAAAAAGACATAAATATCCTTATATCCGTAACAATCTTTAATCTCAGGGTGAGGATATATTAACTGTACAGCTGTACTAATTTGGACAAAAACTTCACAGGTGAAATGCATAGGCGATCTTAAAGGGACTGAGTCATTTTCCAGACCAGACACGCCATTGGAGCCAAACCATACTTCCACCAGTGATCAAGTGAAGGTATATTGTTTTGTCGGATATGTACAATGAGCATTAATCTTTTTAATTGGGCATAACCAACTGTACATTGGAACAAAATTGGTTTCTCCATGGATGAAGAGGTTTCATATACTAATATTTTTCATTAATTGATGAACAAAATGAAGATGGATGAAGAGGAGCAAAGTCTCCTGAATATGAAGGAAGAGCTCTTCTCTGTAGTTCTGAATGGAGGTAGTGCTGCTCAACAGTTCCAACCAGAGGCAGAAATAAAACTTGATCTACAACAGAAAAAGATCCAGGTATTTCTTTTGTTCTCCATTCTTTATTTGATCTTGACTAACCTGCATTTCCATCAATCTTCTTTTGACAGTTTATGCTCCCTGTAGGAATTGAGAAGTACCCTTTCTTCTGTCAAGTCTGGCATGGAACAATTGAGATTAGAGTACTCTAAAGAGTTTACTGAAATTGGTAACACTAATTGAGTTTTGCAGTTATCCAAATTTTTTGCTCCAAAAGCATCTATATACCATATTCTTTACCATGTTGTAATAGGGAAGCATTTGTACATTCTCTACAATGCGGCTTCTGGCTACCACAAAGTTCTCGAGGAAAACCGCAAATTATACAACCAAATACAGGATCTTAAAGGTATCATTTTGAGTGTTGAAGGAACAAGATGCCCAGGATCATAGTTTCCATTGTAAATGTTGGTATCTTTTTTCACCAGGAAATATTAGAGTATATTGTCGAGTGAGGCCTTTTCTACCTGGACAAGTAAGTTCTTCAAGCAGTATTGCTGGAATGGAAGAAAGAACCATCACAATAATCACTCCCACAAAATATGGAAAAGATGGAAGCAAATCTTTTACTTTCAACAAGGTCTTTGGCCCGGCAGCCACTCAAGGTATAAGTTGCTCTAGTTAGTGTACATTTTATCTCAAATAGCTTGAGTTGCCTTGACTACCGAACTTCATGCTCTCATTTTGTTAATGCAGATGAGGTCTTTTCAGATATGCAACCTCTGATCCGTTCAGTTCTTGATGGTTTCAATGTCTGCATATTTGCATATGGCCAAACTGGATCAGGGAAGACCTATACAATGGTAATAAGCTAAGCTAAAGAAATATTATTTGAATATGTTTTTTAAAAATCTTTTTCAAAAAGTTGAGATTATTTTACGGATGTTTTGCAGAGTGGACCTAAAGTACTGGTGAAGGAAAGTCTTGGTGTTAACTATAGAGCATTAAATGACTTATTTAATCTTCAAGCACAGAGAAAGGGGACAATCAATTATGAAATTTCTGTGCAAATGATTGAGATCTACAACGAGCAAGTGAGAGATCTCCTTCAGGATAGTGGAAACAGAAGATATCCTTTTGCATTAAATTGTGTGTTTTTCCTAACCAGCAGAACGCCTAAACAAGAATCTTCACATTCCTTTTGTTTTCTCTGTTGTTCTCCTTTGATCATAGTTATTTGAGGTATATTTTGAATCTCCTTTACATTGTGCTACATTAGAAATTAGAAATACTTCGCAGAAAGGGCTTGCGGTTCCAGATGCAAGCATAATTCCTGTCACATCTACCTCTGATGTTGCTGAATTGATGAATCAAGGCCAAAAGAATCGTGCAGTGGGCTCAACAGCCATCAATGACCGAAGTAGCCGCTCCCATAGGTGTGGCATGGACATACCTCCTTCATACTGAGAAGTTCTGAAATGCATATTTTAGTTATATACTTATGATTGAGAAATATGCGTGCAGCTGCCTGACTGTTCATGTTCAAGGACGAGACTTAACATCTGGGACAATCTTGAGAGGTTGCATGCATCTTGTGGATCTAGCCGGTAGTGAAAGAGTCGAGAAGTCTGAGGTTGTAGGAGATAGACTGAAGGAGGCACAATACATAAACAAATCCCTTTCAGCATTGGGAGATGTGATTGCGTCCCTTGCCCAGAAAAACTCGCATGTCCCTTACCGAAACAGCAAGCTTACCCAGCTTTTGCAAGATTCTCTAGGTAGTCTACAAACTCAATATCCAAAATTTTCACTTTGTTAGTACTAAAATCTATGGGATAAATATTTTGTTGCAATGTTCAGGTGGGCAAGCAAAAACACTGATGTTTGTTCACATAAGCCCGGAACTAGATGCTGTCAGTGAGACAATAAGCACCTTGAAATTTGCTGAACGAGTTGCCTCTGTTGAGCTTGGCGCAGCAAAAGCAAATAAAGAAGGCGGTGATGTTAGAGAGCTCAAAGAACAGGTGTTTACTTACTCCTGATTGCTGGTTTCTGTGAACTAGCTATAGGTGGCACTGCCATTGATATTTATACGAAACGTTTGTTACTTTCGCTCATTTCAGATTGCTTGCCTCAAGGCAGCATTGGCTAAGAAGGAAGGAGAACCAGAAAACATTCGAAGCACACAGTCAAGCCCAGACATATATAAAATTATAAGAGGCAATGCAACACCTGCATTCCGTAAAAACAGACAGCCAATGGAAGAAGTTGGAAACCTAGAGGTAATTCTTTTCCAGTCAATTTTAGCTCTCTTTTTCTTTTGGAAATCACACAAATCAGTTCTTTTTCATTTTTAAGCTTTTGCCTGTCCTAGTTGTGGTTCCAATCAGTGTCATATAGGACAAAACCTGTCAAATATTCTGAAGGAAGAGAGATTGGTCATTAATGCATTCAGATATCTCCAGACCCATAATTTGAGGACATAGTGAAACTCTTCTAACGTAGAAATGTCTAATGAAAAAAAAGGTTGACATCAAGTGGAGAAATATTTTGTAGATAGAGGTCTGAAATTGAGAAAAGAGACAAATGTGGTTAGAGCCTTTGAGGTCTCAACTTGAGAAAAGAGAAACACCGCCATTAGTAGCTTTTAATCGTCTTGACATACAAAAATGCTATATAGATTTAATGAATATTCTCTTTCTGTTTGTAAAAGGTCCGGAACAATGTCACTCCAGTGCAAAGAAAGCCAAACTTTGATTTGTCGGGCATCCTCATTGAGAACAACTCATCTAAATGGGTTGACAATTGCAATTATCTTCAGAAGGAAATAGGATTAGGGGGTTGGGTCGATAAGGTGGCTGTTGGTGACAATCAATTTGGGAATGGCAATTCGTGTCTAGAGCTGGAGCCTGACACCACCCAGCTTCCAACTTTCTTCTATCAAAGATACAATCCTGAGCAGCAAAGGTGTAAGGCCGAGTCAGTACCAAGCCAGGACTCAGACGTCTTTGATGCTGCTACTAGCTGTACCTCAGACCAAGAAGTGTTGTTGTCAGCCAGTGGCATGAAAGCTGCTGGTATTACCAATGGAGGCATCTCAAGTAAAAAGAAGCCTCAGGCAAAGAATGCAAAAGATACGGCAACGAGGTGAATTCAGTTGCTATTTTGTACTCACGTGAAACTATTTTGTGCACATGTTTGGATAACTTTAACCTGTTCTGATGGTTTTGAATTACTTAGGAGTACAAATCCGGCATGCAAGTCACCACTACCACAGAAAAGGCTGCAAACACCAATCAGGAACGGTAGACAGCTAGCTTTGAGCAGTATAGATGGAAGAAGAACTCCAAATGGCAAAATTAACATTGCAAAGTAAGCAATTTTATGTGAAGGTGGATCTTGTTGCCACCATCCTCATCTGGGCCAAGATTCGATCAACATAAAGCTTAAAGAAGAATGTTCTTGAAACCCTCCGTAAGGATCAACAATGTAGAGTGATTTACACGTCGATGGATGAATCATTTTATTACATTGAAGATAGAGAGGACCTCCAAGAGGTCAGATAGATGATAAACATGAAGGAAATTTCAGATTTGAGATGTGTACATCTTTCACACAAGAAATTACTGCTGTACCATTTGTTGATGAGCCATGACAGCATCTTGTGAGTAGTAGCTTGTAATAGAAATAGGCTACGTTTAGAGCATTTGTTTTCCTTTTTTCAATAATATCGAGTTAAATTGTCAATCTCAGGCCAATTACAACTTTTCCACTGCATCTAATAGAGGCACTCTTTTTTATTAAAAAAACTGTCTACAGAGAAAGTTAAGTGCAAGAATATGAAGAAACTACATGCTTTTTACGTGGTCCTGAATTCATAAGTAACAACCAAAAGACTAGAAATCTTCACTTAAAAATACTGTTATTAACAAAAGTACAATACCATTACAGTCTCCATTATGTACAGAAACCTAACTGTTTGACAACATCACTATTTTCAACTAATTAGATGTCTCGAGAGTATCTACTTCAGCAATATCATGGTGTACAACATCAAGATGGATCTTTGATCCAAAATTGGTTCTTTTACAACCCCGTCCATACTTGTCAGCAGGGTCATATTGTTGGTACAAGCCTTGGCATTGCTGGGGGACGATGCGGGCCCCTTCTCGAGGCCCTGGAGAGCCTCCCCACAGATGCTAGCTTCAATGCTGCCTTGATCTTGATCCACTTGCGTGGTGACAGTGGTGTCGCTGCCCCTTCACTGCTAGAATTCTGAGAAAGGAAGCTCTGTATGAGTTGATCGCATGAGCTTGAGTCGAAGCTGTTTGTTCTTGATGGCTGAAAGGCTGTAACTTGCTGCGACTGTATTATTGCTTGACCATTGCACCATAGGTCAGGTTGGTTGCTAAAATTCTCACCTGCAGATGCCATCCAGAGTAAGTCAGCATCAAGATGAGCTAATTAGCAGTAGAAAAAGTTTCAGAGTAATTACTGTTGCTTGGAAGCTGTAAGTGGGGTTTCATCAAATCCATGACTGCGTCCGTAGACGACAAACTATCGAGGGAAAAGAGCTGCAGGCACAAAATGGATTTGATTTTGTTCAGCTAAGAATATGCAAGGTGAAAAATGAATTCTTCAGTTTCAATTTAGATTCAGATGCACTTTTGTTAAGAGGGTACTTCTGAAGACAAAAGCAGCATTGTTTGTACAAGAAAACAGTCTTACGCTGTATGATTCTTCAGAGAAATGGGATCGCTCGCTCTGTCCACACTGACCGAACTGCGTAGCAACCTGACCTGCCTGAATGTTGCAATGAACAGCAGCAGCAGGACTAGCATCTGGACCGAAATCTGTTCTTCCGGTATTTGGTATATGCAAGTGCGTGATTCTTGGTCCAGGTAAGGTAGTTACTTGGCTTGGATTATATGGAATAACATTGTTCGTGACTAATTGATGGCTAAACTGCACATCATTGGAAGTCTGACCCTGCACAAATCTTGACATATCCACTGAAGCCTGCTTGCAAATTGATGACAATATCTTAAGACTAACATCTATATGTTCCTTATCATTTACTATATTGTATATTTAAAGCGATATTACTTACATTAGTGGCTCCTTGGAAAGAACAAAATTTCTCCTTTGATTCAAACCCTTGACTAGTTGAGAATTCTCCCAGAGATGAATAGTCCTGACCTGCCAACGATTGATGTCAATGACTAAAGCTCCCCAAGGATAATTGCAGCTAGTGTATGAAACTTGAAGAATAAGACATTACCATAATTTAGTATCTGCTGATTTGAAAGAACATTACTCAGCACAGAAGTACCCTCAGTGTGGAACCTATGAAGTGGTACGGGACAGTTGTTGACCATCTTATGGTCATACTGAAGATCCTTCATATTCTCATAGGCCACTTGCTTCAGTGTCTCAACTAAATTCTGTGAATGAAGAACACCAAAATTATTAGAGCGTTAGTGAGGAAATGTCCTTTTTGAAGCAAGCGAAGGAGATCGCACCTTCTCAACTTGGCTAAGCTGATCTATGGGCTTGTAACAATCACCTAACTTCACCCCAACAAGCTGATGTATGGCATCAAAGAAAAGTTTGTAGTCCTTAACTTCATACGAGTAGAGATCACCACCTACTTCGCACGTCATGGCATGACCTATGATGGCTTTCCAAGAAGCCTGTGACATCTTGCTGAAAGTCTAGAGGTAGAGAAGCCAAAGAAAGATCTTCTGTCAGTCCAACATCAAGTACTTGTTTTATGAAAACTTCGTGCAGTATTTATTAATAGAAGAAATTCATAGAGCCTTTACCTGCATTAGCTTCTGTTCATTCTTCACATAAGACTGTAAGAACTTTTGCACAGTATCAATTCCACTGCTTGACAAGGCTTGGTGGTAAGCCCCATTCCTACCAATCTTTTGCAAACGCCAAACCATGTCATCCAACAATGGTGGATAGTGCTTTTCAAATCCTGCAAGAACAGTGAGATGCACATGGTTAGTCTCGGCTCTCAGCTCCAAATTAAGAAGGCACATTTCTGAATAAAATTAAACGAACAATCTGAATCTCTGGCAGATAGGCATACCTTCCACCCTGCGCTCCTTCACGCGAAAAGGCTCAGTGATTCCTTCAAGAACCCTCTCTCCAGAAGCGTTGACAAGCCTGAGCCCCAGCCTGAACTTCTTAGTGCTGGTGAAGCTGGAGTTATCAGTGAAGGTTGCATTTTCAAGGAAAGACTCCCCTCCATTGAGCTTCAGCGTCAGATTGCCAGTGAGAAGCTGTGCGCTTTTCTCGCGCGCGGATACTATATGCTTGTTGAAATCTTCAATGGTCCAGTATTCCTCATTTTTAGCATTGAAATTGCCATGGAGGACTACAACCTCAACCTTAATGGAAGAAAACTGACCAAACCTGACGATTTTAGTCTGATTGTTTGCGAGTCTTTCGACTATAGCCACCTTAAGAGCTGGTCCATCCTTGGCTTCTAATTTCATCATGGTGTAAACAGGTTTGAGATCATTCAGGAACATGAGTTGATACCTTGGACGCTGATTCCAACCTACTAGTAATCTATAAATAGATAAAAAAAAAGTTAAATTGAGCACAGTAGTGGAAGCATGAACAAATGAAAATATATTGGTGCACCTCAATGTGTATATTAGGAGCGGTAAAACTAAACATGCCATGTTTAATTTGTTTCTAGGCATCATATAACATTCAGACCTTGTAGAATGGAACATAATTTGATCATAACAAAGAAAACTATATGTCTCACCTAGGAGGTGCTGGACCTGCTGGTGCATTGAATTGTCTGAATAATGCTTTCTCTACCTCCTCTGATACCTGAAATATGCGGATGTCAGAAAGGGGGTAGTTCTAATTTCCAAACTGAAATCAAGAAAACTATCCAGATAAGTTTCGCGTGTTTGTTATTTAACCAGTACAAACTCTAATATATCATCTCTGAATCTTGCAGAATATCATGAATGAAAAACAAGCTTTGTTTTTGAGCTGTTCCTTGAAACAGCTTCTCTGAATATTGTTCCTTCAGCAACTTTAGAAGTTTTGTAGTCCTTACAAGAACAAGTACTAAAACTTGTCAAGGGCAACCAAGGAAGAAACACATAATGCAAAATCACAGGCCAAGAACCAGATAAAGAACAGATGAAGAGAGGAAAGGGTTCGTAGAGGACCAATTCCTCACCACTCTCTGAACCGTTTTGCCAAAGAATGGCAGAAACATGCTCATGAACTCCTCCCCCATAATCTCTCTGAAACCAAACGCTCCCTTCATGGTCCTCCTCCTCCCCTTCAACTCCCTGCAACCAACAAGAATCAAAACTTTAAAATCAGCTCAGGATCAAGAAAAAACACAGAGTTGACCAGGCGTTGACTCGAGCCCAGGAATAAAAAAAACGAAGCCAAACTCACAGGACAAGTGATCTCCACCGTTTGCGAGGACGGGACAGCTCGCTGCCGTCGCCGGCAGCGTCGTCGGACCATGGGAGGAGCCTCTTGGAAGGAGCCATTGGGTGAAGAAAGCAATGGAAGAGTCCATTGACAGGGGGTAATATATAGATTATAGAAGCAGGGAGACGAAGGAGTCAGGAAATGGAGGGAAACTAGCAGGAACAAGCTCGGAAACTTCGTTTGTTTCACTGTTTAGCGCCACAAGTGGCGATGTTTGAATTGTATAAGCTTTCAAGCACTCGTAATTGTCAATGGATATTCGTTTCCTTTGTTCTTGTTTTGTGGCAATGCGTTTTTTACATTTCTTCTTTTTTTAGCCGTCCAATGCAACGTACTGAAAACCAAATCAATAAGCACGCTTTCTGAAAACATGTTTCAGATACGGTGTTCTGTGCAAAAAGTAGTTTTATTGAAGTTTTAGGTGGCGTTCAGAATGACGTTAGTTTATATTTTTTTATTGTAGATGGTTTATTTTTTTTACTATAGTTGAGTTGATTTATTTAGTATAATTAAATTTAAAAAAATTAAAAATAAAAAACATGTTATCCCATCATAGACAATGTAAAAGAATACAAGATAAAAGATAAAAATCTAAAAAAATCAGAAAAAGATGAAATTATTAAATAGTAAAAAAAATTGATTTTAAATCAAAATAAACGGAGCCTTAGTAAGTCACTGAGTTTCCTGCGTCAACTTCAACAAAAAAAAACTCGAGCCGTTTCACGGGATGCAGCTTCGAGAAGTTGTTTTGTACCATTCTATTGATGTGTATTGCTTATCAAAGTCTGGAGCATGGAAGAAGAGGGGAAGTCGTTGCTTTGCAGCGAGTGGTGCACAGCCCACAATGACCTTGACAATGGTGAGACCCGCGGATGCATGGATGATTACATCAGGTAGTTCGGAATAGCGATAGTTTTTTATTTTTGTTAAAATTTTACTATAGATGATTTATTTTTTACTGTAACTAAATTAGCTTATTGGACATAATTAAATTTTAAAAAATATAAAAATAAAAACGGCACATTAGTCTAGAGCGGACAATGCAAAGAAATACGAGAAAAAAATAAAACACAAAAATACCAAAAAAATTCACTACGTGACAAAATTGCTACAGTAATTTCGTTGCTGTTACAGTGATTTTATCGCTGCTACAATGAAAATCGCGGCTTTTCATCGCTATTCTGAGCGGTGCCGTACGTTTGCGTCGTAAGCTTGATTTGTTGCTATTTCTTTTCTTTCTTTTGATATTGGTTCTTTTCTTTTAGACTTATGGTTTAATTTTTTATAGTGTTTTTTTAAAGGTGAGGTATACAAATCAATTATAATAGATAATATCTTAACTTTATCTATATCAGCTAAAATCATACGTGAGTATCTTTTCATACTCTCTCTCATAAATAAACATAATTCAAAATTTTAAACCAAAAATTATAAATCACAGTTAAAAAAACCCACCCATTGGCAATAACAACGCTCTTACCAACCACACACGAACTGATAACACTGGCCACCTAATTCGGACCTTGCTAATCATGTGGGCGTAATTCGTGTGTGAAATTTGCAGGTATATCGTAGCATAACTGCTATGTGCTACGCACACAAACTTTTACGTACTGGATGACTATCACTATAGACGTTGTAAATTGTTTTTAGTAACTTTATTAATTATTACATTATTATAACATTCGTTCGCGGAAGAAACTTTACATTTCAAAGGGAATAGAAGTAACCTCTGAAATGTCATTTTCCTTTGTTTTATCAGTATAACAGGATTAACTCACGATATACCGATATGGTGCATAAAGCTTAGCACCTCGTTCTGCTTGGAATCGAAAGATTGCCACATGCACATATGAGGAACAGTCTTACAAAATTATGGGGGTGATTGTTTCGGTTTTTTTCGGTTTCAGCTTCTAACTTCAGCTTTTTTTTCACTATTCACTACACTATCAACTAACTCAGTTACAATATTTTTTCAGCCAGCTACAGTATTTTTTCAGCCAAAAACCAAAAACCATCGTTATTCCGATCACCCCCCTATGTAATAGGAATATTCAGATGCCCCAGAAGTCTTTCAGAAGATTTCCTTTGGACACGTTACCTGCTACCGTTGCTCCTAGTTTCTTTTCTTGAGAGGCAAGCACGTGAGCACATAGTATACGTTCTATTAGCAACACACACTTCCTATCTAGGACTTGTTCTTTTTTATTTCTAAAAGTGATTTTTAATTTTTACTACAGTATCTAACTTTTAAATAGAGTATTTTTTTAAGACGAGTCTATAAGTTAATTGTAGTACACATTAAAAGCCTAACATCTATACAATCCAAAATTACAAACGATTATCTTTATGTTCGTAATCTTTATCGCAAACAGCTAAAATTTAAAATTTTCAGCTATAACTTAGAATTCATAGCCATATCAAACAGACAAGGTCGGCATGCAAACGTAGAAACACGCAGGTCGGCATGCACGCTGGAAGGGAATTTTCGTGGAAGATTCTACATATGTATGGCAGACTGACAATAAACCGGCGCAACTGGCATAGTAGTCGGTGAGCTCAGCTCAGTCAGTGGGATCGAGCAACTATTTTTTTAGGACTTTTCCAGGAAGATTCTTCGGGTTTAAACAGCCAGGAAGGTGAGAGGAGCGGTTGAGATCTATGGTACCTGCTGGGTGGGGCCCTGTGTCCAGCGTGCGTGCCGGCAGGAATCTCTGAACTTTCCTGAACATTTCGCTCCGGCAGTTCAGCATTCAGAGTGATCTCCACCTCGCCAATACCCCATTCGACTGGCCCAGCAGGGCTGCAGGCTAGGAGAATGATATACTCACCCCTAACAAAATCCTAAAAATAGTAATGGACCGAGTTATTACAGTTCATTTAGCCCATTGAACCTCAGCCGCCCATCCCTCCCCAACTACCACGTTGGCTATCCGCCGGCGTTCACCCGTGAACCTCGTTTGAGCCGTTCGATCTCCTCAAAACTATACGGCAGCCATCCGAGGGCCTTCATACTATTCATCCCTGCTTTCTGCCTTAGCCGTCCAATTGGTGTCTTGCCACATATCGTGCACCCGCCGTTCCAGCTATTGTTCATCTTTGTCCCCGTTCTGGACTCCGCCGCCGTCGTCCGCGTCGTCTTCGCCTCAGCGTGCGTGTCCGTTTAGGCTCCACCCCTCTCAATCTCCGTGCTCCACGACTGAGTTCTCCTGTGCATCTCGACATCCATGCCGAGCCGCCACCATCACCTGCATGACCGAGGACACCGCCACTATCTGCCCTGCCATCGATGATTAAGTTCTACAACATCAATACCCACCATAGGTAAGAAGAAACCTATGTGCGACAAAATCTTTGATGCACGAGGTTCCTCCGGAAGATTAAGTTCTACAACATCGAGTACTATAGCAATACACAGTCACTGTAACAGTGGAAAACTATCCGTCTTTCTAGACAGCGATCCCGTGGATCACTATAAAGAGGACTTCAATATTTTGGGATGGTCGCACGAGCATAAGATAACATACCTAGTGCTATCTATATTAGCACGTGATGTGTTAATTGTTCATGTCTTGATAGTTTCTTTCGAGTACTATGAGACTTTCTGAAAGAATATTGAAGGAGAGAAGAACAAATCTCATGAGTGAGGTGGTGCAAATACTTCTAACATTGAAAGACTAGAACACAAATTGATTCGTGAGCTCAACACTCTGTAGAGAATACAGAATTGGCAAACATGTTCAGTGATACGGGATTGCCCGATTTTCTCGACGTAGGCTGAACGATCTTAATTGAAGAAACTCTCTAATTTCTCATGGAACTTCGGCAACAAAGGAATAATTCAAGCATGAACAATAGTAGATTAATTCTCAAAGGTGATCTGCTCAACAATGGGAGAGTACAAGGGTTTTTATAGTGCCTTCTTTAACACATGTAAGGAAAATTTTGACTGAATCAATCTCTTATTCGGTCAAGATTTCCTAATCTAACTCTTTAAATTTAGCTACTCTGACTCTTTTAATTTCGGGCTAAGCCTCTATCTGAATAAAAGATCAAAACTTTACATGGGTTTGGACACGTTTTGACACGTAGGCCACATCTTTCTCACGCCATAGAATGTGTGATCACATGGCTGCTTGGTTTTGAACTCCCCTGGTCGCATGGTGATCTCATGAACTCCTTCATTTAAGTTTTCTTGCTTCCTAAGTCTTCACATGAGTCATACCTAATAATACATAAAATACTAGTATGAAATAGTATCTCAAGCTCATCATCAACTAAAGAAAACTCCTTAAGAAACAAAAGTACCTGTTTGTTTAAAAGCTTGGCTCTTACCCTCGTCATTGGGCCCTCAGGTTCTTGCACATTTTCATGCATGCTTGGAGTGGAAGATATGTATGCAATGAGGATGTCCTCATCATTCAGTAATCTTTATCTAGACGACGATACTTAGAGCACCGATGTACATTATACATTTTCTCATTTTTTTACATGTACTATAGAGCTGTAGACTGTACACTTTTTTCTTTGCCAATGTTTTCTCAAGTTGCACCAAAAGTTTTTAACAAGACAACCAATTAAATATTAATAAAGCCCATTATTACATTTCTATAATTTATTTTGTATCTTCTGAATTCTACATATTTTTATGGAATTGTTAGAATTTTTGAAATTTTCAAACAAAAATAGGCTAAACAAGCCTCCTTGGCCTATCGGGGCTAAATGGGCTTGGGTAAACATGGCCCGGCTTGTAAGCTCAGTGGGCCATGCCTAGGTGTGTGGTTCAGTCCACAGGCTGGCATGATCAGTCTAGGTTGACGGGTTAAGTGGTCTGTGCCTAAATGAATCGTGTCGTAATAGGCCTGTGTCATGCTGGACCACCCATTTGGCTAGCACTAAATTTACCTAGACACTCCACATCATTATTTAGTAATTGTTGTTCCCAACCAGCCTCACCTGCGAAGTGTCTACCAATAAAATTAACTCCATCCCATTACACTCCACCAAGGATCCCTTCTCACTTTTTGTGGTTCAGTCCACAGGCTGGTATGATCAGTCTAAGCTGATGGGTTAAGTGGTATGTGCCTAAATGAATCATGCCGTAATAGGCCTGTGTCGTGCCGGACCACCCATTTGGCTAGCACTAAATTTACCTAGACACTCCACATCATTATTTAGTAATTGTTGTTCCCAACCAGCCTCACCTGCGAAGTGTCTACCATTAAAATTAACTCCATCCCATTACACTCCACCATGGATCCCTTCTCACTTTCTGTTCTCCGTGCCTTGGCATCTCTAACTAATTTTTACTCCCAACCAACCGATAAAATTAGCTCCATCCCAATATTCCCCGTAGTAGATCCGTTATCACTCTCTTCTTCGTGTCAAGGTATCTTCAATGTAGCGTTGGAGATGCCGCTAAAGACTATGATAGTGACAAATGATTGAAGATGGCCTACAGTCTCTTAGGCACGACCAAGGTTTCAAATTTTGGCGGCCGGTAACTGGTTTTATCGGTGCCAATTGAAAAAAAATTGTTGATTTTTTATTTAATTTAAATTTAAACTTTTAAATATAAAAAATAGTTTCTCTAATGTTGTTTATATTGTTTAATACTAATTGAATGTATTAGAAAGATACATATACTTTTCGTGCTTGACTTCATATTTTTTACCATGAATATATTAAGAATTTTCAGATTTTGAATGTAAAAGTTAGTTTTCCTAATAATATTTACATTATTTAACACTAATGGAATGTATTAGGAAGATGCGTGCACCTTTTGTGCTTGACTTCATACTTTTTGCCATGAATGTGATAGAAATTTTTGAATTCAAATTCGAAAAATATATCTTTAGCGGTTTTCCGGTTTTTAGTGGTTTTCTCTGGTTCATGCACCTCTCATGCTTGACTTCATGCTTTTTGCCATGAATGTGTTAGGATTTTTAATTTAAATTTGAAAAACCGGTCTTTAGCGGTTTTCCGGTTTTAGCGGGTTTTTTCGGTTTTTGGGCGGTAACTAGCCGTTTTTTATTTCAAATTCAAATTTTGACGCGTAAAATTTGAACAGTTTTTTTCCGATTACCAGCTGATAACTGGTTATCAGTCCTCCGGTGGAATTTACTTCGGTAGCTGAATTTGGAACCTTGGGCATGACTGCAACATATTTTCCTAGAGTTTTCTAAAAATGAATACCAGCAAATATGTCAATGTAGGACATTTCAAGACCGTTTCCAAAACCCAAGGTTCTTAGCTTTATTGAGATAATGACGAGTCTTTGTGTCACTCGTAATTGCCCTGATATAATTGTTTTCTTAAAGATATACTATGATGCCATATCAACTACATATAAAAGTTTCTACATAGGAATTTCCTAACATGGATGGAGTGGAGGAAGAGAGGGAGTACAAAACACCTTTGTATAGGGTGGTGTCTTCGACAAACATCATTTTTTCATGCAAAAATAAAAATAATAATGTAGCATCCTAGAAGGTATACATAGACAACAATCGTCCCTAGCATATACATACCCTTAAAAGAGATGCTTTTCAATCCTAGCATTATATATACCCTTAAAAGAGATGCTTTTCGATCGTGTTTCCAATGTGAGATGAAGTTCATTTGGCATGTTTAACCGAACTTGGAAACCATGTAAAGGCATCGTTCAAAACAGTTTAAAATCAGTTTCTACTTCTGGCTTCTGGTTTTTTCACTATTTAGTAATTTCGTATTTTTCTATTTTTTTAGATTTTTAGACCTTTTTGCCTTTTTCTTTTTTTCGTATTCCTTTACATCATCCGTATGGGTTACCATATTTTTTTTCTATTTTTAATTTTTTTAATTTAATTATACCAAATAAACCAACTTAGTTACAGTAAAAAATAAACTAACTACAGTTAAAAAATCATAAACCAATATCAAACTGAACGCTACCAAGGTCACATGGTCAGTTCTTAACTTCTTATATATTTGCTTCCCAACCGCTAGGGAAAGTCACAGTTTGCCAAAGCACCAAGTGTTCGAATGGCATATACAACCATGCTCTACTTATCGTCATATTTTGGCAACTTGCAATTTTGGGAACGTGGAAATCACCAGACAGGGCAATAGAAAATAGCAAGCAACCAAAATTCCAGATCAACTTTTATACAAAATCACACAGGATCCAGAGCGCCCAGCTCCAATGGGTGTTCCAGGAGTCCACTATAAACAAGATAATTGAACTTACGGCAGTACCCATGGCATCAAACAAGTGACATCCATGATCAAACACTGGCCCTCCGTGGTAAATAAACCCTGTGCCTAATTCAAAAATCACAACACTGGCCCCACTCCGCTGCTACACATAACCACCCAGGATCAACCGAGCAAAAAGGACGCTAATATACACCTACTGGATGAGGTGTAGCTGTGAATTGTCATTGAATCAACACATACAAAAGGTAAAAAGAAAATGGGGGAGTGAAACAAACAGCAATACTGATAACAAATAATACAATGACAATTATGGTGGAGCTTTCGTTTGATCACTTCATGGTTTCCCCGATGGACAGCTCCAGCTCGGCTTTTCTCCTCGAGTGCCTCATGCGGGTGAAGATGGGCAGACAATATGTTCGTCCATGCAGGCTGTTTAGAAGAGTTCTTCAGAGTTGAATTTGTTCCACGCCTCCTGTTTTATGCAAGTAGAGAGGATATTCATTAAAACATTAGTGGGAAACATCAAAGGGTTATAATGGAAACACAGACACACACACCTTAACATTCATGTACCTGGTAATATGACCAGAATTATCATGGGAAAACCAATGTGAAACACAAGCTCCTTTCTTTCCAAAAATAAGTAAATAAATATAAATATATAAATAGGTACATAGAGTGAAAAGAAATAGGGGAGGTATCAAGTGCAATCACCCTACTTGGTGCAATCATGCAATCACTTTCAGTTTGAGCACCAAAGCTAAAGTGCTAAACTGTCCAGAGAATTACATCACAAACTTAATCAGTCTGGTGTATTAAATCATCATAAAGGCTTGTTTAGATGGGTGGGGATTAGGCCTAATCCCTTCAGATGGCCAGGGAAATTGAACTAAAATCCCTATTCATCCGAAGGACTTGTGTCTAATCCCTGCCAACCCAAACAAGCCCTAAGTTTGCAATGTGTCTTCCCAAGACCTCTAAGTGGACAAGCCATATGGTTGGCATTGATTTGGGTGTGGGCCTAGCAGTTCACAGCAGCTACTTTACAGGCACCAGATGGTGGTCCAGGTTGACACAAACCAGAATTGGAATGAACATGGGTTATTCCAATGTGCCATGTGCCATAAATCACATCAAAACTGTTGAGCCCTGGTACTTTCCATCTAAGATCATTCAGGAAGCCATCTTTGACTCCCATGGACCACACATGTCATAATGGAAAAGAATACAAAAAGGTGAGTAGTGCAACTGTGCAAGTCAAAAGATTGTAAACATTCTTTTTTTTTGACAAACGGTCAGTGCCACCATCTAGTGCATATTTTTTCTTAAAATAGGAAAACATGATAATAAAGAGTCCTCTTATGTACGCAGTTTTTAATGTCTCCACCATGAGCTAAAGAAAAACAAGGATTGTGAAACAGGCAAACTGCTATTCGGTATATATTGACAATAATACACACCTTAAGGAGATCAAACACCTTCTCAGCAATATATTTCTGCTGAAGATTTGCACCCTTTTGTTGCACCTTATCAGGATGTATACACAAAGTTGCCTTCCTGTACACTTTTTTAACAGCAGCAGCAGTAATCAAATCAGTCAGGGATACAGGTTGCCATCCACATTCTGGCCAAAGTACCTGTTTAAAAACAATATATTAATTAATGTTAGTTTGGTAAAAACCTGGAGTTAGGATTGCTATACTGGAATCTGAATGCTTAACAAAATACACTCACAACCAAACTTCGACAGGAGGTACTATGTGTTGACCATGAACCACTGATGCATTACAAAATTAAGAAACAAACACTCTACATGTAAATCACAATACCAAACTAAACGATAAAAGTCACAGATTCCAGAAGACATCTGCAGCTTTCTGTTTAAAAGAATGAACAGAAAATTGACAAAAATGAAAAAGAATTGCTTCTATTTTCAGAAAGTTTAAGGACTCACATATTGTAAACTAGATAGTAATGCACGCAAATTCCCTTCTTTTCCAGCAGCCCAGCGCTTAATCTCAAAGTCTAGTGTTTCCGCAATTCTCTGGATTAACAGACAGCACAATTAGAATGAAGTAAGGAACTAACCATTAGCAGCCAACAAAGCACATCTAAAAGGACAAATAATATGCTCACAGTGACAGGCAACCAGGGAATTGCCAGTAAGCATATAAAAATAAATGGTGACAACCAGTACGATACATGCTGTTTACTAGAGACCATAGTACTTACATGTCTTTCTGCCTGCTCTCTTTGAAGTTGCATATCCCGGTCATTCTTCTCAGCCAGAGCTTTTGCCTGGGTACACAGTAAAGTTAATAAATGGCACTACAACTATACAAGACATGCATGCATCACAATTTATTTATCATAGAAAAAAGATTTAAAAATATGAAACTGGAATAAACAATCAATTATCCTCAGTAATCTATAACAGACAATGTATTTTAATTATTAAAATTATAGCAACATTACCGCTCGTTCACGGGTCCTTTGATGCCGTTCAAACCTAGCATGTCTTCTTTGTTCAGTCTCTCCATCAATTTCTTGAAATTCTTCAGATGATGTGGGAGCTAAAAGAACAGAAATAAATGAAACAAATTAGTATAACTGCCATATTGCAAAATTTCAGTACTGCTACTTTTGGAATGATTAGTACCTCCTCCAAATATTGCTGATAGGTCATCTGCAATATTTGTTGTTGATGATGCTTTTCGCATAGATGCTGAAGCAGAAGTCGCTGCCCATCCACTTTGAGTTTGAGAATCAAACATAGAATCCTGAAACATCCACAATTAGAGAAACAATAGCAACAAAAAATTGCCATGAGCACAAATTTTGCATGAATATTTTGGCAGAGTAATCACCACTGTTGGCGCCCTTTGCTTTGGTGCACTATTGGCTCGAGCACCCATACCAAAGAAGGACTCAAGATCATCTGGTTTGCTCTGTTTTTCTCTTGCTGCTGCTGCAGCAGCAGCAGCCTGCTTTTCTCGAGCCTCGGCAGCTTGCCTTTCCCGAGCCTCAGAAGCAGCCCTTTCCACTGCTGCTCGTTCAGCTCTCCTCCTTGCTTCTTGCTGAGCTCTCTCCACAGCAGCTCTTTCTGCTGCAGCCCTCTCCCTGGCTTGACTAGCAGCCCTCTCCTTAGCTTCAGCAGCAGCCCTCTCAGCTCGCCCTTTAGCCTCCTCTGCAGCCCTCTCGCGTGCTTCCTGTTGTGCTCTTTGCACAGCAGCTCGCTCTGCACGCTGGCGTGCCTCCCTCTCTGCTTTTGCACGAGCTTCAGCAGCCGCTCTTTCACGTGCTTCCTTTGTAGCCCTCTCCACAGCTTGCCTAGCTCTTTCTCTTTCTCTCTGTTTCTCAAGTTCCCGCTCCTCTTCAAGTCTTTGCTCTCTCCCCTTTTCCTCCATTTGTCTCATCTCTCGCTCCCGTTCTAGTCTTTCCTGCCGCTCTTTCTCCTCACGATCCTGGGCATACGATCTTGCTTCATCATCTTGTTCTTGCTGTTCTCTATTTCTAAGCTTTGCATCACGCTCTCTCTCTCGTACTCCCTTGGCATGCTTGAGCTTTGCCTCAGCTTTATCCATGGCTTCCTTCATAGCAGCTGCAGATGCTGCTGCTGATATCCGCTCAAATTCTTCCTCATTAAAAGGATTTGCGTTGTCATAGGCAGAATTTTGAGGCTTGCCCATGACAAAATCATCTAGTTCATCTATTGAAGAAACACCAGCATGCTTCAATGAACTTTCGTAGTGATTGTAGTTTTGGCTAGACTGCCATAGATAATCATCATCCTTTCTTTTTGCTTTTGATCCATGTGATTTTTGCTTAACTGCAAGAGGTGGTGGTGGTCTTGATGGTGGTGGAGCACTAGTTGGTTGTGTGAAGAGGGGAATCTCAGAAACTGTAAGCCATATATCTTCTTCGGACTCATCAGATCTTGGTGACTGATCATCAATACCATTACCACTGTATTTCTCTGAACCTGGGGCACCAACGTCAACATGGACATCAGAATATCGGGCAGATTGCGACTTAGGAAAGATATTTTGGAAGCTCTCCACAGAAGGTTGTTGGGCTGAGTTTCTTTTGGGAAAACTTTGAACAGGGCTTGAATCTCGGGCTTTGCTTGAGCCGTTCCTATCTTTTGGATCATCATTCACTTCTGAGGTAAACAAAGGTTCTGATTTCGGGACCTGATTGAAAGTGCTCGAATCCTCAAATAGACCATTGTCAACAGCAGTATTATCACAGTTTTTACCTTGAGATTTTGCAGGCCTACCCAATTCATCCAAGGGATCCATGAATATCTCAGAGGATGGATGGGCTGAAGTCGAAGTTGTTTCAAGAACAACAAAAGGGTCACTTGCCATGCTAGCAGGCTTAGGTGTTGACATGGATACCTTCTTTTCTTTAGCACCAACAGTCTCCCTGAGATTAAAAAATGAGGGAGGTTACATAGAGAACACGTTTGCAACGAAGTTGACATGCTTAGCGCCAAAAGGCCAGTCATTCATGTAGACACAAGAAATTAATAACTTCCTCGATTTTCCACTTGCAAATAATCTATTAGTCCATTAAATCAAACCATATGTCCTAAGCTTGTCTGGAAACTCAGAAATCAGAAGATTCTCAAACCAAAATATGGTATAATGCCACAAATTTGTACTTCAATGCATCTAAATTCACAAACAAAAATTGGCATCTAATCTGAACAACAAAGTGCAAGAGATACCAGTGATTGCTAAACTTACAGATAAAACTTGACATCTACTATGAATAAAAAAAGTGCAGAATGATTAGGGAGGCCTTACAATATTATTATATTAACTCAACAGTTCAGCTTTAAATCCATTAAAAGTTCATAAGTTTTTCTAATAATCAATCTCAGTTGGCAAACCAAGCCCAACATAATGCAAATTGGATAAAATGCTGCCAACATTAATTACAGTTGCTCAATTCAATAAAATTCAGCAAACCTCTCAGTATAAGTTGCTGCTCTGTACCTCCAAAAACAATTGGACACAATCTACCTCCCTATAAGTTTCAATTTCATTTATGCCAACTGATTCTACATAACTAAAATACCCAAAGAAGCCTAACACACACTGATACACTACAAAGTACACAACGAATAATATACCAAATTTGTTTCTCAATACAAACAAACTTGTGTCCTAGGTGCCTACCATATAAGTCTATGATCAATCTAAATACCTACTACATTAACACGCGCGCGCGCGCACGCACGCGCACGCGCGCACACACACACATATATATTTCTACTATAAGTTATATAAATCACTATAAAGTCAGGCCTATCATACTCTGATAAGCTAGAAGACTACAAGATGCAATCAGTATGCGATGCAAATCATAACCAGCAGGAAACAGACCAGACAAATTTGGAGATAGTCCTAAAATAAACTTTTAAATGCATTAATATCTCACCTGGTATGAATAACCTAGCACACATTAACAAGCTGAAAATCTACTCAATGCAACATCCAATAGATATGAGACTGCATAATTGGTCCAACTCAGCAAAACTTTCACATGATCAGGTCGTTACCGAGTACCGACAAAATGTTCCGTTCAGCTGATCAAAACTACCGAAATCATACCTAGCATGCACTCCTACACTGCGCATATAGACAATCTAACGTCCCATAATCCCATAGACATCGAATTGCACAAAACGTGCTCACCTTTGCCGCGCCGAAGTGCTCCCGCCAAAGCCTGGGATCAAATCATCAAACCCAACTGACGCCTCTGCGGGCTCCGGCTTCCTCTTCTCCTCCGGAGCCTCCCTTGCTTCCGCCTTCCTCCCTAACCCCCCAAGCAGGTCGTCGTACGCAGGGGGCGGCGCGTGGTTCCCCCCAAACACATCGTCAAACGGCGCCGAGGAGCTCTTCACGCCGGGGACCCCGCCAAAGATGTCGTCGTCGTAGACCGGCTTGTCGAACACAGGCATGGACGATTGCTTCGGCTTCGGCGGCGGGGCAGCGGCGGAGGGCTCCTTGAAGGAGTCGAAGATGGAGTCGAGGGAGGGCGAAGCCGTCGACTTGGGCGGAGGGGCGGATACGGCGGGCCCGAAGAGGTCGTCGTACGATGGGGCGGCGGCGGCGGCGGATGCCGAGGCGGATCTGGGGTTGGTCCAGGCGGATCCGGAGGGCGCGGCGGCGCGGGCGGCCGACATGGGCGCGGCCTTCCCCTGCGGGCGGAGGCCGAAGTCGCGCGCCAGGAGGCCCTGGAAGTCGTCCATGGCGGCTGCGGCGGCAGGAGGATCACTGGATCTGACGCGCAAGCACTCGGTCGCGCCTCTTCCACCCGCTGGTGTTGGCGCGGACGGGTGGGAGGAGGGAAGAGGCGAGGCGGAAGCGGCGGATCCAGCAATTTTAAGATGCGTATTACAAGTTACAAAAATATTATTTAATAAAAAAATATAAAAATTTATAATAGTAAAAATTAAAATACAATTGTTTATACTACAGAACATATCAAACAATATAAAGAAATTAAAAATAATTAAAAAGTAATGCAATGATGCTTTATGTTTTGGAAGCGAGATATAATGTTATACAAACAAGTACATAAAAGGAAGCAACTTTAGCAATGAGTGAAGAATAGAGCTGAAAGTCTAATAGTTTTAACCATAATGGCTAGAATTAGAAATAAATTATTTCCTTAGAACTACTAATTTGAGTCAAAATTCAAATTTAAATAATTCTGTAATAGAGTTGTACAATCACAACAAGATGCTTTAATCAAGTGAAAAATGCAATTCTCTTTGTCGGATTTTTTTGTGTTTTTTAAGCAGAAGTTAAAAAATGCTTTTATCCTGAGCATACTTTGTAGAACGATTTCTAACTAAGCAACTTAAACATTATTATCTAAACTGCTAAACAAAATATGAATCAAACGACCAAACACTAAAAGGGATCAAATTATCCAAGTGATCAACACATCAAGTTACAAAAAAGACTTACAACACTTACATAGTTTCTAAATAATTGATATATTAGTCATCACAATATAATCAACTACTATGCAAAAACTTTAGAATCATTATAGATTCTTCACTTCTTTAAGCAAAATATAACCGACGTTTTTATTGAAAAACATAATTTTACTTCAAATCAGATATCACCAAGAGAGAACGAGATGGAGAGATTAATGAATTAGGAATATAGGGCCATACCGCCATGGAGGTCACTGGGTTGGAGAGGATGAACTTGCGTGGTTGTGCTGCGCCGACAAGCGACAACAACGAGACTTGTGACTTGTGAGATGGCCACTCTAGCGCTCCTACGCAGCATTCTGAGTCTTGCTTCTAGAAGTCCAGAGTCAAAAAGACCAGAAGCCTATTGCACCGCCAGATAAAGAGACCCAGAGAGGAGATACTTAAGTAAGAGAAGAGACTGAGTGAGACTTAGAGTTTCTATCACGTATCATGTGAATCACAACAGTGGGCTTGGGCCAGCATCCGGTGCCATTTGGGCCTAAGAGAGAGAAATGGGCTAAAAGGATCCGACACCAATTTAAACTGACTAGATATGGACAGGACAAATTTGGCTTAACTACTAGTATATATATGTATTATACCTTGTATATAGTTGATATTTTACTAAAAATTTTAGGTATTCAACTGAATACCGATGAATTGAACTGGAGCCGCCATTGCGAGGTGGTGAATCTGGGTAGGACGATGGGATACGAGGCTTGAGCTGTCGATCAGAGAAATGGGGTAGAGGAGACGGCGGCGACGGTGGGGTGGTTGGAGACACCGTTGGAGCAGTTGCCGGTGACGGGAGAGGCGAGAGGGGAATAGGGGAAGGTAAGAGAGACCTCTCCGGCGACGGGAGAGGCGAGAGGGGAAGGTAAGAGAGAGAGGAGAGAGGAGGACGTGTTTCGTCTCTCTCTCACGCGGCTGTCTTGGTGGGGTGTCTGGCGAGCGGACCCGGTGGGAAAGTGGGGTAATCCTGTGCAGCGACGTGCGGGCTGCGGGTAAAACGCCAGTGGACGCTAGGTTTCACTGACATTTTGGGCTACATTTATGATGGGTCCCGCACGTCTGTGGGACATAAGGTGGTGGGGCACGTCAGCCAGGGACAGTGAGCGTGTCGGTATAGGCTTCTCTCGTCGTCGGAGACCCGCGCGAGGGGAAGGACGTGGGGATCCGGTGCGTGGGACCGACCGACAATGGGTACGTGGAACTGCGCAGGTGGTCGCTACGGTGTCCCGTGTTGTGCGGTGTGGGGGTCGTGGAGTCCCTGGCCCAGGCCCACTTTGTCTTTTCCCTCGTGCACCGTGCGCAACCAGCCAAAAGACGTAAACTGTTGAATACACATTCCCAATTTTGTAGGTGTAATTGCATGAATACGTAAACAAAGCATTTAAGCGCAGTGTTGTATGGCTGTTTGGTTGCATGTCAGGACTTGTTTGGTTTTTTACTGTTGCGAACCAAACGAAATATTGATATTATCATTGGAAATTGGCTGTTGTTTGGTTTGCTATAAATATTTGGTAACGCCAGAGAAAATATAGTAGCGCCAAAGAAATCTAACACCATGTTGTGGGTAATCTAAAGGTGAGGAAATCACTCTTCAAAATTTTTGCAGAGCGAAAACTTGGCTTAGCCACAATCCAAACAACACTAGGGGCCTATTTGGTTTGCTACATTTGCAAACCAAACCAAATATTGGTAATACAAACGAAAATTGGTTGTTCTTTAGTTTACTACTAGAATTTGGTAAGGCTCATGAAAATTTGTTATCACCAATGACATCTAATATCGCACCTAGGCAATCCGAGGACGAGAAAATTGCTCACCAAAAGTTTGGTAAACCAAATTTTAGCTTAGCTTATTGAGCCCATTAACCAAACAGCCCCAAGCAAACCTTACTGAAAATTGGTAATATCGTAGCATTTTGGCTTTCACTTGGTTTGATATCAATTTTTGGCATGTCCATGCCCATAGGAAAGATTTCGCAAGATCTTGCCTAGTTTTTTTTTTTTTTTTTGCCAAAACTTGAGTAGGCAAATTGGTGATCAAATTATGGTAACATCTTTTCTCCCGATGACACGTGGGCTAAGAACGAGCAAGCCAAATGTTGGCTTGCCACTGCTCTGACACGTGGGCTAAGAACCAGCAAGCCAAATGTTGTCTTGCCCAAAATTTGGCCAGTGTTTGGTTTACTACCATATTTTTTTGGTCATGTTCATGGGATGACAACCGGAGCATGTGCCATGACAATTATGACTAAAACGGGGTAATTTGGAAAACCATCTCCTATCAGCTCCAAGAAGCCATCAAAGCTCGGTTTGGCTATAATTCTGTTTTTTGCTTGGGTTTATAATTTTTTACTATAACTTTTAGTTTTTGAGCTATTTGCAGAAGAGTGAGTACAGAGTAACAGAAACTTACGTATAATTTTGACCGATATAAATGAAGTCGCTATAATATCTACTATAATTAATTTATAAATTTATCTTAAAAATATTATATTTAAAAATTAGTTACTATAAAAAATTAAAAAACGATTTTTAGAAATGGAAAAGGAAAGACGCGGACTCCAGCTTCTACGCCCCACACAAGCTGGCGACGGCGGGAGCTGAGCTCAACCCGTTCGACCGGGCGGCTCGGGCTTCTGCTCAGCTTCAGCTGGAGCTCATCGTTTTTACCTCGTGCTATGCAGCTCAGCTTCCCCTCTAATCCAAAAGCGTGCGTGCTTTGTATTGTTTGTACGGAGCAGAGGAGGAGGCGATGGACACCATGGCCGTGCTAGCAAGGACGGCTCCTACCCTCGCTGCGGCCGGTCGCTGGACCTCCGTCCCGCTCCGGCCGTCGGCGTCCCAGGTCCCGCTCCGGCCGTCGGCGTCCCTCTCCCTCGCCGCCTCCTCAAGGCCCCGCGTGCTCGTCGGGCTGAGCACAGCGGGGAGCGGGAGGGCGACCAGGGCCCGCGCCGTGCCCCGCCGCATCATCGCGTCCTCGGTTGGTTCCTTGCACTTCCCCTCCCCCACCTACCTGCATTCGTTCCAAGTTTCAAAGAATGGAAATAAGACTTTTTTATTGTTCTTTTGCGTTCGATGATTAGGGCCGGCTAGGAGAGCGATTTGGTTTGGTGTTACTAGTTTTAGTTTACTGTTGTATTGACTGAGCTCGATTTTGGAGAAACTGGAAAAGATGAGCTACAATTAAGAAAGAAATTGATGTCTTTTTTTTAGTTCCGTTTTAATTGCTAGTGATTATGCACAGCTGAAGAAGATGCACCCGTAATGTGTCAAACTCCATATTTCGCTTGGTCTACCCGGAAATTTTTTCCAGCCATCTGAGGAATTCTCTATGATTGTTGTGGTAGGAAGCAAAATTGATGTGAAGTTAAGCTTTTCAGTCGTCAACTGACGGACAATGTTGACAATATAGCGCGTAGACATGCTACATTGTGTTGATTATCAAGTAGGAGTAGTTTTGGTCTCCGTGATGCATATACTCAGAGCACATCTTTTCGTGTGCCCTTGTTAATATCAAGTTGTAAGAGGGTTTGTCTTCTGTTTACCAGAAGTTGCTGCTTTGGTTTTCCTTTTTTTACTCTAGCTATGGAACTTGCTGTGTGGAATTCCTGGAAATTTGGTGATGTGTGTTATATAATTGATGGTGTCCGCTATATATGTTACTCTGTTGTGTTCACCAGAATTCCATCCAAATTATTTCACCAGAATTCCAGTCAAATTTTCGACCTTGCTTTGATTTTGATGTTAGCAAGGATCCATGTGGTGCGATTGTCAGATAGTTGGAATTATTCAACCATGTGTTGGATATTTCAGTATATTAAATGAAACGGAGCCAAGTTTCCTCTGCCAACCTCTTTTTCAAAGGTGCATGCTATCAGTTAATTGACTTTCTTTGTTTGAACTCGTCTTGAATACACAGTGGAGAATTACTATGGAACAATCCAATTCTGTTGTTTTAACGCATCTTAAATGCACAGCAGAGACAACTGACCCCCTTTTTTTGAAGAGATGTCAAACCTACTCTAATCCTTTGCCAATTTTCCTTAGAATACTGCAGAAAACCATTCCTCTCCGCAAGCCTCAGTTGCATATTAGTGGATAAATAGTGCTTAGTAATCTCATCCATTTAATCCCTGAAAGTTCAGATGCAGATCATCAGTAGTTCACCCGGGGAAGCTAATACTGTCTTTCATATAGTTCATCAAGGACACCCAAGGAAACAAACTCAGTGAACCATGCCCCCCCACCCCCAAACACAACCCTGTCCCATGATCGTCATCATAGCTGTCATTTGGCATTTTTAGGGGATTTATGCAGAACTTGTAGAATATTTTATTTTGACAGCCTGCTTGTTTTGTATTGCAAGCTATATCTGAGGCTTGAGGTGTTGCAAATGTTGTTTCGTTTAATTTAAGAATGGAAATCCAGTCCATCCCTTCTATTTTGTGAAAAGAAGTCAAGAACTCTCTATTTATGAAATGTCAGACATTGTTAATCACCTCAATATTCTGTTATTTCAATTAAAAGAAGTTGAGAATTCTCCATTTATCTGATCATTCCTTATCAACCATAAGACCTTGCTTAACAAGAAATTTATTTTCTGTAGGACGTTGAGCAAACCTACATTATGATCAAACCTGATGGTGTTCAGCGCGGCCTGGTACACCCTTTTTTTTTCACTTTTCTCACTGTGTTGCAATTCCATTACTGGAATATTATAGCTTCATTGCAATTTCTTTGAGCTCAGATAAAACACATGTCTATGCGTATAGGTTGGGGAGATAATTTCCCGTTTCGAGAAGAAAGGCTTTTTGTTGAAGGGCTTAAAGCTTTTTCAGTGCCCCAAGGACTTGGCTCAGGTTTGCTTCTCAGAATGCATCAAATTTGAAGGAAAAAACTACCATGGTTCTTTCAAAGTTACTTATCAAGGAAAATTATTCTTTGTTATGGGCAACACCAATCTAAAGGAGCATGACATCTGTCTGCATTCTTATCAGTTTCTGAGTAACTTGAAATGGTACTATTGATCTCCGGCAATAGTTAAGTTCAGTCACCAAATACACCTGGCATAAGACAACATCATGCCCCAGCTTATTGCATTACTGGTGAGCAATTCACCAGGAAACTTGAATGAACTTCTCTGAGTACATTGCAGTTTTGCTATTGTCTATAGAGTGTTCATAAACAATAAATATCATCTTTGGTGGTCAAGTATATCTTCCAGTGCCTCTCAGTTTAGCCAATGATACTTATGCATATACTTTCTATGCAAAAGTACTCCCTACCTTACTATTCTGTTATTAGGAGTTAAAGAACTCTGAATCTGATGTTCTGTTGGTTTCACTCTGTTATTGTGTATTTATCATCTGGCATGTTTGGTGCGGGGCAACCTTGACCATCCAAAGTAAACATCCAGCGCTGAGATAGTTGTTACATGCCAATTTTCCTTGTATTCAACTTCCAAAAGAAGTTAGTGCCTCAACCATGTTATCCTTACATTAAACATCCAAGCAGTTAGACAACATTTTGCGGACATGCCATTGAAATAATGAAATCTGTAGTCAAACCTGCTGTGATTCGTCGGCACGCACAGCATTTTTTTACACATTGGAAGGGAAACACAGAAAAGCACATTATGTTGAATCAATGTACTGGTAATGCTTTTGCATATTCTAACGCTCTCTTATTCGCTCTTCTTTTTCTCAGGAGCATTACAAGGATTTGAAGGATAGACCTTTCTTTCCCAAGCTGATCGATTACATAACTTCTGGTCCTGTTGTTTGCATGGTACATATTTGTAAAGAATTAAACATATTTGCAACTCCGCACTTTGACCAATACATATTTCTCATTTAACTTTTTTGTTGTTCTGTCCTGTAAGGCCTGGGAGGGTGATGGTGTTGTTGCGTCAGCTCGCAAATTAATAGGAGCTACTAATCCCCGTCAAGCTGAACCAGGGACCATAAGGGGTGATCTTGCAGTTCAAACAGGAAGGTTGACAGTTGGCACCCACTCCCTTTCATGTCTTTATACTAAAATCTGTTACATTTTAGTTGGATACCACCTCCATTTTTTCCTCTATATCGAAGAAATTATAATGGACTCTTGTTTTTTAGGAATGTTGTCCATGGAAGCGATAGTCCTGATAACGGCAAGCGTGAAATCGGTAAGTTATGCAACAGTTCAGCGGTGTTGGTTTCCTGTTAGGCGATTCCTTGAGTCAATAACCGTGAATACTTGGTTGTGGAGTCATGGCAACACCAATTGAAAAGCTCGATAGAATAACAAGAGTTAGTTCTCTCATCAAATTTTAAGCAGTTCACTGAAGACTGAAGTAGTTGACATGATGATTAGGAGCAGGGTTAAGATTGTTTTAATACAAAAGTGTCGTGTACTTAGTGATACGACATGTCTATTAGCTTGAACCGACTTATATTTGGTTTATGCTTGCTATTATTCTTGACAATACGAGATGATAAACTCATGTCACTCTCCTGTTCTGTAGCCCTATGGTTCGAAGAAGGCGAGCTATGCCAATGGGAATCGGTTCAAACACCTTGGCTTATAGAGTAATGTTACCAGATCGCTGCAAGAACCGGGTCCAATGCTTATGTTTGGTCGACTTGATTAGAGGTGGCCATGTATGAGTTGAGTTCATCAGAGTAAAGTAGCCTATCAAAGCTCGGCATTTTTCAGGATTATATACACTGACATTCTGTTTTTGTAATATCGAATATGTTTGCAATTTTTACCTTTGGCCAATTGTTCTTGTGGAGAAACTTCTTCTTGTATTGGACATTGATAAAAAAAAAACCAATAAGTTGGAAGCCATTCACGGTAGGCTTGAAAGATTAATGTCCGTAAAGGGAATTGCCATATATATATATATATATATATAATAACTGAAAGATTAAAAACCTGGTAGGTTTAAGGTGTTATGAATATTGTGTATTGAAGATGCCTAATAGGTAATATATATAGGGAGTATAAGGAGAAATTATAGGGAAATATATCTAATGATGTACTATGTTTGCTAGCTGTTGATCATGTGACTAGCATAATAAATACATAGGATTCAGAATTAATTTGTTGTGTTCGATATTTTTAGAATTTATTTGGTATTTTTTGAATTATAATAGATTTTTGCAACTTATTAAAAGTAGTTTTGCAAAATCAATATTTTTCGAAAAACTCCTCCATGGCGTGGTGATTCGGAACTATTCATACAAATAACATTGTAGCTATTTTTTTAAAATTTAGCATCTAGATATCTATTTTTGTAAATCTAAGTCCCTATTTACACCTGTCGAGCTCAATAGGTACATGCTAGGGAGCTCGATAGGTACCACCGAACTACTGTAGCAAGATAGGTTACCAGCCGGCCACATTTTTAATTATTGTGTATGTTTAGTTAGTGTTATTTTTATTTAATTAATGCTAATTGTATTTAATTAGTACAGGAGGGCCAGATTCGTGACACCTAGGGTCGCGAAGTTAGCCGACACGAACGTGAGATGGCAGCGACGGGTGCTAGGCTGCTAGCAGCTTCGCAGTTCTCTTTCCTCCTCTGGTTGACTGCGCATATGTCAACACGTCTTGTATTCGAATTACACGTGGTTTTGTGAAAAATTTAAATTTCTGAAACTATCACGAGCCGTATTTTCATTGCCATCACTTATCCTGCAGGGTCTTCGAGAGAGAGAGAGGTCGGTATGTAGGTTAAGCTATATTGGGAACTCGTTCGATCACCCGTAGAAAAACGGATGTCCTGGAAACGCAAACTGGTAGCAGTTGTCGCATTATTTCCTCCATGCAAACATGTGGGTACTTAGATGTTATATTATTATCTATTAATTGGATATAGTTATACACATGATCACCGGTGCTTTGCTTCAAATTAAGCAACTTACCTATCCTATGTGGTAAGAAAAACCGGTTTTTCATTGCTAAGCGCATCTCTAAACATCTGCATTGTACATGTCTCTCCCTGCATGACATGCCTGTCTCTTAATTTTGAGGATCCTTCTGGGGTTTTTCCTTTTTGTTTCGTCGTGCATTCAGTTTCGTGGTTTGGGCGTTGTGATTCAGCCATTCAGGCTTGCAAGCTCATCGATGATCATTTTCCTCTCGCCGCTGCTGCTCACTGGATGCTCCGGGCAAGCGTTTGACTTCCCTAGGAGAGGGATGGATGCCTTTTCTTCCACACCAGTACATCACCAGCATTGCGGCAGCACACTTTAGTCACCAGCATCTCCAATTGATCATAGATTGCTTGCTTCTCAAATCTCATCATCAGGCAAAACCTCTAACAACAAGTGTCTCTGTGGTAAAAACATGTAAATCTCCTAGGGGCATCGTTGATCTCCTTCGACTGCTGTTCAGCTCCGAGTTCTCTAAACAAAGCAACGGCCAAGAGTAAGTCTTGCATTCTTTGGTTAAAACACAACCAAAAAAACAAAGAATGAAAACCAAAAGATTTATGAAATTAAAAGGTCAAGTGGCAAAAATACTTCTAAAAGGTTATTTGCATTAAGGGGCGCCAGGGAACGGGGAACAACAACGATACCCACAAACATGAGGGGAACCCCATGTTGAAGATAAAGCAACACCTGGTCTCAAGCCCTATAACAAGTTACAAGTTGGCGTCTGGAGATATCATAACATCAGAGAATAATTTGAATTAACATCTTATCACAATGATATTATATTCTTATAGAAATTTTGATACTGTATTCCTATACATTTTTTAAGAGCCTTTAGCAGTTCCCTTTAGATAGTTTACAAGGTACAACCTAAGTCAACAAATATTTTACCTCGGAAGAAAAGATGACAAGCTCAACTGCTCTTGTTAGTTAGCATCTGATGTGTTGTGTCTGGTCTTGCTGCCTTCACCATGCCTGCTTCCAATATTACATCTCTGGGCATCACAATGGCAGCAAGATCCCATACAAACTGCTTAAGTCGACATCCTAACGAGCAAAGATAGGAAACCTCGCAGACGAGTACTGCAGCAACTTCACTTCAGCACTTCACCAGAAGTCTCCACATGAACAACTGCCATTGTTAAAAGGGTGAAACCTGTACACATGTCGTAATAGGTAATACGATTTCTCTTCCCAAAACAATTTCATCCAAGTATGGCAATTGTTACAGCGCAATCGCTGTGAGACACCAGAAGTCCTTCCCAAGGAGGTGACCAAGCCGCCAAGGACGACGACGGTCAACCATGTAAGTGCCAGGTACACCAGGCCCCTCACGGCCATCAACTGGTACCCCAGAAAGACAGCGTACCTGTTGATAAGCCTTACTTCTGGCCGCGCTTGGAGCTCGTCAGCTCCATCACATCTGCACCAGGAACATCGTTCAAGAATTTTTTTTCATGTATACTGCGGCTTCCAGGTGATCCACCTTTACCAGGAGTTGCCATTTGCTTTCCTTTCTTCTCTCATGCTTGTTCTTTTTTTTTTCCTTTCGTCTTCTCCGGCTGACTCAGACAAGCAATAAAGATACAGCAAGGCAACAAGACAAGGCTCAGTTCATTTAGCTTTGCTGACCCTAGCATATGCAACCAAGAACATTTTGCTAAGCTCACCTACAAACTTACACAATAATGCATTGTCCTAAGCTCACCTAGTAACTGTACAGTCAGAACACTTTCGGGCTTCCCTGATAAGTTGCACATGGAATAATGTTCGTAGGTACACCATGCATTTACCTATCTAGGTGCAACTCATAGTGATGTCCAAGGTTTTTAAATTAAAAATAATTTCTGCTACAAAGGGTATAGTCAAACCTTGAAAGTTGAATCTTGAAAGTAAGGTTGAGATTAGGCAAAATTGATCGGTGGAATTGGGCAAATCTTGGAGATTCAGATCATGTATGACATGGAGTTGTATCACTTGTATCTAACTTCCCGCCCCTTAGTTGATTTTTGGGTTTTCCAGGGACTGCCAATGTGCCCTATGCCATCACCATTCTCTTCCAATGAAGCAAGATCGCTTGCAATGAAGCAAATAGTTGAACCAGAATAGTTGGATGAAATGTCCTTAACTGAAACAAGCGTGAGAGTTGTAAGAAACAATTATAGAGTTTCAGACAAAAGACCTAAGAAGACAATGATACCCACAAAGATGGAAAACACCCGCATGTTATAGACAGCAAGGTTCGAAATCCCGCTACCGGGGTAAATCCCGGCCGCCGGGCGGTACCGGTAACCGGCCGGTTACCGCCCGGTAACCGGAAATCCCGGATAAAAACCGGATAAAATTTGGCAAATGAATTTTGTGGGCGGGGCGGGAGGAGACCGGTAACCGGCCGGTTTCTGGAAAACCAGTGAAAAAAACCGGAAAAACTAGTGGATTAGCATTAAACATTGTAAAATTCAAATATGTTCATAGTAAAAAGTATCAAGTCAAGCACGAGAGGTCCTAATACATTGGATTAGCATTAAACATTGTAAACATCATTAGAGAATCCAACTTTTATGTTTAAAAATTCAAATTGGAATTTAAACAAACCGGGCCGGTTTTTTATCTCCCGGTCGGCACCGGTAAAACCGGTTACCGCCGGGATTTGGAACCCTGATAGACAGGAATACCTCATCCAAAGTCCTGTATATTGTGTTGTCTGGTCTTGCTTCCTTTATCATGCCGACTTCCAATTTTCTTTTAGATGTAGGCCAGAAAGACAAGTTGGCCCCCACACGAATTGCTTGAAGTAACATTTTAATGAGTGCAACTGGAAACCTTGGGGATCAGTACTGAAGGGACTTCACTTCAGCACACTTTACCAGAAGTCTCCACATGAACAACTGCCAATATTAAAATGGTGAAATCTGTACACGTCTCGTAATACAATTTCTCTTCCGATGACTTCAGAGGTAAATTTCATCCAAGTGTGGCAATCTTTACAGACGCGAAGGTTCTTAATCACTCGAAGGGGCACACTAGGAGGCAAACTCATTAACCCAAAAGCCACAGCTAACTTCTCACTGTGGACAAGAGCAGTAGGATCTTTCCCTTCTTGCTCTTTTTCATGGAAGAGATAATAGTTCTGTTTCTTGTAACCTATTTTGGCTACCCTATCATTTATATCAGCCAAAACTTTGTATATCTGATCAGCCAAGGGGTGCAAATGATCGCCAACAAAGAATGCATGAACTACATTCTTTACTTCAATCCAGCTACGGCCTGGTTCCTTTCTGACTCCCTTGTCTTTCATCATCTTTCTGACCTGATCCCTATTGTCCCACTTCCCAGTAACAGCATATGCATTTGAGAGAAGAACATACGATGCGGAATCATGAGGCTCTAATTCTAGGAGATGCTTGGCTGCAAGCTCTCCAACTTCTATGTTTTTGTGTACATTGCAAGCGCTGAGAAGGGTTCTCCAAACCATTGCATCAGCAGCGATTGGCATTTCCTCAATAAATCTCCTTGCACGGTCAAGTTGCCCAGATCGTCCAAGAATATCCACAACACAAGCATAATGATCAGGTCTTGGATGAATTCCATGCTCATTAGACATGGATTTGAAGTAACTAAGGCCTTCCTCTACCAAACCGATGTGACTGCAAGCAGCTAACAGACCTATGAAAGTAACATCATTTGGTTTTAGACCTTCTTCCTTCATTTGATCAAATAGATCCAAAGCCTCTAGGCCACGTCCATGCTGTGAGCAACTTGTAATAATAGTATTCCATGACACCTCATTCCTCTCAGACATTTCAGAAAATTCCATCTTGGCATCTTCGATGCCGCCACACTTTCCATACAGCGAAATCAAAGCATTTGCAACTTCAGTTTCAGAGGCGTGACCTGTTTTAATAACTCTGGCATGTATTTGCTTTCCTTGTTTTATATCTGCAAGGTTAGCTGAAGCACTAATAGAGGATACAAATGTGAACACATTGTACTTGACACCTGCTTGATCCATCTTCATAAATACATTGAGGGCTTCTTCATATAGACCACTTTGTGCAAAACCAGATACCAGTCCATTCCATGTAATCTCGTCTTTATGTTCAATTGCCTCAAACGAAGAGAAAGCTTCTTTGCTTCTTCCACATCGTGCATAAAGGTTTACCAACGCATTCCAAATTGAAACATCTGCTGAATAACCAGACACATAAACCCGAGCATGAATCTGCAAACCCTGACAAATTGCTTTGATTCCAGCACAAGCACTTATAGCACTTGCTAGCCCTATGTTATCTGGCCAAATTCCACATTCCTGCATTTCTTTGAATGCTGCAAGGGCCTCCTTACCAAACTCATGTTGCACGTATCCAGCAATCATGGAAGTCCAGGAAACCACATCTTTTTCTTGAAGCATTCCTAGAATTTTTCTGGCCTTTTCAACCCACCCGTATTTGGAATACATATCGATTAATACACCGCTGACATACGTATCAGACTCGAAGCCAGTTTTTATGCTTAACGAATGAATCTGCTCTCCAAGGTCAATTTCTCCTGTGCAAGTGCAAGTCCTTAATATGCATGGGTATGTGAATTGATTAGGGCGTATACCTGCAGCTTGCATTTGACAAAAGAGGTCAAAAGATTTTGCTGGATTGCTAATCTGCCCATATGCCACAAGCATTAAATTCCACAGTACAACATTCGTCTTGTCACCCAGATTGAAGATACCAAGGGCTGTGTCAATGTCACCGCATTTCACATAGAGGTCAAGGAGCGAACCTTCCATTATGTAATCCGACGACATGCCTGCTTTCAACAAATACGAATGGAGCTGCTTCCCCATTCGCAGATCCCCAACAGAGGCACAGGCCGCAAGGAGACTAGCAATGGTCACGCAATCAGGCCTCAACCCTGACAAGCGCATCTCATCAAATATCTCCAAAGCACGGTCACCATGGCCACACTGAGCATGTCCCGAGATCAGCGTGTTGAACGTTACTCTGTCACAGTAGGGCATGTCACAGTATACCCTTTCTGCCAGCATGAAGGATCCGCGCCGCAAGTAGAGCGCGGCAAGCGCATTCCCCACAAAGGTTTCAGAGCAGAATCCTTGTTTGTAAGCTTGGACATGGATGACCCGCCCTTGAGCAAGAAGCCCAGCCTTAGTGCAAGCACTCAGCACACTGGACAGAGCATACGGCGTAGGAACAACCCCGGACCGATGCATCTGGCGGTATAGCCCAACAGCTTCTTCTCCAAGACCATTCCGTGCATACCCGGACAGCATAGCAACCCACGAGACGTTGTCCCTGGCAGAGAGCTCCGCAAACACCCGCCTCGCCCGCAGCACAAGCCCGTTCTTCGCGTACAAATCGATCAGAAGGTTGCCGACGATCCGGTCGCCCCCGAGCCCACGCGTGACCGCCTTCGCGTGGATCTCCGGGACGAGCGGCCAGCGCGCGCCGCTCCCCCTGCACGCGCGCAGGGCGCACGCCAAGTCGACGGAGCCGAGGCCCCTGTGCTGCCTGGCCTTGGCCGCGAATAGCGCCAGGAGCTTCTCCGGCCCGTCCTGCGTGAGGAACCCGGCGAGCGACCTGCTGAGCGAGGCCGCTCCCCGGCGCGTCATTCCGTCGAGCACCATCGGCGCGGCGCGGTGGAGGGCATCGCACGCGGTTTTCCCCGGGATGCTGGTGCTCCTACGTGCGCGAAAGGGATAAAAGCGGTACGGCGAGGTCGGAGGCGATGGCGGAGGCCAAGGTCGGCGGCGTGCGCCGGGGCGGCGGCGGCGCCGGCTGGGCGGCGGAGGAGCTAGCCGAAACGTAAGTTTGCTGCTGCTGGGGCTAACTAGTAACGAGGGGAGGACAGTAATGAAGATCCAATGGTTGAGATTTCAAGATACCTCCTCGATTGGACCACCCAACGGCTGAGGTTTGTACAAAAATTGAAACGTGGTTTATTTGTGTAAAATTTTTAAAAAAATACTTTGTTTTAAAAAAATTTACCGGTAACTAGCTATCACTCGTACATGTAGCGCAGGAAACTCTCGGCAAGCAAACATTAAGCAGCGCTACATATATACGAGTTTGAAAAATCAAACAGAACTCGCACGAATTACATGGAATGCATGCAGGACTAGACGGGCTAACGCATGCACCACAAAATACATCGCTTTGACCCTCTACCAACGTTGATTGGCAAAGGCTAACGTCGATTTTTTTTAAGCTACTAAGGGAAGGAAGACAAAAAAAATATGAATGGCAGGACTTTTGAAGTGCTCCATAGCCATGGCTGCCCACAACCAGCATCTCTGCATGGTGCCTCTCAACCGCCTCGCAGAGAACATTTCTTGCGTCTCCCTCGAACACTTCATAACTGACATCAACCACATGCGATGATGGATTTTGATCGTAGCACGAACACTTATATAAACATATCAAATAACATTAAGTCGCTTCAAAAAATTTGTCTCGATGAACCGTTTCAAAAAAAAACAATAGAGAAACTTTTATATTTGTTTATTTAAAAAAAGATATAAGTCATAAACTAAAAAAAAGGCCAATGTGATCTTCACCGCTACTAAAAAATATTATATTCTTCCTCCAAAAACAACAATGTTACATTCGTTTTTGATGGATAGCTGGAAGCAGCTACTAGGCCTTCTCCGCGACTTCAGCAAAGCCGTGCTTGAGGGCCAAGCTCTACGGTTGGCAGCATCTCCACAGTACATTCATTTATTAACCACAGACCGTCCTTACGTCGGGATGGCCCAATGGCGGCGCCACGAAGAAGTTAACTGATCCTATAGTTTTTTTTACAATAGCTTAAAATCTTTTACAAGACTATGTAGAGACCACTTTATAGTTATAATAAGTAATTAACTTTTAAATTAGAGTACTTATGGAGTTTGATTTTGATTTTGATTTTGAGGGTTTTACAAAGATTATATTTGGTTTGAACTGTTTTCTAGAAGTGCAGAAATATCGGAAGTACTGCAAGTGTAAATACGGTAGTATCGCAGGGTAGTAGTATCATAGTGGTTTGTGCGGTAGTACTGTAAGACGGAAGTTTCGACCATACAACGGTACGCTTTTTCTAGAGATGTCATGCTGAGGTTCACAAGGTATGGTAGTATCGTTTTGGGGAGTGGTAGTACCGTATTGCGGTAGTACTGGTGTGTTACGAGAGGTACTACCGGATTTTCGTGAAAAAATTGGATTTTGGGTTTTGAGTTGAGATGACCATGTGATCATGGTGTGGATGTTGTTGTTTGTGTACACATACTACATTTATTGTTTGATCCTAAATTTAGGATAAGTATTTTGCTTGCATACTTTTGGCACGATGTATTGTACGGATTGATTATTCCAATTGATTGTGAGGTGATACGTGATAGTTTGCTTATTGTTGTTGGTTGTAGAACTTCAGAGCTACATCATAGTGAGGCGGACGGCACTAAGATTAAGCTAGGAGAGCTTAGGTCCAAAGCGGTCAAGGGATCGGGATTACGCTTAGGAGGAGCTGAGGTCCAGATGATCAAGGAGACACCGAAGATGACCGATATTTATGGGGTGGTTGCAAGCCGGGACGACGAGGAATTGGAGCGGGAGCTACCAGTGGTGGACATGACGGGCAACGACAAGATGGACCGAGATTAGGCTCGTGGAGGAGTTGAGGTCCAGACGGTCAAGGAAGCTAGGTGCCGTTATACGTAAAGAGAAGTATGTGATGCACTAAGAGACTTGGGTCATTTGCAAGCGAGAACGGTTCAGTGGGATCCAGACATGTAAGAGATTTAGCAACAAATCATTGGGGCCACGTGAAAAATGGCAAAACATAGGGGATGCTTCATGGTAAAGGAAGCGGGAAACTTCGTGGAAGGCGGTAGAGTGGTATTTTGGTAAATTGTCCAATACCGAAAAAGTGGCCGTGTGTGAAATCGCGACGTTGATCTAAGTGGTTTAGGTCTTGTATGTGTTGAAAATGTGAAGCAGATCAAGTGTTGATTCACTAATAAGTTAATGGTTATAAGCCGCTTTGAGAAGCGTGCGTAAGAAAGTAAAACTCGGTGTTAGATAGGGTTAACGGGATATCTCTGGTTTGGCCTAAGCCTTTTGATGGCTAGCTCCTACTCCCTCCCATGGGTGATTAGGGTTTCTTGAGTTGGAATCTTGTGTGTGTGCTCTAGGCTTTAGAGCTTTGCTATCATAAGGGATTGACTGTTTCTTGTTTGAAGGATTTTTGGGTTGGATTCTTCAGTGTTCTAGCTTGTTGTAACATGTGGGAATACATTTAGAGTCATCTTAGCCATCATCTACCCATGAGCAAGTTACATTAACTGTTTGAGGTTTTAGTGCAACCTTTCAATAAATTAAAAAAAGATCTCATCTTTAACCACTAATTAATTAAGAGTGTATATCTAGGGTACCTAGGCCAACAATGCCGATGATGAAGGACGCGGGGGGCTTGGCATTGAGCGCGATGAGGCGGTAGTGTTGTGGCTAGCCTAGCGTGAAGAAATGGTTGAGCATCTGTTCGCTGTCGTCGAACCCCACCAGTCACCACCATCACCCTCTTTCTCCTTGCTTCTCCTGCCGTCATCGCCGCCATGTCTTCTTGCTCACTAGCTTTTGCTACCTAGATCCATAGATGTATCAGAGAGCTGCCTAGATTTAATATTAGACGGTGGCAAAGTGAGATGCAAGTGATTGATGAACAAAAGGGGAAGTAGGCGAGGAGGGCACCTATTTGTGTAATGAACTTAACTACCTCTAAGGTGGGGCCAGTGGCTGAGAGGAGGCCTGGAGCGTGGGAAACACGTCAATGTTCAAATCAGCATTGAGTAGTACTTCTATACTTTATATTTTAATAAAAATAGTACTAATCTTAAAGTAGATTTTTCCCTTGATTGCTAGGGGAAAAAACTCTGAATTGAAGACACAACTGTCAACGCATTGCTTGAAGGACTTAACCGTCACCGACATGTACTAATGTTACCCACATGAACCGAAACAACGCATTTGAATTCCTTCGATTGAATGGGCCTTGAATGGAATGCATAAACGATATGTAATTGACGTCAACAATTAATTGTTACTCGGGGGAATCGAAAGGCAATGTGTGTAAATTGGTCATTTTTACGAAGAAAGATTTGCAGGTAAGTGAAACTTTTTGAACGGACGATAAGTGAAATTTGATCTCTTAATTTTAATCTATATACAAAGAAAGGTATGACAAACCAAGAAATTGCCGTGCCGTGCATCATGAATCACGCTTTGGGAAAATCATCCGTACGGTTTGGCCAAACCGGACCAGTCTAGGTTTTGAAGGCATAAGGTGGGTTCAATTGAACTTTGGTTTTGATTTATCATTTTTTATAGTAACTAGTTTTTAAATGGTATTTCTTTTAAAAACAGGGTCTACAATTATATTATAGTACATATTATATCGAGTTCAATTATACCAGTTAAAATTGCATACGACTATTTCTCTTTACATACTGTCTCTTGTGAATAATCAGAATTAAAAAATTATAAGTCAAAATCTAAAAGAATCCACCCATAACCAGTTTGGATCCTTAAACACCTGAGCCCCACTTACACAAAATGTATATATCATTGCGTCTAGAGATGTTCCAAACATCAAATCTTCCAAAAGCACAAATTCAATTTTTTTGCAAAACAAAATCCTTGCGGTTTTTTCCGGAAACCTCTGGGCGGTGTCCCGGAATGGCCCAAGTAGTGGTTTCGGTTTTGATGGGTTCTGAAACCCTGCGTGCTCCTTCTACAACAACCCAACCAATACAAGTACTCGCTCTAGTTTACAAAAACATATTATTTTTTAGATACATGTACATGTAATTAAACTTTTAAAATTTTAGCTATTAATATCTTTTTAAATATTTGAATTGGATACCCATAAACCATATGTATAGATTTGCCTTGAAAAGTATTTTTATAACATTATAATTTTATTAGGTCTTATAAATATATTATAATAAAAATTAGTGATTAAAATTGCTTTTTGGATGATCGTCGATGCCAAACACGATATGTTTTTTTTGTGAAACAGGAGGAGCACATGGATAGGTACTAGGTAGTGACATTTTTCCGGCTCTCTATTCCTGGCTCCGCACCTGCTCTTTAGGGGGCGTTCGTTTTAGCGATGACTTCTGACTTTTGGTTGAAATTTCATTATAACTGGCTTTTTTACTGTAGCTGATTTGATTTTTTGGGCATAATTAAATTTTAAAAAATGTAAAAATAGAAAAAAAATATTAGTCCATCACGGACAATGCAAAGGAACACAGGAAAAAAAATACAAAAAAACCCAAAAAATCTAAGAAAATTCAGAAAAAAACAAATTACTGAATAGTGAAAAAAAGCTGAAACTAGAAGTTACAGCTGAAACGAGCGGGGCGTAAACATGCTACATATCCATAGCACCCTATTTTTCACTGGCAGATGGAAAATACTATAATTCCACAATGAAGAACACACATGTCCACTGCATGGAACTTACATTAATTCTTGATTACATATATACTGCATTGCATGCATCACAAAACACATTGTTTTGAGGTGTACCGGACACAACAATTATTGACCTTCCCAATCCAGAATACAGATGTTGAAGGATACTTCAGAATCCATATGCAGAAGGAAACTATGGGCTAGTTGCAGAAGTTGACTAGAGAGGTGATATCGATGATCCATTTATTCACACACAGACATGCAATACATATACACGCAGAATACCGATCAGTCAAGGCTGGGTGCAGTGCTCAGTGCTTGGGCTTGGGCTTCTTCACTATCATCACGGTGCAGTGCGCGTGATGGGCGCAGTAATCGCTCACGCTTCCAAGAACAGCCCTGCAGTGAAGTTCAGGCAAGTCAATGATACAAATGCAAGGTGAGGATAGGGAGAATTAAAGGTATGAAAAGATTGTAGTGTTGAGGACTTGAAGTGTAAGGAAATATAGAATTGAAGTAACTGTGTTCACTGTCTGCAGAGTAGAGGCTGCATAAATAGATTTGCATAAAGGAAAGGTCGAAATGAGTTTGCAAGTTTTTTTTTTCAATTCTGGAAGCAGGCAGGTCTTTGTCAACCACCAAGGCTCCAGATTAAATTACATTTCAATCAGTAGGTTGTTCATTTGTAGGTCGATACAATCATACACCGATTAATTCTAGTTTAGTCTAGTTCATTGATCATCACTCATGACATAATTTGTTAATCTAAGACCAGCTTTGAAGACTGGAGTTCCACCTTGCCAGTAAGGTCTGATGTCAGTTTTGGAGTTGTGTTTAGCCAAATAGGTGCAAATCATGAAAGGCAAAGAGGACCGGTGAAGCAAGGATGGCAAATGGACCTCATCATGAAAGATAGCCAAAAACCCATGTACCATGAGCATCTGAAGAAAACTACTCCTATTTCTGAATGTTGGAACCTGGAATTGACACTGAAGCTCCTCCGAATGATGTCAAGAGCTCGTTGCGCATATTACGCAAATAGACATTTGCTCAAAAACTATGCAAACCAACGTAGTTCCATTGAGATGAGGACGATACTAATTCATGGATTTCTTTGTTCTTTTTTTCTCACAGAGTATCGATCACAACTCGAAGGTGCCAAATTCTCTAGATGAAAAAACAGGGGAGAACAGAGCAGACGTAGAAAAAATCAAGACCTTTTGATTGCTCCGTAGCCATGGCTGCCGACGACCAGCATCTCGGCGTGGTGCCTCTCGACCGCCTCGCAGAGGACGTTCCTCGCGTCCCCTTCCGCCACCTCGAAGACGGAGTCGCTCACCTGCGGCGAACTCACCAAGATTAAAAAGGAAATCAGGCGGGGAGTAGCGCAGAAATCAGTCGTCGAGAATATTCATGGTGGGAGAGAAATCTCCTCTACCTGCGCGCAGAGCTCCTTGGCCTTGTCGATGACGCGCTGGGAGCTCCGCTTCAGGTCCGCCTCCACGAACGGCAGCACGTCCGCCGCACCTAAATCGATTAACAATTTTATTTATACCGAACCAATCCCAATTCCCGCATCGAAATCGAGAGAGATGGCGTAGGGTGCGTACCTGGTCCGGCGAGGCCGACGGCGGAGACGGCGGAGGGCTTGGAGTTGACGACGACGAGGCGGTACTGCTGCTGCTGGCCGGCGGAGAAGAAGTGGAGGAGCGTCCACTGCAGCGCGTAGTAGCTGTGCTCGCTCTCGTCCACCCCCACCACCATCGTCATCTTCCCCTCCCCCATCGCCGCCGCTCCTCCAGCGTCCTCCGCCATGCCTCGACCGAGCCTTGCTAAGCTTCCTCTCCTCCGCAAGACACGCTTGCGAGCTCCCGACGAGGCTAGAACGAACGAAACCGCAGTGTGCACTCCTCCTCCTCCTAATTCTTTTTCCTGAGAGACGATAAAGATGCTCACATCTCATCACCGCGATCGCCAATTAGCGCGGTGGAACCACCTCCTCTGACAGGTGGGACCCGGGGCAGGGAGTGGGCCCGCCACAACCTTTAATAATGCACCGGGAGCTTTGCCGCTTGTCAGTCAAAGCCTGCTGATCCACATCGTATGGATTGGGACGTTCGGTCGGCCGCCGTGCTCCTCCGGAACTCCCCAAGCTCCCCTGGCATCAGCAGCTTTGGCTCGACAAGTGCTTAAATGGCTTGCTTAGAAATGAGAGTATTTATTTTCACATATCGTACTAGGAATAAAAATCGTTGTATTTCTGGTCTCCCTTGTTTCGACTTTTTTTCAGTTTCAGTTTCTAAGTTCTGTTTTTTTTTCACTATTCAATATTTTATCTTTTTCTAAATTTTTTAGATATTTTAAGCTTTTTTATATTTTCTTTTTTTTCTGTGTTCATTTGTATTATCCCTAATGGGTTAACATGTTTTTTTCTATTTTTATATTTTTTAAAAATTAATTATACCTAAAAAATCAAATCAGTTACAATAAAAAAAATCAATTACAACAAAATTTCAACCAAAAACTACCGTTAAAACGAGCGTCCCTAAACAAAACTGCTAAAACGTCGATTCGATTAGCCAAACCCGTTTTGTTTGTTCCAGAGCATGCGCGACGAATAATAATTCAGGATAGTTGGGGGGAGACGGTGGGACAGGCACGATGGAACTGTCGAGTTGACCGCACCCGAGAAAGTTCGACGGCGTGTGAAACGGTGCCTGCCTATGCGCCAATCATTTCTTCACTCGATGACTCGGCTGTGATGGCGATCGGTTGATTGGCCGTGCCGTTTCCGCACCTGCATTTTTATTTATTTTTTGGCAGAAGCTAACTTTTTTCACAAAGTTCCTCAAGCTTATATTAATAATTTATTAACAAAAGCGTACGAATATAACTAACCTGTAAATCAAGCATGTAGTACGTTACTTTCACATTGAAGCTTAGGTACATACAAGATCGAGTCCTTGGTTAGTAGAATATGTTGAATTTTTTTATCTTTTTTACAGAGACTTTATAATATTGTTCAACTGAGTCGGTTTGATAAGACTTATCAAGATAAAGAAAAATCTAGCTTGTCATAAAAAGAAGAAAACTAAAAACAACTTAAACTAGAAAAAATTAAAAAGCTAAAAAAAATCGAAATTTACTTTCAGAAATCAACCGTCCCTGCCATTAACACCGGCGAGAACCAACTTTTTTTTTAAGGAGCCTTAAAAATAACTGTTGACTGGCTACTCTCTCCTTGTTTTTGGAAGCCCAGGAGCATTTGAGACTCATCACGCCCATTCAGGTGTTTTGAGATTTTGGAGCCACACAAATGTCTCGCGCAAATGCAGTTTCCTCTATTAATCTGCCCAGCGACTCGCGGGCACAGAAGCAGCCATCACATCAGCTAGAGTGGTTAACGTTTCTGGGCCAAAATAACCAGCTAGTTAGTACGTACTCGCGTTTTTTTGTATTTAAGCCCAGTTGAAACTCGAAACGCGAAATTGGTATGAATTTTGGATGAGTTCTAACTAAATTCCCGCCTTCCAAAATCCATACATGCAGCCTTGTCGCGTTCTTGATGGGAGTTGTTCCTAATGAGCAACATATATTAATACTCCCAAAAGAAAGTCGTTTTAAATCGATAAGGCCTCTAAATACAACTTTGTCATTTTTTACTATAATATATAAATAAAATCTAAAAAAATTATAATATTATAAAAGAATAGTACTTTTTGAGGCAAAATCTATGTATATCATTTTTATATATCCAATTTAAATACTCATAAAGATATATAACTAAGATTTAGAGTGTTTGACTACACATATCCAACGATTTTCTTTTGTGACTAAAGTGAGTATATATTACAAAGAGAGTATTTACAAGAGACAGAAATATAGAAGGAACTAATGAAAACTATCTAGCCAGTTTTGAATTGCTGGCATGTACTTTGTTTTTGAGAAAAATCACCTGCTTTACATTGATAATAATATAAGATAAAGTATATAGGTACATCACTTTTAGATTAAAGATTTTAAATGAACAATATGTTATCACTAAGCTCTTGAAACGATGAACATGTTGAACTTCTTAATCTTCCTCATCGTAGAACCCCGATCTTGTAGCGGCAACATGATTGCCTACAATCCATGCATGGCTAATTCTATGGCGCAACACCTGCACGAATCATCTTATGTTTTCCTTAGATTCTAGATTTACCCGATGAAATGGCCCCGAGTGTGTCGGTACTAAAGGTAGGGGAAAGTTGTGCAGTGTGTTATTTACCCTTTCAGAGTTTTTCTAGCATTCGGGATATTAGCAGTTTATGGTAGTGTTCATGTGCTCCACCATGCTAGAGTGATAAGCTTCATGTAAAAGAGAAAGCTGAATGCCATTCGACAGCGACTTACGGGCATTATTGGCACTAGACGAAAACGAGTCAAAGCTGCACCCTATCATATCTCCTAGAAAATTCTAATCAATTATCTCCCGCTCCTTCAAAAAGTAAATTCTAATTAAGCACACGTCCTCGCACATTGGCGGATCTAGAATTACATCATACCTTGGATTGAAGTTTAAGTGACTAATGTCATAGTTTTTATACCCACATCTAACATCGTAGTTTTTATATCCATATTGTGATATTCTAAAGTACTTTAAAAATACATAAATAACATCATAATTTTAGCTCATTGCTTCAATATAAAACATAGTAAGTGTCATAATATAGCAATCTAGCATAGTAGTCAGTAGAGATATAATTTAAATACCTAAATAATAAAGATTTGTTCTTTGTCCTAGCCCATCATTTCTTCCATCTCTTCATCAATAGGAGTAGGATAAGATCCAGAACCTACAAACACAATATAAAAGTCGTAATTCATATATGAATAAATGCAAATAATATAAAGTTCACATTTGCAATAAGCTGACTTACCACATGCATGGGATAGTTGTTTCTTACGCAACCTCATCTCTTGAAAGCGCTCTCAAATCTTATCTTCTTTAATACTTGCAAATATGTCTCGCTCAATATAGCATACCATCCTATGATTCATCCACTCATCATTCATCTTATTCTGTATATCAATCTTAATAAATATTCATATCTGAGAATGCTCTTTCTACAGTTACGATTTCTACTGACAAAATCAAGACCAATTCAATAAGACAATATACCAATGAAAAAAAATAGTGTGACTATCAATCTAAATCATCTTCATAGTAAGATTTCCAAAATCAATACAAATTTTAAATTCTTGATCATCTCTCACATAGCAATAAATGAGCCAAGTTGGTCATTAAGGACAAGACAATCATATTGGGAGAGTTAGCATCATATATCTTTGCAAGATTAACTAATTTCTCTTCATCAAAGTTGGCAAAGCAATTCCTTGGATCAAGACAAGCAATGCACCTCAATAACCGAGTAGATCTTTTAGCAAAGCGATTGTTCAACTCAATAATAATTTGGTTATGCACAACAATAAATATTTCATGATGAAAATGATCATAATAAGTTATTAATTGGCCACCAAGACCCCTTGAATGATCCCTAACTGGTATTTTATCAGTCATATCTGCAACAACGTCATCCGGACTAAATACAACATGAGGATTGTTTTGTTGCGTGTTACTAGCTCCTGTTTGTGGTGTTTCTGCATCTGCAAGGGATTGGTGGGATTGTGCTTGTGTCAGAAAAGAAGATAACAATGTCTTGGTTCGCTTTATTTTGTATTCACTAATAACTCCTGCAAAGGCTAAATAGATAGTTGCATACGAACAGAGAAACAAAATAAGTCAAAATTCATTTTTTTTACTATTTAGTTGAGTAGCCTATTTGGAATAAGATTCAAAAAATAGTATCAACACAATTTATATGAGGCTGATCTTAATTATCCACTCAAGTAAAACATCTATAAGGCTTGATTCATTGAACTCTTTTGCTTGGATATTAATATTTGACAAATGCCTAGCATGCACCGAACCAGCAATTCCAAAGTAGTCCCCTCAATTTGGCCTTTTCCTGAAAGATTGTCAAACATTCTAAAAGAGGAAGTAGATTGTCAAAACCTGACTGATTGTTCAAATTAGGGGAGCGCCATCGCTAGGAGAGAGCCAAGGGGAGAACCGCTGCTTGGGTGGCTAGGACAGGAGGGGAGAGCCGCCGCGGGGTGCCGGGGGAGATGGGAGAGCCGCTGTCGGGGAGAGGGGAGAGCCGCTGTGGCGCCGTTAGGGAGAGGGGAGAACCGCCGCTCGGGTGGCCGGGACAGGAGGGGAGAGCCGTCACCAGGGGAGAGGGGAGAGTTGCGGTGCTGGACGTGGGAGCACAATTAATGACTGGGGAGACTGGAGAGGTAGGGTTTGTGAGGGATACGTGGGTTGGCTGAGGAGAAATAGGGTTTGTGAGGGTCCTGAGGGAGTTACGTGGGCCGTTGAGTGGGCTGTCAATCTCTACCTGGGCTGAATATGCACAACAATACCCTGAGCTAGGCTAGAAATACCTAAACTATACATATGCTATTTTTTCTCACATCCTGAGCTAAAAGCCTACTTTACCATAGGCCTAAATCCGCTCCTGTCCTCGCGTCTGTTCTAGCATATGCATGCAAGGCAAGCCCTATACAATTATTCTCTAGCTAGCTAGATGTAGCTTTGGACCAGCAAGATAACAAACGTGTAGTTAGCGAACAGTACTATCCTGTCATTTGGTGTGTGATAAGCAAGGCCACCTTAGTTAATCCAAACCCACGCCAATGCCAGGACGCGATAGGAAAGGCCGTGCCGGCTGCCTGTCCCTCCAATTCGAGTGCAGTTTCATGGAGCAAAAGATGACAGCCTCTGACGTGATGGCTGACGGGATCGAGCGAGCTAGGGCCGCTCCTCTCCCCCTTTGATCCCCCTAACCTCTCTTTCGTGTACGCACATGCGTTTCTGATCATATGCAAGTCTTAACCCACTTGTCGTACTATACGGAGGATTTAGTTACTGAAGCTCACCTTTTTGCTGCAAGGACAAAGGTGCCAATTGGATGTGGTACGCATGCGTCCTGTGGACCAGAAGGATCCCCCACCCAATGCCATGAATTGTACCACAAAACCTTCAAAGTGATCTAGCAAAAATCGAAAGCTTATGACACTATTTTTTTTAGGCTACGGTTGATAGTTTTTATCTATATTTTTTAAGACGACAGCGAATAGCGAAGACACTGATGCGAACGACACACGCAGTTTTAGACTCGCTTGTTTTGACTTTCGAAGAAGACGAAAATCAAAAGGCAAAAGATAAAATTCCAAACGAGCGAAACCTATGTTATATTATCAATGATGAGACGGATGTGATACCGACAAGATTGCGAGTTAAGGCCCTCCTCACCTTTGTGAGATGAGCTACAATGTAGAGCCAACACACACGGTTGCTCGTGGGGCATTATGTTGGTATTTGATCTCATAAACTCTTTAGTGTACTATATTTCTGTCACCTCATAAGTTTTGATCCACTTGTCATACCACACAGGGGATTGTATAACTATACAATATGCTCATCACTTCTTTAGTTCTTTTTATTTTTAAGGACAACGGTGCCAACATGCATGATTGTATTCCCTAGAAAGGATGCCCAACCATCATATAAATGATAACCATCTAACAATCTAGCAAATAATTGATAGCTTATGTCATGTGTGGACGTGATAATCGACCTGACTGCGAGTCAGGGCCACTCTTCGCCCGTGTGAGTTGAATTACGGTTTGTTCATGATGTAGCTATATGTGTGCTTTAGTTTTGTCACTTAAGTGAATTGAGGGGGCCTAGGATTCATGTTCAATAAATAAAGGCAAGGTGTAATTTTTTTTAACTTACTAATTAAGCTCAAGCCCTGTGACACTCAAGTTATGTACGTAGGATATTTGATGTGATCGATATTATATATACTTGGGGTTTGATCTCCTAACCCCTCTACGTGTATTACTGATCGCGTACCTTTTTTTGGCAAGGATATGTAAGGTTGCAAAGGGGATTGTCATACATTTTTTTTATTATGCTCAATAGACCGATGGCGCAGTGTATAAATTAATATGTAGGATTGGATTAAACATATATGAGAATTGATTAATATATAGGTGCCTTTTTTTGTGCAAAGATAATTAAGGGTGCCAAGGAGATATAGAGATGCATATGTGCTCCTTAGGACCAGAAGGATCCCCACCCATGCATGGGTATAATTCTATAAATTGTACCCTGAAACCTTCAGAGTTATCTGAAAAAAAAAGGAGGTAGCCAGTAAACCATGAAGGTTATTCATAGCCTACAAAATTGCATCTCATCGAACGATTTCGTATATTAGGAAAGCACTACTATTTCGCTGAAAGCTGCAATTAAATAACTATTTAAAGATCACTTAAATTCGTCTGCTATTAAAGGTATGACTACTCGTGGCACCAACCGGGCACACCCCACGCCTCTCAAAACTCTCAGTGCGTGGCACGATTGCAACCCTAGCCAGCCAACGACTTGCATGTGTCCAAATCTCACCAGCTTCCTCGATTGATAGATCAGACTTAAGGTCTAACTAAAGCTTAACTGGTAGCAAAACATCCATGGTGAAACCTACCTAGCTAATTAACCTAGGGCCTCGACGCACATGTTCCGACCCATGCGTGCAGCTGTCTCGCGACTGTTCGCTTGTAGTCAAGGTTCAGAGAACCGGTTCCCGCCAGTCTCCGGTTCAGAGGCGAACACGAAAGCTCGGCCGGTACTGTTCGCACCGAGGTTCTCCGGCGAACCGGTCGGCGCAGGAATTAACCGGTTGATTTTTGTGAACCGTGCTTACAGTTACGTCTTGTTTATGTCAGAAGTAGCTGGCTTCTCACATGTGTCTCTTCATGTATGGTGCAGTATTGCTCTCGGCCATGTGCACGGAGGAACAGGCTGCCTGCGCTGCGGGGGTGCACGAAGGGACCGAGCCAGCTCGATCGTGGCCATTGATTGGCTGGCCTGCACGGCCTAGCTACGTTTAGCCTTTTGGGCCTGCAGCGAAACCCTAGCTAGCTCTTACAGGAAGCATGTGCACGAGCCCTGCGTGTCCAACTGACGTGTGTGCATGCATCCCATCGTGCCCCCTCCCCCTCCTTTTTATAAATCGTATTTTACGGTTAAACCAACTACTACTCATGTTATAAATAATTGTACACTACAATTTTACCTCTTTCATCAAAAAAATAATAATCTTACCTCCGGTCCAAATTACTCGTCGTTTTAGGTCTATGTGCACCACATAGAAGGCGGAAAGAGTTAATGCTTCGATTTTTGACATGATTTAGCCCCTATTGATTTTACTCTAATATCTCTAAAGGTATCCTAATGATCCTAACTAAGTACTATCTATAAGGATTCCACATCATCTATAGAGTACACACTAAAAGTTAACATTCCAAAGGACTATCTATAAGGATAGCTATTTGATATTTACATGCACACACAGTCATTTATAGAGTTTACCTCGTTTTGCGTTATAGACTAGAGACGAAATAGTAGCTAGCTATTTGTATTTTGTATACTCTTTTTCCTCCACATAGGATATATGCTGATGTGTACATACAAATAGCCAGCTGACTCAGCACCATTAGAGATATCCTAACACCGCTGTCAATAAGGAATTAGGCATCTGTGGAAAATTTTAGCTAAGAAATTAATTCTGCAATTATTAGCCACACATGCATTGCATCATGGGTGTATGGATAATGGTGTAACGTACGTTCTGCTCGAGGGGAAGCAGCTCCGTTTTGAGTGGACAAGACAATGGAATGTTGTGACTTCGTGCGTCATGTCCAGTAGCAGCTGGGGTTTCCCCTAGTGGGTCTAGAGCTACACCTGTGGCACATGCCTTGGACCAAAACAAAGCCTTAATTATCCAAGCAAAGCTAAACAGACAAATTATCTCCTAAAAGCATTGTGGCTCATATATGCATTCCTGCACACTACATTGGATAAGTTGGTTGGTCCACCGCATTTGCCTCCTAGATGAACCCTAACCCTACATTTTTGTGGACATGCACCATATGGCATGCCGACTCATGGTGGGTCTTGCTACTATTGTCAATTGATCTGATGATAAGCTTATGATGTATATATGCAAAAGAGAAATAGCTAGGGATGATCCGATTTAGGGTTCAGATAATTGAAATTTCCCAGGTGGAAAAAAGCGTTCAGATCGATTGTTCCCGTTGGAATCAAGCATAGAGAGATAGATGCTCGCCAACTTTATTTAATTCAAAAAAACTTTTAATGGAAGTTTGGGAAAACAGTCGCATGGACCCAATATAGGAAATAAGTAATGGCAAAATTTGAAATTGCATAGTTTTTTTTTCAAGGGGCACCAGACCAAATGTTCATTTAAACTCACTAAAATCCTATTTATTTTACGTAAATTCTTGTACGTAATGAGCTCGATCGATTGCTTGATATGGCATTAGCTGGGATTCATCACCTTGTGTGTGTGTGTGTGTGTGAATACAGCAGCCGAACTATTGGTCAATGTAAACTGGGGCCGTTTCGAACACACGATTCCCACATTTAGTGAGAGCAGATGCTTCCTGCACTGCAAAATTGCTACGAAATTCTCACATTTCAAATGAGACCTTACAGTGCAGACAGATCAGCACACAAAATCCATGCAAGTCGAGATATATATTTGTTAGAAATTAAAGCTAGCACGAAACAGCGTTTAGTGTTTGCATATAGCTTAGTCTAGCTTGCTTATGTACTCACATTGATATCACTAATTATGTGTGGCGATTTCGTTGAGCATTTGGGTTTTGCTAAGTAGAAGAGTCAAATTAATAAGGGGATGAGTGTGCACATCAATCTATAGTTGCGCATGATGCTCAGTTGCTCACGAATCTCTCGCCTTCTTAATTTCTAAACAATTTTGAACAAATGGAAAATTTTATACACCCGTATACTTTTTTAAGGCATTATGCGCCTTTACTTGGACTTGCATCAGTGCATGCATGCTCATCAAGCTCAATCCTATCTCAACGCATATGCTAGTAACATATTGAGAGGCTATTACTTTACAAAGGTGTATGCTGAGTTCTTTTTTACTTTCAGTCAATTTATGTTTGTACGAACTACAGTAACTTGCTTTTAAATAGTGCGTTTTTTTAAGACGAGTTCAATAGAAAAATTGTAATAAAAAGTGTACTGAGTTCGATCAGCTGTACTGGCCAAAAATCACATGTGACTATTTTTCTGTGCGTACTACCTCTCGCGAATATCCAGAATTCAAATATTTAAGCCATAAGGCCAAAAGAACTCACTCGTAGTTTATCTTTGAACTTTCCCCTCTACCATGTTTAATCCCTTCTTTTGAAAATGATCACAAAGTACAACATTACCTATATGGTGTGATGTAGTGTGTCATAGAACTCGGATGTTTCAAGTGGTGACAAGCTCAGAGCAGACGTACAATCTTGGCGATGAGGCATTGGGCATCACATATTCCTGAAAACTAGTGGGTGACAATTGAGAAAATTATCCAGTACTAAGTGGAGTGGCAGTTTGTAAAATCGCGACGTTGGTCTAAGTGGTTTAGATCATATATTTGAGGATGGAGTGTCTTATCAGGCTTGTGAAGCCATGTGAAAGCCACACTTTGAAAAGCGTATAGGTGTGTGAAATATAAAACCTGTTTGTATGTATGGGTTACTGGATTTTTCTGTTTTGTAAGTGGTGTGATCCACTAAGAGTGGCTAGTTATTTAAGAGTTGGTATGAGGTGGAAGCTGTCACTATATAAACCTTATGTGTGAGGAGAGAGATAATATTTTTGAAATATAGGATTAGGGTTTTTTGTGTTGTAGCCTTTTGTGTGTGTGTGTGTGCTCTAGGGTTAGAGCTCTACCATCATAAGAAAGTGGTTGTAAAACTTTCTCCTCCAAGTGAAATGAATATCTAAAGCTTGACCAAGAGAGTTGTGTCATAGATCTTCCTCGTGCTTTTGATTTGCTTGGCTTTCTTATTTGGATTTCTCCCTTTTGATCTTTTTTGGTGCTAAGGATGTGTAAATAGTGGATATATCTTTTGAAGATTAGATCTTATCCATCTAGGCACCTAACTTTCAGAGGAAGTTCTTGAGTTTACCCAGTTTTCCTTAAGAGATGTGATTTTGGGATTTCACTCTTGTGAGGGATTTGCCTTGAGTTCGTGCTGTGATATAGATTGTTATGATATGTGAGAACTCATTCAAGGTCATCTAGATTATCTAGTACTTACGAGCAAGAGTATATCAAAACTTCTCCTTTTTAGCTTAATTTTGGTACAACTCTCTTTGTTTTAGATAAAGGTCGGAATTTTAGCATTTATCTTCATAATCCATAATTAAAATGGTTTTTCGACATCCTGGGAAGGGCTTGTGCTAAATTTCACTACATTTGGTTCAGTGACTTAAAAGTTAGCTCTTTTCTTAGATCATGTGTAGTGTTGTTCGTACTGTTTCTCAACGAGCGGTTAGACTGGAAGAACCCGAGCAGTCAAGCCAACATAGTCAGACCGGCGCGGTTAGACTGCTTGTTAGCCAATGATCAGATAAGTTGAGATAGAGTCTTGGACAATATTTAGCTTTTAACTTTGGTGAATTTGTGTTTCCGCTATGTAGAGTTGTTAATACCTAGGGGAGAAGTTTTGAATAGTCATTCAACCATCTCAAACTCCCCATACTGAGGGCGTGTTTGTTTTAGCTGTAGATTCTGAGAAGCAACTTGTGAGTATCTAGCTAGTCAAAATCTGGAGAAGCTGGATAACCCCAGCTTCTGACTACTAGTTCATTTTCTGGATTCTGTAGCTTGTGGTTACTTAGAATCTGGATGAAAATCTGGACTGTTTGGGAGAGCTGCAGATTCTAGGAGTAGCTGTAGCTGTCAGAAACTAAAACAAACAGATCCTGATTGTACAGAGTCAATTTTCAACTTAGTTTAAATAAAAAAAATACTAGGCGTCAGATAATTAGCAAAATCGTATAGCAAATATTATATCAAATGCAAGTTGCAAGTCGTTCTGGATGGCACCCCATTTGACAAATCGATCGATTGCGACCGAAAACAGTGCGGAAATAATGACATGAAACAAACTTAATTTTCAGGAGGAAACGTAAGCACACATATGTAGGAATTAATGCATGCAACAACTACCTTTTCCCACACGTACGCACTCGGTACTCATATATGGCGCCAAATCGGCTATATATAGACATATAGTGTTTGCACATCGCATCGCTTCTTCTCACCGTGCATATCACCTGGAGTGTTATTTGGAAGTAGCAAATGGTGGAAGCACATCATGACCGGGCTCCAGGCCTCATGTCCATGTCCGAGGTACAACAAAAATTAACTCTCTCTCTCTCTCTCTCTCTGTTCATTGAAAATCTTGTGCATTACATAACAAAATGCATTAACGTTGCGATGTTGTGCAATTCGCAATTGTCAGAAAAATAAAGATCTGAATTCGTGCAGGTGATGGAGGAGCTGAAGCTGACGAGGGACCTGTGCCTGCCCATCTCGGCGCTCAACCTGCTGCACTACCTTAAGAGCATGTTCACCGTGCTCAGCATGGGCCGCCTCGGCCGCACCGAGCTCGCCGGCGGCGCGCTCGCCATCGGCCTCACCAACGTCACCGGCTATTCGGTGCTCTCCGGTCTCGCGCTCGGCATGGAGGCCATCGCCGGGCAGGCCTTCGGCTCCGGCAACCCACGCGTGGCCCGGCGCGCGCTCCGCCGCATCGTGCTCCTCCTCCTCGCCGCGTCTCTCCCCGTCGGTGCGCTCTGGGCCTGCGCCGGCCGCGTCATGAGCGCCGTCCACCAGGACGCCGCCGTCGCGCGCGTCGCAGGGAGCTACTGCCGGTACGCCATCCCGGACCTCGCCGCCAGCAGCCTCCTCCTCCCGGCGCGCGTCTACCTCCGGAGCAAGGGCGAGCCCGGCAGGCTCACGTCGTGCATGGCGCTGGCCGTCGCGCTCCACGCGCCGGCCACCGTGTACCTGAGCACCAGGCTGCGCGTGCCCGGTGTCGCCATGGCTACGTGCATGACCAACTTCGCCACCCTGGTGTTTCTATGGATATCACTGACCTTGGCCCCGGCCCAAAAGGAACCGGATGACCCAGCCTATTGGGCTCATTGGGCTGACGTAGGCGCATGGGACGAGTGGGCCGAGCTGCTCCGGTTGTCGCTGCCAAGCTGCTTGAGCGTGTGTCTGGAGTGGTGGTGGTACGAGCTCATGACAATCGCCACCGGCTATCTCCAGGACCCACATACCGCCCTAGCCACCGCAGCCATCGTCATCCAGACGACATCGCTAATGTACACGATTCCAGTTACCTTGAGCTCGGCTGTCTCAACACGGGTCGCCAATGAGCTCGGCGCGGGCCGACCAAGGTCAGCCCGTGTATCATTTACGGTGGCGATGGGCCTCGCGATGCTAGGCTCATGCGTAGGGCTCACATGGACCACGTTGGGCCAGGGCTTATGGATCCAAGTGTTCACCACAGACCCCACAGTGCAGTCGCTCACAGCGAGCGTGTTGCCAATCATTGGGTTGTGCGAGCTGGCAAATTGTCCCCACACGACCGGCTGCGGCGTGCTACGTGGCAGCGCCCGGCCGGCCATCGGGGCGGCCATCAACCTATGCTCCTTCTACCTCGTTGGCGCACCCGTAGCCCTAGTCCTTGCTTTCGGCCTTGACATGGGCTTTGCAGGCCTTTGTTTTGGGCTGCTTTCAGCCCAAGTAGTTTGCCTCGTATCCGTGGGCCTTGCCACATGTCGGACCAACTGGGAGGCCGAGGCCTTAAAGGCTGTACACTTGGTTGGTTGCAGAGACGGTGATCCGGCCCATGGAGAATGTATAGATCCTAGAATTTCTAGGGCCTGATGTTACATTCTCTCTTTCAAGGTAACGAGTCACGATTGTGATGACAGGAAGCAAGAAGACCAAAGGAGGGAACCAAGCCTAGCTTGGGTGGCTAGCACTACCGTAGTGTGCGCAATCCACCTGGGTTCATCTCTAGACTGAATACAATGTATCCCATCTAAATATATAGTATACGCATGTACATGTTCAGTTGAAAAGTACGTGCCCATATTACGTGAGGTCTTGGTGTCTTTGTAAAATTCCTAAGTATGTATTAGGGGACACACACACACGTGTGTGTGTGCGCACGGTGATGTGAGTTGTATGTGTGCGTCTGTCTTGTACCCTCTAAAAAAAAGTAGGCCAAAAGAGTAGTACATAAATTATTTCTTCTATTTTCTTTTGTACAAATTAATTGGATATTTGATTAACTACCGCATGCTGTAGATTCAAGGGACTTGGGGTGAGGGTTTTCCCCTGTACATGCTGTAGATATATGTTGTCCTCGCAAAAAGAAAGACATGTTGCCTTTCATATTATCACGGGAAATGTCTCGACGACCCTCAACCATTGCCTATGGTCGTTGAGAAAGCTATTGCGATCTTGGAACAATTCATTCGTGCTTACTTGCAAATAGAAAGGGCTAGAAACTTTAATTGTTATTTCAAGATATAATAAGCAAAAGGGATTCATGCATCATGTATAGGGGCGTTCGGAATAGCGATGGCGTATAGCTTTTTTTAGTGTAGCTGGTTTATTTTTTTTTACTGTAGCTAAGTTAGCTTATTTGGTATAATTAAATTTAAAAAAATTAAAAATAGAAAAAAAATATGTTAGTCCATCACGGATAATGCAAAGGAATACGAGAAAAAAAAGATAAGATAAAAAAGTTCAAAAAATCTAAAAAATTAGAAAAAACGAAATTACTGAATAGTAAAAAAAAAGCAGAAACTGGATTTAAGCTAAAATGAGTGGGGCCGCACACCAGCGATGATGCTTTTGCCACAACCACTAGATGCATGTGTCTCATCAGGTCACTGCACAAACTGGTATATATTACTAACTACGGGCTAGTACAACCACTTCCCCGCCAGACCGTCGCCCACAACCAGTCCAATAGCTCACCGGTCTGACCACCAACATGGCCCGATCAGACCATCAACCATGGCCGGCTAGACTGCCTAGCACCTAACAGCAAAAATCAGAGATTGCAGTAGACACAAAATCAAACTCGAACTTTGAAAATGAAGCGCAACAAAGTCAAATACTCATCGCTTAACATAGGATGATCCTCACATGACCTTACATAATGTTTATTTTCCTGAGTAAATTTCATTTACTTCTTTTAAGAGGAAGCCGCAAGCTATCATCATAAGGATATAATCTTGTCGTAAGCACGATTGTAGGAAAGGAGGGCACATAGCAGGCTACTCTTTCGGACTGGATTGATTGCTTGCAAGCATTTTGCACGTGAATGGACCACTTGGATTTCATTTACTGGTTGTCAATATATACACACACAGGGGAAGTATAATTTGTATATGCTCCATTTAAATTTGTCGAATTGCACTTGTCAATGATTACACAATGACTGAAATCGTGGTTCATTTGCATTGAAGAATGATATCCATAATTCCCTTTTGAATAAGTGATATTTTAGAATGCATGATGCCGTAATTCTTCAGCTTTGACCGTACACAAGTTTAAAAGTATCTATCTGCGCTATAGAAAATGGATTGTATTGGATTGCCGCCTAAAGTGCTACCGTAGTATTACGATTTTACAACTCTGTACCAACATGTCATTCTAAGACGAAGCTGTACCAAGCAAATAATTTACAGTGGGTGGCTATACGCCTTCCCTAAGGGCGGATCTTCGTGCAAGTATATGGGTTATGTGATCTTAATGACTTCTTGCTAAACCTAGTGTAAATTCTTTTTATAGATAACAAATAGTACTTATAAATAAGCAATGGCATCATTATTCTTAGAAGATATGTATACATATTTCTGAATCCGCCTCTGCTTTTCGCCGGTAGGAGGCCCAGAGCCCTCCAGCGGGGAACGGCGTTCGGCGAGGTTCCGCGGCGTTTCATGGCGTCGGCCAGCTCTATACACCGCCTGCCATCGATCCTTACATGTTTATGGAATTTGTCTGATGGAATAAATAGTTTTATACATCTTGGAGGGCGCTCTGTTTGTTTCTTACATGTCTACAAAGAGAAAGAGGAGGATACCTTGTCACTTCAGACTCTGCAGGCAGGCAGTACCAACACAAAAAGGATGAAAAAAAGGAAAATATTCATACGACATAACGTGTGTGGTTGCTGAGAAGTCCACAGGCCATCGTTGGATTGGATTAAGCCCAAAGCCCATAACGAGCTACCAGGCGGCTCTGAGAAGCTGGCCAGGATTCTGTGGGTTTGTTCTTTTTTACTGTAGTTTATAGTTTTTGGCTGAAATTTTTGAATTTTAGCTATTTACGACAGAGATTACGGAGAGAGATACTCACTTACGATTTTAGATGGTATAGATATTAGGCTTTTAATGTGTACTATAATTAATTTGTAGACTCCATCTTAAAAAATACTCCATTTGAAAGTTAGGTAATATAGCAAAAACTAAAAACTGTTTTAAAAAATTAAAAAGAACAGACGTCTTTTTTCTTTTGTTTCTTTCTTCTCTCTCTGAGAAGCTGGTCAGGATTCGACTGCCCATGTCAAGCTGCTCGCCAGCCTCGAGCTTCAGGGCCTTCCCTAATAAGGCCACATGGCTCGCAGTCGCGGCAGCAATTTCTATACTCCTAGCAAATTGATATTCAGTTGTTGACTTGTTGAGCCCTAAAGATGACTACGACAACAAAATGCTTTCTTTCGAGAGAAGAAAAAAAGGAGTGCGGTCATCTTAAGAAACACGCACATTGGCAAGTAGCCACGGGGAATTTAGATGCAGTGTCCACCATTTTAAATCAAACGGGGCATCGAATCCATTGTTATTTCTTAAAAGAAATATCCATGACTGTTCAATATTCCTCTATCTTATCAATCCACCAATCTTCAATTCAACCAAATTTCCAGGGCCAACTCCAGCCGTAGAATCATCCAACTCACCAAATTATTGCTTTGGAATAACGACTTTTCCCTAAAGCCCTGCATTTTGTGTGGCTGCAGGTATGGCGTCATTGCACAGATGCAGTTCAATTCCTGGATGTGAATTGCTTCTTCTCTGTAAGATCACGTGGAGGTCATCCTATAGTTGTGATGTGTACTTAGCTTTTGGTTCAGAGAGTTTGCAGGATTTAAGTTTGATTTTTGAGAGTTTGTAATTTTCTAGTTACTTCTGTTGCTAGCGGTATAACCGGCATTAGGGGCGTGGTAATATCAGCCAGGGGCGGTCTGACCGACCTAAGGATGGCAGCCACACTGGCAGTGGAGTGACGGTCAGATCGGCATGAAATCACGGTATGACCGGTCGTGTGCGATAGTACCAGACTTGAATAATGGTTGAATAATGGTAGTATCGGATTTATAGCTTTATAGCTACCACAGAGAAGCACTAGCTCTTAGAATCTTAGGGGAAAATATCTTAGAGAGTGTTATCAGTATGGCTCTATCCAACCATTTTCTAGTAGCCTTCACGGTCCTACGCTCTCATATCTTCATATAACCAACACATCGCAGTTCACAGGTGTTGGACTGAGGCAAGCTGAACTTGCATTGTCTCACTCATCATCGCCTTATCGTATATGCCGTGTGCCCTTTCAAGGTTTGGATAGCCACCGCACAATAAGCAAGAGGAAAAATGAAGAAAAGGGTTTCTTTTATATGAAGTTAATCAGTTATATTCGTTATTTGGAATCAGGAAGCAGTAGAAATATCCACGGAATTTTGGTGTCATCTGCCTAACCGTTTACGTGGAGATTCCTCGTTCTTTGCTTATGTTAGGTTCCTATGTTTCTAGTTTTTGCTTAGAAAAATTAAAAACTAATATAAATATTTAGCCTTTTGAAATAACTTCTTCACTTCTCTCGCTTTTATCTTGATTCGAAGATAAGTTACAGGTCATAGACATATCATGTATCGTTCATCCTCTTCTTCTAAAAAGCCAATTTTTTCAGCTATTACTATTTATTTTCAGCTAAAATCTATCAACCACAGCTAATATGAACGCACCATGGACAAGAATAAGAAACCAATACATTTGTTAATTAACTAATGGCAGATCGAGGAGGTTCTTCGTTGGCATTATATGTTACAAGTCCCCTAGCCCTCAGGAAATAAAATGTTCAGAATCTATGTCTTCCAATTTAACGGACTCTTCCCGTGGAACTGACAAAACATGTGTCGAAATAGTTGCGATTCTGCACCAACGGCTGCGAATTCAGGCATAAACTTCAAACCAATCCCAGCGAGGACAACATTTCCATGGTGAAATTATCTTTCCAGAGAACCAGAAACCAGGATAATTAGGCAAGGAATTACCACAACTAAATCTAATTTGCAAGAGTGAAGAAACAGCAAGGTCTTTTGTGGCAGTCGACTGTAGAAGAGAGTAAGATGGCGAGGCAGCATCCGGACGAAAACCTCGCACGACGTGCGGCGCCGGGGAAGGCTGTACTCGCCGCTTCTTCCAGACGCCGCCTCCGCCTCCGCCTCCCCCAAGCGCAACCGGCTCCTAAGCAAGACCTTCCCAAGATGTCCCCCGCGCGCAGATATAAAATATTCAGCTTTGGATGAGATCTCTTTAGTTTTGGACGGGTTTATTCAGTGGCTCAGGTGAAGATGTATACATACATTAAATTAAATTTGGACTGTGGCCGACACTAGGGCGAGCCTCTGTGGAGCTCTTTGTGCATGTGCATTGTCTAGTTCATTGTCACCGATTTCTGGTCAGGAGGACAGCGCATGCACTTACATAGGAGGTTAACGCATGTAGACCGCATCGTGCATCATTCCTGAATCATTCTATCTTGCTCGTGGAGGATAGATCTATATAAATAAAAATAACCGATGATATTCAAGGGATCTCTTTTGTTTTGAGGTAATAAAATCCCACAATAATCTGAGAAAGAAAAAAAATTAGAAAATTTTACATTAATCGAAAAAAAGAGCTAAGATGTAGGGAGCAATCTTGGTAATGTTCTTCGAGACTGAATTCTAGGACGAATTATTCTTGGCAGCCTTCCCGACAAAGAAAAGATTGTCTTCATTGGTGACCTTCTAGTAGAACCACCTCTTCTTCCACCTTGACCACGATAATCGGGTGAACATCGAGATATACACCTTTGACTTTCCAACATGGAGTTTCAATTCAGAACTCCCAATGATTCCAGTTTGATGGCTCATCTCATGATAATATCGGAAGAGCTCCGGATCTAGAGGAGTTCCCAAATATGCTTCGTAGAGGTACACGAATACACTTAGCAATGTAACTGAGTTGGGAACCAGTTTCACTAATTCAACCCTAAAGTACTCGACCACCACTGTGAGAAAGGGATGGGTAGGAAAACAAAGACCGCACTCACAAAAGGCTTGGAACATTGGGATTTGTGCAATCTCCCTCAATGGCCAGTTTTGTCCGGCGGCTTCAATCCATCTCACGAACTTCTGTAGAGAGATCTTTTCAGTCTCCTCCAAAGCTTTTAGCTTGGATCTATCCATCTCTAACACCATTCAGTTGAATGAAGATTTTGCCATATTCCCGACTGGATGATTTGAATCTAGAGAAAGGTCGAAGGAGGAAGACGACTTGCTCGTCGGAAAACACAAGGAGAATTGGAAGCGATTGAGGAAAGTGAAGCCGAAAAGTAACCCAAAAGTAACTTTTTTTTATCAAAACGTTGGTTACTCGTCTCGAGAGTTGAACAGATTTCTCAGAAAATAAATGGGTAGACAGAGTTATGAGAAGTAATTAAAATTATTTTTGAAGTCCGTGTGTCTTCATAACTCAAATGAAATTATCTTTCTATCCATACACATTCCTGGCCAAGAATCTAAAAGACAATATTTTCCATCATATATGACTCCACTTGCTCAAGTAAGTTATTTTCATTTGAAGTTAGGGGGCTAGATGATGATAATATAATAATCTTCTATTTATTACGTAATCATATTCTCCAAATATATCTCTTAACAGTAAGGGAGGAATTTCATAAAGTAGTCATAAGTCTTACTACGACTATTCTGTAGTCGTAAGATCTGCTACGACTACCTAGTCATAAGTTATGGTACGACTTACTAATTATTCTCCTATGTTCGACTAATCTACCCTCATAGCGGGTCTGTATGATAAGACAGTTAGAATGTGCGTTTATACTCAATAATTGCACACGATCTCTCTTTCTCTTTGATAACAACCTTCCTATGGTGAATGGCTACCCACATCTCTCTGACAATAATCATCATCCAGCGGTTAACTCTCGAAGTATCAATGTGTCTTCTGACATGAAACAGTTGTTGCCACTTTGTCGCCGATATAAGGATTGATATTGAAGAAGGAGGGGGAGAGGACAATCAGTTCTGGAATAAGTGCTAGATTTTTTTTTGCATTATTCATACTTGTAAACTTTTCCTTAGTAATAACAATACAGGATATAAAGTTGTTATTCTCCCAGGAGAAAACTCGAACCTATATAAAATTCCTATGTCTTTACTCCGCATGATCATACGAGGGTCTTGAGATATTTTTCCCGAATCCAAGAATTCATACGTAAGATCGATATTAAAACATCAATAATACTGAACAAAATAATTCTTCTTTAATATATAAGGGGGTTTATAAATGTGCTCACTGCCTCTTTTGGAACGTGAGATTTTTATTAGGAATCATATGGGAATCAAAATGTTTCATGTGAAATTCTCGCGTTCCAAATAGACTCTAAAGTGTAGACATCAAATAAATATTCTAAACCATGTTAAGATCAGTTTACAGCTCGGGGTGTGTCGTATTAGTATAACGCTGGTAGAAGATGGCCTGGAGGACCTTTTATGTGGAATAGGTTCGAGGCGAAAGAAGGCACAAAACATGATCATGATCGAGTTGCAAAATAGTTAGCTAATGGTGTGGCACCGTACTTTTAGGAAACTTGGCCCATTGCTTTATATGATACCTGCCACGTGGCACAGTGGTACTAGGGGTAAAGGACACTAGCGGTCAAACAACTCTGAGGGCGTGTACGCTCCAACAAATGATCGTGTCATACTGTGGGTTGGCCTCTTGTATAAACGCAATCCTCTGGCCCCTTCGTGTCGGGTTGTATCTTGACTCTTTGGTCCTATGCTTCATATGACTCTTTGATCCTCGCTCGACTCAGTTTTCAAGTTTCAACGCTGCAGTCGAGGCCGCAGTCTTAGGCCCCGCTCATTTCAGCTTTTTTTCGGCTTCAGCTTCTAGCTTCTGCTTTTTTTTCACTATTCACTACACTATCCACTAACTCAGCTACAGTGTTTTTTCAGCCAGCTACAGTGTTTTTTCAGCCAAAAGCCAAAAGCCATCGCTATTCCGATCACCCCCTTAGTCATTCCCTTTAGTCGGGCCAGACCTAATAGAAGTTATGGGTGTTCAACTGAGCATCAAATTTTTTTGATGAAATAACATATATTTAGTAGATATATTTAGCATATATATTGATAATTGGCCTAAATATTTTATACTTATACCTCTAATAGATTTAAGCACACTTCCACACCTCCCTTCCTCAATTCGTCTCAAAACTACAACCAAATGGAAGGTTCAAGAAAGTTGATCAGAGGGGCAGGTGAATAAATAGTTTATAGTTCTTTTAGCTAAAACTGAGTTTTGTGCAGAATTTAAATTCGAAGTAGCAAGAGGGTGGTGGCGAACGCAAAGCGTGGCATAGCTAGATTAGCTCAAGACAGATTGCCTATAGCCGGGGTCTTGGGAGGGAGCGTGCAGCGGTGGTTGGGCCACTAGGGCTAGCAAGGCAAGCCGCACAAGTCGACAACAGTATAAGTGCATCCCTATTTCCAGGTTCCACATCCTATTATTCCCAATTCAACAATTTTTTCTTAATTATTTGAAATATTATCTCTACTACAAATAATTTATACTTTGATTTTCACTACTATGGACCTCTACCTTTTCTATTAAATAATATTTTATATTAGCTCCAAATACTCATTCCGAAAATCCTAGATGCACCACTGCCTTTAGTGGTTGGGGGCATGTCACTAATAGTCCCTTCGCGAGACCACCTAGAGTGCCTATGAGGTCTGTTCTTTTTGGTTTCCACTTATGGATTTTGGTTGCGATTTATAGTTATTTAGACTGTTTGTGAGAAAGACTACAGAGTAACAGAAACTCACATGCAATTTTAGTCGTTATAAATAAAATCACTACAGTGTGCACTATAATCAACTCTAAACCGCGTCTTGAAAAGACACTCTGTTTGAAAGTTAGTTACAGTAGAATAGCTGCAAAGCAGCATTTAGAAACTAAAAAGAAGAGGCCTTATATATTTTTTGGGTACAAGGCACACACATATAACTCACGAACATCCCACTCCATCATGTGTCCCTACACGCACTAGAAATTAATCAAAGGCTCAACAATCTTCGGAGCGCGGGTATGCACTATCTCACTGAACGCACATGTGTACCCACTTTACCACTGAACACACGCGTGTGTACCCACTTTAAAGGTAAGGCGCATGCGGTTTGATCCATGAACCCAGATGGGCTGCTTGCTCACCAGCGACGCAAGCCAATCGAGCTAACACTCAGTCCTCTTGAGTGCTCGTATTTTAGGGCCCGTTCATCCTGGCCTTTTTAGCAGTTCCTAGCTTTTGGCTATTGGTGTTTTTTCCTGAAATTGTACTGTAGCAACTGTTAGATTTTTCTGAGTCATTTAATTAAAGAAAATGAAGAAAAATGAAATAAAATAAAATAAAAAACACTGTTATATCTCCATGGACAATACAAAGGAAACAAAGGAAAAAATAGAAAAGCCAAAATTAAGAAGTCAATGCGTTCATTCCGACTTCTGAAAGCTAGAAAACGGAAGCTGAAGCCAAAATGAACATGCCTTAGTTACCTTATCGAATGGTTGATTATTGATAACAACAAGCATGCATGTGTTGTTTTATTTGCTTTATTTAAATGGATAACACATCAAGCCTCCTTTTAAGACGTTGAAAAGGCCAAGGAGATGTTACCTTTAGGGCATTCCCAATAGGCAATTTCTATAGCAATGTCTAGGAGAAAAGATACTGCATTAAATACGTGTTTAGATATAACTATTTCAATGGGTAGTGTCTATATGTTTTATTCCAAGGTTATTATTTTTATTGTTGCATGTATTTTGATCTACAATACATGTCAATCTTGTGGCCTATAGCTTATAAGAATTGCAAGAAAAAGATCCACTCTCTCTAGACAAACTCACAAATTTAAGGAACTAGGTGAAAGGTGATACAGTGAATCATGAACACTCAAAATATGTACATTCTACTCAATGAGAGCCAATCAAAGACTGGGAGTTCATTCTACCTTCAAACAACAACGAGAGTTTGATAAAAAAAAAGTACCATTGACGCGAAGACGAGTTGGCATGATGGGAATCAGCCATGATGGAGCTATCGGTCAACGCGGCGGTCCAACAAGCAGGAGAGGCGATGACACCAGAGTAGTTGGTGGAGAGAAGAAGCGAAGGGGGAACATGGGGCGAGCTAGCCAAGTAGAACCCAATGGGCATGTGCTTCTGCAGTGCATCGAGCTAGCCAAGCAGCACCACCAGCGTGGGCCCCTCGCTAGAGATGCCAAATGACGAGGCAGAGTCCAGCAGGGATGGGTCCGACTAGATGAAGGGCTTGGAATCGTCCTGCGACAGCTTCCTCTCGAATGCGTCCCCGTGCCGCTATAGCGGCTTCACCATGGTGCTTGATTTGGTGGAGCAATCAATGGTGGGGAGTGACAAAATCGGTGCAGAAGTTGATGGTGGAGGCTACACAAATCCAATCATCGCCACATGGAATTCGATCTGGAGAAAATGATCCGTGCGGGAGGGGTAGGATGCCCATAAAATGCATTTTATCGACACCCCAATCACCCTAGTGGGATTTCAATTGATTTCTACATGCATTGGTCCTCTCAAATGAGCTATGTCTTGTATGAGACATAGCTCTCCTCTATCTTCCTTAATCCCCTCTCCACATTAGTTTTTGCTAGGTTGGCCTCCTATAGACATTGCTATATCACTCCCTTGGGAGTGTCCTTACGACTCTACCCATTGAATGTCTTTCTAGCCAAATCATTGTAATCAATCACACAATTGCATGCTGCTTATCGAAGGACAACATTCCATGAGTGTTGTGGTTATAGACCAAATAATGAACAATGAAGCTATGGAGAGGTCACCAAGGGGCTACCTGAAGCCCGAGAAACCGTGGAGATAGGATGTCTCAGGTGTGTGCGCCGATGAGTGGTCTATTGTATAGCCCTTTCTCTAAAAAATAGATCCCTTGCCCCCATAGCACCCTAAGGCATATATTTATAGTCATGATAAGATTGTTTAAATAAATACTCCTTTCGGAGTTTATAAATATAGGGATAAATATGTCCTTTCCCTTATAACAACCCTCTTGGGCAAGCTAGGTGGTCACATACTTAATGGGCCTCTTAGTGCAGTGAGGCAACTGGGCTAAGGTGGGGGCCACTCTCTTAACAATGAGCAGCATCTTAACATATTTGAATAATGCCTTATCAAATCATTTCATCATATCTGATTTGTTAGGTGCACCGTATAGTTGACAACTACAATTCTTTACTAAATTGGCAAATTTGCACCCGTTAAAAAGACCGGGTAGAGCTAGTAATAATATCAAATGCAAGTCATAGACAACCAACAACTATAAAACTATTTGTTTTTATAAAAGAAAGCAACCATAATTAAAGGGATAATTAATCATATGTCTTAAAGTTGAGAGACCATTGTCAAAATGCTACAAAGTTGAGAGGCCAATTGAAGATTTGCCCCTTTTCAATTTTAAATCATTTTTTGAATCATTTTTTTTTCATAAAAATAACTGAAATACTCCTCCCCTCCCTTCCTCTCATCTCTCCTTCTCCTAGAGGGCCGTCCTAGAGGCGTCGGCGAAGTCGGTGACTTCGGTGGTGGCGGTTGAGCCTGATGGCAGCAGTGCCAAGGTGAGGGGTGGTGCGGTTGTAGACGAGCGGATTTGGAAAAGAAAAAGCCAGCCGATAAGATTTGGAGAAGAAAGAGCCAACCGATCAGATTTGGAGAAGAAAGAGAAGGGGAGAGGAGAAGAAGCTAGGGGTATTTTGAACATTTGCGTGAGGTTAAATAGTAAAAGCAATAAAAAATAAAAAGAGCAAATTATCAATTGACCTTACAATTTTAGATCGTTTTATCTATTATCATGTAACGGAGGATATTTTGACACTGCTCTCTCAACTTTAGGGCATGAGATTAATTATCCCATAATTACCATGAGGGCAGGGGTATTTTGGTCATCTTCCTCCCTCTCACCCCAGTCAGGTGCTACCTTCGCCTCAGCTGGGGCAGGCTGTATTCCGACGGGCACCACCTATCCGCTTTTGCGTCTCCCCCCACACGTCCACTCCACGGCTCTCTCCTCCTCCGTCCGTACGTCCCCTCCCCTCCCCAGTCACCACCCGTCTCCTCCGCGGTTGGTTATCAAGCTCCGCCACCGGCCGTATCAGATCACACTGTGCGCCCCCCTGCCTTGCGGATCCTACCATGCTGCGGCGCTGCGCCCTCTCCCGACCCTGCAGGCCCACCGCACCGCTCCTCCCGCTCCCCGACGACCACCCCCTCGTCGCCGTCTTCTCCTTCTTCTTTATCCCCACCTAAATTGAGGCGTCGCGACCGGTTCTTGGGGTTTCTTGGTGCTGAGCTGATAGGACCACCAGCTGTTCGACGGGATCCCGGAATGAGCTGGGAGGGCCCGAGGTATGGCAACGGAGGTGGTATCGGGGCGCTGTCCCTGGACCTGCTTGGTCAGGTGCTCGACCGCCTGCGGGAGCCGCGGGACCGCAAGGCGTGCCGCCTCGTCAGCCGCGCCTTCGCGCGCGCCGAGGCCGCGCACCACCTCGCGCTGCGGGTGCTCCGGCGGGAGCCTCTCCAGCGCCTGCTCCGCGCGTTCCCGGCGCTCGAGCGGCTCGACCTCTCCGCGTGCGCGTCGCTGGACGACGCGTCCCTCTCCGCGGCGGTGGCCGGCGCGGACCTCGGCGGCGTCCGGCGGGTCTGCCTGGCGCGGGCCAGCGGGGTGGGGTGGCACGGGCTTGACGCCCTGGTGGTCGCCTGCCCCAGGCTGGAGGCGGTCGACCTGTCGCACTGCGTCGGCGCAGGGGACCGCGAGGCCGCCGCGCTGGCCGCGGCGGCCGGACTGAGGGAGCTGAGGCTGGACAAGTGCCTCGGCGTCACGGACATGGGGCTTGCCAAGATAGCCGTGGGGTGCCCCAAGCTGGGGAAGCTGAGCGTCAAGTGGTGCCGCGAGATCTCCGACATCGGCGTCGATCTGCTGGCCAAGAAGTGCCGCGAGCTCCGCGGCCTCGACATCTCCTACCTAAAGGTTACTCCCATATGAGCTATTGAACTGTTCTTTGCTTCATGTTGTACAAAATTCCTACTTGTGGCTTGATTCAGTCTAGGACTAGGAAAGTCATGCCATTTAGAGAAATTTATGCGACATGGTGACAAATACAGCGGTGAAGTGGGACACTGATGTGTAAATTTTGATTTTTTAACCCATAAAATGTCAAAAAGTCTTGGGAGCTTGGACTTATTTGGGCGGTCATTCTAGTTTAGAAACTGAATAACTGATGCATTGGAATGGAAATTGCTGCTCAGGACAGTATGGGTCAAATTATTGGAGACAGTTTGGGAGAAGTTCAATTGGAATAGGAAATGCCACATACTTGTTTATTTGGCGGTATGTAGTTTTCTTGGAAAAACTGGTGACATCTTGGGGTATGCCTTGAATTAGATCTTTGGTTTGTAGAAAAAGTTAAATTTTGGTGACACATTGCAAAAAGTACATTTGGAAAAACTTGCTTGCTGTGATAGGCATTGGTTTTTATGGTAGGATTTAGAGGTAGGAAAGATACTCCAAGATTTTACCCTTGAAAAGGTTAAAGTCCTGCGAGCTGGGACTAGTTTACGTCGGGATATTCTGCTTCTGTTTCTGTTGAGACTAAATTCATTTTACACTTTTACAGAGTGTGACTGGAAGTAATGGCAAGGGCTATATTTGTTGTAAATAATGCGGTATAAGCATTTATTTAGATTTAATCCTAGCATATTCACTAAAGACATAATCATGATATAAAAGGTATATGAATGACTTGACTACCATATAAGCATATGAATGTTCTAAGCCATCCAAATTGGAACATATGCCCAACAGATACATCATGCAAGAGTCTAAAATCAGTATATATACATGTAGACAAATTAAGTCATACCAACTGAATGTTGATAACAAAATGAATATAACATGTATGACTAAATTTGACATGTTATAAATATTTTGAATGTTATATTATGCTCTCAGATGGCTAGTTGCATAAGATTCATTCTTGGCCATCTCCATCATGACAAATATTAATCTTGATTATATATGACAGTTGTAGATTAGATCTTGAGCTCTAAATCAATCTTTCTATTAAAGGAGATCACTGGATCATGAACAAATGTTGCTGGACAGTACAATTAAATCCTATAATCAATTTAACCTTCAAATAGACTGAAAAATGTTGGTTATAACAAAGCAACAGAACTTGGCTGCAGCTAGATCAATTGAAAGCAAATTCCTGAACTGATATAATGTCAAGTACAGTTGATTCAATGATCAGAGCAAATACAATAGTAAAGCTAGCCAAAAGCTCAAGGTCAATCTACCCTCACATTCATACATAATCTCATAAATATGTCATATCATCGCAGAGCAATTATACTTAGCTCACAAAATCACTTTGCACTTTCTTCAGAACAGATATCCGTTAAGAACAGGAGCAAAGCAATACGAATGTCGCAATACTCACAGCACTAGTGGTACTTAAAACCACTGAGAAGAAATTAGAGCAAGGCACGCCTCGAGGCCTTGCCCTAGAAAACCAAGCGCCTCGCTTTGTCGAGCAAAAAGACGAAGGTTGACAGAAATACAATGCTGGCCTTTACACCTCGGCAAATCGAAGAGTGAAGTCGAGGGTCAAAGATGCCGCACAGGACCACCAAAGCACACCTGACCGAGTACACTCAAGAACAACAGAGGACCACCAATGTCTTCTCCCTTTCTCGAATAAATCCTTCGGATTTCTCTTCTCACCCACTAGAGTGAGGGCACTTAGAAAACCAAAGGAGAGAGCTTCAAGAGGAGCACAAAAGCTGCTAATCCTCTCCAAACTTGAAGACTACAAGGAAGAAACTGAGGAGAAGGAGATGCGAGATCCGATGATCAGATACTCATGGAGAAAGAGATGGCAGCTTTAAATAGAGGAGGCAGGGGGCTGCGGCGTGGTGGCTACGAGGGTCAACTCCGAGGAGCCCGGGCCAGCCCGCACCTCTCCAGTCGCTGCCTCCCCACTCACCTCCCAAATCGCCCGAGACTAAGTCCAAAACCGGGTGAGGCGTTGCTCAGGGAGGAGACTAGGTCTCATCCTCCTTATCCCTTCGGCACAAGTTCGGACGGTACGGTCCGAACTTTACCTCGCGCAAGTTCGGATGGTCCGAACTCACCCTGCACAAGTTCGGACAATCTAAACTTTGCCTCGTGCAAGTTCGGATGGTCCGAACTCTCCCCTGCGCAAGTTCGGACTGTCCGAACTCTCTCGCTGCGAGAGTTTAGACGGTCCGAACTCTCCCGCACCGCACGCGTCCGTGAGGGCTATGGCCCTATCCTTGCTTTGTCCCAACGACAGGTAGGACGCTCATCATTTTTTATTTATCAAATTGGGAAATTACCAATTTGCCCTCAGGAGTCCAATAATATCTTGGTGCAATTTAGAATAATGTCCTAAAAAACTCAATAAGGCGAAAGAATACTTAGGAAAAGTTCGATTTTGGGCACGGGTCCATTCTGTTCAGAATGGCACATTTCTTGTCATGGAACTGAAATGAACGGGATACGTTGCATCTTTGTGCCATGTTGTTTAGTAATTAGTTACAAAAACTGTGACCAACTACTCTTCGTCATACTGCTGGAAGGGGATGAGCTTGTGTTAAAAAACTAGGTTATCGAGTTGGGCAACTAGTTTGGATAGAATAGCCCAATTGTTCTTTTAGTCTTAAACTGTGCAGTTTGTAAGGAAAGTTGCATCTTGGGATGGCTAACCATATTATTGGTGACTCTGATGCATTTTAGAGTTATGTTATTGGAACGAGTGGAAAGAGTTGCATTTTTTCTTATAGTGTTTGTTTTGAAATCCATGCATCATTGTTACATCCGGATCCACCCTAGGTCCCACCGGATTCACTCCCCGGTCCCCAGGTCTCAAATGGGCTGCGCTCTCTGCGCACTAAGCCCGCGGGCTACCCGCAAGCAAACCCCCCAAGCAACAACCTTATAAGTGGTATTAGGCCTCCTCCTCCCAAAAGACTAATATGATAGGTGGAGACTCTCTTACACTTATAAGTTGTATTTTTTCCTCTCTCACAATCCATGTGGGACTATTTTTCCTAACAATCTCCCTCTCACACATGGATTGTGCATATCGCACTCCTGTGAGATGTTAGGTGGCTAGGCTCTGATACCAATTGTTACATCCGGATCCACCCTAGGCCCCACATATCCGGACCCACTCTAGGTTCCACCGGATTCACTCCCCGGTCCCCAGGTCTTAAATGGGCTGCGCTCCTTGCGCACTAAGCCCATGGGCTGCCCGCAAGTAAGTTCCCCAACCAGCAACCTTATAAGTGGGATTAGGCCTCCTCCTCCCAAAAGACTAGTCTGATGGGTGGAGACTCTCACACACTTATAAGTTGTGTTTTTTTTCTCTCACAATTCATGTGGGACTATTTTTCCTAACAATCATTGCCTTGGTTCTGGTTGGACTGGAAAAGATCTCCCATTTGCAGAAAAATATTTAAAAAAAATTGACACTGTGACAAAATGTACAATAGGACTGTACATAGTTTAGTATTTTATCAGCATTTGATTACTTTTTGATTTCATCTACTACTGGAATGAAGTGGGAATAATATAGACTTTAGAGTGTAGAGTTTGCTTTTCTTGTCCAAAATTATCTCGTCATTGGGTTGTACCATGCACATCAGCACATGAGGAAATTGTGGGTTACTTAAGTTATTAGTTTGGTTGCATCTTGAAGAGCTAAAAGTTCAAAAAGAGTTAGTTTCTGTGAGTTGACTATAGGAGTATAGGTTGTTGCAAAAGTTGCATTTCGATTATTAGTAAACTCTTTTATTTCTCTGTCCCTTTCTGCCACTTGGTTTGCATTTAATTGGGATCTTTAAAACTTGTGATGTGCTTAATTTTTCTTTTTCTGTTGCAGGTGAGCAATGAATCCCTTAGATCGATATCCACTCTTGAGAAGCTAGATGAGTTGGCAATGGTTGGTTGCTCATGTATAGATGATGAAGGCCTGGAATTGCTAAGCCGAGGGAGCAATCCACTGCAGGTAATCACTTTTGGGAATAATGATTTTTTGTAGTCTCTTGATGCACATTATCATATTTTCAATCATCTGAAATATGAGTATTTCAAGTCTCTAGCTTCCTAGCAATTGCATGTTGCTTACTTTTTTTTTGTGAAACTTAGAATTTGGATACTTATAGAGTGTGCAACTTCACCAGCAATTGAATGTTTGATTATTCTCTAATCTATTCTACATATTGTCTTTCATTGCAGAGTGTTGATGTGTCAAGATGTGATCATGTGACTTCCCAGGGCTTAGCTTCACTCATAGATGGCCACAAGTTTCTCCAGAAGCTAAATGCTGCAGATAGTTTGCATGTGAGTTAGTATTCCTAATGTTACTTGCTTGTTGCACACATTAGCTATATTTTTAGATAAAAATGTGCCCTGTTTTATTACATAAGAAATAAAATAGTTTTGTAACCAACACATCCAGAGGGACTCTGCTCTCATGAAAAATAAATAAATAAATATTCAAAGAGGACAAATACCTAATTGCTGGTGATTGTTCACCATCTAATTGAACCTTGTAGGAGATTGGACAGTGTTTTCTATCCAAGTTGGCAGCACGGAAGGATACCCTGACTGTGTTGAGACTTGACAGCCTTGAAGTCTCATCCTCTGTCCTTTCAGTAATCAGTGAAGGTTGTAACAACTTGGTTGAAATTGGACTTAGCAAATGCAACGGTGTTACAGATGAAGGCATCTCTTCACTTGTATCTCGATGCAGCTACCTAAGGACAATTGATCTCACATGCTGTAATCCCCTCACCAACAATGCCCTTGATTCAATAGCTGACATCTGTAAGATGCTTGAATGTCTCCGGTTGGAATCCTGCTCTTCAATAAGTGAGAAAGGACTAGAGAGAATTGCAACCTGTTGCCTCAATCTTAAGGAGATAGATCTCACTGACTGTGGAGTGAATGACGCAGGTTTGTGATACCCGCTTATTGTATCTTTGCTCATTTTTCATTCAAGCCCGTCTTTTGATTCAAGCATCGTCATGTAAAATCAACTGTTTTGCAGCATTGCAGCGCTTGGCTAAGTGCTCTGAACTGCAGATATTGAAATTAGGCCTGTGCTCAAGTATTTCCGACAAAGGCCTTGCTTTTATAAGTTCAAACTGTGGAAAGCTCATGGAACTTGATCTCTATCGGTAACTATCTTCTTATTTGTTCCTTATCATGACTCCCAGTCATATTTCATGTATGAAATTAATTAAACTGTGTTTGATCCTCCTTTCCACAGCTGCAGCTCTATTACCGATGATGGGTTGGCAGCTTTAGCCAATGGCTGCAAGAAGATTAAGATGCTAAACCTTTGCTACTGCAACAAGATTACTGATGGTGGTTTGGGCCACCTAGGCTCTCTAGAGGAGCTCACAAACCTTGAACTGAGGTGCCTGGGCCGTATTACAGGTATTGGAATTTCCTCAGTTGCCATTGGTTGCAAGTGTCTGATAGAACTGGACTTGAAGCGCTGCTATTCTGTGGATGATGCTGGCCTGTGGGCTCTTGCCCAATATGCTCTAAACCTTAGACAGGTAAATGTTCTGCCAAATTTAGCATCTTTGTTACTAGTTCTGAAGAAGCAGGAACCTTATAAGCTAGTCCTTGTTATGCAGCTTACTATATCATACTGCCAAGTTACCGGCTTGGGCCTGTGCCACCTGCTGAGCTCCCTGAGGTGCCTCCAGGACGTGAAGATGGTGCACCTCTCATGGGTCTCTATAGAAGGGTTCGAGATGGCGCTCAGAGCGGCTTGCGGGAGGCTGAAGAAGCTCAAGATGCTCAGCGGGCTGAAGTCTGTGCTGCCCCCTGAGCTGCTCCGGATGCTGCAGGCATATGGCTGCCGCATTCGTTGGGTCGACAAACCTCTCGTCTACAAGTACTGAACTCGTGTTCGGTTCATCATTCGCACATTGTTAATATCCACAGGTTGTGAAACCTGATCCTTCCAAGTTTGGCCTGCTTGATAGGCCATGTTAGCTAGATAATCCACAATAATTGATTGGGTGTCAATTCTCATCCCCAAGATGTTTGCGTTTTGGCGGCGCTGTGCTGTTCATGAGGACCAAGCGTGCCATTTGCTGTCCAATATTTGTCCACCGAAGAATCGGTGCAGTTTTTTTTTTAAATTTATGTAGTGAGTTTACTTGTTCAGGATTGCAATGGAATGCTCTACTTTCTGAGAGCTGTTGGAATGCTGTCTGTATGGTTTGAGATGAAGGAATGAGAAGAGAGACGAATGATGTCTGTGTAGTATCACTGGTCCTTTCTTACCTTGACTTCAGTTCAGGCTTAGGTGGTAAAGTAGGTGTGGACTAATACTTGTATAGTCATACGAGAGTTTGTACGTGCACTAGAGCGACAGAAAGAGAGATCAGGTGCAGCAGAATCAATGGGAGCTGATTCATCATGGCTACTTTGACTGATTTAATCAGATCATCGGTCATTAGGAGTGTTGCATGCCTTTGCTGATAAAGTGAGGCCACAACAATTTTCAGCCTACCTTGTGTTCTAGCTTGTCAAAGCTCGGTTTGCGACCATCCACCCCTCCGCTACAAATCATGCTGTTTTTGGCTTGCGTTGAGCTTAAGTTTGTCAACCCTAAGGTTTGGCTCGCACAAGTAGTGCTGAACTGAACATGATTTGCTTGTTAATTCTCTTTGGCTCCCATAAGTAGTGCTAAACTGACCATGATTTGCTTGTTACATCTCTGGCTATAGCAAACTTCCCGAATTTACTAAAGAATAAGTGACAAACCAGTCGGTGCAGCAGCCAACTAAACACTCATCTAATAATCATGGTTTGTTCAGCCTTAAGCACGTCAACTTAACCCATGCTGTCCGAGTTAGCCAGTGTGCTCTCGACATGAAAACTGTTGTGCGATAGGGATTTTTGTCCTTTTGCTTGCTACTTGTTGTCTTATTCACATCACATATAGCAAGAGAGCCGAAGGAACATGACGGGCTGGCGGAAGAACTCAAAGGAAAGACAAATTTCGTGCCATTATTGGCTTAGATGGACTGAATAGGACAACGGAATTATGTCTGGACGTACACGTGGAAGAAGGTGATGGTGTTGTAAGCATCTATTTTTCGGTGAAGCGAAAAAGTCCAACATAAGTGTGAGAAGTCATATAGTAGGACTAAGTAATACTAAAAATTAGAGGTACTCAACACGGGAGAGGTTTACAAATCATAATGGATTAATTGAAAAGGAATAGAGGAGACTGTATTGGACCTATGAAAAAGGTACATGAACATGTTTGACAAATTTGCATGCATGACAAAGTGAAGTGTCTATTTTTTTATAGCAGAAAATGAGAGAAGCCTTCTGAAGGGATGCCATAGCATCACGGCCGAGGTGTTTGAGGCGGTGATGCCATAGCATCTTAGGGGTGGTAGTGGAGACAAAAGCCTGGGGAGACGAGGTGTGGTTGGCTGGAGGAACGATGTAGAGGTCTCCTTGGCTATTGCAGCAAAAAATTTCTCTCTTGGTGTAGAGGTCCAGTAGAGGTGGCCAATGCCGGCTTGGAGTTGAAGCCGTTGAACTTGTCACCATTCTTACCCTTGTTCCTCTTGTTGCACCCCTTGAAGCTTGGGTAGCCAGAGGAGACATGCGGTCACTATACTCTGCATGGTAAGAAGAATCATGGACAAAGAGTGCCCAGACGTGGTATCAGCGAAGAGAGCAGAGGTGGTGGTCAGCTGGGCGATGTTCTTGTTGTGTAGTTCTTGCAGAACCAGAGAGAAACGTGTGCCAAAGAACGAGAGGGAAGGGGCACTATCATGGAGATGATAGTGGCCACATTCGACATCCGCTAGTGTTTTGAGGCGCTGGCAGTAGGTTGTGATGTCGAGACAGCTTGTAGCAGGTTGGAGAACTCGATATCGAGGAGGATGGAGCGCTCAGCCATGTTGTCGTGGAAGAGAGCGGCAATACCAGTCCATGGTGTGTTGTTTGAGTCAGCTCCATGACCATATCAAGGATTTCCTCAGAGATAGAGCCATAGATCCAATTGATGACAGTGCAATCTTCCTGTACCCAGGTGTGGTCGGTGGGCTTGTCTGGAGAGCCGTCGACATGGTGCTGTAGACCAAATTTGCCAATCATGGCGAGGAAGAACGTGTGCCACTTGGTGTAGTTGGAAGTCCTAAGGACAAGAGTCATCGGAACGTAGTCTTGATGCTTGCGACGGAGATGGCCAGTGTGGACAACACAGACGTAGAAGGAGCGGTCACTGTGTTGCCATCACCAGAGCGAAGGCCGACACTGGACATATCGCCGGTAGGCGAGCTAGGAGTGCCGAACATGATGTTAGCAAGAGGAGGCAGAAGCAAGAGAAAGAGTCCAAGGAAGAGCTAATTTGATACCATGTAGAAGAGGAAGAAGAAAATTAGTAAGCATACCGCACGGCAGAACGCCTGGACATGCATCTTATCAGTGGTGGATCCAGGAATTTCAAAATAGGTATTCAAAGTTGCAAAAATATTATGCAATAGAAAATATAAAGATTTCAAATTTGCAAACTTCTTCATTTTGTAAAGCTCAAAGATCTACAAGGATTTTTACCTGACTGGTTGACTCCAGAAAAGAGCGGACCGGCGGCCGCGGAGGGTGGATGCACGTGGCGGCGCGGCGGCCGGCGAGTTCATGCCTGATGTGGCGCAGATCTGGAATCTGCAAGGAAAAGGGCGGGTGGACCGGCGGTTGGCGGAGCTACGGAGGGTAGATGACTAGAGGCCGGAGGCTGTTGAATATGAAGGCAATATTTTAATTCCAAGTTTTAGTAGGAGACAAAAACAATATACTAGTGATGCACAACTAACTACTAACAGTAGGCTACTCATCATACTTCGGAATAAACACAAGAAAAATATAGTATCAAAGTCGCATGCGATTACACGAACGACTTCATCGTTGGGCTTGATGAAGAACAGAAGCGGCGAGGCGTGATGCGGTGAAGACTTGACGATGCGAGGATGTAGTAGGAGCGGTCGCGCAGATCGCTGCCGAAACCTTATTGCCGCCCGTGCAGGTTCTCTTTGCGACAATGGTTCGAGATCTCGCTCTCCTCTCTTCCGGTGCACGCCGAGAAGAAAGGTCGACGAGGTTCGATAGCTCAACACTTCGTACAAGAGTGGAAGAAGACAATGGGAGAAAGGAGTGAAGGAGATCGGTTCAAACACGACGTCTCGGGCCTTTATAGACGTCTCAATTACTCTCTAGTAATCGACGCTATTATTCACCGAATCGGCGCTATTATTCACCGTAATCGACTCCATTATTCCTCGTAATCGACTCCATTATTCATCGTAATCGCCGTATTCAAACCGAAAAATAAAGCGGTCTCATGACCAGAAAAAGAGAGAGACGGTACAAGGTTTAGCAAAAACAAGGTGGATATGGTCGCCAAGTGGCGCACCACGCCACGGCGCGTCGCGTCGCAAGTCACAAGTCACGCGATTTTCACGCGAAAACGCGCGAATCTGGCAGCGTGCGCGCGCGCGCGTGTGTGTTTAGCCAAAGCCACCATCCACTTCCATAATTCAAGGAGTGGGATGGACTCCACCTTATAAATTGGTCTCCCCCACTTTGCCTAAGCAATATGGTACTAAACCTTGCGTGCTTTGGAATTATAGAAAATAGGCCTTGGGCCTAATTTCAATAGAGGCTGTTGGCGACGCGCCGCCGCGACCGATTGAGCGCAGATCTGGAAGGGAGGGCGGAGCTGCGAAGGGCCAGTGGCCGACGGGGCGACGGGGAAGACTGGAGTCTGGACCGAGAGGGTGTCTGGGGACTGGGGCAGTGGGGGTGGGGTTCGGCTACTCGGGGTGAATCCGTGAATGGCGCAAGGAGGGGTTGAGGGGATGAGCCAATGCGAATGGGGATGGGGATTGGGGAATGAGTCACCGGGCGGGCCGTCGAGGGACGGGGGGAGTCGGGGAGATGCAGATTGCGGAATGGAGAATGGCCAAACCGATGGGCCGAACTGATGGGCTGATGAGGGAGTGGTCGGTGGGCTATTTGGGCTCTAGTATAGTGATTTCAACTCAACTGTGTATATACATATGTATTATACCCTGCATATATTGATTTTTTGTTCAAAAAAATGGATATTCAGCTGAATACACTAAATACCCTTTAGATCCACCCATGCATCTTATATTGAATTGCCGGACTAGCTACAGTAATAGGGGTAGCCGAATTACAAGCCGATCAATATAGTAACAGTACAACCGAATGGATCGATGAAAATAGAAAGAATCAATACATGCTATCTATACAACCGTGTAAAACAGGAAGGCAATAAAGAGATGATGTGGTACTTTAACATCAAGAATGAATTAGTCTGTTTCTTTGTGCAATCTCGTGGATAAAATGCGTCATGCATGTATTACATGCATTGTTCTAGGTGCCTTACTTTTGTGCAACTTTTTCTTAATGTGGATTTCAGGATAGCAAACCTGCAGAGGGAGTTTATCAGAATTCAAGCAGGAACCTTGCCGATATCAGCATGAGTGATATGATCAGTTTTTGTTTCTTATGCACAATTGTGAAAACTGTATGTATGCATGTATGTATGTATGTATGTATGTATGTATGTATGTATGTATGTATGTATGTATGTATGTATGTATGTATGTATGTATGTATGTATGTATGTATGTATGTATGTATGTATGTATGTATGTATGTATGTATGTATGTATGTATAGGAAAAACGCATTATACTCCTAGGTGAAGTTACTCCCGCTCACGTTGCCGTTTGATTGCATTGTGTCCGTGCACTCTCTAATGGGTTGTGGGCGTAAAAAGGGTTGGATTTCTTTGGAATACCCAATTCAACGGGTACGAGCTTTCGGTTTTGTTGGGCTCCTGATTGTTTTGGAGATTTTTAATCTCACGATAAGTGATGCCATGAAAACCATTCTTTCCTCTCCTCCCTCCCAACTACAATGAAAATAGCAGTGGTGATGGCCTTCAATTGGTAGTAGAAGAAACATTGGATGAAGAGGTACGAATCTAGATTCATCTACCAATGCAATCTTTAACTTTCGTTGGTATTTGCCATTTGTTGATTACTTGATCATTGGTTCCAAATCTACCAATGTGTATTAGGTGAATCTTGTCAGTTTTGGAGCTGGTGGTGGTATTCACTACCAATTATTTACCATTAGTTTTGGAGCTAGTGGTGGTATTTGCTACGAGTTAATCCTAGTGCAAGTTAGAGCCTATCATGGAGGGGCACGGTTGCAGCAGAAGCGGGGCCGATCCAAGCTCAAGACGAGACGTTGTGGCTTCATTCATCCGGCCTAAAGGTAGCGCAAGGTAGCACGGAGTCGTGGTGTGGTTTGTGTACTTCCTGCCCACTGTACTACTTCTTATACCTGCTTCTTTTGGATGGGATTTTTGGGATACTGAAAGTGTGGAGAATTCTGATCGAAGCACACTTAGCATCAGCGACCAGGCGATCACCCACGAAGAACATAACAATAACGATGATGGTGGTGCTCAGGAGGCTGAATCAACAGAGACCACACCAACAGCACAGATGATGACGCATCAAGAACACCTCTCAGAGGAAGTGAAGACGGATACTGTGGCATGCAGAAACAGCAGAAGCAAAGCTGCCAGGGGGGACAGTCATGGAGAAAAATGTGTTTGAACAGGAGGAGGCGAAAGCGCTGGCGTTGCTGGTCGGCCTCGTCGGCTCACCTGCTTATTCTTCAGTTTCATCTCTGCTTAAGCCGACAGAGAAGAAAGGGCCGGAGACTCCGGGATGGAATGAGACGGGGATTAAGCTAGAGCTAGACATTGCCAACGGTGAGCTGAGTAGAGGAGGAGCAACACAGGGAGTTTACATTCTCCTTTGCAAGCAACATGATCTTCAGATGAACTTGTGGTATGTTTGCGAAGCGCAATGCAGTTCTTTCTGTGGTCAGTTCAAGTTCTGATGCTGCAAGGATCACTGGAGTTTCATGGCCTAATACAAACACATGCGTGTATGGCAAATCGAACAGAGTTGAAATGTATAGCCGGACTTAATATACTATTTACTATAATCTTTTTGTTAATCTTATTTTAAAAACATATTATTTAAAATCTAGTTACTGTAATACGTATAAACCGAAGGCAGCTAGGTGCATGCTTCTAGCCACGATGAGAAGGTGGATGCGCGTCCTGAAAGTTGTGGATCAAGGGAGGGAGCGGCTTAAATAGCTTTGGACCTGGGCTTGAAGCCTTCAACGGTTCAACCTCCTCCATCACCTCGTGGGCCTCCACCAAATTATGTTTGTACATTTCTAACGTGACTTTTAGGATTTGACTAGCGTGATTGTATCCGGGCCCACATTTCAGCCTAACATTGTCGTGTGCGTCACATGACCCACCGACCGACCCGAGCCAGCGAAATCCACGCCGAGTCGTGTCGCTCCGTACCTCGTCGCGTCAGATCCGTCCAACACCTCCGATTCTCCCCTCCCCCCGCCGCCGCCGCCTCTAGCCATGGCGCCGTCCGCCTCCTCCTCCTCCTCGTACACGGACTCCTCCGACTCCGCCTCCTCCTCGGGGAGCGACCGCCACCACCGCCGCCGCAAGGAGGCCGCGTCGTCGTCGTCCTCCGCCGCGCTGAAGGCGCGCAAGGACCGGAGGTCCCGCCACAAGCGGCGCCGCCGGGAGCGGCGGCGGTCCCGTTCGGGCGACGACAGCTACAGGCGAGCCTCCTCGTCCTCATCCTTAACCTCTCTCTGTCTAGGTTTCTTGCTCTAGGGTTTGGCTGAAAGATCTCGTGATCTGGGAGATTGAGATGGTGTGGATGGCACACTTCTAGATCGGTTGGTTTGGAGATTGCGAGATGGGAAAGAGATGGCATCTTGTCGAGCAAGACCACCAATTTTTTGTGCGTGTATAAGTATTGATGTCTGGATTTTGCGCGTCGTTCCTTAGATTAGCTTGTTTTGATGCATACATTGGGATCAGGGGAATAATGATCTGGAGCTTCTTTTTAGGATTTTGGACTTGTTGGAGATGTTGCACAGCAGCACAGGGATAAGATATTTAGGTTGGGTAATAAGAGCTAAGAAAGCTTTCTTGATTTATTTCTTGGCATCTCGGTCTAGCGAGGACAGTAATAAATGCTGGCAGTTGAGCAAACGTAGGGTTTCATTTCCGATTACAATTAATGGGTAGAGAATTGTAGCGCATATTGAAGGGTGTAGGGGGGCAATGGCTGTGATTTAAACTTCTAGACTTTAGCAAGCGGCAGCCGGTTCCATCAGTTAATAGAGATCTCTTGTAAGACAAGGATTTCTTAGATATGATTTGAGCTTTCTGGATATTGAGGATGAGGTCCCACTTTGTCTTTACCATTTGGTTTTGGTCAGTGAAATATATGTTTTAACAAGTCAGCATATGGGGGTGGTCTGGTGCATTCACAATCAATATGCTTTTTTTTCCTGTAATACCATTTTTATTGTGATTGGAGCTATGTATTATCTATTATGACATCAATAATTAGGCAGCTAAAGAATAATTTAGAACATTGTGTCCTAGAGAAATTTGAAACTGGAAATGCCACATTCCTGCATAAAATCATTAATATGGACATGAATGTAGAACATGCTAAAATTAATTTGAGTCTAGGACTCTCATTTTGTAATAACTTTGGGTTTTAAGAAACTGGGGGTCTTCCCCCTTATAGCCAGGATTCAGGCAGAAAAACATTACAAGTTTAGGGGAATCTGCATTGAGTGCGTCCAAAACTAACTTCTGAAGAAGCTTGGAATAAGCATTTTCAAATTGCAGTAATCAAAGATAAAATATACTGAAATTTTTTAAATATTTTTTAGTGTATACAACACTGCACTTTAAATAGGTCAAATAACTACCTGGCATTCCTCAACTCTTGCGAAATATTTAATTAATCATGGCCCTAATGATGGTTCGGTGATTAGCTGGAGGTCAGGGTTTGGGGAGATTGTGGTTAAGAATGAGTAAGTAGTTGGGTGAACAAATCTATTAATTTGCAACAGCTAATCTTCTGTTTTGCCCCACCTTCCTAAATGAGCTACTCCATCCGTTCTTTTTTACTTGATGTTTTTGACTTTTCAAAGCCTTCAAGATGCGACTTTGACTACTACTTTTTATAACTTTACACTAAGATATACTAATAAAATTATAATATTATGAACGTATTTTTAATGATAAATCTAATGATATAACTTTCGTATAGTCAATCTAAATAGTTTTAAATCTATTGGTGGTTAAACTTTTAAAAGTTTGACAACACAGATTCTAGAAAGTCAAGTAAAAAAAAGGCGGAGGGAGTATAATTATAGCTGTTTTGGTGTTTGAACTACATTCAAGAATATTATCTTCTGCTTGCAAAACTTATATTCTTGTCAGGTTGCCTCCACTACCGGCATACTGAAGTATCTGATTCTATTTTGTAGTAGCACAAGCTCTTATGACAGTGACCATGAGGCATCTGGCAGATCACGTAAGCATAAGAAGAGCAGTAGACCAAGGAAGGTACTGCCCCAGTCACACACACATGTTTGATGTCTTGTTTTAGTTTTTGTCAGTGTGCACCTAATGTGTATTTGGCTTCTCATTTTATCCTCATCTGACAGTCTAGGGAGAGGGAGCGAAGAAAGGATAGGCATCATAAACGTGACAGGAGTAAACATACAGTGGTAAATTCCCTATTTTTCAGAAAACACATACCTTTTATCCTGGCTTAACATTTCGGTAAATTAAATCTTTATCGCATGTAATAATCATGATCTAGAAATCGACAAGTGATGGTTGGATTGGATCACTGCTACACTATATATATGAACAAAAATCTGCATTGTCATGTCCTATGCACTGCCTTAGCGACAGAAATATGTTTTATCATTTATATTTCCACACAAGAGGTCCTTATTTTTCTTGCTGCCTGTTTCTGGGTTGGCTCTTTGACATTGGAGCTGGGGTTCATGAACGGGTGACAACATGGTGGATTGGCTCGCTGGTTGTCTTGTTGATTGGTTGGTTTTGTTCTCTTCAATGCTGGAGCTTTATACAGAAGAAAGAGAGTGAGCGTGCTAGTGGCCCTGTGCAACTTTCCAAGGTATAGATATTTTGCTTTGAATTTTTTTCAAGTTAGTTATTCTCCTAAACATTTTAAAACACCATTTATTTTGTAAACTAGTTCCTTGGACGTGACAAGGAGGAAGGTGTTCAAAGGAGTGCAATCTCTGGTAAAAAGGTGAGGAGAACAATTTCATTACCATTTTGATGTGTACCCTTTGAGTTGTACAATAGGAGGTGATACCCATTGAAATCAAAATCATTACAATCTTAGTGGGACTATGAAGTATGAACATCATTTCATTGATCCCAGACTATTTTATTGGATGTTGAACTTGAGAAAACAGAATGCACTTTCCCTCCTCAAACCAAAGTACAGTAGAAAAGCAAAAGATTTGATACATTTGACTTGATTTGTAGATAATGATGAAGCTCGATAAATCCAAGGAAGATAAGGCGGCAGAGAGCAAGCGCAGTGAACTGTTGAAGTTTCTGAATGCCAGTTACGACTGAAAGTTGGCGGAAGTGGTGACGCTGGATGACTTTATGGATTTGTCTGGATACTACTGCTTAGTCACTGGTGCTTTTGGTGATACTCATATGCTTTTTGTTCGGTGTTTTTCTAGTTATCACATGACCATCAATGCTTTTCATTGGTACTTAGCTAGTGGTTGAACAAAGGTCACCGTTGTCACAACTGTTATTATTATTTTAGCTTGGAGTGTTTATGTCCTTCAAATTCTATGTTACTAGCATATGCATTTGAGCTTTTCCAGTTTTGTACTTCTTTGTGGATGTTTTTGTCAACCTGTTTCACCTGGAGATGCACCATTTTTGTAGCGGTGTACTGCTGGGTAGCCGATGAAACTTCAACTAAGCTTGTCGTAATAAATCGATCTATTGTCAATTTGTGAACTCGTTCTCGTTGAACTTGCAATTGCGTATACAACCGTTCTAAGAACTAAAAGAAACTGCAAAGGATGTTATGTTCTCTGAAATAACATACTCTTGCATTCTCTAACAACGAACACATACATGACCTCTTCATTCCGAAAAGCAACAAGTGGCCTAAAATCCCCATAGAAGGGACAAAAAAATAACTAAAAGGCATACATAGCCTTTTACATAATATGAGTATTACAACATGATAAAAAAGAACCATACATTGCTTATACAACAACATGAACATATACAATCTTTCTGAGTGGTGCCAAAAGAATACCATATAGAACTTAACAGGTGTTACATGACAAAAAGAAACTCTTGAGTCAGCTGATCATAGCTTCAGATAAGATGAGCTTCTCAAAACAAGCTAGCTCAACTGTAACCTCTGCGTGTTCTATATGGCTAGCTCAACTGTAATCTTCCTGGTGTTCCAGACACATGGAATCACAGCTGGATCCCATCTTGAACCAGACCCTGCTCCAATGATGTAGGTCAGTATTCATCATAGCTTTAGCTCATTTTAGTGTGTCTAGTTCCAATTTTGCCCTATGATAGTTGGAAAGTCTCTGGCAATGTGCAGCACATCTCCAAAAATTCTTTTGATACTCCTCCTTGAACTTCTTCCTCCAGTTTGCGTAAATGTGTCTAGCACACAATGTGTTCTGCTTTTGGAACCCAATGTGCTATAGCATTGAGAAGTCCTTACAAAGAAATTACATTGTTAGTATATCACAATTATACCTTATTTAAAACACAACTACACATTGCATACCTTCTGTTGGTTTGAGATTATAACCCAGACATCACCATCTCCTATCTAATATCCTTGAAAAGTAGTGCACAAAACCAATCCCAGAAATCATTGGTTTCTTTGTCCATAAGCCCAAGCAATGGAATACATCCCTCCCAAGGAGGAGCTACGAGGAAGGGGCAGAGAACCAGAGAGGTTAAGCCCGGTAAAGTTTCTTTATTTACATTTAATGATTTTAAGTCCATCCCAGCCGCGGGTTTGAAATCGGACGGTGGAGATTACGTGGGAGTGCATGACAACCCTAGCCGAGAGCATATAAATACAAAAGAAACCCTCCCTCCCCACCACCGAATAAACCTAGCCGCCAGCGGTTGGTTCTCTTCCTCCTCTTCTTCGGTTCTTCCCAATCGATCTAATCGCGCTGTTCTACTTCAGTTTGTTCGATTGCATTACCAAGATCTGTATTTGTTTTGGATTGGATTCTTTCGCTCCAGTTTTGCCTTCCTTTTTTGTTTTTTTATGCTCAAATCGATCTCTGATGATGATGTATTGATAATACTTTCGTTCTTCTGAAATTTGCAATGTGGAAGAGCAATTTGGAGACCTGAACTGAGGAGGCCATCATCGGTTTGCTACTTTTCTCTTCTGGTTTTCTTTTTCTTGGACTTTTGTTCAAAGATCGGAAGTTTGGGCTCTTGGATCCCTGTGAAGACCTGTGATGTTGAAGTAGTGGCCTGATTCGTATCGTTGATGAGTTTTATTATTATCACGCAGAGGGATCTGGATCGCCTAGCAAATCTTATCATTTGCTCACAAAATTGTTGGTTTTTTTCCATGCAAGTTTCGATCTTTGATTCTGCCTTGGTTGCTCCCGATGACTGTACTTGTTTGTGAGTTTCAGCCTTGTCTGAAAATTGTCAATCTGTTGATACAATATATACACATGTTCTGAGGGTGCTCTTGAGATGATTAATCTTGTCCTTGGTTTTTCTGTTGTATAATACGCGTAATTGTCTTCGCGTTGACACTGCAAGAGTTCTTTTTTACGCTTGACTGTATGCATTAATGCATGGTTTGTCTCTGATGATGATCAAACTGAAAACTTTCGTTCTTCTGATGCGCTCTCTCATGGCGCGCTGCGGAAGCGATCTGGAGACCTGAACTGAGGAGACCTTCGATTCTTGGGGTTCTATTTTTTTTTTCTTTTATTGCAACAGAAAAAATATTTTTGTTGGTGTTGCTTCACGACTGGAAGAATGGCCTGATGTTAATGGTTTGGTCATCCTGTAGAGAGAAGCATAGAGGAAAACACCAGCCAGAATTAAACAGCATGATGCTTTATTTCCCGGCGTCGTGTTACCTGTCTCCTGGCACATTTTAATTACCAACCTGCATAATGTTTTGTTTGGTTTCATCCTTATTTGGAGTTTGTTCTATTCAGTACTGAATTGCTCGAGTTTTTTTTGTATTCTGTCAGATTTATTCGATACATCTTTTATGGCTATTATCATGGGGTGAAGACGGGAAGCCCTAATGATAATTGCACTGCAGAAGGATGTTGAATTCTTGACTTCGATGAAGGTCCTCAAACCAACGCAGCCTGACAAAGTTTCAGAGGAAATACTTCTATTCTGAAATCAATTATGATAGAACTCTGTTCATCCATGGCGTGGTAAGCTGAATTCCACGTCTTGCCAAGTTTCATGCCAATCACATCAGGGATTGCAAGATTCAAACCAAACAGTACGAGTACACGCATACAACATGAGACCAGCAAGTTCCAGGACGAGCACGTAACACACCATATAGTTCCAGCAAGAACGTATCCATAACCGATGCTTCCTCATCTAAAGAAAACATCTTACATAAAATTCTGAGGATTCAGTCTCATCCGATCTACTATGCTCTGTTTCTAAGGAGACCTGAAAAATATATTACAGAAAAAGGTCAACCGACTAGCTGAAAACATACTAACAACCAAACTGAATGTATTACTTATTTAACACAAACCTGGGGATGCTCCCCTTGCAATTGTATCGTCAATAGCACGAACAGGAAACCAAACAAGAGTAAGCCACATCACTAGCCCAATCTGGCAGTTTTATCTTCCCATTTTCAATAGTAACCTTCTCAACCCTTCCAGTATCAGTGGAGCTTGATGATGTCGCGGAAGCATCAGCAGGACCAGAATGTTCTCCATCGCTTCCGTAATTTTCTCCCAATCATCTGGGACTCCTCAATTTTCAGGCCAGCACCCGCATCTACATGCAATATACTATTTTTCAAAGAATAGTCTTGTTAGTGTTTTAATACCGATCTTACATATGATTTATTGGATTGGAGAGAACTTTTGAAGACATAGCTACGATCACACAAAGAAAAGACAGGGATTTTTATACAGGTTTAGATCTTCTCTAGAGATAATAACAACCATACTCATGTATGGCTATTGCTCAATAAACTGATTAGAATTGGGAAAGTAATGCGGAATGCCTTGTACTCTATCGGGTCTCTCCTGAGTCTATCTGGTTCCCTCCTTCTCCCTGATGCAAATATTTATATAGCTTGCGAAGCAGCGGCAGCTGCTTCAAGCCAAGTGACATCTTAATACTTCGGATGATAACTGTCCGACGGAAGATATTGTCAGAGAGGTGGTATTTCACTCGTCGTGCAGTGATTATTGTCAGAGAGAATATATGCACAGTTATTCATGAGAATAAATGCATGTGCTAATCACCTTATCAGACGGACCCACGATGTGGTAGGTTGTCATAGATAAGCCAACTGGAACTAAGCTAGTCGCAAGAGAGTCTACGACTACAGGGTGGTCACAGGACAACTTACAACTACATCATATTCGTAGGACTTACGACTATGAGATGATCGTAGAAGGACTTACGACTATAAGGTGATTATAGAAGAGTTTACGATTATGAGACGGTCGTAGAATAGCTTATGACTACCCTGTAAAATCTCTCTCTTATAGATAAGAAGTATACTTAAGGAGTATAACAATGTAATAATATCATTTACAAATAAATAATAATTTGAAGGTTATTATATTCTCGTCAAGTCTATTAGCTTGACAATCAATCCGATCCACTGTAGTTCATTCATAAGTAATGCAGAGGATACAACAGGAGTTATCAACCAAAGCCCTCGGTTTGCTCACCTACAATTAGTTAAAAGAAAACAAGTGAGACAGGCCTAATAGAACTTACCGTGTTTCACTAATTACAAGAAAGGTTTGTCCTGTTATTAGGTACCACTCCTTAGTTTTGAAAATATTGTTATCTAACCAGTGGTTTGTTGACATGATTCAGGACACTATTTTTTTTTCATAATATTCCGGCTTGTTTTAATGCTATTACCTTCAAAACAGGTCTTGTTGGCTTCTCAAAGCTCATGAATTCGTCAGTGTCCACTGGACCATCTTGAGAAAATACATGCGATCTGAATGACAGCTTGCCAATCTGTCCAGTTAGAGCACCCAACACGTAGGAACCAAGCTTTTGAGGAGGAATGTCAAAGGTGATAATATTTCTACCTGGTACAAGAAGCCATAAGGTGACTGAAAAGAATATATACAATTATCCCCGACTGTTTTCTATATACTGTGTAGTATTAGTTCTGAAAGTAGTCCTACAATGGTGAAACTGAATTTTAATTGGAAACACACCAGTATAACACTAAGCAATCAGTAATGTAAATAGCAACTTAACTGTACCTTAAGACCTTCATCCACACAAGAGGAAGCTGACAATCTGCCCCGTTCAAAACGGCTTTTGATTGCTAGTTTCCATCTTCCAAAAGCGTCATAATCGGTCGCTTGTCCATCATATTTTTTTCACTGCCAACCAAGAGAAAATTTTATGCTTGAGAGGTACAAACGTGCAGTCGACTTCGAGATAGGTATGTCAACAATATGCTTATAGCATGGTCCACTTGTCAGCCGCTTAAGCATGGTTGAAACATCGGCATCCAATATAGGCACCTCACAAAATGTTAGGGTGTGTTTGGTTGGGTGAATGAGTGTGGATGGGATTGGATGATCTAAGATTTGGTGGGATGGGATGATCCAAAAAGCTGTTTGGTCGGATGGATGGGATGATACAAATTATTGTTTGGTTTGTAGGATGAGGGTGGACGGGATGATCCAATTTTGTGTTTGGTTGGGTGGACGAGATAGGTTAAAGTAATCCTTCGTGAGTTTTAACTAGCAGTATGGAGTGATGAATGCAGATTTCTAAAAGGGAAAATTAGAAATACGGATTAAATACGGGCTGTGTATTTGATAGATAATATATGAAAGTGGTCATAATAGCATATTTCAAAATATGAACACTTTGAAGTGGTATGATTTTAAGCCAAAACTTTATAATAGTGTATTTCTTTTCAAAGTATGCATGATCAAGTATGCACTTACTGAGCTTCATACCTGCTTGGCGACAGAGGTGGCGGCGTCGCTTCGCTTCGGATCCAGTCGCAGGTGCTGCCACTCAGCCTCCACTCGCTGCCGTCGTCGCCCGGCCTCCAGCCGCGTTGGCCGGCGCTTCAGCTCCACTCGCGGACGCCGGTCACGCCGCTGCCAAATGCAACGAGTGAGAAGATTTGGGCGAACGATGGTTTTGGATCTCAGATCTGCGAGGAGGTTTTGGTCGCACTGCTTCGTCCAGCATCTTACAGGAATATTCCATCTCTGCGTCATCTTATCCGAAATGACTCTATCCGAGCAAAGCAACCAAATACGAATACAAGTCAAAAAACTGAATAGGATCATCCCGTCTATCCTCCATCCAAACAACCAAACACATCTTCAGCAAAGAGATCCTAGATCTTCGGTAACCATGGCCATGATAGAGACAGTATATGTCAGTAATTGGAGTATGAAAACGTCAAGTCAACGTTTCGTATTGACTCCAAACCTCAAAATTAACAAGAGATCGAGAGAGAGAGATGTTCTGCTACGTGCAAATTTGAAAGTCTGATTTCCATCTAGATTGCATGGAACCAAGGGTAAAATTTCGATGCAGTACAGATTTTCTTTCGCTATTCAATCATTTGTCTGTCATTAGAACTTTTTTCCCATGTCGACATGGGTGGAAGTAAGGTCATGGAAATTTACAAGCAGTTCCAGCGGTTTTTCATGACTTATTCAGACATTTTCCATCATTCACACCTTTTAAGAAGATTCTATATGACGCTTTACACTAGCTAACCTGGGAAAGAACTTTGCACTTGATATGATCCGAAATGACCACTATCATATCCAATATTACAAATAATAGGGGTCAATTCTGCAAGCTACCGATGTGATCATGTGCATAACAAAATGCAACTGAATACTTTCATATCCTTCTAGTACAACATCCCAATACGAAATATAAAAGCAGCAACAGCAAGCCAAGAAGGCGACTCTACCCTCGTACAGACAAAGGTTACGAGGTGTCAGATGAAATCAAACCCTTTGATTTGTAGACTGCCAGATACTGTTCAGTGAATAAGCCTGCCCTTGCTGTACAGGACGGAATAAATTCAGCTAAAGGAACTAGCTGTTTCAAAATCAAATTGTACATAAGATGAATACATTGATCACAGAAAATCCAGCTAAAGAACGTACACTGCCTTAAAACTGTACACACATGGACATCGATCACAGAAACAAAATCTGATACAGATTCGCACAGTTGACGGATCTGATACAGCTTCAGAATTGACTGCCTTCTTAAGAAACAGCTAAGTGTCTTTCAGATTAGTATCATGGATTAAGTTCTCACTTAGCGATTAATATTCACAGTTAAAAACAACACCAGCTGATGAATTACCGACATCATCACCAGGTTCTGCCCTTTGAGCTCTTCCTGTGTGTTGTGGCACGGCTACAACAATAGGTACATGATACCCTTCTCCATAGGAGACATACAGCACCAAAAGAGCTAGAGAGAGCTGGTGGTAATAGTAAGTAGATCTGCCTCTCTTATACCCTTTTAGGAATATATATACATGAATATAGTAAGATGAGAAATTCACATCCTACCCCTTAATTACAAAAGGTGATAGTATATTGACATATTTTCCTATATTATTGAGCCTATTACATATTGAACCTATTGTAAGGCCAGTCAGGGGGGCAGGACCACCCCCACAACACTGTGATGCTGTCAAAGAGAGATGACAGCAAATCAACAGAACGAAGGCAATTAGGATTGTACAGCTTCTTGATTGCTATCACAAACCGTAAAAACAATCAGATCTAAGGTCCTAGCAATCTGAAACAATGCCTTTTATTTCCATGATCTGTACAATAATTATTCTGTACACTAGTCAATGCTACAACAAGTCCAGTTGATCACCGTCGATGCCCTCCTCTGCAAGCTTGTCAATCAACAGCTCTATTGTCTTAATGTACTTGGGCATGTAATGTTCTCTTATCATGGATCTCGCCAGGCGAATCTTACTGTACAGATGTCGAGGTGTCAGGTACAGGGCGACAACCTCCTCCTGGTTACCTTGCTCGCTTGCATTTGGCTCTGCTGCTGGCAATCCAACCATGTGCATTATTCTTCCTGGAGGGTATAACTGGCGGGGCTCTTGAGAAGGGCTTGACGACGACGGCTCCCCCTGCTTGTCGGTCAAGGATTCTAGAAGCTCCATGGCCCGTCCTTCGTCTGGTTCTTCCAGAGGTGATTCGTTCTCCTCTCTGTCGGTATCTTCATTATCTGATTCTTGAAGGTTTAGCTCTCCAAGAGAAATTGAGACCAGCTCCGCAGCAGCTGCTTCAGTGTTGGTTTTGTCGGCTTTGACATCAACATCAGTTCGATTTATCATGTCCTGGGTATGTTTTCCAGATTCAATAGTCTGCTTCTGTGCAGCAACACATGACCAGCAAGCTAGTGCAGGGCGTTTCTTCACTACAGCACGTGTATCTGCTGAAGGCTTCACCTCAGCCTGGCAAATTATAATGAATCGACTCATTAAGTAAGAACCATGATTAACTTCATGTATTAGAAGAACAAGTGCTTGCATGAATCTAGTTATTATACCTCAGAACTGTGAGGCAGCAGCATATCGACATCTACAACCTTAGATCTTGGATCGGATACAAAGGGCACATGAGATCGGATGAAGCTCACAGATCGATTGACAAAACCTAAAAATCTAGTCTGCTGAATTTGTTCACGAAGGTCTTGTACCCATGATGATGCCATAACCTGCCATCATTGACGGCAAAGGTAAAATGTATGTTATCTTTTAGCAGGCAAACACTGTTTGCAGGAAAGAATTTATCTTTCTTCTAAACAACCGCATATCAACTATGGAATGTATTTCCTGGTTCACGCTTTGATCATCATACTTAGACATCAGCTCATGAAGTCAGGTGGCTAAGGTACCTCTGTACGGAGCTTGGCAGCAGAAACTTTGCCAAAAGATGGCACCAGATCATTTCTATTGACAATGGTCGTAATGAAGTCTTTACCTGACTCAGCCAAGTCCCACGTCATGCAAGCAGCTGAACAGTAATAGTAGGAAATGTTAATATCTTAGAGCATAATTTTGCAGCATCAAACAATGAAAATGAATTGTTTACAGATGTTGCATGCTCATACATCAATTCGGAGTTGGGTTTTTTTTATATCAACTTGTAGATATATAGATCAACACGGCAATCTAAAATGTCAAATGTCATCATCAGTAAACATCCCTGTGAATCTGTTTTTTTTTCTTTTCTGTCATCCTTTGGTTTTTGGCTTTTTGCTATATGATTAATGCCAGAGCTTTTTCTAGAAATGAATTACAGACCAACAAATGCCAACAGATGAACCTAATAGGCTTGTCATTACAAGTTACTATATTGGTGTAAGGTGCCAATATGGCCTTTCAATGAAGGATAAATTCACAAGTGAAAATGCAATGATTTTTTCTTTAACATCTGGTATTCAATAGTAAAATTTTTTAGTCCTTGTGCTTAAAAAGGCATACCTGGCCCAAATGCAATACATGTAGATGACGATAACTTCTCATTCTCCCGTAGAATGTATGTTAATATCGCAGCGATACCAGCACCCATTGAATGCCCAATGATCTAAAATTACAACAAAAATGATGTGATATGAGTTAGCAAACAAAAAAGGGGTCAGATGCAATGCGCAAGTATTCAGCATCATGTACTGTGACCAAACTTGATTACCATAAACAATTAGACTAGATGGTAGATCCTTGCTGAGCAAAATAATCTAGCTTCTACGTCGATAAAACTAACAGCTCAAACTTTTTCAAATCATACTTTTCCTTTTTAGGGTTCACTTCACAAATCGGCTGAGGGCGGCTAGTCAGCATGCCAACCTCTGGACCTTTCTAATGTTCTTAGGGGCCTCCATGGACAGTATAGCGTTGATTTTAACAGGGTTGGCTTCGATGCCCCTCTCGGATATGAGGAAACCAAGCAACTTGCCTGCTCGGACCCCGAAGACACACTTCTCCAGGTTGAGCTTGATCCTGCTTAGCGGAGGTTGTCAAAAGTCTCCTGGAGATCTTTGATGTGCGAAGTCGCACGTGTGCTCTTGACGACCATGTCGTCCACATAGGCTTCGACATTTTGGTCTAGTTGGGACGCTACGACCAAAGCAACAAGCCTGGTGAACGTACCTCCAATGTTCTTCAACCTGAAGGGCATCCTGACGAAGCAGAAGGTTCCGTCGGGGATAATGAAGCTGGTTTTGTCCTCTTCCTCCCTGGCCATTCGGATATGATGATATCCGAAGTATGCGTCAAGGAAGCTCATCATCTCACATCCGGCGATGGCGTCTACCAGCTGATCGATACACGGCGGGGGATAATTGTCTTTGGGCATGCCTTATTGAGGGTAGTGAAGTCAATACACATGCGCCACTTCCTGTTGGCTTTCTTGACCAAAACAGGGTTGGCGAGCCCGTAGGGGTACCACCTCCTGAATGATGCTGGAGGCAAGCAGCTTGGCTACTTCTGCCTTGGCGGCCTCCTATCTGTCGAGTGAGTAGTGACACTCTTCGCATCTTTTTGCTAGACAAGTTTCACATCCGTGCGCACCGCCAACTTGTGTTGGATGATGGACCTGTCTACTCCGGTTATGTCGGCCGGAGACCATGCGAAGACGTCCACATTCCACCGGAGGGCTTCCAGTAGGTCACACTCTGCCTTCAGGGCCACGCCGGCCCCCCGAGTCTTGCCTTGATGGGTCATCGCCACTGAGCGGCACTCTCTTTACTTCACCATCTAACCTTGGTTTCGGCATCCATCGGCGGAGGGGGTGGGCGGAACCTCTAGGGCAGTAGCTAGAACCTCGGTCAAGGTGTGCACCTTCTGATGTGTCCTTCATGCCCACCTCGATTTGTCGTGGAGGTCCTGGTCGCCGATTACTGTAATGACCCCTATCGGGTCGAGGAGCTTCATGCGTAAGTAGTTATGGTGTGGGACTTCCCCGAACGCGTTGAGGGTGGCCCTCCCTAGTATAGCATTGTACAGATATAGGAGATCGATGACATCAAAGTTGATCACCTCCACCATGGTGTTCTCACTTCTACCGACGGCCACTTCAAGCGCTACTTGGCCTAGCGCGTTGACTGTACTTCCACCGAAGCCTTGCAGCAGGATCCTGGGTGACTGAAGTCTGCTTCGCGGGATGCCCATCTAGCCGAAGGCACCGACGAACAATAGATCCGCAGAGCTATCCCTGTCCACTAGGACCCGCCTCACTTCGCACCCCGCGATGTTAGCCACAATCACCAATGGGTCTTGGTGGGGGAAGTCCACTCCTGAGACGTCCTCCACCATGAAGGTGATATCAACTCAGGCCCACGTCGGGAGCACCTGTGCTGGGTACGCGGCAATGTGGTGTATCCAGCACGCGTAGGCCCTCCGCTGCCTCTTAGAAGGGAACTCGAGGGACGAGCCTCCTGTGATGGCATTGATCACCCACTGGGGTCCGACATCTGCAGCCTCTATCCGTAGCATGCTTGGGGGAAGGGAGGGGAGGGGGTTCAGGCGGCATACGTCTCTGGGGGCGCGACGACCCCGGTGCGCCGCTCCCACGGGGGTGGGGACCCTCGACCACTAGCTCCCTCGCCCTTGAGGCAATGGTCTTGGTCACGGTACTCCTCTTTCGCTTGGAGGCCGCTGTCGCCTTCCTCTTTGGCGCCATCTCGCCCAAGCGACTTTGCTTCATCTCTTAGCCTCTACGCTGCTCCCCATGGACGGTGCCAAACGGCCAACTTTGTGATTACGTACCAAATAGTGGATATCGGAGCTTCGGGAGGCCTAAAGGGGCGCCTGGAGCCCAAGATTCGAGAGAGGGGAGAATTGTAGAGTGTATATCTCGTATTCCGTTTCAACTAAGTCTAATTCTTACACTCAAATGTTCCTCTCCCCCACCACCCAGTGCGTTAGGGGTCATATTTATAGCCATGGGAGAGGGTGTTTTTACTAGTAAAGGCAAACATGTTCTTTTATTGACATAGCCCTAGTGGTCCTACCTTCTAGTTACATGCATAATTGAGCTTCGCTCTGGTGGGCCGATTGGGCCAAGCTGGGAGCCACTCCCCCAACATCAACAATACAAAAGGGTTAATTTTCTATGAGGCTACAATGCAGAACATCAAATGAGCAATCTGTAGAGGATCAGGAAAACTGAAATAAATTACCTTGATCCTGTAGTCTGGGAATTGCTCGACAGCTTTATTGAGGCAAGGAATGGCCTGGTTTGCAATCCAGCGAGCCGCTGCAACCATTCCACAATGTGCATATCCCAGCACTAAGTTGGAGACATGGCCATCTTGTGCCACAATGTGATGAAATGGAACCTCTGCTCCAGTTGCTGCCGTCAAACGATCCTTAACACTGATAGCCCCCCGAATAAAAAGCAGAAAGCATTTGGCACTTCTATCACAGACAACTGTGAAAGAAGGCTTCATAAGCTACATGATAGCATAGAGTTTCAATCAATGAGTCCTGATTTATAATCTGTACTAAAAGGAGCAGTAATATATTGACTCGATAATAAGTTTATCATGCTATGTTTCATTACATAATTAACAGTGGAGCAATGACTGATACTTACGCACCCTCGGCTTAGATTTTTTAATAAGAACATCACTCTGTTCGTATCTGCCAAACTCCAAAAACACTTTGTATGGCTTCTTCGAGAAATACATGCATAGCCTCAGATATCTGAGCAGTGAAATCAGCTTCTCCCTTACCCCAGGCCCTTCCAGTGGTACAGAATTGCTTCCAGCATACTCATGTTGCAGATTACCCTGAGACAGTAAAGTAATATGTCTCCATGCTAAAATATGCACTTCACCAATATAAAGGATGATAAAAAAAAAAAGCAAAGACCAGCAAAGAAATTAATATGCTCTTCTGATTCTTCTAGAGTGTAGAATATTTCAAGCAGCAAAGGCAATTAGCACCTAAAGTTAGGTATCAGGTTCAAACATTACAATTGCTTCACTCTGCATTGCTGGAGCCTAAATTAATTAAAGTAGAGTTTGTTTTTTTGAGAGGGAAAGTAGAGTTTGTTACATGTAGACATGTAGTATAAAACAAATGTCATATTCAAAATCTTGGAGTCAAATACAAGAAACACTCATAAATATCAAGATCAAAAGGTGAAGCTAATTACAGATATAACCATTCCTTCAGAATCAATGACAGCATTGTCCTAAAATTGAGGGGGGAGGGGTGTAGCCAGCATTCATTAGATAAAGATCAGTTTGGCCATTCCCACCTAACAATCCTTAACAAATTAGATGGTTTACACGAGTTCTTCGTAACCGACGAACCCATTGACCCACATTGATTTTCCCTATGATCAGTTCCTTTCCTAGATGCTTCCTAACTAACAATCGAAACAAAGGAACAGGAAGTACATTTGATCATCCCTCAAGAGGCTCGTGCTAAAACCTCAAAATTGCAGACAGGCAAATAACATAACTTTATGCACACAACATTGGCAATTAACCCACTTGGCTAATTTATTTACTTTCTTTTCGAGAACCACCAATTCATTTACTCGAATGCCTCTTCTCATAGATTCTCCGTAGACCGTAGCCGACAGCATCAATCAACTAATTTTTCCTTAACATTTACCAATAGGTGCAACTAGCATGACAACCCAAACATACCTAGTCATTCCTCCTGCAAACGTCGTCCCCAAACGAAGCTTTATTGCGTGACACGACTCTGGGATTTGCCGCTAAGTTCCCATGAGAAATTAACCGAACAAATTCCAGCAACAATAAAAGGAAACAAAGATTGCTTCCCGCTATTTTTCACCGAAGTAACCAAGAAGCGATCAAGTTCCTGGTCCGCTTCCTCAGCTAACTAACTACCTGCTTAATCCTAAGAGGAACTCGGTCAGAACTAACCACACTGTAAATTGCAACAAAAATTCAGACAAGGAAACAAAAGAGCTTGCACAGTATGGAAATGACCAATTCACTCCAAGATTGCATATTTCTTCTTCGTCTTCTTTGCTTGCAAGCAAGCAAGATAAAAAAAAATGCTGTCCTCTCAACAAAAAAGATAAGGATAATTTTTCCTCTAAAATCCAAACAAGGAAAAAAGAAACAGTGACAAGCTTGACCAGGAAGAATCCCATGGAAGAAACCAATCCCCTGCACGCCTCACACACCCCCCACTCAACCCCAACGAAACCAAAACCACCAAAAGGAAAAGGAAAAAAATCTCACACAATGACAAACCAAGATCAAATCTTTCTTCGTGTGATGATGAGAGTACTAGTGTACTAGTGATCAGCAGGCGCGCACCTGCTGCCGCATGTAGTACTTGAGCCCGAAGGCGATCTCCCCGAGGGGCCACTTGCCGAGCGTCTCCCCGTAGGTGAACCGGACCGTCCTGGCGGCCGCCGCCGCCGCCTCGCCCCACCCCGCGGGCGCGCGCTCCGGCCACCGCCACCCCCGCGCGCGCCCCCGCCTCGCCCGCGCCTCCTGTTTCCTCCTCCTACGAGCCTCCACCACTGCCGACACCGCGGACGATATCAGCTGGTCCTCCATGGTGCCCCTCCCGCCGTCGGCGCTGGCGCCGTCCCCGCAGAGCCGCCCCGACAGCACGAGGTAGACCAGCACCGCCGTCCCCGCCGCCGTCGCCATCCCCGTCGCGCCCATCGGAGCACGATGCGCAGTTCTTGCGTGTGTGTAGGTGTGGGAGACAGAAGAGGAGAGGAGGAAGGAGTCGTCGGGGTTGGAGGGGACGGCGGGGCGCTGCGGTTTGCGGGGGGCGGCTAAATTGGAGGGAGGCTATGGGAAAGACGATTTTGCCCCCTGGGGATTTTACTACTTGCTCGTTTGCTGCTTGCTACAACTACGGGCCCACCAGCTACTCAGCGTTCTTTTGGGGTTGCGATTAGTTTTTGTTTTTGTTTTTTTTTTCTGTGAACAGCAGCAGAGATATTGATGTAGAAGATATATATAGTTTTGGGTTTAGAAGGTATTTAAAGAATCCATTTTAAAAAGCCATCCCATTTTGACATTTAGCATTTTGATTTCCGGATAAACCAAAATCCAAAAGTAGAAGCCAAGAGTAAAAAAAGAACAGAGTCATAGTCGAGTCTCAGTTAAGTTTCTAGATTTGATCTCAGGTCATTCTTCCGTGTTTTTGCCTTCAAGTTTTTGGCTTCTTCATCAAAAATTAAAATAAATGAGATGACTTTTTGAAGTTGAGTCTCTAAATGGTTTTTCGAGTTTAAAACTGTGTGTGTCATCCGCATCGACGATTTTACCATCTACTGCCATCTCAAAAAATACAAACATAAACCATCAACTACAGTCGAAGGTCATTATCCCAAAAGAACGGAGCCATAATCTTGAACCTATGTAGAAGTCAATGTGTTAAGGTTCAAGTGAAGCTTAAGCTCATTCGATCTATATTAATTTCGCTCTTTTGGAATTTTTGTCTAAAGGTTGTCTAGGCTTTGGTGTTCTTTTAGGCTACGGCTAATGGTTTTATCTGCATTTTTCGACACGACAATGGACGACAAAGACATTGATATAGATAGCATATACGGTTTTGTGCTTGGGAAGTTATTTGAAAAATCCGCTTCAAGAGACCGTCCTATTTCAATATGTCTTTTTAACTTTCTGATAAGCCAAAAGTAAAAAAGAATAGAACTACCTTGTATCCATTTGAGATTTCTTAGCATAGAGTTTATGTAATTTCGCCCGAGCTCATGCATAATATGTGCTGAAAGCCTAAAACTACTATGCATATGAATTTGCTAGGTTCCGCTTAGTGCATAAATTGAATTATCATGTAACACCGCTATTATGTGATCATTAGAAATCCTCACAACTGTTCAGCTGCGGAGTGTTGTTGATGAGTGTGCATCATATCAACACAAGCTTACAATATAAAAACCAAACTTTATTATAAGATTATAGCATAACAGTTAAGTTTTATATCTAAACCCAAAGTTATATTACATCACAAAGGAAAACCACATATGTGCCTGAGTGAGGATGAGACCTAAAACCATATATCATTTACACCAAAGGAATCCTTGAAAGTTTCTTCATTTTCTTTACAAGGTTTTTCGGTTGATTGTTTAGCAAGTATCAGTACAACCGTATTCAACAAGTCACAAGGGAAAAACCAATAAACTACTTGCTAATATTTCAAGAGATGAGGTGTTGTTGTTTTTATTACTACATTAATGGATGCATGCTTATTTATAAATGACTCTCTAAATCAAAAGGTTAACTTCTTACGAGAAAAGAGAATTTAAGTAACTTAATTACCACATTTGAAAACATTACCAAAGCTACTTATGCCTTGTTGGATTTACCCATTAAACACAACTTTATTTATCGAAAATACAATGTATTCGAATACTATTAGATTTACTCTGTAGAGTGGTCCAGCTTTACCCACAAGATGTCTCAAACTTTTAATGTCATGCAATAGACATGCCACTAGATAGTGTTCGACTAAGTTGAGATAACAAAGTTTTTGACTGCTCTTCTCTTTTTAGCTTCTACAGGTAGGCTCATGGCCACCCATTGTTAGTAATTCGCTGGCTAAAACGGAAACCGCAAACCAACTCTGAGTGGACCTACCATTGTTTATAGAGAATACTGCTTCTATGCCACCCCGTCGTACATGAGCCGTTCTGTCACAATGGAAAGCAAACCTTCCTGTAGATATTCAATCGAATCAGCAGTTACTAAATTATATCTGACAAGTCAAAACCTGTGTTCGAGCGATTTTCATACCCTTTACTAAGCATAAAGTTCTAGTCCTTACTTTTTCATAAGTAAGGCAACCGATCACAAACCCAATACGTTACAGCACAACCACGAATTCATACCAAAGCCTCCACCCTAGGGTAAAATTGTGAACTCCAACCATCTAATAGCTTTCCATGAGCCATCATTAACTCTAGTACCATTTTATAAATCTATCGATAAAATATCGACACAACTTATTAGTATAAAATATTTAATTATCTGGTCTACTGGTGATTAATTATACAATAGTTTATTATTATTAAGGCTGCCAAGGTGAATTAGCCTTCAAGTAAAATAGGACTTTTTCAGTGGTAGGATATAACTAATTATCATGTCATTCGAAATAATTGATTTGAATAAATAATAGTGCACAAATAACAATAACAAAAGTATCGATAATTAAATAATATAGCCTCAATATGATGAAAAACATGCGACTTGCCTTGCTACTCAAAGTACTCGACTGGTTCGACATTTTCTGGGTCTTGACCTGCTTTTGGGGCGAATGGCTCGGCATATCCGCAAGCTATCATAAAAGAAAAGCAAATAAGTCCATGCCTGAAGCAATTTAAGTTAGAAAAATAAAATAAAAAGGAATAAAATTCAGGAAAAAAAATCAAATGTAGGTGGGTTTGGGTTTTATCAAAGTATGTCTAGGCTAAACAGAGTTGGGATTGGTTTAAACGGGTTTAAAATGGTCGAAATGGGTATAAACTTGCTAAATGAGTTTTGGATAAATAGTAACGGATTAGGTAAATAGTAGCAGGTTGGCACTATTCATAACAGTTCAGAGTTAATGTACAGTATTAAGTCTGGGCTGAACAGCATTGGGTTTGGGTTTCAATAATATCGAACCTGGTTTTGAATAGTGTCGGGTCATCTCTATTGGGCTTGGCCCATTAATTGGTTGGGTTGGCTTAAGGCTTTTGGGCCTATTCGATCAGCCCAACACATGGCCTGTAAGGCCTTCAGCTTGGTTCATCTTTGCTCCAACTGGCGCCATGGCGCCCAAGCAGGGAATAGCGGTGAGTTTGATTGGGCGCTGATGGTACTCGTTGGGGACAAACAAGAGCATGGATGGGATCTGGGAGGTATGGGGAATCCATTTTTGCGTTGCATGAAGATAGGGGTTCACCAGAGTTAGCTATCACAGTAGAGGCTCACCAGAGCATGCCATGGGCATGGCGAAGCTCCAATGGACTTCTAGCGACGTACGAGGTGGTTTAAGCATCTACAACAAATTAGGATGCCTAGGCAGAAAGGGTTTGGGTTGGTTTGGCCAAAGTGGAGCTGTCCATGGTGGATTGGATCGAATGGCTGTGGTGCATGTCACCGGCGACCTAGGGGCTGAGAGAGGGGTCGACAAGGTTGGCCTCAGTTTTGTGGTGGTCTAGTGATTCTATAGGCACAAGGAATTGGACCATGGCGGGCCAAGGTGGGGAATTGAATTCGGGAGCTCATCGGTACAAGGCATGGTGGCGGTGGTGAATTGAGGCTGGAGTTGGGGAAGAAAGGGCTCAGTGGCACGATTAGAGGCTAATGGTGGCTAGGCAGTAGGTTGACGAGGCTTTATACTACGCACGAAGACAGTGAGAGCAGGGCATGGCTTCAGCGGTGTCGGTGCGTGGACGGTGAGCTGGAGAGTTTGGCGGCAAGGTGGCTGTGACGCTAGCGCATTGGGTGTGCTGCGTCTCACTAGCGTGGCTAGCGAGTTGGTGGGACAGGGCATGGGTGCAGGAGCGTGTTGACCGAACGGAGCACGGATGGGACGGTGGCGTGGTCAATGGCGACGAGGCATAGTGTGAGGACGACGACGAGGTGATGGGCCTTAATGGCACAATCGACAAGGTGGTGAAGCTCTGTGCAGCGTTGATGACCTACTGCGGCGAGGTAGCACGCGGGAGCTGGCAGCGGCGGCGAACAGCGTGAGGCCGAGTGGTGCTAGGCTTGGGGAAGAAGATGGGTTTTGAAATGGCGTTAACGCAGAGGAAAGGCAGGAACGGCCAAAAGGGAAAGCATAAAGGGCTGAGAAATTTCCAAATTGGGTAATAATTCAAATTCAGCCAAATATTGAAGAAATTCATTTTTTTTTTTGAATTTTTGGGGCATTTCATATCATGCTTAATGACTTGTAATACTGTTATTACTGTTTGAGGCAAGCAAAGATAAGTTTGTAGCCAACTTCGTTTAACGTAGCTTGTGCTTATGAAATTGCCAATCATGTATTCTCGGTGTGACAAGATAACCATGCCATTTCTTTTCTTAATCACTCACTCCAGGAAGCGCATCATCATTGGTCACAGAGAACGTAGTCAGTTTTTAAATTTCAGAGGCAATTATTGAATAGTAAACCAGTGGCACTTCCGTGGTCGATGGCTCTACAGAGTTTGATTCCAGCAATTACATATAGATAGGTTATTTATATGAATTTTTCACTTTGATGGCTTGTGTTCGATTTTGTCACCTGTGGGTTATGAGACCTAAAGTAACTACAAACGGAGATTAGCTTAGGCTGAGGATATTATATAGCCATCATTAGCTTAGCTTCTGCTGCAATTTTTGTTGAGCCTTTTTCTTGTCCCATGCAAAATCGCAAAACTGTTTGGAGTTAGTCCAGCAATCTTCTCTCCCTTTCATTTGGCCACCAAACACGGGTATCTCTTATAACCAAAGTTGTTAATATCATACGCGAGGTTATACCAGTTTGATTCTTAAAATCATACATTCCGATACTGGTCCATACCAACGTACCGTTCGGATTTAATATAATAATACGAATATACATTTATAAGTATATATTTATTTAATTATATGCACATCAAATGTCACTTATAATATTATTTCAAATATATAGTAACACCATCAAATATAACATATAGTTCAATATATAATATTATCAATTCAATAGACAATATTATCAATTATACCGATATCGGCCGGTATTTGATCAGTATCAAAGCCGATATTGGTTGGTATCGAGCTGGTATTGGCCGGTACGGTATTAGGTTTCCTTGGTACCGGTTCAAGTGACGGTATGGTACGTACAGGCTGGTCGGTACCGAAACGGTATTGACAAGGTTGCTTATAACACTGTCTTAGATATTTGAACAAGGGCATTATGGTCATTCCAAATGTCAGGAGGAGGCAGCGGCTGCCTTCTGTCGCCGGAGGCCTGGAATCTGTGACGGGGGAGGGAGAACATGGGAGAGCATATGCATGGAAGCCCTCCCAACATCCACTCCAGGGGGGGAGGAGAGGTCACACATCACAGCTCAATCTTAAACAAACCATTTGTGAGCAAATTAGTTGAGATCAAACTGTGATTTATGCCTGGAGGCAAGGAATAAGTTGGAGGAATAATGTTTGTTCTTTCGGCATCTCTGTGATTTACGCCTGGATATTCCATTCTTGCAGGCTTGGACCTAATGATTCATTTATCATTGATTTTCTCGTCACTGAAAAAGACTGTCAGAGTAGCGTAGATCGGTCGAACTCCCTCATGACTGTTGATTAACCTAAATCACCGTATTCGTGTCGTGTTGAATTGCTATCAACGAGAAGAGGGGGGAGGAAAAGGGCAGTTTAAAGGGTGTAAGCCTGTAGTGTAATAACCGGAGTCATGCGTTGCGTGTAACGGAACGGAACGGATCCAGGGCCGTGGTATGCTTGCACAGCCGTACCAGGAAAACATATTGGTTCTATTTTTTTACTGTAGCTGATAGTTTTTATCTATATTTTTTGAAACAGCGGAGACACCGATGATATACGCGGTTTTGGATTCAATAAGCCGTTTGAAAAAACAATCTCATTTATTTTGATTTTTAAAAAATCAAAACCAAAAGCAATAAAAAGACAACCCAAAAAGAAAGGGGCCATCTATCCTCAGGACACTGCACTGCAGATTGACAGCGTGCATGGAATATTTCCTAGGCTGGAGTAGGACCAAACTTACGGGCCATTACCATTCCACTTTTTAACAAACTTCAAGAACTACTCCGTCTCGTTATATTTGTTTATAGCTGACAGCATCTATTTTAATATATTTATTTATTTATTAAAAGAGTATCTTTTAAAATATATTTATCTATTAAAGTAATCTCAAGTATAGTTATTATAATTTTTTGTACTCTTTATCTCTGCTTAAATGCTTTAGAAGAATATAAATAGTTATAGTATATCATTTAATAAAAGCATATATGATTATTTTAGATTTAGTATTTTTTTTGTCCCTAAAAATGATGAGATGTGGACAAATAGTGAAACGGAGGGAGCAACGAATAATAATATCACTGTCTAGGGCTGTAGCTGGGGGGAAATGCCCCGACCGTTGTACAGCTGAGTTCGTCGGGACGATGACCACAGTACCACATTGTTTGCTTGCTCTTCCTGGCCTGGCTGCACGTTAGGCGTGTGTTCTACTCGATTCCAACACACGGCATTTAATCGGTTCGTGCTTGAGTAACTGCTAATCAAGCCTTGCAAATTTTCCCCCCCAAATTATATTTGTTAGAAGTCAGGCGTCTGCTGCTACAGAGAAAGGACCCCAAATGAATAAACAGATTGGAGGAGGGCTAATTAGCGAACTCTTTCTCGCTGGGATCCAAGCACGCGTTAGGTGTTGACCGACCGGCGGCATCGACCGACCGATCGTCTCGGATCTGACCTGCTGCTGTTACGCGAGAACGTCAGGCGTACTACCCGCGCGTGCGTTGCCGGCGAGATACGATGCATCCGACCCAGCATCCTTCGCTTACCAAGTCAATCAGGACCATGCTTCTTCCTGACATGCTACCGGTCTATTGTTGCTGGCCTGATACGCTGCTGGGAACCTGTACTTGAACCCATCCGGATTCGCACGGAACACGTGTGATGTGATGCTAACTAGAGGAATATACTCATGACGGCTTCTAGGGACGGCTTTCAGTGACGCAGTGTCTTTTTTTTTAACCGTTGTATTTTTTTTTATTTTTTTTCTGTTTTGTGTTTTGATGAATTAACATGTTTTTTTATTTTTATATTTTTTAAAATTAATTATGTCAAATAAATCAACTCAGTTATAGTAAAAAAATCAATTAATTATAGAGCCTATTCTTTTTTGCTGCGGCTGATGGCTTTTTGACTGTTTACGACAGAGATTACGGAAAGAGAGATACTCGTTTGCGATTTTTGATGGTACAAATATTAGTTTTGTAACGTGTACTACAATTAACTTGTAGACCCCATCTTAAAAAAAATACTCCGTTTAAAAGTTAGTTACTGTAGCAAAAGCCAAAAACAGTTTTTAGAAACCGTAAAGAACAGGCCCAGTAAAAAAAGATATAAACTGTTGCTATTCTGAAGTCGAATGAGAAAAATAACATAGGATGCTTGAGGTTCTAGAGCCTCAATAAATTACACTGTTCTGTCTTCTCCAAAAAAAAAAAAAAGAACTGTTCTATATGGCCCTGTAAAAATGGGCGCTTCTAGAAGGCTGGCTAGCTAGAAGCACAGAAGGGCATTCTTCTGGGCCATGACTAGTGCTACCTGCGAAAAGTGCCAAGGAAACCACTTGTATTGGCATATGCACAGCCTTGCTTGGCTATGTGAGGTATTATTATTCTATTGAAACAGTCATCTGAATGGTTAAAAAAAAAGTGTATTCTCCTGACAAAAGATGTGTAGAAACACACACGAATCAAATCAGGAGATCACATTGCGCGCGCGCGCACACACAGACATGCACCTCACGAACAGTGATCACATAACCAAAGAAATACAATAAGCAGGTGTTCACTCGAATCAGCATAAAGTAAACCGAAACTGATGAGTAGTGGCAAGAGACGAAGCAGCCGAAGAATCGATCTTTCGACCAGCTGTCGCAGCTCTAGCTTGTTAGAGTATTCCATTGCAAGGTGGAGAACAAAATCGATCGACAGATCGCAAGTTGATGCCTTAATTCAGACGTGCATGCGTGCAGCAGCCCATTCGATCAGAGGACATGAGCGCCATGAATTAAAAAGAGTGCAAGAATTGGGTCATCCGGATGGAACTATCTGCCGGTGCTCAAAACACTTTCGGCACAATGTTTGGAAAAATGTAAGCTAACGTATGTAGATGAGAAATGGAGAAAGAATTACAGGGTGGGTTCAGCCGGGGCTCATGTTTTGGTTTATTAATAACTAGCTTTTAAATGATATATCTTTTTAATATAAGATTTAGTACGGTTATTTTTCTCTGTAAACTGTCTCTCACGGACAGGTATAATTTAAAAACCATAAACTAAAGATCAAAGTCACAATTCAAAAAATCCTCCCATAATCTCGTAGGAGGATGAGGATCCCCTGCAGTTGTAACTCGGATGTCGTAGGTTTCCCATCACGATACTGACTGCTGAGACCAAAGCATTTACTAAAAGTGTCACCCTAGAACTCTTCTTTCTCTCGCGGATCGATCTGGAGCATTGGTTTCTGATCCGATGGGTAACACGCCCACACGCGCGCACGCAGTGCAAACTCCGGTCTCGCACATGTGCTGAAGGGCCAGAATGTTTTTTTGTTTCCTCGCGAAATGACACAGCTGAGGTGACATGAGTGCACCACTTGAAGCCTTAAACTGAACTCTTCTTCGTGTGGCGATCAGAATTGTAGTCGAAGGCATATAAAAAAAAAAAGAGTTGCGGTAGAAGAAGGTCGCGTTCGTTGCCGAATACATTCAACCAAGCACGCGTTAAGGAACGGCGATCTCTTCGGCACGAAGGGAAAGGCTTGCGTGCTATTCCTGCCCACGGTTCGCCTACTCGCGTGATAACATTGACTATCTGCAAAGAGGATGTTAAACTCTTGCGCCGTCGAGGACCGGAAAGTGCTAAGAACATCTCCATCGCCATCGCAGCCGTGGAAGCAACGGAACATATGAACATGACATGACACAAAAATTTTTTTGACTACACGCATTCTAATCTAGTTTAATTTGGACGAAGCAAAGTATGCCGTAGAGACCTAAGCAAAGGGTATATTCTTTTCAGCTTCTCAAAATGATTTTTGATTTTTGCTACAGTACCTAAATTTCAAACGTAGTATTTTTTTAAGATGAATCTACAAGTTAATTATAGTACACGTTAAAAGCTCAACTTCTGTACCATCCAATATCGCAAGTGAGTATCTCTCTATCCGTAATCTCTGTCGCAAACAGCTAAAATTAAAAAAATTCAACCAAAAACCTTAAACCACAGCCAAAAAGAACAGGCTCTTCGCCCCAATCGTCCTCATTTGGTGTTTACGGCCGTGCCAAGCGATATTTAGGTCCGACTACTCTAATATGTTGTCATTATAAGAGGCGCTCATCTAGGCTGAAAATTAATGGTTTATAGCTGAATTTGCACTGTAAATGACTTATTTTACACTGTAACTGATGATGGTTTATTTGGTATAATTAAATTTAAAAATCTAAAAATAAAAAATATATTATCCCATCACTACGGTAATACCGCTACCGCACTGCGGTAGTTCTGCCGTGCTAACATCGGTACTACCGATTTCAGGTCAGTTAAGTATTTTCTCGGATACTCTCTGGAAAAAATATTCCGGACATCGGTATTACCGCAGTACACTGTGGTACTACTGCATTGCGGTAGTTCCGCCGTTAAGATTCCGGTACTACCGATTTCGGTGAGTTGAAGTCCCCGGATGGGTGTTCTCTGGAAAAAGCATACCACATGAAAATCGGTATTATCGCACTGCGGTAATACCGCTGTTTGCATGCCAGTATTACCGCACTGCAGTAATACCGCCTGTTAATGCGGTGCTATTGATTTTTCTGAGAGAGCAAAATGAGTTTTCAAACTTATTTTCAAATGCATGCATGATCCTAGATTGATCCAATGTGTACCAAAACATGCTATCAAGCTACTTTCACATATCCCTCTTAATAGTATGGCATCTAACCTATAATCCGGTCTTTTACCTTTACTCCTAAGACTGGTGAAATTGAAAAGAGACCCTAAATTTTATATACCTCATCTTTTACTTCTCGACGTCAATATTCCATGCAGCTTGTCTTCACCTTTGCACACATGAGACTTTATCTATACAATCTTAGCACACACATTAGTTCCATGTTCATAATTCGTCATTAATTACCAAAAACCCTAATTGTAGGAGTCTAGATGCTTTCAGTGATGGGTTAACATATTTTTTCTATTTTTAAATATTTTTAAATTTAATTATACCAAATAAGCTAACTCAGCTACATTAAAAAAATAGCTACAGTAAAAAAAATAGGCCAACGTCATTCTAAACATCCCTTTAAGCGGCCCTTTTCACCTGGTACTACACACACGAAGCCATCGGATGGAAAGCCCAAAGCTACTTTGTTTGGTAGATACCGAAATAGCTACTAATTGGGCCCAAAATGCGTCTCTCTTTCTTTCCTTACTCTTTCCTTTTTTGGAATCAGAGTACAGCTTGTCAGCTTAGTACGAGTCTCTCTCCACCCCGACTCATCGACGACGCACACAGGCCGTAACGTACATAAACCCTAGCAGTGGCGGACCTAGAATCAAAATTTAGGGGGGCTAATAGGACTTCTTCATCGGTTTACAGAATGCCGAGTTAACGCTTATAGTAGCCTATGGTATTGTCAGTAAGAGGTAGAAAAAATCTATTATGATTGTAGTAGTTAAAAAGCTACAGTTTTTTCACTCAAAAACAAAAAAAAGGCATAGTTTTTGACACACAACAGCAGCAGCAACTCTGATCTCTATAGTTTCTTTCTGTCTAGCTGTGGATGCCATCGAAAGGCACGTACATGGCCGGCGTTGTTAGACATAGTACGTACATGGCATACATGGCCTTTCAATAGAAATGTGTGGAGCATAATCTCCTATTAGCTTTCATGGTATCAGAAGGATCACGATCATGATTTTCCTTGCTAAGTAGAGATTAGCACATGAATATATGTTGTTATCTGTTTTGGAACACTCAAAAACATACAGTCGAACCGCCTGACTAGACGATAATCAACATAGATTATACATTTTCAAGGGACAAACAAATCTTCCGAAACCATCCTACAGCCTTCCACACAAAGCAATCAGTTCTATACTATCCTCACCAATCAGACACTAAATCCAACAACAAAGCAAACGGCCCAAAAAATAAAAAAATAACAACCAGTATACATTCGGGACAACACAACGATTGCATTACCCGGTAGCCGTTCACCCCCGCGCTCCTCCTCCCCCGGCGCCACCCCTCGCTCCGCGCTCCTCCTCCCCTGGCGCCGCCCCTCGCCATTGCCTCCGGCCTTCTCCCCAGATCCACGCCGCCGCCGGCCCGCCGCGTAGGGGGGGGCGCCAGCCCCACCTGACCCCTCGGTGGGTCTGCCACTGAACCCTAGGGGGGCTCTTCTCCGCCGCGACCCCAACCAAACCTAGCTAGAATAGCAGTGCGAATCGCACTCGTCGATCGCCATGTCTCTCACAAGTCACAACCGGCGATGGCGGCGGCTGGGTGCGGCTCTCCTGCTTCCACGATGACGTCGGTGACGAGGAGGCTGCACGCAACGCCAAGATGAAGAGGACGTTGGGTGACCAGGACCGCATGGATGGTTCTACTTTGAGGCGGCTTAGCGGCTCCTCGTTGACGCCATGCTGGAGCTCGTCGAGTGCCTGCTCGACCCATCTCCAACATCATCCTCGACGACCTCTGTCGCCAGAGCTCAGATGGGGGGAGCTGCGGAGTAGGCAGCCGCACATGGGCTATCTGAGCTAGACCTTGGTAATATTACTCGGGCTAGATTGAATATACTTGGGCTATACACTACTAATATTTTGACGCTCCGGGCTAAAACACATCTTGTCATGGGCCTAAATCCGCCCCTGAATAGTATCCTTCTGCTGCCCTCCCTCTGCCCCATTACACCAGGCACCATCCACATCTCTGTTAAGCCCCAGCTTAGATCAGTTCAATTCCTTGTTCAACTCCGCTGAGCTGAACATTTCATTAAGCATCCAATTAACATTTCATATTTGATCTCGTCTTGTTGGCACGCGCGCAGGTCGTTCCTCGAATGGCCGTGGGAAGGAGCGGACCAGATCGTGTATCCGGTCGGGAAGCACACGACGACAGAATACGAGGGTGGCCTCAGGTACGTCGTGGTCGTGGAGTACATCCCTCTGGGAGGTTGATGTCGTCCACGGCGTCACGGAGTCGGACCTGATCTACTTCGATAGCCGGAGGGGCCGACGTCGCGGAGCCTGCGCCTTGCTATTTATACGCATTGGGGATGTTTAGATGGTTTGGGGTATTTATACGCATGCTATTTCTATCTAGTTGTATAGTGGAGTACATGTGTTGGAATTTTGGTTTGGTTCAGATGATGCATCATCAACTCCAAAATTTTTGTTTGTTTCTGTTTAACTACATGTTTCTATTTAATTTCAGGGCATTTGTAGAGCTAGCTAGCGTGAGCTTCTCATTTGAGAAGATGTCAATATGAAAGTGGGCAGACTTTTTATTTGCCTGAACCTGAAACTTTTTATTTGAAGCAGAACCTGAACCCTGAAACTGACAAAAGCTATCACCACATGTACTAGGTACATAGATATTCGGCAAACGATAAGAGCTCGGTGCTTTGCACGTGACTTGTCAAATATACTAAGAAGGCACCAAATTTGCAGCATTCGAATTCTCCTCTACAAAATTTGCACGGAGCCAAGGAGAAGGAAAAAAAGAACGGAAAGAACACGTGGCCTGAACTTCAGATCTGGCCATGATCTCCTCAGAAGAGAAGGCAGAGCTTGAATGGGCTAAGAGCCCAAAGTTATTCTGGACATGTGCTAGGGAATAAATACTTTTCTTGGTCTTTCAGCCCAGGAGATTTCTACGAGTGGCTTGTACGCGGCCCAAATTAGAATTCCCTATCCATTTCTTCGGCGCCGATCGAGCCCGTTTGAGTACCAAGCATGAACTAAATGATGCTATTTTTAGGGATATGTACATGCAATAAGTATGTAATTTTCTAAACAGCTATTGTTAATAGCGTCTCTTTTGATACTGTGAATAGATATGCATGGTGCCATCTGCCATGCCTTTCCACGTGTTTCCTATCTGACCGGTTAGGGTTAAAAACCCACCAGTTTTGTCCCATCTGAATCGTCGATTTTTCTCAAGGCTAAAATGTATGTAGCATCTGGTATCTAGTGTTTCGCCGCCATTAGCGGCCTTCCCTTTGACCTGTGTGATATTGCTCACCTGCATTTACCTATGCAGACAGCAATGGCTTCCTTTGAGCAAAATGTCCTCTCCGTTTTCCAATTCTTTTCCCTCCCTCTTTTGTTTGAATTGGTTCAACTAAACAATGTGTAGAATTGTTTTCTGGGTTGTTAGAGCTCGCTTTGGATGTGTGAGACCCGAGGTAATTTCTTCACACATCCATGGCCCAACTAATTGATTTTTATTTATGCGTAGCTACAATGTTTAATGTATCGGCGTTATCATGGTCCAAATTTAACATCCGTCGTGGGTATTAAGAAATCAAGGGTAAGCAATTAAACAAATGGCTCCGTTAATATTCTCTCTCTCCCGGCATAAGAACAAAATACAAACATGTAAAAAAAAGTTGAAATATATAAACTCCAGTTGCACATACAGGAGTAGCCCACCTAGCTATATAGTAAGCATTTTCATTTTGCCATTGAATGGCCACCAAACTACACTACTGCCTGTGCTCCCACATGGCCACAGAGCACTAGAATAATGATACTACATCTCATACCACGTGATTTACACCGAATAACACTGGATCATACTGACCAGGCTTAATCTAAAAGAAAACTAAAATCCAAACTAAAGGGGGAAAGAAAAATAAAATCAATATCAATTATATTAGTAGCCCTTCAGCAACATTTTGTGATGCAAACAATGAAACGGCCTTCTATGGCAAATAGTTCATGTTTTTTACATGTACTCCTAATGGTTAGATTTGATATCTAGAGTTCGAAATTAACAAGGCATTGTAACATCTATATGTTATACGATAAAATTATCTCTATGGTATCATTCTTCTTTCTACTATGATGATCTATGTATACCATTCTAAAGGTTGTTATTAATTTAGAGAAATGCTGCTACTCCAACATGAAAATTGTGGAAACCAATGATTAGGCCCTGCTCAATATGGCTTCTGCCATGAGCGATGGGCAACGGGCGATTTTTCACTGTAGCGCGCACAGTACACGCTACAGTGAAATTTTTTTTTGTTTTTTTATTTTTTTCCGTATTCTTTTGCATCGTCCGCTCTAGATTAACGTGTCATTTTTATTTTTATATTTTTTAAATTTAATTATACTCAATAAACCAACTCATTCTGCTTTTTTCACCAATTACTGGTGTTTTCAAAGAAAAGCCAAAACCATCACTATTCCGATCACCCCCTAAGACAGCAAAGTTAGTTCTTTTCGTGAAATTACTTAGGGAGTGTCTATTGCACATTTGACCGTTTTTTGGTTAAAATCAATTAGATTTTTTTGCCATATATACAACATTTTCCCCAATATATACAACATTTTTTTCTATACATGTAACATTTCTTGACAAAAAATGTTGTATACATGAGAAAATATTGTATATATGAGCGAAAAAAATATTACAAACATGAGTGAATAATGTTACATACATGGCAAAAAAAATCTGACTGATTTCAACTCAAAAAATGGTCGACGGATCTTTAGCACTTTTGAATTATTTAACCTTACCTCTTATATATGAACTGCTTCTTAATTCTCGCAAACTTATTTTAAAATGAGATAATGCATACAAGAGTGTGTATATAGAGAGATAGCGCGCAGTTCCCTAAAAACCCCTCTCTCTAACATTCTCTATAGTATTTTAGTAGCAAACTTTCGAAGCAAGACAATATTAACGGGCTCACCTACTGACAGTGCACATTCTCTGTCGCATTTTGCGCTGCAGCTAGTGACCACCCGAGCTATAAACCGTTGGCAAAGCTCGTTGGCACCACATGATCGATCGGTACATGCATGCATGACAAAGCTCGATCGAATTCATGCACCAGATCTCTCTCTCTCTCTCTCACCAAAGTTCAGTGTTTAGCCACTGTTTGAGGCATGCATGCTGATGGTGTCCCTGTGGACAGTCATGGCAGACGGTCCCCTGGCTAGGGTTTCATTCAGTTAATTCCCAGACAGTTTTCTTATTTGGTTGTTCTTTCTGTTCTCGCTCGTTATACATGTTAAACATATATCTAATCAGCAAATGGAAGCTCAACGGTTTTAATTTGAATGTGGCTGTGCATTTCTCACAAATATGGTCCCATGTTAATACTACATGGTACACGAATGTGGCAATTCGTTTAGTGCGATAGTGTCTTCTGCAGATTGATTTTGAGTTTACTTGACCACATGGCATATGAAAAACTAGGCGCCATATGGCAGAAGATATCAAGAGAATAGTTTACAACTGGTACACATTTATATTCTATTGATTATCTATTTATATACAAGTATATGAGTGTGAACACTCTCATATGTGAATACTAGGTACTATTTTTAGTAGGAACATCAGCACTAATGAAAATACTAAACAACAATAAAAATGCATACTAATGAGAATACTAAACAATAGTGAAAACACTACTATCCTAGTTGTTTAACACTCCTCCTCAATCACAACCGGTGAGGTTGAGATTGTACCGTAGGATATTCAATTGTTGTATTCCAATTGGTTTAGTGAGATCATCGGCTAATTCATCTCGTGATGATATGAACTGGATCTCCAGCACCTTTGTTGCTACTCGTTCTCAGACAAAATGGAAGTCCACCTCAATATGTTTGGTTCTAGCATGGAATATAGGATCAACAGACGGTTTTGCTAGAGTTGCGAGATGATTTCTTCAAGAAGATTGTGAAAAACCCCGATGTCGTGTTGTGAAGGTTGGAGCTCACCTACCCAAAGCGGGAAAGAGCTACCACTAGTGGATTGGGTAGTTGAGGCTTAATTCGTGGAGCCAGTCTAAGTCGCTCGGGTTTTTCTCAATGTGAATTAATGAAGGTCAGCAAGTTTTCAACACCACAGAAAAATCTTCCGTTGTCTTTTGATTATCTCTTTGCCTCTACTTTCCGCACTTATATTTTTACCCTATTGTAATTATTTAGATTGTTATATTTATTTATGCTAGAGATATTCTTGTAGAGTCATGTGCTTATGGTGTCTTAGCTATACTAGAATTGTGTAGAGTTAAATTACTTTGAAATCTTGCCTAACTAAATTGTGGAAATTAGTTTTAGCAGGTAGGAATTTTTAAAACTTCCTATTCACATCCTCTAATCGATTATCCTTGATGATACAAGTGTTATCAAATTTTAGTCTCTCATTTATTAGACTGAACCGTCTAGAGAGAAAATGATAGCTAGTGAGGGAATTGCTACAGTGACTTCTTAATTTGCCTTTTTTCCTTTTCTTTTTTTGATTATTCCTTTACATTATTAGTGGTGATATAATGAGTTTTTATTTTCTTTTGATTCAATGACTCACAAAAAACTAACAGTCGCTACAGTATAATTTCAGCCAAAATCTAACAGCCACAGCCAGAAGCTGCGGCTTAAAAGCCGTTTGAGGCCGCTCTAAAGAGTTTAAGCTTATGGTTTTCGGTTGTAGCTATTGGCTTTTGATTGAAATTGCATTGTTTAGCTTTTTTGAATCATTCAATTAAAAATAAAGAAAAATAAAAAAACACCATTATATTTCTACGGATAAGATAAAGCAAAAATAAAAAAGCAAAAAAATACTAAAAATTAAAAGTCAACATATTTTAAATACCTTGTAGCTTAAATACATTGGAAATTAGTAAAAGGCACCACTCAATTTAGTTTTTGGTTTCTGTTTTTTTACTATTCATTAATTTTGGTTTTTCTGGTTTTTTGATTTTTCTTTTTTTCCGTATTCTTTTACATTATCCGTGATAAATTAATATATTTTTTAATTTAATTATATTAAATAAATTAATTCAATTATAATAATAAAAATAAATTAGTTACAGTAAAAAAATCAAGAGGCAACCTATTTTTGAACACACTGAGAACCATAACCGAAGATATTGGAGCGGAGCTGCTGCTTCTCCCTCTCCACTCCCTCCCTCCCTCTACTCTTCCTCTCTCCTCCCCTCCAATCCCAAGTCAATTGCTCAGCGCATCTTCGTCTCCCTCTCCTGCGGTTCTCGGAGCTCCGTCCTCTCGGATTCGCCCGCACTGATTCGCCTCTCCGTTCTCCCCCCCTCCGCCGCAAAGGGGGGAACTCATGGCGAGGCTAGTAAGTACGTCTGATCACCAATCTTGGACGAAAATTTCCGTGAGTTTTCTCCGAAATGAGGCTCTTTTCTTGCTCGCTGCGGCCTCTTGCGAAATGGGTTTTCTTGGACTGTTGTCCGGCGCCGCGTGGAGCTGGGGCACCCCCGGTTCTTGATTTGCTCTGCTTTGTGTCCTCCCCAATTCGAAATCTTCCTGTGGGAATGGCCTCCCCTGAGATCTTGCGATTGAATGTGCTGTTTCTTGCTTCGGATTCTTGCTTCTTGCGTGTTTGCTTCTCTGGTTGATCTGGAAGAATGAAGCTTCGTGTTGGATTCATGGGGTATTACACTGATACTGACTGGTTGCTGTGCTTGTGCTGCTGTGGATGTTTCAGGTGGTTCTGGCATTGGTGCTGGCCGTTCTTGGCCTCGCTCGTGGGACGGCGCAGTGCGCGCGGTACGGCCGGCGACTGCGGCCGCACAGCGTGACGATCTCCGAGTTCGGGGCAGTCGGCGACGGCGTCACCGTGAACACGCTGCCCTTCCAGAACGCCATCTTCTACCTGCGGTCCTTCGCCGACAAGGGCGGCGCGCAGCTGTACGTGCCCAAGGGGCGATGGCTCACCGGCAGCTTCAACCTCACCAGCCACCTCACCCTCTTCCTGGAGCAGGACGCCGTCATCGTCGGCGCCGAGGTTGTCCGCCAGACCCGAACTCCCTTTCGTTTGATCAGCATGAGAATTTGCAATAGAATTGCTTGATGGACTCCTATTCCATGGATTGATATGAGATTCGCACCGCTCTCGTTTCGCATCGGCACTGGGAGCTTGGGATGTTGGTTTAACCATCAATTTACCTACTTGTTGGACTGATTGGATGGGGTATTGTTGCATGAATGCAGGTTTACCTATCGTTTTTGGTTGCATTAGCATTGAGCATTGCCGGGAGCTTTGGATAGTTTTAGCTGTCAGCTCATGTGTGTTTGGAGATGGTTGGTGGAAGATACCCGGTTGGAATGATTTTAACATTTTTCTAGGTAAAGGTCGTATGCAATGGTTCTATTTCTCCTGGAAAATCATTTTTTTGTTAGTGTGATCAGCTGGTCGCTATTTTAGTCTTGGTAGTTATTTAGAATGGAAAAATTCATCATATACCCTCCCCATATTTGAGACTTTCAGGATTTACCCTCCCCTGTCAATGACATATGGGGTCGGGATGAGTCACTGACACGTGGGCCGGAGGGTAAATCCTGAATTTCAATCTAAGGGGAGGGTATATGATGAATAATTCTATTTAGAATATACTAAGTAATTCCTTATTTTTGGGGTATTTGCGACTGTAGTAAACACTGGGATGGTAATATGCAACTTTATCATTATTCGTTGTCTTTGCTCGTAGATAGGGCTATTGGATGGTGACACGTAGCTGTCCACGTGAGGGCAGTAGCCAGACAAATTTACATTTGCATTGTTTTGAAGTCAAGCCGCTTTCTGTAGTCATGCCTCAATTGGCTATAGTGTTAGTAGGCTGATTGGGATTGTTTGTCTGTGTTGGGGAGTGGCTCCCACCTTGGTTCAGTTGGCCCATTGTGCCAATAGGCCATTCAGCCGACTCAGTAGGAGCTGCAGGTTAATAAAATACCATATTCACCCCACCACATGTAGACTCAGATAGAGGTATTCATGTAATTCTAAACTAGGGAAATGACACATTTATCCTTGTAAGTATAAACCCATATGAGGTCATTTGTGTAATTTACCTCCTCATGGATATAAATATATGCCTCTGACAACCATGAGGAAGGGGGGACTCATTTTTTTACGAAAGACACCTATATTCTATACAAGCATCTTCCACACATTTTTCACGACATCTAAGGCTCCGGGTAATCCTTCTTAGCCCTTCACTACTTACTGTTTGGTCCGTAACTACAACAATCTGTAATATATAATATTTGTGCATAGTGAGGACATCTTTTCGGGTTTTATTCCACTACATTCTTGTGATGTGAGTGTTGGGAAATCTGGATAGTACTCTGAAATCGTGCACAGGCGGCACAAATCAATACAAGGGAAACAAGTCTTTATTTGCACTCCATTTCTTCTTTTTAGTTGTGAGAATAATCCCTGATTCATTGTGAATGAAATATTGTAATTAACTGTATTCATTTGCATTTTCACTACAGGAGGTGTCACAATGGCCAATTGTGGAGCCTTTGCCATCATACGGCCAAGGAATCGATCTTCCAGGTGCGAGGCATCGCAGCTTAATAAATGGGCACAACGTAACTGATGTTGTAATTACTGGTAAATCACTCTTCCGTGAGACATCCGAGTTTTCTTCATTTTAGTATATTTATTTTGCATGCTTAAAATACACTTGTTCCAGGAAACAATGGAGTCATAGATGGCCAGGGTTTGACATGGTGGAACTGGCTCCGCTCAAATAAGTTGAACTATAGCTGCCCTCATCTTGTGGAATTTGTGGATTCTGAAGAAATTGTGATTTCAAACTTGACATTCTTGAATTCCCCTGCATGGAGTATACATCCTGTGTATTGTAGGTATATTGACATTTTTTTACATGTAATGTTGACATCTTTTTTCAGAGATATAGCATGCTTCACTCCATTCTGCTTAATGTTTCAGACATGGATTGGCAAATTGTTTACAGACATGCTAAGACACGTTTTTATTATTTTTTCTCCCCAGCAATGTAATGGTCCATAACATCACAATTCAGACTTCAATGAATGCTCCACTCACCGATGGAATTGTTCCAGGTAATGCTGCACTTGATCTTCATGCATTCATTACTTTAGTGAAGTCCATGCATCATATATTTAACCCATTTCATCTATTAGCTTTTGGTTGGATACATATATCCTCGTTTTCATGTAGATAAGATTATGTCACAACTAAACAGGTTTTACTAGGTAGTTTAAGTTGCCATTATGTGTATTTTGATGTGTTCTGAGAAGCCAGTAAAAACAACTGACCTGTCAGGATTCAGGAAACAAGATCGATAATATACCTCAGAGGACTGACAGCACGAGAAATCTCTTGCTTCTTTTAATTGCTTGTGTTGTTCTTTTTACTTGTTTTCTGCCTACATTGATCTGCTGCAGAACCATGTCTGAAAGTTTCAACTCATTTCTATCTCGTTCTTGCTGCAGATTCATGCTCAAATGTGTGCATTGAGGACAGCAGCATTAGTGTCACTCATGATGCCATCTCACTGAAAAGTGGGTGGGACAACTATGGCATTACTTTTGGAAGACCAAACTCAGACATTCACATTAGCAGAGTGGATCTACAAGCCTCATTGGGAGCTGCTCTTGCATTTGGGAGTGAGATGTCTGGTGGTATCTCGGATGTTCATGTTGATCACCTTCATATCCATGGTTCCTCCAAAGGCGTCTTCTTCAAGACTGCACCAGGCCGTGGAGGTTATATAAGAGATGTGGTAATATCAGATGTCCAAATGGAAGATGTCCATGTTGCTATTCAGTTCACTGGTGATTGGTCAAGCCACCCAGATGGCCATTTTGATCCTTCTGCACTCCCGGTGATCAGTCGAATCACCTTAAAGAACATGGTTGGAACAAACATCTCGGTTGCAGGAGTTTTGTCGGGAATTAATGCTGCTCCATTCACCAATATCTGCCTCTCCAAAATCAATTTCTCCCTAGCTGATTCGACACATTCCACCTGTTGGTCTTGCTCAAACATTTCTGGATACTCTGAGTCGGTCTTTCCTGAGCCTTGCTCAGACCTCCACAATCCATCCTTAAATTCTTCCATCTGTTTCTCCCTCCTTAGCTACCATGCCCTTGCGGCAGCATAAGTGAGTGCATGGAGTACTCAGTGCTCATTCCTTATTTCATTCCTTGTACAATTCAGAGAAATCTAGCCTCCATCACCACCTTTTTCCCAAATTCTTTCCAAATAGGCGTGTCAAAGAATCATCACTCTCCTACAGTCAGCTTTGAGGCTCATGGTACAATCTGCGTCGCTTTCTTGAAGAGGATGTCTGGTGGGGTGTGGACAGCGATGTGTTTGCTTGTACAGTTAAATTTCTTCATTCAATCTGTAAGAAATTTTTTTTGGTAGGGGGTTGAGTCCAGAGAGTTGCTTCATACTATTGTCAATTTGGTCATAAATAAACATATCATGATTAAATCACCCTGTATATCCTATCATCTTGTGAGCATCCAATAGGACAACATCACATGGGCTGGCCTCTGTAGGCCAGAGCGCTCTTTGGTGTCAATGGAAGTATTAGACTGATGTTGATGGCTTCCTTTGTCTACCCCTTGGGGCTTTATTAGCTTCGCTTTGTCGTCATGCCGCAAGCCAATGAGCTAGCTCATTCCGGGTTGCCATTTATGCAAGCTTCAGCTGCATCTGTTCTCTTATTGCCAAGCACAAGATAAATAGGCCAAGAGGAGATTGATGGTTAGCTGGTGAAGTTAATGCTTCTTGTACTCATCTGGCTTCAATTGGGCAGCATGTGCAACCTGATGTGCTTGTCAAGATTGTACAATGGGAAGCAAATCTCCTGATGCCAATGTCCATAACAATTTATGTACTGCAGTAACTGTTTAAGTTACTGAAGCTGCACTATCTTCATCAGATCATGAAATTAAGGTAACCACATGACAGAAGATTCTGAAAAAATAAAAAGAAAGAAAAGCATAGGATCCCAGTTGCTCAAAGTCTGAACTGCTCAATTTGATGCAGCCTATCATTGTACAGGATACATCCAAAAGAAAGTTTCAGATGCCTCCAGCCTTTCAAGGCAGTCAAAGAAAGATGTGGATTACCGGTTGGATGATTGAATGCAGCTGCTGCAGGTTCAGTCACTGCCCAACTGCAAAATTCAGTGGATTTACTGCGGTGGAGAAGGTAGTTACTCCTGCTCAATTTTTTCCCCGTTTCCCATTCAGAAATAGAAAAGATTCCACTGGATTGGATCAACACATCAATGGATATGTGGGATAGCCTTATCATAATGTCCCCGACCAACTTGATGGCAACTATGGGACCAACAGGACGGCCGGCAGGCAGGCATCCAAGTATCTATGCTTCGCATTTCCATAAAGAGTTCCAACGGATTAGTGACGCATTAAAGCTCCCCTAAGATACTGTTTCAATAGGCGCCAATATGCAAAGATGGACTCCAAATTTCTCTCTGCCTTTTGCGAACCTCAGGAAGAGCACCGAACGACCTTGGCTACCGGTTGGACTACGTTTTGCATAATGTTTCGCTCAATTCATTCACCATACTTGAAGGCTTTTTTTCTTCCCTCCTTTAGTCCTTTACGTTCTTTGTAAGTTTTTTTTTTTGAGAGCACGCTGCGTTAACTTCGCAATTTTGGGCCAGTATTATGGGCCTAATAATGGACATAGGCGAAATCAAGTTGGTATGATTGGGCCTGGCCTGATCAGATCGGGCCAGGATTACAGCTAGGCCAATCCCTAAAACTTGGGCCTTTTTGGGTCGTTTCATCAGGTTTCTCTGCGTAAAAGGCGAATATTTAGGCTCATTCTTTTTTAGATTAGTTTCTTTTGAACAAAAAATAGTATTATTTTTTATCGTCTTTTCGAAGCGGCTTATAGAGATAGTTTTTTCAAAGCAGTTTATCGAGACAGCTTTTTTGAAATAGCTTATCGGTATTTGGTTTGTTCATATAAATACTCTCGTGTTAGAATCAAAAGCTATCAATGTAGTTATGAGCCATCGACCGCAGCTTCATAGAACAGGGCATTAGTCTCAATAAAGATATCCAAATTGTGCCGCCTTCTGGGCTTACTTCTAGCCCAAAAGTACCCAGCTCAGAGTTGATCTACGGCAAAGTTTGGCCCAAATCCAGGCCAATCCTGGCCCAGAAAAAAGCACCAGACACAGACAGGATAGTAACCATGTAGCACAGTAGCAGTGCTTGAATGCTCTCCCAAAACTAAATTTCCCAGTCTTGAAGTACAACAGATTTGAGCCAAACAATATCCTGTGCACAAGGATTTGGGCGTGATCAAATGTTGATGGAGTTTGTGTTTTTTGTTGTACTGAATTTGAATCGAAGACCGTTGAATTATGGTAAAACGCAAAATTTTCATCCGGTTGCTTTCATATGCTTTAGCCTTGTTTCTAGATTCTTTTCCCATTGACTATACTTCTCCACACCTTGTAGAACCAGAAAATACAGATACGACCTAACGACATCAGTCCTATCTGAATTTCAGCCCTTCTAGACCCCCCCTAGTCATTATTCAACAACATGCATGACAAGAAGATTGATCAGCTGCAGAATACTCTGAATTTCCTTCACATAAAACTGGAGAGAACACTCTGCATTTCCGCAGGTCCAACCATGTGATCTCCATAGTCCAAGCTCCTGCACCCAGAAGTGCACCTCAGACAGGCACTGCACTTGAGCATTCCGACAGTTCTTGATGCCCGCCATGGCTTGGCTGAATCCTATCAGCCGGCAACTGACCGGCGCTGCCAATTGCAAATGCTCTGATCTTTTCTGCAGCTATAAAAGTACCCCCCTTGCTTGCCCCCACTTGGATCACAAACGCGCGCGCGCACACTCATCAGTCTTCAGTTAGCAAGAGCTTGTCGGTAGTGTGCACTGACAGACTGACTGACAACATGGTTGCCGGCTGTGTTACCGAGGAGGGCGCCCTGGCGGTGTCGGCGGGCCGGATGTGGAAGGTGGCCTTCGCCGGCGACAGGACCATCTTGCCGAAGGTCTGCGCCGGCTTCATCGACGCCGTGGCGGTCGAGGGGGACGGCTGGCCCGGCTGCATCACCACCATGAAGCTCAACCCAGGTAGGTAGGTTATCGCGGACAAATGCCCTACCCATCCAATGCTTCACACCGGGCTCAGGTGTAGAGCGCACTGCCCCCATAAAGAAAGATACGCGAGAAGGGATAAGTAATCACCATCTACTCTGTATTTATGCTTTAGTATTCATGCAACTTTTAAATAATAATATATAAAAGCATTGTTGTTGCATCTTGTTCAGTTTTCAGTTCTTGAATTGCGAATGATGTGTGTTGTTGTTGGTATGGTGTTTAAAGGAAAGGAAGAACCTGATTATATGCATGCATACCCACCTACTGTGAGAATCAATGTTTGTAATATTGTTTGATGCCACAAAAGACCGTACTCCAGGTGTTCTTCAACTGTTTAGGTTATTATTGTTTGTTTTCGGCTAGAGTTGTGTGCCATTACAGCCTTAAGGCTAGTGAAACGCATGTCATAGGCACAAACACGGTGGAATTGTTATGGGAGTGGTCTTCACCTTAACCCACTCGGCCCATATAACCCAACAGCTCAGTGAAACATGTGTATATGCGTATACATGTGTAGCCCTGTAATGCTAGGAAGGCCATGTAAGCTCCAGAAGCAGGGGTACATATACCCTAAGAATGGGACACGTACCCCCTAGGAGTTGAGCCTTATAGACCTATATATATGGGCTTTGGGACGATCCAGAGGGGGGTTGGAGACAAAAAAAAAGACACTCTTCCTCTTAGTTGAAGGCTCTCTCAGATCTTGCTTCTCCATGGAGAAAATTACCTTGTACCACTGTTGTGTTTGTGCAACAACAAGCATCTCCTTGAATATATAAGATTCGGTGATTATTAAGGCACTAGATACACGTGAATATATCATTGATCACATGCCAATCTGACATGATACATGTAACTAATGACACATGTTGTGGGGATGGTCCCCACCTATAACTATTTGGCTTGCTGGGCCAAAAGGCCTAATGAAGTATATAAAACACATGTATATCTCTAGAATAGTATATGATGGTAAATATATTATTGTAATAAGATCTTGTGGTCATGTATATATACTTTTTTGGTTTAATAAGGGAGGAGATATAGCTCATTTTTTCACACACACTCTTATACCCCTATACTTACTGTTTGACCCGTAACCACAACAGTTGGCACTGTCTGTGGAGAACGACGAGCAGGCTGCAAGCTTAGAGAAACAATGGCACCCAAAAAAGCGACGACAACAACCAAGCGAAAGAGAAGTGTGTTGGCGCCGACGACTGAGGGTGCGACCAGTGCGTAGAGGCTGACGATCAATGGTCCACTCCCCTCATGGCAGCGACACTTGCCTGCCGTAGGCCACCAGCGATTAACGCTGGGGGAAAGTCGGTTCAGATGGCGATGTCGAAGCGACCGCCGGCCACGATTCCAGTGCTCACGCAAACCCAGTGGTCGGCGATAACCCCTGCGTCGGCACGACGTTTGACCCCACCCCGACACCTGCACCGACGCGACCATCGGCAGCGACACCCATGCTAGCACAACCGCCATCCTCGACAATCGCCCCGGCACGTCCGGCAACCACAACGCCCGTACAGGCCCGACTGTCGGCAGTGAGGCGTACCTTGATGCGTTCGTCGATCTCGGCGGACATACCAACCCCATCATCGGCACCAGAGCCCAAGTTACCCCCGCCAACGGCCTTGCAACACGCACCTCCGAACCAGCAGACCACGCAGCGTGGACAGCAGAGGGTACTCTCGTGGCAGCCCTTGGAACACTACAGTGCAAGCTGGCAGACCTTTGAGGAGCCGTGAGGGAGGTGCAAGAGGCTCAGAGTCAACAAATCACCACGATAATAGTGGTAGAGGTGGCGGCCGAGCAAGCGGACAACTGCGAAGCCCTATCCTCGCTCATGCGACACCTCGATAAAAGGATGCGAAGTCTCCTGCCCTCGGCACACTCTAGTGCAAATTGGCAGACCTTCGAGGGGCCATGCGAGATATGCAAGATGTTCAGAGCCAGCGAGCATCCATGGCAATGGCAGTGGAGGTGGCGGCCGAATGAGCAGACAGCCATAAGGCCCTTGTTGCTGCCCGTACGACGCTCCAACGTATAGACGCAGAGTCTCTACCCTCTGTAGGTCTACAGCAGTCTGCATGGCCAGAGGATTTCTAGTTTCCTACCATCGACCCGTACAAGGCGATACAAATCCCCGTGGCCGGGGGGACGACTCCACTAAGACGAAGGGACTACTACTTGCCCTTCAGGGGATAACACTCTCATGGTTCTTCACCATCACACCAAACTCCATCTATACGTGGGAGCATATCCACGACCGCATGTACAACAATTTTTAGGGTAACTATGTGAAATGGGTTGATGCATCCCAGCTCTTCACCGTTAGATAGAAGCCTTCAGAAAAGTTGCGAGAGTACTTCAAGCGCTTCGCTAAAATTTGCTACCAAGTCAAGGATGTGAACAAAATGACCATCATCAACGCAGCAATCCGAGGCCTTCATCCAGGTCCGCTGGCTGAGTACAGCGCACACAAGCCCCATCAAAACAGTTGCCAAGCTTTTCGATAAAATAGAAGAGTATGCAAGGGCCAAGGAAGATACGTAGCAGTGCCGAGGCGGCATCTTTGAACTGAAGCAGGTGCCTAACCCTTCGAAGGAGGGCTCCAGCCGCAAGCAGTGAAAGGGCCAATGGCCCAAATACATTCTTGACATCGACGGAGGTGGCGACACTAGCAGTGCTTTGGCTAACTGTGGGCATAGTTGGAGAGGCCATGACCGTGAAAGGGGTCGTACCCGCGACAACGGAGAACATGGTCGAGGTGACCACCTCACATGGCACTGCACCACTATTGCGACCCTTTGTGAAAGCGTCATTAAGAACAGAGCCCTTGAGGGGAAGGACGCCGGTGGTGGCCCACATACAGCAGCCCCTGAATGGCCAGCTGATATAGTCTGCCCCCACCACACTATGTATACAGGCTCCAGAAGGTGGATCATGTTGCGTAATCAATGTCATCATGGGAGGCTCTTCCCTAGACTTTTCATCCGAATGGCAGCGGAAAGCCTACGCTTGCCGGTTGCATCAAGTTGTTGCCTACCTGCCCAGGTGCCGCCGAATTGGGCACAGGCCGACATCACTTTCACAATGACAAATACGACGGGGGTCGACTTCCCCCACCAGGATCTCTTTGTGGTTCAAGCCAGTATTGCAGGATGTGACGTCAAGCATGTCCTCATCGACAACGGCAATTCCGTAGATATTCTATTCACCAGTACCTTCGACCAGATGGGTATCCCCCGGAGTAGGCTCGAGCCTCCGTGTGTCCCACCCCAAGGCTTCGGGGGGCCAGCCCTTGCGCGCCCTAGGCCAGCTGCGACTCCAAGTGAGGATATAACCTTTGACATCGTTGACCTCCCATATCTACAATGCCATCCTAGGAAGGGCGACGCTCAACACGTTCAAAGCGGTCCCACATCACAACTTTTTGTGCATGAAGTTGTCGGGCCCCAGGGGATCATCACTTTGTTCGACGACCAAGACCTCACTCGCCGCATAGAGGTCAGGGTGCGAAGACCCCTCCGCAAGGTCCACACAGTCAGCGAAACCCTCACCATATCAACATAAGGTCAATAGGGTCCCCCTGAATGCCACAGACACCTCTCGGCAAGTCTCCATTGGCAAAGACCTCATCCCAACAGCCGAGCAAGAGCTCCTTTAGGTCCTTCGTGCTAACGCAAACATCTTCGCATGGTCGCCAGCGGATATCACCGGAGTGGACCGCTCCATCATTGAGCACCGCCTCGCTGTGCATCCCGACACCAATCAGTTAAGCAAAAGCTTAGATGCATATCACTCGAGAGCCAGCGGGCCGCCAAAATAGAGACCGTGAAGTTACTATAGTCCGGCGTTATTTGTGAGGTGCACCACCCAGACTGGCTCGCTAACCCAGTATTGGTCAAGAAGGCCAACGGCATATGACGTATGTATGTCGACTTCACTAATCTCAATAAGCCATGCTCCAAAGAAAATTACCCCCCCTCCCACGAATTGATCAGCTTGTTGACGCCACAACAGACTGTGAGTTAATGAGCTTCCTAGACGCTTTCTCTCTCTTGCATCAAAGAATTCACTGTCAGAATTCGCAGCTCACCAACCAAAGCTGTTGGCATCCACTCCACATGGCAATGATCCTACATTCAGCAATGTAGAATGCCACTGGTTCTGGATTACTTGCGGTGTGACAAGATCTCGCTGCACTGTCTGAAATTCCATATATCAGTAACAATATTATGACAGTACAAAAGGCACAATATACAGCTGCAGATAGTCAGATAGGCACAATATGCAGCTAAAACATGTCTTAAATCTTGGTACAGCAGCAGCAGCTCAGCTACTGAAGAATCCAACTAGCAACACCTGAACTGAACTGAAAAACCCCATGAAGCAAGCACCCCTTCATGTGAGCTTCTTCAGAGTTCAGACACGGACAAATTACTAGTTGCTACTACTACTATGGGAAGCTGAAGCCGCCGATGCGCTCCCTGGCGCCGGCGGGTGGGCTGATGTAGACCCAGAGCAGCGACACGATCATCGAGATGAGCCCCGACCAGACGAAGACGATGGTCGGCACGCGGCCGCGGCGGCCCAGGAGGCCCTTGGCGAAGGGGTAGAGGTGGCACAGCACCCAGAAGCTGAAGAAGGCGCCCCCCAGCAGCTTGCTCCACTGCGGGAACTCGCTGTACAGCGTCCGCGCCGCCGCCACCGCCACCGCCACCAAGTTCACCATCATGATGGTCACCGGCGGCACCATCAGGAAGCTCCACCGCACCTCGTACAGCTCCGCGAACGCGTCCTCCTCGCCGTCGTCCCCCGTGCCCGGTTTGGACGTCAGCGTGAAGGAGATGTCCACGCCGGCGATCACCTTGAGCAGGCCCTGCAGCACCGCGGCGGGGTGCGCGCTCGTGCCGCCGATCACCCAGAACTGCTCGTTGCGCCACCACTCGTGCAGCGTGATCCCCGACCACTTGATCTCCAGCAACGCGAGCAGGCAGAGCGTGATGGTGATGACGAGGAGGAAGACGAGGAAGGTGGCGCTGAGGTGCTGCACGATGAACTTGCCGGAGAAGAGCGAGACGGCGGGGAGGACGCAATAGACGAGGAGGAAGACGGAAGTGAACGGGTACATGCCGACGTTGAAGTAGGCGACGCGCTGCAGGAGCTTCATCCGGCGGGACGCGAACAGCGCGTTGTTGCGGGAGAAGAAGATCTCCACGGAGCCCGTCGCCCACCGGAGCACCTGGTGCAGCCGGTCGGTGAGGTTGATGGGCGCCGTGCCGCGGAACGCGTCGCGCCGCGTCACGCAGTACACCGACCGCCACCCGCGGTTGTGCATCCGGTAGCCCGTCACCACATCCTCCGTCACCGACCCATAGATCCACCCGATGCGCCGCCCCCACTCCGTCTTGTCCTCGTAGAAGCACGAGATCACGCTGATGGCCTCCGCGACGGTGGCGGCGTCCAGCGGTTCGCGGGGCACGGCCAAAGCGCCGGCGGGGCGGCCCTGGTGCACCCCCGGCATGTCCTGCAGGAGTCTCCCCTGGTACTCGGCCACCGGGATCGACGCCACGAACGTCGCCGAGCTGCCGAACCGCTTCGGAAGCAGCGCCGGCGACTCAATGTCACCGGGCTGGCCGCCGTCGTCGTCCTCGATCGGCGGCAGAATCACCTCGTTCTCCGTCTCCTTGTCCGACTTCTTCCCCATGGTCGGTTTCCTCCTCAGGAACAGCTTGATCTTCTTCCTCCCGAGCCAGCCGTGGTGCTCGGTGGCGCGCGGCGGGCTGAAGCCGTACAGCGCGGTGCGGCGGAAGATGCACCCGGTGCCGACGTACATGGGCCCCTGCAGCCCGTCCATGGCGCGCATGGCGACGTCGAAGAAGACGAGGTTGTGGTTGGCGTAGCGGTCGTTGGGGTCGATGCCCTCGAACCGCTGCGGGAACTGGACGTAGCAGACGCGGTCGCCACCGCGGTCGAGCATGAAGCACATCCCCTCCCGGAGCGCCGCCGAGTTGTGCACGTAGTGGTCGCAGTCGAGGTTGAGGATGAAGGGCCCGTTCGACATGATGGCGCTCGTCCGGACCAGCGCGTTCATGGCGCCGGCCTTCTTGTTGTGGTCGTACCCCGGCCGCTTCTCGCGCGACACGTACACCAGCATCGGCAGCCGGATGTCCACGCCCGTCGTGTCGATCAGCCCGCCGGACTCTGCCGGCTCCCCGCCCATCACCGGCTCCGACGTCGGAGGCGCCAGCATTGCCTGCGTGCCCAGCAATTATCAGTAGGTGATCCTTCAAATCAAGAATTGAAGAAATGTAGCAATTGTATAGATCAATTACCTGGATGATGCCGGCGTGGTCGCCGCGGGAGTGGTCCGGCGCGGCGGCGAGCCAGGTGCCGGGCCAGTGAGAGCCGTCGGACATCCAGGTCGCCTTCACGGCCGCAGTCTCGGCCAAGGGTGCCGTTCCCAGCACGCCACCGGCCGCGACGGCCTCCTCCTGCTGCCGCCTCCTAACGCGCAGCTCCTCGCCGGCGTTGTACGCGTCGGAGCGCCGCCGGATCCCCTCCGGCATCGAGTTCACCCGCACCTTGAACTCGTCGTACTCCCTCTTAACCTTCCGCCTCTCCCGGACGAAGTCCACCCTCACCTTGTTCTTCAGGAAGTCCCTCTTCTGGCCGAAGTACGCCTCCGGGCTGCGCGGTTCGACGCCGTGCTTCCGGCAGAAGGGCACCCACGTGCGTGCGAAGCTGGCGGTCTCGGCGAGCGCCTCGAAGGTGAGGAGCGCGCCGCCGTCGTCGGAGAGGTAGCAGGCGAGCTTCTCGACCGGGTAGTCGGCGGCGAGGATGGAGAGGATGGTGTTGGCGGTGACGAGCGGCGGCTCCTTCTCCGGGTCGGCGGTGGAGACGAAGACGTCGACGCCGGGGAGGTCGGAGCGGCCCTTGGGGTTGCGGGCGGTGGGCGACTCGAAGCGGTCGGCGAGGACGTCGAGGTCGGCGGCGCGGTGGACGGGGCAGAGCTTGGGGAGGCTGTCGAGCAGCCAGGAGAAGGCGAACCACACCTCGCACGTCACCGAGAGCACCCACAGCCAAACCGCCTCCGGGTTCGGGTGCCGGATGCGCCACGCCAGGAAGAACCCCAGCGCCACCAGACGGATCGCGATCAGCAACCTGCGCAGAGCAAGAAGAAGCCATTATGCAACAAGCCAAGAACTGTGATGCAGCAAACAAAATCATACACAAAATAACCTTTCTTTTACTAAGATCAATCCGAAAAAAAACTTTTTTTTACTTATTAACCATGAAATTTTAGTAATTTTAGGTTCTTGGATAGAATTTTTGCAGCATTACTAGCATCTAAGTTAGTAGTGTGATTTTGTTGGACAAATTTGTTGCATTTCTTTTACTCGTGTCAAGAAATTGTTACCTGTAAGGGCTAAGGATGGCCTGGGAGACGCTGGTCTTCCTCGTCAGCGGCCGGCGGCTGCGGGCGCCGAAGTTGGGCGGCTCCTCGAATCCGACGAAGCCGGTGGTGGCCCCGGCGCCGCCGCCTCCGTGCCCGTCCTTGGGCCAGAGCGCGTTGCCATAGCCGTAGGTGCCCTTGGTCTCGAAGAGCCACCGGGAGTGGTCGAAGTCGGCCGGCTTGCCGCCGCCGCCGTTGCTGCTGGGGACCTTCATGGAATGCACCACGGAGAAGCGCTTCGCCATCGACGTCAGAGGCAGCTGGTCCCGCTCCTCCGACGAAGAGACTGCCTCGTCGTCGTCGTCGCCGGAGTCGTCTGTCTCGCTGCCCGCGTAGTAGGGCTCCTTGCAGCCGGGGCAGTTGCCGGCGCCGGCGACGCAGTCCATGTAGCACTCCTGGCAGATCATGAACCCGCAGTCGCAGGGCAGGCGGCCGCCGCGGCCGGCGTTGAGGAACGCAGGCATATCGCAGCCGCGCATCTTGCAGGACATGTTCCCGGACGAGGCCGCGGCCGGCCTGCCGCCGTCGCCGGAGGAGTTGAGCACGTGGCCGCGCGTGGCGCAGTTGAGACCGCCGGTGAAGATGGTGCCTGAGATGTAGCTCCTCTGCGGCCGCACCTCGGCCTCCTCCGTCGTCTGCGCGTCCGCGTCCGCCGTCGCTGCGGACGCCGTCCTGTCCGGCGTCGGCGGGATGTGCACGGTGTAGTGCACGAACTCGGCGCTCGCTTCCGCGCTGTCCCCGCCGTCCCTCGACGCGCCCAGGTACCGGCTCCCCCCGCTCCGGCGCACCGGTGAGACCTGCAGCGTCGCCGTGGACGACCCGATCGAGTGCCTGGGCACCGGGCTCGTGAGCCCCGCCCCCCTCCTCACCACCCCATCCCCTGGGGTCCACCCACCACCATTCCCCCCCACTGGCGACACCGTCACCGGCGACCCCGCCGGCAACGACAGACGCCGCGACATCCCACCACACCAAATCACCAACCCTCCTCCAAATCAACTCAAATCTCCCAACCAAACACCAAGGCAACCAGCTCGATTCCTCGGAAACAAACCAAGAACAAGAACCCACCTCAGCTCAAATCCACCCCGGAAAAGACCAAGCTTTTACCCATTTATCGTGCCCTCTTCGATCCGCCAAACCCCAGATCGGAGAAGCCTTCTCGCGACGACGGATCGGAACGGGAATTGAGCAATCGATGGGGCTCGGGGACCGAGATGATCCTGTGCGTGGCAGATTATTTATTCCCCTCGCTATCCTTTGGATCCCTGGCCGCTTTCGAAAACGGCGAGCGGCGAGCCCAACGGTCGGGTCGGCTCTTACGTTTCAAATGGCAACGGTCGGGGGGCCGCGAGGCTCCCGATCGGACGGCCCAGGTTTGGTTGGGCAGAGCGGGGGTAGCCGTTTGGGTGGGGAGTGAAGGTGCGGGGCCCACGGAAGCGGCGAGAGGCTGACGGGTGGGCCCGTAGGAAAGGGACGTGGCACTGGGTCCTTTCGGTCGAGCTGGTGATTGGGAGTTTTTTTTTTTTTGTCTCATATAGCTTTGCTTTTGTGTGCTGATTACGTGAAGGATTTACCCAGATGAGCCTCCGTATCATCACATGATTGTCCATGACAGTGGTCGTGTGTTAGAGGAGGCTTGCACTAACCCAGACTGACGTGTGGGCCCCGCCGGAATGAGAATTTCACCTGGATCAATTCATTTCCCTGTAGAAACAGGGAAAAAAATTCTCACGTTTCTAGCGGATCTTTCATTAATTATGAGAGGCTATGAGAAAGAAACATTGAGATCACTCTTAGCCACAAAAGAAAAAAAAATGCGAATACCTCCGGCGAATCCACCATCATGATCTCGCGATTGAGGAATCATTTTGATCACTGCCGTTGATTGGTACCACCGCCGGATGGCTCTTTCATGACCTCATTTGCTGATCAAGTTGACCGCCCTTCAGCCGTTGGAGCGTGTACGCAGACTTTAGCGTCTGAAAGGGAGAAAAAAAATCAAACCTTTTTTACTTAGCTCATTTAAAAATAAAATTAATTACCTGCGTTTGTATTATTTTTTTTCAGTGTTCATTGGATGCATCCATACATGTTGAGCCGCATGTGGACATGAAGAAAGTGGAATTACTAATATGGAAATCTCACGCATGCCTGTATTCTCGAGGTCAATAATTTGCTCAGAATGGTGTAGACCTCGTTTTGTACATTAAGCAACAAGGAATTAACTTTGCTAATAACCAGGCTCGCATGGCGAAGTGTGACGTCGAGTTCAATCCGGTGATCTAGCCATCCAGGTGCAAATACGCTGCACATCTAATCCCGAAGTTTGCAATCTAATTTAAATAACACACTAATCCAATTTCACATAGGGGTATTATCCGTATTCCTCGATGAGTGTGGTTTGTACCACGTAGGAGACACGCTAGGTAAGTTTAGGTGAACAATAAGTGGAGCCCACGAGGCTTTGCCTCCTAAATCGAAACAAAGAGGGAGAGAACTACAAGGGGCGATGGTCATGGAAGCGTGGTTGGAAGTTTGGTGAGAGAGAAGCCCTGTTGATCCTACCTGCCATTGACCCAATCAGATCAGGGTGTTATTTTAACCGAATTGCAAAGTTCGGGCTATCAAATGCCTGATTTTATAGTTCGGGATATTGAACGAACTTTCGAGTAAAATTCGGTGTATTATACAAACTTCTTCCTTTCTAGACCGAGGGACCATGTTCTTGGTATATGGACAATATTGCCCACTAGCATCGCAAGATCATTAGGTTCACGTTAGCTTGTACCTTCCAGTCTATACCTCTTTACGATGGCACCGAGCTAATTTTCTCTTGCGATAATAATCACTTCATGGGCCCAAATAAAATTAGGGACTAATTTGAGGAGCGACCCATATTGAACAAAACTCCGGCACTCAGGAATGTACACAATTCTTCTAATCATGACCTCCTTTTATAAGTTGTCAAACTCTTTTTTTTTTTGCCAAAGTGTGGAACACATTCCTTTTGTGGTAGAAATTCTGTTTGCTAAAAGTGTACGGAACGCACTCATCACAACACGTTCTTACTAAAGTGTGCTAGTTTATCGGTCGATGACTTACGTAGTTGTTTTGGTTTCATATCACTTTGCCTGATAATTAATAGTTAATACATATAGGATGAGTTCACTGCGTCCTGTAATTATTTTTGTTTTGTGTTTTTGTTACGAGGGATATATAGACTAGAACAAATTTGGTATAAGCTCAAGCCTAGTTTAGGTCCAAGCTAAGGACGAATGTGATATAAACATTCTACATTCAAATGGGCGTCGATTTTCCATCAATATACACACGGAAACACTTTCTTCCATCAAATGTGATATATGGGGTGATCGGAATAGCGATGGCTTTTGGCTTTTGGCTAAAAAAACACTGTAGCTGGCTGAAAAAACACTGTAGCTGAGTTAGTGGATAGTGTAGTGAATAGTGAAAAAAAAGCTGAAACTAGAAGCTGAAGCTTTTAGAAGCCGAAACGATCACCCCCATAAACACAAGGCATAACTTCTACATTCTCGATAAGGTTAGCTGTGGACATACACGGGAGGATGGATTGACATTCAAGATGGACACACGGAAGAAAGTAAAGATAACCTTAGATAATATTGCCAACTTATAGATGTCAACTTTGCATCTTTTCATCTCTGTCAACTTTGCATCTTTTCGTCTCTAAGGACGAAACAAGCATTAGTTTTACATTCAAAACCTGCTCTTATGTGCCATTTAGAACAAACATTAATTTGCATTTAAACCTGACATTGCCATGCCTTATGGACACGTTATGATTCGTCCATATGTATTTTTTAATCTACAACTTATTTTTTAAGTGAAAGTTGTTGACCCGGACATTCAATTATTTTCCTTTTTTTTCTAATTCTTATCCTCACGCAAATATGGTTTGTTGTCACACTTGCCAATTACAAAACTGTGGGCTTGCCATCCGCATATACAAAAATGTGTGCCTATCACACTTGTCATACTTGTCGGTTATACTTTTTGTGGTAAAATGGTCACTAGTAGAAGATGAGAAATTGATCCACTCATCAAGGAGAATGAAGCAGGAATTTATAATTGGACATCCCTCCCTGAACAAGCAGGTAATTTTTGTCTTGCCATCGAAAAGAAGAAAGTAAAGACAACCTTAGATAATATTTGTTATAGCCTCAACTTTGCATCTTTCCACCTCTAAGGACGATACAAGCATCAGTTTACATTCAAAACCTGCTCTAATGTGTCGTTCAGAACAAACATTAATCTGCATTTAAACGTTACATTGTCATCCTTATGGACACATTATGATTCGTCCATATATGTTTTTTAATCTACAACTCATTTTTTAAGTTGTTGACTTGGACATTCAATTATTTCCCTTTTTATTCAATTATTATCCTCATGCAAATATGTTTGTTGTCGCACTTGCCAATTACAAAAAAAGTGGGTCTGCCATCCGGATATACAAAAATATGTGACTATCACATTTGTCAGTTATACTTTTTGTGGTAAAAATGGTCACTAGAAGAAGATGAGAAATTGGACTGCTCATCCCGGTGCATTATATTGGCTTCAAGGTCAAGCTTCTAATAATCCACAGTTACGCTGTCAGTGTCAGTCTTGGCTTTAAGCAAGAAGGATTAATCCATCTTCTGACATAAGCTTGAAGCAAGTATGTATGTATGGTATAAATTTTGCTCAGATTTAACACATTTGCAACTTACTCGGAGCAGGTATTGACTGAAGCTGCCATTACAAGGCACTCATGTAATGTAATCATAGTTAGCTAAAAGTCCAATTGTAACATCCCAAAAAATCACTTTCTTTTAAAATTTAATTTCAAATTAATTATTTAAAAGTGTCTAGATCTTATTTGGATTTTATTTAGATTTTATGTGTAATTTTGGAAAAAAATCTTAAAATTCCTTCCAACTCACAAATCTGAATTTGAATTCTAAAAATTCAAATTCAAGTCTCCAAAAATCCAAATATCTAGAAGAAATATATATTCTATTTTTTGGGTTCAACCTATTTTTCTTGGCCATCTTTTCTTTTTTCTCTCCCTTTTCCTTTTTTCTCTCTCTTCTTTCTTTCTCTCTCTACCATTGGCTACTATTCATCAAACACTGTTCATCTTCTCTACCAAACCGGTCATCACAGCCAAACACAGAGCATGTGCCTCCCATATCCCTCCCAAGCCAACTCTTCAACCGAGCATTATCTCAACGTCGTGCTAAAACGAAAGATGCTTCAAATCACGTAAGAAATCTATTCGTTCTAGTTTCTTCACGATACGTTCATCTATTTGCCTTTTATCTTGTCCGTTTTCAAACTGGCTCAAAACCAAATCCTATGAATTAGAGTCCATTTCTATCTCTTACGAGATCTTATATACGACCCCATGACCCCTCTTAACCCTTTCCAAGAATACTGCCATCATCGTGAGCCATCCATTCCTGAAAATTATTTGTCTCTCTAACTCAAGTTTCGAGTCCTCTAGTGAATTTCTTTGAATTCCTTTCATGTCACTTCGTGTTCCAAGTATCTTGCACCCTCATGTGAAGTTAATTTGATTTTCGTGCAACCGTTTTGGCGGGAATCGAGTTTTCCTGAAACTGATCTACTACGTTCCCCATCATCGATTCGTCACCTCTGATGAGCTAAAACCTAATTTTTTTGATACCGCACAATCATCATTATCTATTCTACGTATTCCATACTTACATTTGTCCAATGCATCGTCAAGGAAATTCCACACTGGAACACCTGTTGGTTTCCATAGACGCCACCGTTGTTAGCCCAATCCATCCATCCTTCGGCTAGACCGATCGTACCGTCATGTTTCTTGGGCTGAGGCATGCTCATGCTCCCCCTTTTCTTTGTTTCCATGCTCAAGTGTCATCTCCCTTGTCAAGCCACCGCCGTGGACCATGCTGACCAACGCTGCCTTCGGCCATCTCATCCCTAGGCCGCTGCGGTCCCATTTTACCCCCTTGCCGTAGCACCTTGTCCTCCCCTTGCCGGCGAGCAGCCATGGCCATAGCGCCACCATGCCTATGCGTGCTGTTCTTCTTCTTCATAGAGATATCTCTCCGTTAGTGCTTCTTTAGTTTGCATTGAAGTCAATGATGAGTGGCCCCCACAAGTCATACTTCCATAAATCCAAAATTCCAACCAAAAAATATGCCAAGGAATACTCCCTCGTTTGTAAATTTCCAACAATTTCCTTTTTGACTGATGTTCCGTTCATTTGTTCTCCGTCGTTTTGAACTATGAATGTAGTGATTCGAGTTTCTAAATTTATCTAAAAATCCTAATCTTACTTCTAATATATATTTTATATATTTTATGATTTTATTTATATTTATTTATTTATGTTTCTCGTTTTATGCATAGAACCTGGCATCATCGAAAAAGTTTTCGACCAGTAAGAAAAGACCCTAGCCATAGAAGAAGTATTCCTTGACCATGTTGATCCAAGTTTTATCAAAACTATTTATGGTTTTAAATTTAAATGCATTGCTATTTCACATAAAATGATAATTTGTCTTAAGGTTACTAGTTAATCTGACATTATTATACCCTCATTTGATGTTGATATCTATATACCATTGTTGCCTTAGGACATCCTTGTCTTAGTATTGAGATTATATTATTGTTTGATTGATTTTAGAACAATAAAAGTGCTTAGACAAACTATGTAGTCACTACAACCCTATGGGTGAGAATAATATTATCAAATTTATAAGCAATTATATTGCTACCAGATAAGCACACTTCTTTGGAGGTTCGACAGAGAGATCGTGGCTTAGGCAATATGTAAATTATTTTTATCTTCTCTTATCTACTTAGTAATACTTAGGTCCCATCTAGAACGTCAGAATCTCTGCGTCTTTGTGTAGGAATTTATTGTTTCCTATAAAATTCACTACGTTTTAAGTTTATTGTTTCCCATAAAAATCGCTGTGTTTCAAGCGGGCTCTTAGAGCAACTCCAGCAGTAGCTCTCAAAACAGAGCCCCTACTTTTCATTTGAGGGCTCCCCCTATTTTTGAGAGCCCTGTTTTCTGGACTGCACTCCAGCAGGAGCCCTCAAAACAGAGCCCCTACTTCTCAATTCTCTCTATTTCCTCACACACTATATGCATATATATGGGACAAAAGCACAATACACAATAAAATATTTATGAATTCAAATACGAATATTCAACTTTAAATTCAAATTTATTCTGAATTTAAATTTATGAATTCAAATACGAATATTCAAATTTGTTTCGAATTTAAATTGAAAGCACAATGAGGGACGTTTAAATTTATGAATTCAAATACGAATATTCAAATTTAAATTAAAATTTATTCCGAATGAGAGACGTATTTATTCAAATACGAATAAATCTGAGTTTAGAGGCTCAAGTAGGGGCCCCCTAGGAATGAGGGTTTGGAGGCCTCATTTGAGAGGCCCCTATTTTTGAGGGCTCAAGTAGGGGCTCTGCTGGAGTTCAATTTTTTTACTTTGACTCTCAAATTTGAGTTTAGGGGCTCAAGTAGGGACCCTACTGGAGTTGCTCTTACCTATCGCACAAGACCACACGCTGTTCCCTGGATTAATGGATTTGCCTAAACTAGGGTTAGATTTAATTGGATCATTAATTAATCTTTCTGCTTTCGATTTGGACCGGATTGACACTGGGCTTCAGACCTTCAATTTAGCCCATTACCACTCCATGTAATTTTCAACAAACCCAGGGGGTTCGTGAAAAAGATCCTCCTTCCTCCCTAAGCAAAAGCTTCCCCTGTTCACCCAGTAGCTAGCCGCCCACATACTCTCTCCTCCTCATGCTTTGTCGGTGTCTCTCTCTCCTCCCACCCGCCGCAAAACCCTAGCCCTAAACCCCGCCGATCGCCGCCGCCGCCGCCGTCGTCCTGCTTTCGCGCTGTCCGGTTTGACCCCGGCCCGGCCAAGAAGGCAGGAACCTCCCCCGGCGGCGCCGCCATCGACATGGACGCGTTTGAGCGCCTCACTGCCGAGACCAGACTCCACGGTTCGTGCTTAGGTAGGCCAAAGATTCGATCTTGGAACGAAAATTTTCGTTTGCCTGTGGAATTCCGAGGATTTTATGGGGGGTTTTTGATGGGGTTTTGTGGGCGGCAGATGCGCTGATCGGGCTCGAGGAGGCGGAGGGGAGCGACGAGGAGGAGGAGAGGGCAGTGGCGGCGGAATTGCAGTGCCCGTTCTGCGGCGAGGAGTTCGACGGCATCGGGCTGTGCTGCCACATCGACGACGAGCACCAGGCGGAGACCAGGGCCGGGGTAATTTGATCTCAGCCTTGAGGGAAAGATGTAATCTTTAGTAGTTTTTAGGTGTGCATCTAGCTGCAAACATCAGGGTTCGTACTTAATGTCGGGTGTAACATGTTGTGGTTACTATTTCTGTAGATTTTGTAGAATGCCTGCGTGTGTGAGATTATTTTAGCTGTGAAGCTAAGATTTAAGCTGCGAAGGTAGGATTTTCGGGGTGTGTAAGTTTCTTCTGCTCGCATGCTAAGCGTTTTTGAGCTGCTTTTAGCTTCTAGGTAAGATTTTTGGCCGCAAAGATGGGATTTCTGGGGGCGTGCAGGGTGCTTCTACTCGTGTGCCAAATGTGTTTGAGCTGCTTCTATTTGTCGAGCTAAAATTTAGTAGCAAAGATGGGATTTTTCTGGTTCTTAAGGTGCTTTTGCTTATGTACAAAGCGTGTTTGAGATGCTTTTAGTTGTTGAGCTAAGATTCTAGGCGTGAAGATGGAATTTTCGGTGTGTATACCAAGTGTGTTGGAGCTGCTTTTAGTTGCCAAGTATGATTTTAGTTGCAAAGATGGGATTTTTTGGGCGCATAAGGTGCTTCCGCTTATGTACGTAAGCCTGTTTGAGCTTCTTTTTCAGTTGTGAAGATTACATTTCTTTTTTCTTGTTTGATTGTGCCACGTTTGTGCAGTTTGTTGGTTGAAACTGTTAACTCATATCTCCTTTACTAAAAGTGCTTTCAAGTTTTTTTTTGTTCCAAAATTCATGCTTTTAGTAGTAGGGATCAATTGTAATGTCATCATTGGTCAAAAGTTGGACATCTTAACTTGCTTTAGGTAAGCATTCGTGCACCATTAAGTTATTAACTTGTTTGATGCTTGACTTGCTTTTTCGGACTTTTAGTCCTTAAATGGGCATAATTTGCTCTTCTTTTGTGAGGAAGCAGGGCCTTTTTAGATGCTTTTAGTGTAATGTGGTAATGTCTCCATTGGTTTATCAGTGAGTACCATTATTTCATTTTTAGTTGAGAAGAATTGATTAAAAGATCCAACTATTTTGCAAATGGTTGGGAATTTAGCTTCTCGATGTTTAGGGCAATATGTAAACTTGATTATCTTTATAGGTATTTTAGTTGCAAGCTTTGGAGATTTTCTCCTTATGTTTTGTGCGACAGGATGGATATATTTTTTGTGGTTTTCAGGGTATGCTATTGTGTTTCAGATCCTTTTAGTTATGGTGGTCGGATTAGAGTAATAAGGTGCTTCTACCATAATGTTAGTACCATTGAGCTGTTTTTCCTTTTAAAGATTATATTTGTCTAGCTTAATCAGGAATGTGGGCTACATGTGTGCAGTTTGGCTAGTTAATGTTAATGTTTCAGTCTATCTTTCCTCTGTGATGATACATTTGATTCTTTAATAGATGCTTGAATTGATGTGATGTTCATGCGGTTGATTTGATAGTATATTGTATATCTGGAATGTGTTTTGTGTCACACTTTTCATTGAAGACATGAATTATATGTTTTGGTTGGTTGGAAATTGGGAGTTTAGCTGCTTTTGGTAAATATTTGTGCATTATTTTTTTAGTGGTTGCCAGATGCATAAGTTGCTATTATACTCTAGTTCTTAAATGGCTTTATTTCTCCTACTTTTGTGAGGAAGCAGATCTTTTCAGGTCCTCTCAGTGTAATGTCTCCAATGTCTCAGGGGATTTTGAGTTGTTGAGGGTTGAGGAGTCAGTGTTACTTTTGGGCTTGGTTATAATAATTTTGTTATTTTCAGGTTAACCCATGTCGGGCTAAAAACCCAATTATGTCTTGTCCAACTAATTATCTAGCCCGATGTGCAGCGTCTACTTTTTCTGCTATGTGCTATAGTGGCCCACTGGCACCACTATATTAGTCGTAGCCTTGTAGGCTTGTAGCATTGATAGCGCGTGTTTGGTCTTCTAGCATAGCGTTTGGGCAATGGAACTGCAGTAGCATTTCTATAGTTTTGTTCCTTTGGTGGAAAATGCTGATTTAGTGATTGTCAAACTTTCTTCTGTATTTCATATGTAATTGATCTTAGAGTGGATAAGAGTTATGTTTTTGTTCTTTGCTCGCAAGTTGTGAGGTAAGAAAAGGTTCTTCCATCAATTATTTGCTGATTTGATGCACCACTTAAGTTGACCATACACCTTTTTTTTTCAATTTCTGTTGTTTGTGCGATTCCTATTACTAGGGAGCGATCTGTTCGTTTGTAGAAGCTATTCCCGTTCATTCAGCTTGGGAGAACACAATATGTGCTAGTTATTGAAGTACACAGTGGTCTGAAGACTGTTGATGCTGACTTAATTGAGCCATATACATGTCATTTTGAATTGGTATGTTTTAGATTTGATAATCTAATCCTAAGGTGCTTCATTAGATACAATTCTCTAGTTGTCTTTTTTTTCTTGTGCTAGGGGACTAACTTGTTTCCTTTGCATTAAACTGAAAAACTATAATTTTCATGTGAAGAACTAAGGCTATCAAAGCTGCTATATATTAGATTGCAGTTGTGCTATTCCAATTCCGTGAAGGTTAAGCTTAATCTATGTACAATCCTACAGCTGTCCATTTGCTTCCTTTGTGCCTTCATTAATCCTATCCAGGTCCAAGCACATTTTTTGGTAGTCACATAATTATCAAACCAGAACCGGAGGCTGGTCTGGTCCAGTTTGCTTGATGGATTGTTTTTAGCCAAAAAAAAAAGAGGAAAAGCGGAAAAAAAGAGAAAGGGGTAATCATTATTTCTAGGAAAAAAGAGAAGGGGGGGTAAACATCATTTCTAGGGGGAAAAAAGAGAAGGGGGTAAATGACATTTTTTATTTGGATGTGGAGATCAGGGAGCGAACCCAACCTTTTGCTCCACACACAAGGGACTTTCCAACTTTCCTATCTTACTCTTTGTTTTTTGTTTTGTTTTTGGTTATTTCATGTATGCCCAATTTGCACATTGCTTTTGTCTGCTTACTCTCTGTTTTTTGTTTGGTTATTTCAGGTATGTCCAATTTGCACAGATAGGGTTGGGATAGACTTGGTTGGGCACATAACCTCACAGCATCCTGGTTTCTTCAAGGTATCATAATTATCATTACTTTCAATGGGCATCATTATTCATAGTTCAATTAATTCCAACAATATATATCTGAAACTGTATGCAGTAGATAGTTGTTATTGATCAATCATTTAATCATGATTGGCAATTCAGGAAACCAGATCATTAAGTATTTATTGTTTGGCTCCCTTAACCAAAATCTATGTGCAGGGTAGGTGGAGAAACCGGCGATTTTCATCTGGATCACATTCTTCATCGCTTGCCATATTGAAAAAGGATGTGAGGAACCTGCAGTCCCGTTATGGTGGATCCTCGCGTGCTGCCTCACTTAACACAGTGCCTGATCCTCTACTCTCCTCTTTTGTTGGTAACTTCACTGAAGTAGATTTGCCAACGGATGAACAGCAAGAATTCTTGGATGAAACGAATGAGAAAAGTGATTCCTTAGAGCAGAAAGCAGCAGAAAGGTAATGAAAATTTGTTCACAATCAACATGCTTCGTTCACTTGTATCACTGTAAGGGTTTAGTGTCAGTCTCGATATGTAATTGCTTCATAATTCGTAGTCAGTGATTATAAAATCTATCAGTGAGTACAGTTCATGAAATCATTCACTTTAAGAAGTGTCCTTCTATATGGAACATGTCTGATAAATAGTGATGTCATATGAACATATTTCCTTTTTACCAATGATTGAACCTATGTCCGTCATGATGATGCACTGACTTTGGTGTGTTCTTTGCCAGTGCTGATGAGCCTTTGCTCCCTGAGGTTAAGGAGGAGAGAACTAGGAGGAGCCAATTCGTGCAGGGGCTAGTGTTGTCCCTGATGTTTGATGACATATTGTGAAGAATGGTTCATTACAAAAATTGATTGAGAAGGCAGCTCTTGCTTCCGCCAAACAGTGTCATACGAAGCGCAAGTTGCAGCCACCGCTACTGTTGTGACTTCGCTGATTTGCCATCAGAAGATGGCAACATTGTTCTAGGATGATGAGAAAGATGAATTTGTGAATATGATGAACATTTCCTTAGTATGCGTCAGCGTCGCATGAACAATAAGAGTATATGTATAGTTTGGTAATATCATGAGTACCTGAGATGTCAGGTACTCCGGGGACTCGTGTGGCCCTTATCGTATGTATATTGGGAGGCCAAAAGACTGCGGAAATGAATCATCTTTATTCCAAACCTTCCATTTCATAATGCGTTTGTGGGTGTGCGTATTACTGGGAATGCGTTTGTGGGTGTTGCCCAACCTTGTTTGATCAAATATTGTGCTGGAATGCGTTCCGCCATTCGCAATGATAGTGCCAAGCAGCTAATTTCTTAACCCAGGGTGCTTATCATTTGCAATCAATTTTCATACGTGAGTCGTCGTAGGGATCTGGAGTTCTGGACTTAACAATGTGGTTCATCAAATCAAGGTGTAGGGGACCAGGGTTTACACTTCTCGCAATAAAATCAACAGAATTTTAAGCCATGCATTCGCATCAAATCCATGCATTCCAATAAACGAAATATACCATTTCATTCAACCTTTGGGATGTAAATTCTAGTATAAACAAAATATACCATTTCATTCAACCTTTCGGATGTAAATTCAACTAGAAATATTAACATCAAACAGGAAACATCAACCTGGAAACCACTGACCATAGTTAAACTAGAAACGAACGTCACAACAACATTTCACTAATCGATTTACTCTCTTTGTTTCCCAATTTCTCGGAAGGTCGGATTTAAGAGGTTTAAAACAGACGCCCTAAAATATCCTCTAGGGTTCCTACATTGATCGTCATTCATGCAACATTTGATGTCTCTCTGATATCCTTGAATGAATCACACTCTCCAGGATGCATCCCTGGACATCAGTGTCCACCTGGAATCTGGCTCTGGGACCCAGTATCCAACTACTGCAAACGAGATTACAGGTTCAGTGATGCTCCATTGCCCCAGCACCACGTCCGATGAAATTGCAGGATCAGTGGCACTTGATCAAGCAGCCTTGGCAATGGAACACGAGGCTCGCGAGATGCCTTTTGCAAACAATGGTACGTACATACTCAACAAAAAAAAAACTAATCTGAATGTACGTAGTAGCTAGAAATATTCCAGTTCCAACAGAAATCACTGACCTGAATGACATGTTCTTCGCAGAAACTTTGGTTGCGCCATGGTTTCAACCGGAGCCATTGCCGGCTCAGCATGATCATGACGAAGCGCCTTCCTAAATGTCGCAGCCGATCTTCTCGTATTCTCGAGGCACAGCAGCTTCCAGGCGAGCAACTTCCATGAGATGCGCGAGCACTGGGAGCAGAACCAGATGTCTGAAGATTGGCTCGGCGACGACATCAACAACCAACTACAGTAGTTCATGGGCATGAAAACTTTAGTTTTCGAGAAAATTAATTCTATATCAATGAATAGCGTCTGCTTTCATAAAATACCACTGAACAATACTCTCTCTATTATATATCATCGAATTATACCGAAATTCATTTATATGCCACTGCCATTAGTGCACCATTAGTGGAGGCCGTTATTTTACAAAAAAGGTCAAAATGTCTCTACAAAAAGACTGAAGAGAAAATTTATTTAAAATAGCAAACAACCCCAAAAATTATGAAAATTCACAAGAGTATTGTTCAATATGTTAGTGAGCTAGGAAAATATTTCAAAATACTATTCAAAGAACATTTTCAGATCTTTAATTTAAATGCTAATAAAAGCTACTATTTACAAACAGAAACTAAATGAAGTCTTAAAATTCAAAAATAATTCTCACATGCTCCTAAGATATCACATAGCTCTCTAAAATTATTATTTTGCATTTTTCTACAGTGAATTTGCCCCAATTTATAAAATAGCTCAAATAGGCTAATTTTGGAGTTGAATTTGAAAAATGGATCAAATGGAAGTGTCAATTTTATGAAATTTTATATTTGAGTTTTACACTACCTCAATAGTTCACTAATTTTTTTTTTATGTTTTTGGCTAAGCCAATTTTCCCAATATTTAAGCAAATTTTGAACTAAGGGTAAAATCATCTTTTTCAAGGGCAAACAAACCCTAACTGATAGCGATGGCATATAATTGAATTTTGGTGCAATTTGGTGGTATATAATAGTTAGAGTATTTTTAGTGATATTTTGTATAAGAGGACGCTATTTAGTGGCATAGAATCAATTTTCTCTTAGTTTTTGCAGATAGAAATATTCATGGGTGGATGCATGTTGAGCTGTGAGGGGGCATAGCCACCGGGTTGATTTTAATTTTTGTTACTTAGAGTCCAAGTTTATGCAGTGTGTGCCCCCACAAAATGAAAACTAGTGCTCCACATGTCAAAACTACATCTATCTAAAAGAAAGAAGACTTAAATACGTTGACAAACGGAGGAGAAAATAAAAGAAGAACACGCAGGACGCTGACAAAGCAAAGCACTCCAAAAAAAATGCATGTAAGTTGAAGTTGTCACAACATAGCATATCAATCGACCTTAGAAAAAGAACAAAATAATAGGGGCTACTTGAACCGATCCAGCGTGAGCCACTAGCCAATCTAGCCCTAAGTCAACATCAGCCCAAGGCCCAAGCTAGCACCAGCTCCAAACCAACTAAGTAGCCAACGCCAAGTCTAGACGACGCTTAACCTACCTTCCCCTATTCCCCATGTGGCATGTCACACACGTAACCTTTCGTCTGCGGCGGTGGTAGACTCGATGTTGGAGCTGCTGTCATCTGGGAGCATGTCGTTCGCTTGCGGCAGTGGCAGACTCGATGTTGGAGCTGCTGTCATCTGGGAGCATGTCGTTCGCTTCTTGCCTACGTCTACATGCGTCAGATGGTATAGTTAGATTTCTCGATGTGCTAATCTCACTGCGCTCATGCAAATAGAGTAAATCTCGATGTATGTATGTCGTATGCAGTATGGCCGACGATCACGACAATAGGTGAGGTCCTCCACTCGTTGTCTCATCCTGGCTCCTTGCTTTCAATTGTTCAATGATCTTCATAGCTAACGAAGTAACGATTAGCTAACCAAAATAAGTACTAAATTTTATGATTTAAATTGTAAGGCTTTAATTCTATAATATTTAAAATATTTGTGGGCCAGGGCTTTAATATTAAAATGCACTATTTTGATTTTTGCAACAATTGAATTAGGAAATTTTCAATGTGTCTCAATATCTAATTCAATGTGTTCTAACTTTTAATAATTGTCATCTCCCCATCGTAGGTAGTCTATATTTATGGAGCTAGTTCTAAAAAGAAATGCACCAAGTTCAAGTGCAAATACTACGAATACAAAAAGTCCAAAAATTAATTGGGAAGAGGAGATTCAGTTTGATCCAAGGAAAAGAAAAAGAATAGATTACTATCTCTCTAATCAGAAAAATATGGTAAAAAAGTACTTGGATAATGGGCCTCGCCAACCTCATATATATGATTTTCCATAGATAATGTTTGGGAAGAAAAAGAGAAGATTTAACTTTGCACGGTTTGATCAGTATGGAAGTTGGCTTAAGTATGGTGAGTCCAAAAATATAAAATTTAGAATGTATTACTATCTACTATATTATTGATGGATGCATCAATAAATACATGTATGTAGCATGAGGCCTCCATATTATTTTTGTTCTAGATCTGCCACCGGAAATGTTCATGAAACTGATGATCAGCGAGGTACTTCTGGCAGTCATTCCAAGCAGTGCACATTAAAGAGGCTTGGATCCGTGCGAGTGACACAAAACGATGAAGTAAGTAATGGTTGTTATATAATTGCTCCTGGAATAAAGAATTTCTTATGTAATTCGAGTGCACCTACTTTCTTATCCTTCAGAGTGAATTTGACATATTTCACAATCTTATGCGGGACCAAACCCTGTTTTCAGTACTCAAGAGACGGGACCAAACAAATTGCATGGTAGTTTAGTATATTTTCTTCATATTTTTTGTATTTTTCACAAAATTAAAATTACACAGATCCTAAAGCAGCTGCAGTGTTTATTGGTTACCAGCAAATCACCCCCTCGATTTCTTTAGGATCACTGCAGTTTTTTTTCATGAAAGCATTGAACCATTTCTCTGGCTGGTTTCTTTCTTTCTTTTGACATTTCCTTGAAACCAACAGCTTAGACAAAGAGAGGCTCTAAAATCTCTTGTTGGGTTCCTGCACTGGCCATCAATCATGTGACACTTGATCTATATCAAATATCCTTAACTGAATCATACTCTCCCAGGATGCATCTTTTGACATTACTGTCTACCTGGATTCTGGCTCTGAACAATACTGTGGAAGTACTGCTTCAAATGAGATCACAGGTTCAGTGACTCCATTGCCCGACTACTGCTGCGAATGGAATTACAGGATCAGTGGTATTGAAGCAAGCATCCTTGGCAATGGATAATGAGGCTTACGACATACCTTTCACAAACAATGGTAACTACATGACACATAATAACTTGGTCATTTTGTTCCCTGTAATCAACAATTTCCCTAGGTTATGGTCAAGGACTAAGAGTAGAAGTTTGTGAATCCCTTGGCAATCAGGTTCTTCCATTTGATCACATAATGGAAGGTGGCATTCCAGTACCAAATATTATGAATGCAAATGCTGGTGCTGGTCCATCCTTTTTCATGTTAAGTGCATCAAAGACAGATCATTCTGCTCACCATGCAGCTCATCAAGGTTAGATACTGGTTATTTGTCTGCTTATGTCTTCCAAAACATGCTGTGCACAATGGTCTGATACTGGAATTTGTCTGTCAGTTCGAGGTATTGAAGCAGGCTTGAGCCCTGCTCAGATTGAGTCATCATGTGCGAATGCAGATAATGATCCGTGCCCATCCATTCCTGATCACCGCAACACATGTCACTATCAAGGTACTTATTTCAGCCTTGTAATTGTGTATTTTTTTATAAAAAAGGTGCCGCTATCGTTTCTTTTTCTGCCCAAGATGCCTTGCATGACAGTTTTGCTGCTCTGATAATTAAACATCACAGACCAAGGTACTCTGCCATCTGGTCAGGAGCAATTCCCATTGGCTTCCCTTACTGATTGGCATCAGAATTCCCTTGGACGACTGAATTTTTCTCATGGGACAACTGTGGTGAGTAAAAAATCGTGTCTTCTCAGCTCCGGTTTTTGTGGTGAGTCACGATACTTAGCTCGATCTAACTAAACAATGCCAGTTATCTAGCACCAGCAGATTCTCATGGCCATGCATTCTTTTGAGGAGACTCAATGTGACCGCTGCTGTGTGTTTGGTGCAGGAATTCTACCCTGGTGCTGAATATGACGAACTGGCACTTCTCCAGAATCCAGCATAGCTATCGACCAGCCTTACCGCGGTGCGCGTCTCTATCATTATTCCAAAGAGCACCCAACGAAGTGTCATCAAAGCTGGGCCAAACACCTAGCACTGAACTGCCTAGCGGCTGATCCTCCCCTTGCTTTCCTTCCTCTCTTTTGTCGCAGTGGCACCAGGATTTGGTCAGGTGGAAATCCATGGCCTCTTCTTGCACAGCGATGACGTCTTAGAAGCGTTGACTTCCACACACAGCAATATAGCATTAACACAACAGCAACTTACATTCCCTGGTACATATATCTTCTTCTGCTCAAAATCAAAGCAATCTTGCACCACAGCAATGGTCTCAATGCCATGGAAGCATGCCCTGGGCCAGGTTATTCTGAAGGTTTAGGCTGTTGCCGGAAATATGTATCGGTTTAAAAATTTTATCATAGGACAGCGATAGGACCGGTAACCATCAGTTACTGGAATTTTTTAATGAATTTTTAGATGAATTTTAGGTGAATTCGAAATTTTTTAACTGGTTTAAAATTTTACGGCACATACCGATAAGGCCGATAACCTCTAGTTACCAGCGATAGATTTTTCCCTAGTTACCACTAAGGGTGTTAAACGTATCTAGATTATTTGTTTTATCCAGCATCCGTATTCGGATAATAGCAAATGTGGTAAGCAAAATTACATTTGTATTGTAAAACGAATATGAATCTAGATAGTATCTGATTTTTTTTGTCGAATACGAATATAGTATATAAAATAGGTGATAAATCAAACACGAAAACAGATAATATCCTGATTCGGTGGACATAATGGCAGCAGCTAGTTAATATGTATATTTTGTATTTGACTTTTAACTTGGGCATATTATATATGCATTTCAATCATCTCGACGAGGCCATCGTAATGGTAAACTCTAATTGGCACATCCCCCAATAAAGTTTTTGCATATTCTTTTTAGCCAAATTTGTCACGTCTATAACCAATTTATTTGTAATATATCTAGAATTAGTGGCAAAATGGCATCAATAATTATATGATAAACTAGAGAAAAAAGAATATAAATATTATTATAAAATCAGTGTCAATTTGCTAAGCTTCATTATGCCATAGGATATTTGTATCCAGCCAAATTGAGTAGGTATTCAATTCATAATTGTATTCGTTATAATAGTCTATTTGTATTTATTTAAAAAAATATGAATATGAATATGGGAAACCCACTATTTTATTCGTATTTGATCCATTGACACCCCTAATTGCCACAAACATGGGCATGGCAGAGCCATCATATCCTGAACATTATCGGGAGCCTAGCAGCTCTGCATTTGCAAGAATTTAGGGGGTGATCGTTTTAGCGATGGCTTTTGGCTTTTTTTTCACTGTAGCTGGCTTTTTTTACTGTAACTGAGTTAGTGGATAGTGTAGTGAATAATGAAAAAAAAGCTGAAGCTTTTAGAAGCCGAAACGATTAATGTAGTCTAGCAGTCACAGCAAGTCAGCAACAACAATTTTTTTTAACTGGAACATATTGCATTAACATGACGAGTTAGACAAATTGCTAACCACCAGCTGAGGTACAAGCTCTGGGAATTATTCAAGCCAAATGCATGAGCTCGAAGAATTCAAAGCCGCGGCGAACATTGCAGGTTCATGTGCCAACCCATTACAATTTCTGGGACAAAACATGACACCAACGACATCAAAACCAAGCACCATTAAGCGTTTAGTTTCTTTGATAATTACAGCATGGACACCATTATCCGATACATCCTGAGCTAAAGAAGTAGACAAGTTTTGAGCGTCGTTCTCAAGGATAATACTCCGGATGCCCATGTTGTAAACGAGATCCATTGCATTAACCGCCGCCATAGCCTCCGATTGGAAAGCATCCTGCAGACGAAGAGGTCCAGCTGCAGCCCCGTTGAGAATTTCGCAGCACAGCAACCCCAACCTCCTTTCCCATTGTCTGACATAAAGGAGCCATCTATATTAAGCTTTAACCTTCCCTCACTTGGTGGTCTTAAGTTTTTGCTGTTATTTTTTTCCTCCTGTCCAGCACTTGGATCTTGTTCGCTCATGAATAATCTTGTATGCCGATTTCACAGAGGAACATCCCTTGCTATCATAGTAACCAAGCCAGCTGATCTTCCATGTCCTCCCTCCAAAGGAATTCGTTGAATTATATTGACTTCTTCAGCACAGAAAGTCTGTTCTAATAGGCTGAGATCCCACTGCCCAGTGATAGGGCCAATTAGTTCGTACACTTCACAAATTAAACCATTTCCTCTAGTAGACAGAACCCACCTTGATCTTTCTCTAGGCAACCATGGACCTGCCCAAACATCTAACCTGGAACCATCACCAATCCTCCAAGTTAGCCCCAAGTCAGCAACAACTGTTGGTAAGGCAGAAATGTTTATTACGTAATGCAGTTTTACACTGTGTACAAGTTCTCTAGTCGTTTTAATGTAGTATCTGTAGGGTGTGACGCAGCTTAGGCTACACATTGTGTGGCTTCACCCACTGGTGTAAAATTGATGTATATATGTTTCTATGTCTGCGAGTGTACAACTGCCATGCAACATCAAGAAACGGGAGAACACCACAGTTGCGCACGACATTATACCATGGGAATAAAAAGGGGCAACTCAAAGAACATTGGATATACACAAGTTGTGCCTCAAACGAAATCGATAAGGGTTTAACATGGTATGCTGTTACGGTCACGGATCATAAGGTAAGCTCACGATGCTTCGATACGGTACACTGCATGATGATGATCAGCTAAGCCACTCAAGTTCTCTCTAAGATAACAAAAATTCTTTTGCGGCTTAGGTGCAAATAGCTAGTCTCAGCAGCAACAAGCGGATGCTTGAACTCCACTCCCAAAAGTGATCACCATCTGGAACAATAACACAGGAGTTCCACTCTTAAACTGAATGCACATAGATACGCTGAGAGAAAGTGTAAGTGTTCCAGGAGTAATAAAGTTTCAGAATCCAGTACCTGACAGTGGGCGAATGACATTACTCGGAAGCACCAACATAACCATTGGAGTTATTTGCATGTGTACCCAGGCGTTCAGTTGCTGCCAATATTAGACCTGCATAGCAAATCATATAGCAGTTATATCATGCTGAGAAACCAGAAGAGAGATAGACCATGGTATTGCATTCATAGGAGTTCAATTCACAAAAGAACAAAAAATGTACACACATTTTTGTCACAATATATATTTGGAAGCTAAACATGACTAAGTTTCAATTGTTTTGAGTTTGGTAGTTGATTGTTCATACCTGTAAATGGAGGCGAAGGTCTTCGAGTCCTTGACTTGAATTCTGGATGGAATTGAACACCTATGTAAAATGGGTGGTCTCGTAGCTCTACAATCTGATCATAGGTGGAAGCAAGCTCAGGCTTAACCAAAACAAGACAAATCAAGAAGAATGAAATGGGCTGTTTGTTTGGTACCTCCATCCTATTTCCACTTTCATCATCGCAACCAACAAACTGAAGGCCTGCCTTCTCAAGCATTGGAACAAAGGCAGGATTGACCTATTGAACAGACAAAAGAATAAGCACTTCCAACTTCCAAGCATAAAGGTATAATGGACATAAAATAACAGAGTTTAGTAACTAAAATTCAAGGGGTACCTCATATCTGTGGCGATGACGCTCATCTACATGTGGAGGACTTCCATATCTAACATTTACGTTTATGTCCAAGTTAGAAGGTGAAATAAGAATTGTGACAAGGCACATGTAAGAGATGGTCAATACTAAGGATGTGCATCATATTTTAACTAATCCACTAAGGCTGCATTGGGAATGTGATGCAGTGAAAACAAGAACTTTCGAGAAATTGTGCAAGATAGAAAATTTTCATGGTGGTGGCAATGGATCAACATTCCAAACAAACTAGCATTCAAAAGCTCCAAATAATATCTGTTAACCAACAAAGGATGCAACATCCTTACAGTTTTGATGTAAGACAATCTGGTTTGCGAAATAATGTTCTCCGGCAACCCAATCTCATCGTGTTTCCCATGTGTGTTTTTGAAACCTGAACAGTTAATTATCAAAGAATTAAACCAATGTCCTGTCCTTGTCTTGCACATAACTGGATAAAGAAGTACCTCAGGCATGTACATAACAACACGATCTGGTGTGTCTCTGTTGAACTCTTCACTATTTGCATCTCCCAGGCCCAAAACCTACAAAAGCATCCTTAAAATGAGTCTACAAAGATAAGTTGAACAGCAAGTAATAAAAGGAAACATACACACATGTCTAGACATCTCAATCACCGATATCTGCATTCCCAAGCAAATGCCAAGGTATGGAACTTTATTCTCACGAGCATATTTTGCAGCCAATATCATCCCAGATATTCCACGGTCTCCAAATCCTCCTGGTATTAAAATGCATGAGGAACCCTGAAAATTTTAGCATTTAAAAATATTATATATTATAACTTTTAAAAGACTGAGTTTACATAGCCACATTAGGAACCAAAGATAATCAGCATACTCACCTTAAGAGTTTCCCAAGCTTTAGCATGGTCATCTGGTGCCTATACAAAAATTATGTCACAGTGAGGCACAGTCACACAGACACGCATCCACACAAAGAGGGGGAGGACACACAGAGAGGGAGGACAAACATAATAGAATTGCTACATTGACTACTGACTATTGAATGCACTACAGATGTTGTCATTGCAAATAAAATGACCTTATACTGCAAGCATGTTGAGCTAGTAGCCTAGTACGGATACAATGATATCTGTAGCAGAGATACTTATTGGCAGTTCAGCACCAAACATAAAACTGATCATTGATTGATCAGGTGCTACTGTGCTAGTACTGCAGTTACCCTATCTTATGAACAACAAATTGTTAGTGGCTTACATTTGTTGCAGTTGCATCTTCAAGATCTGAAGCTGCAATCCACTGGACAGAAGGTTTCAATGAACATGCAACACTGGCATGTAAGAGAGCCTGCAACAAATTGAGACATGCATGCATGAATTAGAAGCGATCTTTATACTTTATGTATAACAAATGAGTAAACAGTGTATCAATAGTACCACACAGGAATGTGGAAGTTGAAAAACCTCAGCTGTGTAAGTGTGTAACTACTAGGAATTAATTGTTTTTACAACAGGCGAATATGGAGGAAAAAATTGACAACATAGTTATTGCACAATATGCACTAGCACAAATCTTAGAACTACTGAACTCATTTTCACCATAGGTTAATTGAATAGTGCAATGAATTATGTATGACAAGCATGAGGTATGTAGCTAGTAGATAGGTAGATACCAGTGTTACCAGGACTCGGACACAGGTGTCCGATTCGGCAAACTTTGGCAAAATAAGATTTTGGGATTTGCCTAATATATATTTTAATTTTTTATTTTTAAATTATATTGAATATATTTTAGATCACTAAATAGGATATAAATACATATCTTCACACCACTTTTTGTAATTTTTCCGCAGGCTGGCGTGATCGAGGCACATTATCTTCAAAATTGACGTGCTAGGACTGCTTCATATAGATGTACGTATCACTACGGATGTGTAGGATCAAACTGTGTCAAAAATGGAGCTCAGGAGGTCCAAATCAGAAGAAATCCATTGAGAGAAGGGTCTATTCCTATTTTTCAGGAACTCCGAGGATTAAATCACAAAAAGACCAAAAAAATACCCCAGCCCTAGAGCTGACCAAATCATTCCCCACCCTCAACAGCCGCACAGCACGCAGTTGCCCTCATTCTCCTCACCCAGTCGCTCCATGGTCCTCACCGGCCAGCCGGCCCCACATCCCGTTTGCCGGCTCGCCTAGAACCACACGCAGCATCACAACCATCCGCAGCCTCCATTTTCAAGCACAGCGGCTGCGTCTTCATCAAGCAACACCATTGGCCTCCATCTTCAACCACCACCAGCTGTCGCCAACCTCCATTCTTCAAGCACTGTGGCCACCGGATTGCGTCATCTTCAAGCACCGCTGCAATAGGACTTGTCCCCCAGCTCGATGCTGCCACCGATTCACCTGTACGCCCATAAGTTCTCATCCTCCTCTCCACTTCGGATCTGAAACTTCTGAGTAGCTCTTCTGAGTTTAGTACTTGCTTTTGTGATCTCGTTGAAGATGTTTTGATCTCCCCTCCAACGACTTCCTCCTCTAGCGCCACCACTCCATGCACAACCTCGTCGGCGACAGGCATAGGTGTCAGAGACGCATCCCGCCATGTCAGACGCAAGTCGACGGGCGGATGCGTGTTGACGCATCGAAACACTTTTGGAAACGCGAGTCCTGGTAACACTGATAGATACATTTTCTATATATTAAAAAAATGATTCGTGACCTACCTTCACCACTGATAAGTAAGAATCTGTCAGATTAGTATACTTCCCAACCAAAGCAATTTTAACCTGCATGATATTGATATCGATTCAAATTTATTATGCACCAGGGAAAAGAATCAATCGACATTCAAGAGTTGTATAACAATACTAACAGAGTTATTGAGGTTATTGTATGACTCAACCATCTGTGTCCAATCTCGTAACTCAGGGGGTCCAGCAGACCTATAAAATAAAACATGAAATTGCTTCCAGATTAATGCCATATATAAAATTGGTAATGCCATGAAAATACAATAAATATGACGTTATCAGTTCACAAATCACACACCAATGAAGGATGAACAAACCTTTCCACATTAATTAAAAAGGCATCAAACATAGCCCAGTCATAGAAAGTGTAACCTAAATACCTAATTATGTACGAATATCGGCAGTGCACAAGTTTTCAAAGGTCATGAGTAAAAAAAATACAAAACTTTCTATGTGCACACTTAACCTTGTTTTAAAAAAAATTTTACAAGCATTTATTTCAGCAATTGTCAAACTCACCTGGCAAGGTTTAGTTGTTTGATTATAGCCTCATGAGCCTTTTGGTTCTGACAATAACACATGTCAAAATCTAGCATCAGAGCAATGACTAAATACAAGTCATATCGATTCAATATCTTCATCTACTGAGTCAATGCTAAGCTTTTAGCCAAAGATTGGAACTCACTCTAAGAATGAGTGGAACATGCCATAAATTTGGAACATCATGGATGTTAAGTATATTCTCAACCTACAAGAAACAAGATAGGATGTAAATAGGAAAACACTGGAAACAAAATGGCATTTTTCAAATTTATAATCATAAAAGCATACCGGGACATGACAAAATTGCGAAAGCTTCTCCTTAACGGATCCTATTAGTGGCTGAAAATTCAGATAAACATAGTTTAGATTACAAAAGAAATGAAGACAAGAAAACCAGGAATACCGCACCAAAAAATACAAACAGTCATGAGGTATCAGGAGTAAGCAAGAAAGGTTAGAATGGCTGCTGGAAAAGGACTCTTTATGACATAAAAAGAAAGTGCAAAGTCAACATCAAATTCTCTAAAACTAGTGTTCGTTAGATGGAAAACACATATTTAACTCTGAGAACGACCTTGAGAAAATAAAAAATCAGTGATAGAATAAATGAGAGAGATGCATATCTTAAAGCATCTGCTATTAGCATTCCATGTTTTTCATGTTATTCGCATTACCTGTGCCGATCGGCATGCTAGAAGATCAGGAGTCAGACCCAAGGCCCTTAATTCTCGTACACTGTGTTGTGTTGGCTTAGTTTTCTACAAAAAGGGAAATAAGAATGTCAGGGTCCTACATTGGTGATTATCAGTTGACATAATAGATGACTTAAATAATGAAATGCAATTTATTTCTCATGTCAGAGTAGCAAGACGTGATGAGCTGAATTCATGATTGAAGAAAGGGAGAATTACTTACTTGCTCACCAACAACACCCAATACCGGAACAAGGCTCACATGTATGAGGCAGAAATTGTCCTTACCTAGAAAATATATAAGAATGATGAATGCCATGTCAAAGTATGAGCACTAACAAGTGGGAAGTTTTTTTAATAAAAAACTGCATGGCCTTGTGGCATACCAATGATAGCATGTGAATACTCGCTTAACCACAAAAAAGAAGGCAGTGCGGACTAAATAAGTTTGCCCTATGGTCCAATAATTACCAAAGAAATAAATAGAAAGAGAGATAAATAATACAACAGTTACAGAAGGCTTGTAAACTCGACACATTTCTCCGCAACCATGGGATATGGAAATTAAAATCACAACCAGAAAATCCAACAATACCAAGAGAGAACGACAACTGGCGCAGAGCTTCAATGAATGGCATTGATTCAATATCACCTGAAACAAGAAGAAAATCAATTTCTCTTCTACAAAGGTGGCATTCCATACAACGTCCGAAAACCCTACCTACAGTGCCCCCCAATTCAATAACACAAACATCAGCTGGACGAGTCTGCCCATCCACAGGAACAGAGGACACTGATTGTATCCATTGTTTTATTTCATCAGTTACATGAGGAACAACCTGAAAACGTTACAACTGTAAGAGTTTCATAGTTTGTCATATAGGCATTCTGTACATACATGACCATAGCAGCGAATGCCACAAGAGAATGACCTGGACCGTCTTTCCAAGATAGTTTCCTTTTCTCTCCTTCTCAATGACAGACTGGAAAAAAAAAAGCATCCACTGTTTACAAGCTCAAGTGGCAACCAGCAAGCATTTTCCGTGGGGGAATGCTCACCTGATATATCTTTCCAGTGGTAATGTTGTTGTCCCTCGTCAGAGTAACATCCAAGAAACGCTCATAATTCCCTAAATCCAAGTCAACCTATATATTTCAAACGTCAGGCACAATCACACAAGACAGCACCAAGACTGTAAGTGTAACACTATGAGTTACATGCAAGCATCCAACAGGGCGTACCTCTCCACCATCGTCAAGCACAAACACCTCACCATGCTCAAATGGAGACATTGTCCCAGCATCTGTGTTTAAGTATGGATCTGCAAAACCAGGAAATGGACAATAGCAAGACTAGTGCCAGATCAAAGCTGAGGCACCTCCAAACTTGATAAACTTTGCACATGGGAACCACACCCATTGCAAAATCACCCAATAAAAAAACTCTCTGGTTTAACCCTTTTTGTACAAAATAAAGAAAAAAGATCCAGAAAGGCGCCCATCTTTACACAGAACCCTCCCAAATTCCAATCACAAAAAGGACTTGGAAGCTGAAAAAAGATTGAGCACAGTGCAGCAAAACAAGTCCAATCCACCATGCACCGTCCCAATTCTAACAAAACAACACTCAAAAGCCACATGTTTATCCCTAATGATCCAACATAACCTCCACATTGGAACCAAAAGCCTGCCTAAAACCCAAAAAGGGTGCTACCGTTAGGCAAGTAAAAGCTACAACAAACTAGTAATAGTAGTAGTGAGACGACAGGCCTTCAGAGATTCATATCAATTACACAATTACACCACATGGCTTCATCAGCTACCAACGGATTATTTTCTCCAGAAACGCGGGCGCCTTTTCGACACCAAACAACCACCACAAGAACGCATTACGCATCAATCATCATCGCCACTGTGTAGGCTGAATCAATAACTGGAACGCCCAAACGAGCAACCTATTATTCATCAATCCATCCCAAATTCCGACCGGAAAGCAGAAAATTAATTCGCCTTGTACCGCCCAATCTCCTAATTGAGAACGAAAACAAAATTCGGACCAAATCATGGGAAGGCGACGCGTACTAGTATACTACACGAATAAATGTACACAAATGCGGCATCATTCACCGAATTCGAGCAAGAATTCAGAGAAGCGCAAGATTTTCTAGGGTTTTAGGCTCACGAAGCGCACGCACTCGCTACGCAAAGGAAGAAGCGCGCCAGTCGGACGCAGATAAACGCCGATTCCTAGGGTGGACGCAGCAAGGCAGAGCAGAACCCCAGCCCGGGACCCCGACCGGAATCGCGCGCAAGTCCCAAGAAACGGAAGGGGAGAACAACGCGGGAGCAGGGAGGGGAGAGGAGAGGGGTGCGGACCGATCTTGATGCAGGTGACGCGGAGGCCGCAGGACTTGAGGACGACGCCGACGCTGCTGGCGGTGACGCCCTTGCCGAGGCCGCTGACGACGCCGCCGGTGACAAGCACGTACTTGGTGGCCGCCCTGCCATCCTCCGCCGCCGCCATGGGAAAACGAGAGAGACTGGAGCCCGGAGTAGCAGGGATATCCGGAATGGAAGATGCTGTGCTTCCTTTCCTTCGCTAGCGGCGCTGCTGTTGCTAGCGGCGCTACGGTCTCTCTCTCCCCCCTTCCTTCTTCTAGGACTCTTCTTGTGACAACCGGCAAGCAGCCAAGCACTCTGTCGTCTCTACCTTGATTTTTTTTTTTTTTGCCCTCATCAGTTATAAGAAACAAAAATTATTTGCCGTAAATTTTATTTTTCTTAGCCTCGTTTGAAATTTTCCCTGACTCCTACGTGAATTGAAGTCTTTTTTAATCAATTTCCTACGTTCTAAACGTACCCCAGAGGTTAGTTCGTGACCAGAACGATCATCTATAGTCGATTCAGTGCTACAGATGAGAGTAGTTTAGACCCAAGGCGATCTTTGTAGGCGTATTCGGATTTGCATGTCAAGCAAGTGGCTTACTCGGATGGTAGCGGGTGTTCGTAGTGATTATAGTGGATAGTTTTTGATTGAAAATAAATAATGATAATTTTTTAAAAGAGAGAATAAGTTAGGAAAAAATGAAAAAGATATACATACATAAGATGAGAGTGAAAAGAGTATGGTACGTGATGCGTCAGTAATTCTTATCTTATTCTCAAAGTGAGACGAGAGTGAGAGAAATAGAAAAATCGTTTTTAAAAATTAGATATTTATATTATTAATTATTGATTTTTTTAGACAAAAACTAGAAATAAAAGAAAATACAAACACCCCGATAAAGCTCCCTTTGGCACTCGGAAATTCATTTTTCCTAGGTTCTTAGTTTTTATTGGAAGTAATCCTACTTGCCCAAAATATGCCCGAGGCTAGCCACCCCTCATCTCCGGGCGATGGACCACAATCACATGTTCCCCGCACGTACGGTACGTGATATCATCAGTTGGCCGTACGATCGCGTACGGACGGCTGTCGGAGCTGGACCGCGTCCCCCTCGACATGCGCGATGGCCTGAGATTTGGGCTCCGGAAAACAAACCGGCTCGAGAGCGGCCATTATTTTAAGCTTTTAAACAGTTTTAATTTTTCTTAACGATCATATGTATCAGATTAATAAGTTATAATATAAAAATTATAAACTGTAAAAAAATCCATAATTAAGATGAACATAATTTCAACCTCCAACTCAGACAGACAGTTTAGGCCCTACTCGTTTCAGTTTTTTTTTCGACTTTTGCTTTTTTTTCCTATTTATTTCGTCTTTTTCTGAATTTTTAAAGATATTTTAGGATTTTTTGTATTTTTTTCCCGTATTCCTTTGTATTGTCCCTAATAGGTTAACATGTTTTTTCTATTTTTCTATTTTTTTAATTTAATTATGCCCAAAAAACCAAATCAGCTACAGTAAAAAAGTCAGTTACAGTGAAATTTCAATCAAAAACCAGAAGCCATCGCTAAAACGAGCGCCCCCTTAATTAATTATATTTCATGCGCTAAGACAAAAGAATGATCCGTACGTATATATATGGGAAAGGCATTTTTTCCCCTTAATAATGCTACATTTTGCTCTGCGTATGTCTATATATGCATGTAATATGGCTTAGGGGGTGATCGGAATAGCGATGACTTTTGGCTTTTACTGAAAAAAACACTGTAGATGGATGAAAAAACACTGTAACTGAGTTGGTTTATTGAGTATAATTAAATGTAAAAAAATTGAAAACAAAACCGAAAACAAAAAACAAAAAAAGTGTAAGTAAATTTAAAAAAAACGAAAACAAAATAATTTTACTGTAGCTACAGTACCTGCTATAGCGTTTTAATTGCTCATCGCCCAACGCCCATCGCTGATATGAGCGGGGCCTTAATCGTTCGTGACTTTTGCATGCATGAAATAAGCGTGCTGGTGCAATCTTTTTTCATGCACGCAATGGAATTTATGCCTAGATAAATCGCAAGCATGTTTCATGGCAAAATAATGAGACGAAGGTGCCCCTCGACATCTCACTTACGGTTCCTTCCATTCATTCTAGTAAAAGAACAAAATTAGGTACTTGCAGATTTCTCATCGTCGTACAAGTGTAAGTAATGTGCTCCTTTATTTTCACAAAACAAGTTTCTCTTATGGATTTGTAAGTGACGGCTTTGAGGATGACTCGCCTAAATAAGTTTCTCATATGGATTGTCGAATTAAATAAGTTTCTTGCTACTTAATTTGCCGCACTGTGTAGAGTAAAGGCAACCTAAGCTTAGTTCGCGACTCACGTGTGGGTAAGTTCGTCGGACGTACATTAGTTAGGTGCGGTTTTTTTAATATGTGACTTTTAGTTTTTGGTTTATAACTTTTGAATTATGTCTATTTGCGAGAGAGGGTATGAAGAGACAGTCGTATGATTTTAAATGGTATAGTTGAAATCGGTACATTGTCTACTATAATAAACTAGTGGACCTTACCTTAAAAAATATTTCGTTTAAAAATTAGTTATTATAGCATAAGTCAGAAGCTAAAAAGAACGAGACCTAATCATCGATCGCTCGGGGGTGCGTGGAAGATTGGTCGTACAATCACGCACTGACAGCTGTGTGCGAGGCTTTTCAAGAAAAATTTTGAAAAACCATGCAATTTACCCAGCACGTCCAAAGCTAACTAATTAATAGCATAGTACAACACAACATCGACAACATAAATATATTGTCACCTAGACCATAACTTTGCAGACACGCCTCCTGAGCTGCTCCCAGTCGACTTAGGGAGCGACTTAGCCGCCCTAAAAAACCACCCCTCACCACCGCGTTTTCTCCCTTGTCGCCTCCGCTGGCGGCCGGCGACGGGGCCTCTCACAGTCACTTGGTGGGCCACGCAGTGAACCAGAGGCGTGGGCCAGATTTGTCCACCTCCTTGGTGGATCTGGCTGGGAATAGTGTGAAGCCTGGTGGGCGGAGGCAGTTGGATTTGATGCGGGGAGAGCCGGAGGTGACCGGATCTAGTCGTCTCTGGGCTGGATCCGAGCTTGGCAGGGGCCTCCATCACCTTCGACTTCTCCATCACGCGTGAGCGACCACAGCGTGGAGGTGCCGGCTCAGGCAAGCAAATGCATCAACGCGGGCGAGCACAACAGCAGCTGCTGGCGTAGGCATTGGGCTGCACGTGGCGGCGCTTAGGGATGCAGAGTGTCGCGCCACGCGTGTGGTGTGCTACATGGTAGGTGGCGTGGTAGTGCTTGACGGCTCCAGATTGCGGCGATGCCCCCATGAGGTTGGGGTTCAATAGAGGCTAGGCTGGCCAAAACGGAAGAAGACGAGCGCCAGAGTTCATCGAGAGTAGCCGCCAGAGTTGGATGGAGGCGGCGGGGTCGTCACTACAAAGTCTGTCCTTGTTACTCTTCGTTGGATTGGGGCCGACCGGTGCATTGCCGGGCAAGGCTGTGGCCAGCTGGCAGACAGTGGTGTGACCACTTGTTGGCCGCGGAGGCGGATGGAGTTGCTAAGTGTGGAGGCCGGTGGGCAATGCTGCTTTTGGGCTGGGTAGCCTTGTGAATTGGTCATGCCCGGATCATGACGAGTGACAGCCTTGTCCTCGGTGGTGTGGTGCCGTATCCTGAGTGAAAACCCTAGATCTGGCTCTACTTAGTAGGACCTAACAATGACGACGTCCTTAGGCGTCGTTTCCCTCCTTAGAGGTGTCATCTTGGAGCTGTACCTCACTCACCGTGGGGTATTGTGGTATTTGTCCGGAGTGAAAATCTCATATCCGATTTTGGTATCTAAGGGAGTACTCTGTTCGTTATAGCAGTCGAGATAACTAAGGTGAAATTATATCTAAACCGTGTTATCCAGTAGATTTTAACAACCATGGCTGTTGTCCTTAAACACATGCTATTTTAGAGGTTGGTTTAGCATTTGTAGTAGCCATCGTTTACATTCATGCTTCCTCACATGTTCAATTCTTCAGCTGCTTTGTCCTGCTCATTGTTTCCACCAATTATTACTAACACAACAAGGCATATGCCTCTGATATCAAAGAAAATGTTTTAGTTTTAAGACACGAATTAAGGATTAAAAAAATGACCTTGGTGCTCTTTGTTTATTCCTATACTTCAATGTTCCTCTCTTAAGTACATTGGGAAGAAGAGAGGTTGAGGGAGAGGCTTCATTTATTCATAGGAATATGACTATTCATTCAATGAGGGTTTAATAAGAAGAAAAGAGATAAATACATCTCAAAACTTTATAATGACATGTATTTAGAGAAAAGTTCATTAGGCTAAAGCAACTTATATTTGGTATCTAAGGGAGTACTTTGTTCTTCCTAATTCTCAGCCTTTATTTTCATGAATTAATTAAGGAAAAAATCTACTTTTCAATTCTGAACTCGATTCAATTTTCAACCCTAAACTTTCAAACCATTGGACCCCAAACTAATCAAATCATCCACTTTACCCCTCCACCCAAACAGGGCGACCGCCGAACTAGGAGACAACGACGGAGCTCAGCAATGGTTGTGAATAATCCGTATATCAAAGGTGGGGGGATTCACGGACCCCCACCGTGTCTACGTGTCAATTTTTTTAAAAAATCTTATGTTTTTGTAATTACGTATAGATTCTCGGTTCTTACGAACAGATCCTTGATTTTTTGCGAAAAAGTCCATTCGCTCTTCTTTTACTAGATAACGCCCCGCGATTTTTTATAATTACATATAAGCCCTTGGTTCTTTCAAAAAGGCCCTCGGTTTTTTGCCAAAAAGCCCCTCCGCTCTCTTTTTACTAGATAACGCCCCGCGGTTTCTTCGGAATTACGTACGGGTCCTTGGTTTTCTTCGGAAAGACCCCTGGCACGTCATTTCTATACGGATTTTATACGAATTTTCGTCTCTTTTACTTCGGTCCACATGGCAGCGAATTTTTATTTCTTTTACTTCGGTCTATATGGAAGTTAGCGCGGCATGACGCCGCGCCTATATGGCTAGTGGAACCAATGGGAGGAGGAATTGGAGAGTGGGTTCGAGCTGGACAAGAAGGAGGCATGATTCACTGCTTTGTTCTTTGATTTGATGGCAATGTGCACATGTGGGGCTCATCACGGTTGGGTCAACGAGCTTTCGCCTCCATGGCGGCAAACACACCGTGTAGGAGCAACATGCGCTGCAGCCTGCAGCCGCATCTCAGGCGCACCTGCCTTCTTGCTCCGGTCGGGCTATGTTGCGGCGGCGACAGCCGACAGCATATTGGGGTGACTCCTGAACATGGTACAGAGAAGGGGTAGATTTGGAATTTCACTTGTCCAGTATTCGCAAAAAAAATAAAGGGGGAAAAGGCCCACAAATATTATTTATTTATCGCTGCTGATTAGGACACCATAAGGATGACACGTCAATGTAGACTTACCAACTAGAATATCGATCAAAATCACCCCAGCTGGATGACGGTGGTATGAACAATTTCATTAGTTCAAGGTCCCGATTCAAACGGTTTCAAAGTTTAGAATTGAAAATCGAACAGAGTTCAGGGCTGAAAAGTAGATTCTTTCCATTAATTAACTACACGTATACAACAGAAGAGGTCATATTCTTTGCTCCAGTTGAAGCTGAATGTATAACCATGTGATAATGAAGCAGGAAAAACAAAAGAAGTCCAAAGCTAGTTGCTCTTGCATTCTTTTTTTCGAGATCGGTTGCTCTTGCATGTTTCTCAGAATCAGACAAGTTCATACTTATTGCTCTATCAAACTTGCATAATCCGCCATAACAAATACCATAGTGTCCATTGTTACCTACCTCATCAGTGACAAACAGCAAAGCAAGCAAAGCTCCACTCAGAACACGAAAGAACAGGCAGACGAGGAGAACAAAGCTGAATAATTTAGATCATGATAAACTAGATAGAACTACATGCATTCTGTAGGTTATTTCAAGTACAATAAACCTCCAGTCAAATCATCGTACAGTTACAATCCAATCTGTTTGCAAATCTCATAACATGAAGCGTCACCTCATTGCGATGCGACCAGATTCAACTGAGTCTTGGTGAAGAAGGGTGTTTGTTCACTTCACAGCTCAAGTTTGCTGGCAAGGTACCAGGAGTGCATGGCCAGGCTGCCGAACGCCATGATGTTGGCCAGTGATGACAATCCATGGATCATCCCGAACTTCTTGTTCATGGCAGCAAGGGTAGGGTTGCTTTTAGCCACCTGGACGTTCTTCGACCACCCGACCTCCTCACCGATGCTCAGGTCCCTCTCGATCTTGTGCCTCTTCTTCATCATCTGCAATGAACAAGCAACCCACTTAAATCTGGTAGCTGCATACTAGAAGATGCAGGGAAAGAAAGGGGAGTCTTCTAGTTTGAATAAGTATAGTCCCACTCCCACAGACCTCAGTTCATACCAAAAAACTAAATAATAGTCATAAAGTATACAAATTATTTTCCATCCAAAAAGAGTGACTAGTTGTTGCTGCTTGAAACTATTTGCTCCCTCACCAGGAAATGGTTACATTGCCCACTGGGAAGCCTTCCCTAGGGCATATCACCACACTACCAGTGGCCAAGGAAACATGAACATGTTTAGCCAGAGTGTTGGTAGTTAAAAACATTGAATAAAACAAGTTTGCCTGGTACAGGGCACCATGCAATTGGCAACTGCACATGGACCAAGCAGGGTTTGTGGCCCCCCTGTACAATGACTGCCTGGGCAGACGGCATATCAATCCACACGCAAGATCCATCCAATAGCCATTTTAGCTGAACAAAAACAGATAGAAGTAACTTCTTTATGTTCTTGTTACCCAGAAATTAACAATCACACCAAGTGTTGACTCGGATGTTGTATTGTCAATCCCCACCATTTTTAACCCTTAACTAGGATTCAAGTTTAAGTCACAAATTATTCGTTTTGTTTCAATAAAAAATAAAAATAATTTATCATCAGAATATTATAAAAACAAATAATTGGACCCCGAGCATATGATGTTTCTGAAGTTTTGATACCTTTAACTTAGGCTTCTCAGAATTGTGACAAATATCCCATGCCCCTCCACTTGTACATCATAAGTCCATAATACTACCACAATTGCATCCTTAATATACCATTTAATGAATAAAGTTATTCACTAGCAATCATTTTAGAGAACAGTTGTGTACCATAGCAATGACCAGCATACTATACAAGGGATATTTGTGTGAAAAAAATGGCTTTTGCTGTGGATGCCATATTATACAAGGCATGTGTACGAAAATGGCTTTAGTTTATAGGCAGCAATGCAGCATGGGCGGAGTCAAGGGGGGGTGCCTGGTATGCATGGGCACCCTCAAATTTTTTGAAAACTATGTATATTATTTTTTCTACTATATGTTCTAATTGAAGTTGGACTTCATTGCAATTAGATGCAAATTGTATTCCATATCCTCTTTCAGGTTTTATAAAGAGTCCCAACACATTTTACTTACAAATTTTGAAGTTATATGTGATGTTAATAGGCCACATCAATATTATCGTATTAATTATAGATACACTAAAACCCTACATGCTTTTCGAGTGGTAGAGTATACAAACTGTCATACGGGTTATGTAGTGCACTAATAAAAATCTATGGGATTTATTTATCAATGTTAGTATTTATTATCGTTATGATGTCATAAAATTAAATTATTTTCACAACTAAAAATGTAAAGCAGACAATTAATTGGGATGAAAACCCAACTAATTATATATTAACATTAAAGTACCATATGAATACAATACTCACAATGCATGATTTACTCAGCGCTAACATTTATTACTTCATCCGTTCTTTTTAAGTGACATTTTTTCCTTTTCACAATCTATGGGACGTGACTTTGACCATTACTATTTGTAACTTTATATTATTATATACTAATAAAATTATAATATTACAAAAGTATTTTTAGTGACAAATCTAGATAGCTTTAAACATATTAGCAGTCAAAATTCAGAAAGTTTGACTGCATGGATTATAGAACGCCAGTTAGAAAAATTGTGTGGGTGGCACGAGTCGACGATTGCAAGAGTACGCCAGAAGGTGCGCAGCGGTTGCAGTGAGGGCATGCATCCAAAGAAGCGTAGCACGACGGTTGGAGGCACATCCAAGGAGGTGCGGCAACGCGCAGTGTGCATGCCAAATAAAACTTTTCTAGCTCTGCCACTGATAGGCAGCATATTATACAGGACATTTGCATGAAAATATTGGCTTTAGGTTGTAGCTATTCATATTATACAAGGCATATTAGCATTAAGATTTTTGGCGTTAGGATGTAGCAATGAGCAGTTGAGCACTATATTATACAAGGCATTTATGCGTGAAAAAATTGGCTTTAGGCTGTATCAATGAGCACCACATGATACAAGGCATATATGCATGAAAAAATTTGGCTTTAGGCTGTATCAATGAGCACCACATCACAAAAGCCATATATGCATGAAAAAATCAGCTTTAGGCCGTATCAACAAGCACCACATTATACAAGGCATATATGATTGAAAAATTAGCTTTAGGCTGTATCAATGAGCACCGCATTATACAAGGCATACATGCATGGGAAAAAAACTTTAGGCTGTATCAATGAGCACCACATGATACAAGGCATATATGCATGAAAAAATAGCATTAGGCTGTATCCACTATCAATGAGCACTACATTACAGTGTAAATAAACATAAGCAATAAAATGAAGGCCTTTAAGATTAATACTCAACTACATGCCTACTCACAGAAACATCAAAAATTATAGCTTCATAATAGAGTAGCACAAAACAGCAACCTTTTAAGACTATAGTTCAGTAGTCGAAAAGAAGAAGCCTACAGCTCAATATTTATTCTTTCCGCAACTACATTGCTAGTGCTAGTTAATCATAAAGCAATCAATATAAGAAGAGCTGTGAACTAAACACGCTCATTAACAGGTAAATTACTACTCTCGTTCTCCTACAATTCACACAAGAGATTGTTGATTCGGAAGTCGCAACCACAACGACAACAGTAAATTATTTACCGTATCCGATATAACCTTCTTTGACATGAATATAGTCTACAAAGCATAAATCCACAACTGCCATCACCAACCCTAAATTACCATAACACATGTATCGTTTTCAGCGAATTAACACAGGGAATCTCACCTCAATGGTCATGGGGGTGAAGACGAGCAGATTGGAGAGGTCGCAGCCGAGCGCCGCGAGGAGGAACCCTAGCTGGTAGCGCTCCACGGTCGACGCCGTCTTCCACGGGTGGAGGTAGGCGAAGGCGGCGACGGAGACGGCGGCGCAGACGGAGATGAGCGTGAAGTAGGCAGGGAACATCTTCCCCTGGAGGTTCCCGAACTGGTGCCTCGGCAGATTCCTTCAAAGATCCCACCACCAAACTCAGTTCAATCGATCAATTCACATCATTAAGGGATTTTCCAAGATTCATGGTCCTCGAATTGGGAAATTCAAGAAGACGAGAGGAGAAAGGTGAGGTTTTGGGGAGGGGGAGGAGGGCTGGATTACTTGAACATGATGATGCCGCCGATGAAGGTGGCCCAGAGGGCGGCGCCCCAGGAGGTGGCGAAGCAGAGGAGGTGGGCCATCTTGGCGGCCACGACGGTGTCGGAGCCGGAGCGGGAGCCGAGGAGGGCGTCGGGGGCGAAGACGACGCCCGCCGCGAAGAAGCACACCGCCGCCAGGAACCGCGTCGCCCAACCCATCGCCGCTTGCGTCGGTCGGTCGGTGGACGGAGAGAAGGAAGGAGCGTCGGGGCCGGGGAGTAGAGTCCTTGAGAAGAAAGGAAGGGGAGTAGTTGCTGGATAGAATCAGGGAATTTAGGATTTTGTATTCTTTTTTTAGGCTCTGGACCTTCTAGGAGCAAGAAGTTGTCCTGTGATTCCCATAATTCTGGGTTCAAATTAAGGCCCGCTCATTTCGATTTTTGATTCTACTTTGCTGATGACTTTTGATTCTACTATAAATATTTATATAAATAATTTAAATATGATAGGTCAATAATCTGTATATTGATATACCACTTTAAAAAAGATATCTTAATAAATCGTTTAAAAAATAATAAAAAATATTATTTATTTGTTTTATTTAAGAAAATTATAACTTATAAGCTATAAGGTGAAAAAAAAAATCTCGGGATTGCTCGCTGGCTGGTAATACGTGGGCTCTGCCTACACGTAGCATCCCACGTAAATTTTGCTTAGAAAAAGGTTTACTCTACTGGATGCTCGAGCACATGCTCTGATTGACGTGCCTCTAGGACACAGCTCGACGACTCGGGGCATATAACGGTATGTATTAGCTGACGAAAAATCTATACTAAGTAGAATTTTAAATGGTACAGAGAAAAAATAGAATAAAAAATATTATCTAATATTTAACAGATAATCGTACAGATAGTTTTCTACTATATATTAATATATAGATAACTATATAAATAATTCATTAATTATATATAGCTATTATAAATAATTATATAAACAACTTATTATATAAATTATTTTTAATTCTATCTATAAATGATATAAATAAATTATCATCTGTCTCATTATAGATAAGGCCACAAGCATCACCAGTGCTTTTCCCCCCTCGGTTTCTTATGCCATCCGGCCATTCGGGTAATTATACTATGGAGAAGTTCTGCATCTGTCAATTTGTATTTGTTCATGCTAGCAGTTTTGCGAAGGAGAAAGGATCTTTCTTAGCTATTTCTCGTCTAATTCAAGTACCCCTCGAATCGATTTTCTATATCAATTTTGATTGCTCATCTCATGTTACATACACACAACACTTGGCCCCATCCGCTCTTGACTCCTCTTTCCCCCACCCTCCTCGTGCACTTCGCCAGCCACTCGCCCCTGCGCGCGCGCCCGCTGACGATGGCGCTCTACCTACTCTTCGAGTCGGCCACCGGCTCTGGCCTCTTCCACACGTACGGCATCGTCGAGATCGGGCAGAGCGTGGATTCCGTCCGCTCCTCTGTGCCGGACCCCGACCGCTTCGGCAATGCCGTCAAGCTCGCCGCCTTCTCCCCCTTCTCCGCCGTCGACGCCCTCAACCAGTGCAACGCCATCATCGACGGTTCCGCCACCCGTCTAAAGTTGCAACCTTGTTGCGATTTGCGTCCAGGATGTGCATATTTTGACGCAGTTTGGCCCATTTTTGGCGTGCACAGCACAGGGATCATGACCGAAGAGCTGAGAAGCTTCCTGGAGCTGAACCTGCCCAAGCCCAGGGAGCGGAAGAAGGCCAAGTACAGCCTCGGCGTCGTTGAGCCCAAGGTTGGCTCCCACATCTCCGAGTCCGAGGCCACTCGCGTCCCCTGCCAGAGCAACGAGTTCGTCCAGGAGCTGCTCCGCGGCGTCCGCCTCCACTTCGATCGGTTCATCAAAAAGCTCAAGGTGATGCGATTTTCGATTTCCCACCACACATGTTCTCGTTCTGCATTCTAATGTGCGGATTCCTGGTAGTATGATTATTCTCGTGAGCCGTTACACTTCACCTGTTTATTTGCCGGATAGCTTACTTTGGTTTTGCGTGTTTCTTCGAGGTAGAGATCGGACTTGGAGAAGGCGCAGCTTGGCCTGGGGCATAGCTACAGCAGGGCGTAGGTGAAGTTCAATGTGAACCGGCCATCTTTCTGTTGGATACGCTTGACAAGGACGTCAATTCCAAAGAGAAAGCTAGGTGTAAAACTTGCATTGCTTACTCTTTTATATGAATTTACATTGCATTGCTAGGTGTAAAAATTTATCTATGATACTACGCCTTGGCGCTAATTTCGCTTCTCTGTCTTCTCTAGAATACTACGTCGTATTTCTGGTGTATTTCCAAATGCAAGCTCGACGGATATGATCTGGACTGCATGATCTATGATCAAGGAGGAGAAGGTAATAGCACAAAACAACTTTCTTGCCTCTTGATACAATCTGATTTATCATTCTTTTTAGATACTTGTGTTGGGATTATGGATAGACTATACTAGTGTAAATTAAAATTTCTATCTCGTAAACTAGTAAGCCATGTAAAAGATCATTGATTGTTACCACTAGATGCGTAGCGCAGCGAAAGAAAAGTTAAAGCAGTCCAATTCAACATAGTGCCCATCAGTGTAGTGGAAGTAATTGATTGCAATATATCCAGGGATGGAATACCATGCATCCCTGTACTAGTACCAACGCACACAATAGGGCCTTCGGAAGGAGGCGACTAGGATTTTAGTGGATGATGTGATGTTTCTCTCAAATCTATAACCAAATGCACCCTTTTATATAGAGCCTCCAACCAGATTTTTATCCAATACGAGTAGAGATCATATCCTATTCGGAGTCTGTTATCCAAACCTTTATTGTCCAGCTCATCAAGTGTGTGACTCTGTAGGTTCATGTATACTTGATTGTAACCCTAGAATATATTTTCAATCACTGGTCGTAGCGGTCCCTAACATGACATATCGACCCCCAAATATACACAAAGATCAAACTAGATGACCCTTATGTAATATGATTTGCACCAGGTATTAGTCACCCATCAATTCATAACTCCTCATAACTAGTTTGTATCTGGTTATGACCAGTCCGTATCCCCATACGACCAATACATGGATCAGTTTGTAATATATCCAATCAACTCACGACCAATCAGTATACCCACATGACTAGTTTGTATCTGGTCGGACTAAATGACCTATTTGCATATTTTTCTTTTGCCTTACGATACCTGATCGAATTCTAGGTGAAAAACGTATCATCCATGGACTGTTCAATTTTTTTCCTGATCTAGTGATGGATAACTTCATATAGTCAACTTTTCGACTACTCATGGCATGACCATGTACTTTCTTTATCTTACCACGTCAAGGGACCCAGAGGTATCTCCCCTGTTACATAGGAGGGACAAATCACATATCCGATCAGTTATATTTCTCCGCATATTTCATAGTATACTCGAAAGTTATCTTTATAACTACCCAATTACGAAGTAGCATTTAGCAATCCCTAAATATACTATTACACATATAGAAAATTATACTGATCTTAGGTACAATTATTAATATATCATCATTGTTTAAGATCAGCTGATAATACATAAAAATATAGCAATCTCAACAATGTTTCAAGGTGGGTCAATTTAACATAATGTTCTCTAACATGTGTCCATATTATTAATTTGATATCACTATATCCATGATTCATGAAACATGATTATCAATCAATACATATGTTGATCTATAAATTATAACTATCCCATATAATGATATAATATCAAAGATAATTTAGAATACCATCAAAATATGAATAAAGAGTTACACAAACAAGGCACATACTTATTGATCAATGCAAAAGATATTTATTCAAGGGATAAAATAATATATTATTTAAAATATCATAAATATAGAATTGATACAATCATCTCTATGGTTGGCTCTAGACATATCACTAACAATTGTACTATATTTGCTTGGCTCGCGACATCTTTACCCCCAAATTTGCATCGGATGTTTTTGATTTCTGTTTTTGCCAAAATTGTTGATCTTCCCTTTGAAATTTGGGGTTTGTCTCAACTGCAAAGTTGTAGATCTCGTCGAAACCTTTCAAATGAGTATATATAAGCCATACAGAACTTTATTATTTCATATTTTGAGACTAGTTGTTTATATTATATCGATATATATATAGCAAATATCACAGATGGTTCTTAATATGCTTTTACAGACGGTTCTTATCAAGAACCGTCTGTGATAAATTCTGACCGCTGGGCCTGTCAATCCTCCCCAACCCAATTTCAGCCAATAGAAACCGACCAACCCCTACCCCACAGATCGTCCCACCTCTCCCTCCCTATTAATAGGACTTAAGTGCTCGATCTTTCGATGAGAGGATAATTTCGATTTGAAGGAGATGACTCTCGCAATCCGACTACGAACGAATGGGTCGTGGGCGCCTTAGCAATTACTGAACCAACTCCAATTGGTTATTGACCTTACTGGACAGCGAGATCAACATGAACGCGAAGTTCAATTCCTGCGAGCAATCAAAGAACAAGCAAGAACAAGATGTAGGAAAACTGAAATCACTCAAGTTGGGGTTCACAATGGCTGTCTTGCATGTGGTCACTCGACACAACTGAAGAACAATTCTGTTTGCACGATGGCTAAACTTACACAAAGAAAACCCGCGTAACAAGGGGAGCTCGGCCTGAACTAAATAGGAGAGGAGGGAGGGGAATTCGGCCAGCAAGTAAGGCAGGGCGAAATCTCCTCCTAACCTTTCCTAAACTGCCTAAATAGGTCTTTATTACATGGGCCCAGCCCCAAAGGCAGGTGGCGCATCACCTTTTATTTGGCTCTCATTCCTTGCCATCTACTTGACCTTCATTCCGTAGAAGAATCACATAATTAAGTTCACGTGCACGGGCTCGAGTGACTGGTCCTTGAATTGTTTCTAGAGTTGTAGCAGTAGGTTGAAATGGGTTTGGAACCGAAGGTGTGATGTCCGCATCACCTATAAATACTCACCTGAGCTCTGTTAGATAATTTGTTGTTTGTTTTTTTTGCTTTCAGTTTTATGTTTTGCGTCAGAGTTCGAATCGTGCACAGCATGGTGTCCGAGTTCTGCGCGGCATGGAATCGTGAGATCGTGCGGACGTGTTAACCGAGTCTAGTCATGTTTACTTGCTATAAATATAAGGAAAACGCAGCAGCAAGGCAATCAGCGCTGCACCAAAAATCCCTCTGCGTTCTTCATCTGTTTTCGTGTGTGTTGAGCGAGATCATTGGAGGTAGTCATTGCTTTCATTTGGTATCAGAGCAGGTTGCTCGATTCTTGGCAATGTCGGCTCCGGTGGGCGATGGTGATTGGAGTTCATCGCCGCGCCGTGGAGGCCGAGGTGAAGGGCGGCGCTCAACCTCGCCGATCGTCCCTCGTCGTGGCCGCACTCGTGACCGCAACGTGGTGATCCAGAAGACAGTGCAGGAGGTTGGAGGCGCGTCCTACCCAATGCTCACACGCGACAACTACACGGATTGGTCACTCGTGATGAAGGTGATGCTCCAAGCGAGGGGGCTATGGGACGCCGTCGAGCACGGTGACGCCGATGTACAGGAGGATCGTGCGGCGCTCGAGGCGCTCCTCAAGGCGGTCCCACAGGAGATGATTCGCGCGCTCGCCATCAAGCGATCGGCCAAGGAAGCATGGGACTACGTCAAGTCCATCCGAATTGGCTCCGATCACATCCGCAAGTCGAAGCTCCGAAGCTGCGCACCGAGTTTGAGACGCTCGCGTTCAAGGAAGGCGAAGATCCTGAGGATTTCACGCTTCGCTTGAGCTGCCTGGTCGGCCAACTCTCGGAGTATGGCGAACCCGTTGACGAGCAGAAGGTCGTCGAGAAGTACCTTCGCGTCGTCCCACCCAGGTTCGGTCATGTTGTCTACACCATGGGAACCATGCTTGATCTCTCTAAGCTGTCCATTGAGGAGGTCACCGGGCGTCTGAAAGGCGCCGATGATCGTTGTCTTTCACAACCGGCGCCACCAACACTCGCCTCTGAAGGAAAGCTCTTACTAACCGAGGAGGAATGGATGGCGCGCCTCAAGGAGAAGCAAAGCGGCGAGGGATCGTCAAGCAGGTCTGGTGGCCACGGCCGTCGCCGTGGCAAGGGGCAACCGGCGACCCAGAGGCGAGGGTGGCCGCAACGCCGGGCGTGATGGGCACGAAGCAGGGCGTGAGCGCAACGTCAGTCGGGACAAGTGCCGTAACTGTGGCAAAATTGGTCACTAGGCCAAGATTTGTCGACAGCCACGGCGCGAGCAGGTACACCTCACCCAGGAGGATGATGAGGACCATATGCTGCTCATGGCGCAGGCATGCGCCCTCACTGACGACGTCAAGAAGCCACTACCAAACTTCATCTAGCTCGACGAGACGTGCACCCAAGTGAACCTCGGGTTCGAGGGAGAGCGGCGCAGCGATGTGTGGTATCTGGACACGAGGGTCAGTAACCACATGACCGGCTTCGACAGCCTCTTCGCGGAGCTAGACACAGGCATCATCGGCTCGGTGAAGTTCGGTGACGGCTCGGTGGTCGACATCCGCGGGCGAGGCACGGTGTTGTTCACCTGCCAGAATGGTGAACACTGGGCGATCAGCGACGTCTACTACATCCCCAAGCTCAAGAGCAACATCATCAGCATCGGCCAACTCGATGAGCGTGGTTGCCAGGAGCTAATTAACAAAGGATTGCTGCGGATCCGCGACCGACATCGCCAACTACTTGCCAGGGTGAAGCGCGCCAAAAACCGCCTGTACATGCTCAATTTGAACATTGCGAGGCCGGTGTGCTTGTTGGCGCGGCAAGACGATGAGTCTTGGCTGTGGCATGCTCTCTACGGTCACCTAAACTTCGACGCCCTGAAGAGGCTGGCTCGAGACAGCATGGTGCGCGGACTTCCGGTGATCAATCATCCCGGTGAGGTTTGCGACAGCTGTCTCGTTGGCAAGCAAAGGCACGCCCCTTTCCCAGCGGCGGCTCACTACCGTGCCAAGGGACTACTCAACCTCGTGCACGGTGATTTGTGCGGACCCATCTCACCGGTGACTCATGGTGGCCGGCTCTACTTCCTCCTTTTCATGGACGATTACAGTCGCTACATGTGGTTGTATCTCCTAACAAACAAGGACCAAGCGCCCGGAGTCATCAAGCTATTCAAGGCCAGCGTCAAGGTGGAGACCGGGCGACATCTGCGCATTCTGCGAACTGATCGAGGGGGGAGTTCACCTCAATCGAGTTCTGGCAGTATTGCGCGGATCAGGGAGTTGTGCGGCAGCTCACGGCACCATACTCGCCGCAACAGAATGGTGTCGTTGAGCGGCGCAACCAGACGATCGTCGGCATGGCGCACAGCTTGCTCAAGGCGAAGGGAATGATGTCGGAGTTTTGGGGGGAGGCGGTGACCACCGCTGTCTTTCTCCTGAACCGTGCGCCCACCAAGAGCTTGGACGGCATGACGCCATTTGAGGCCTGGCACAAGAGGAAGCCTGACATCTCCTTCCTACGCACGTTCGGGTGCATCGCGCATGCCAGAGTAACTCGCCCCAATCTGAAGAAGCTCGATGACCGCATCATAAAGTTGTTCGACTCGGTTGCGCGCCGCATCCACGTCTCCCGCGACGTGGTGTTCGACGAGAAGGCCAGCTGGGATTGGGCGAATCCCGGTGAGGGGGAGAAGACGTCTAGCGTAGGCATGTTCGTCATCGAGCACGAGATCGTCGCTGATCCAGTGGAGGTCCCTGCTCCGGGGGAGCAGTCGCACACGCCACCATCTCACCAGGGCCTGCCACCACTTGGCGCTCCGAATCACGCATCGGGTGTGCGGTTCGTGTCGCCAACGGCTGAGGCGCTCGCTGAGCTCGATCACGACGACAGTGGCGCACAACACTGGTTCAGGACGCTGCGGGACATCATCGGTCCCGCACCCGCTGGTGCCGCGACACGGTTCCTGGAGCCAGAACCGGTCGCCCCTGCTGAGCTGCACATGGTGAGTGCTGAAGAGCCGGCCACATTTGGCGCGGCAGAACGTGACCCATCTTGGCGCTGGGCGATGCTGGAGGAGATGAAATCTATCGAGGAGAACAACACTTGGGACCTCGTCGAGCTTCCTGCCGGGCATCGTGCGATCGGGCTCAAGTGGGTCTTCAAGGTGAAACGAGATGAGCATGGCGCCATCACTAAACATAAGGCGCGTCTCGTGGCAAAAGGGTATGCACAGCGCGGGGGGATCGACTTTGAGGAGGTCTTTGCCCCTGTCACGCGAATGAAGTCGGTGCGACTACTACTAGCTCTGGCAGCGCACCAATGGTGGTCCGTGCACCACATGGACGTAAAGTCCGCATTCCTGAATGGGAACCTTGCGGAGGAAGTCTACGTGGAGGAGCCGCCAGGTTTCATCGTCGACAAGCAGGAGCACAAGGTGCTTAAGCTGCGCAAGGCATTGTATGGGCTGCGTCAAGCCCCGCGTGCTTGGAACGCCAAGCTGGACGCTAGCCTCCAGGAGTTGGGTTTCAACCGGTGTAAGGACGAGCACACGCTATACACGCGGCGGGCGCCCGAAGGAACGCTGATCGTCGGCATCTATGTCGACGACTTGATCATCACCAGGACAACTCAAGCAGGCATCGACGAATTCAAGCGCGAGATGATGTCCATGTTTCGCATGGGCGACCTAGGACTGCTCACCTACTACCTCGACATTGAGGTGAGCCAAGGCGTCAGCGGGATCATGCTCTGTCAGAGCGCATACGCCAAGAAGCTCTTGGAGCAGAGTGGCATGACAGAATGCAATCCTTGCCACACGCCGATGGAAGAGAGGCTCAAGCTATCCAAGGCTTCGACGGCACCGCCTGTGGATGCAAGTCGCTACCGGAGCATTGTGGGGAGCCTACGCTATCTTACTCATACCCGACCAGACATCACGTTCGCCATGGGGTACGTGAGTCGGTTCATGGAGGATCCGTGGGAAGATCACCTCGCCGCAGTGAAGCACATCCTCTGGTACATCGCCAGGACACGGAGTTTCGGCGTCACCTACCCGAGAGAAGAAGGAGGTAGGCTAGCTTTGTCGGGCTACAGCGATAGCGATATGGCTGGCGATCTTGATGGGCGAAAGAGCACCACTGGCATCCTCTTCTTCCTCAGCACAAGCCCAGTCTCCTGGCAGTCACAAAAGCAGCGGGTTGTGGCTCTCTCCTCGTGTGAGGCGGAGTACATTGCTGCTACAACCGCAGCCTGTCAGGGCATCTGGCTTCACCGGCTGCTGCAGGAACTCATGGAACAGAAGTTTCCAGCGCCGGGACTCAGGGTGGACAACAAGTCCGCCATCGCTCTCAGCAAAAATCCAGTCCACCACGACAGAAGCAAGCACATCGACACTCGATTCCACTTCATCCGAGAAGCCGTCGATGGAGGACAAATCATCCTCGAGTTTGCTGCGAGTGAAAAGCAACTCACGGATATTCTGACTAAGCCTCTCGATCGTATTCGCTTCTTAGAGCTACGCAACAAGATTGGCATGATCGAGATCAGGAAGAAGCAGCAGAATTAGAGGGAGTTTTGTTAGATAATTTGCTGTTTGTTTTTTTTTTTTGCTTTTAGTTTTACGTTTTGCGTCAGAGTTCAAATCGTGCACGGCATGGTGTCCGAGTCCTACACGGCATGGTATCGTGAGATCGTGCGGACGTGTTAACCGAGTCTAGTCATGTTTACTTGCTATAAATATAAGGAAAACACAACAGCAAGGCAATCAGCGCTGCACCAAAAATCCCTCTGCGTTCTTCATCTGTTTTCGTGTGTGTTGAGCGAGATCATTGGAGGTGGTCATTGCTTTCAAACTCATCCCCTACCCTTTATGCGCTCAAAATCTCCCCAGGCTCCTTACTGTCTCCTCCTCAATCGACCTCTTTGTGGTTAGGGCTCTCTCCATTGTTTCTTCTAGTATTTGATTATGTAACTTTGTGTTGCTATTTTGTGACGTTTAGGACTTCCTCCCTCTATTGTTTCTTCTACTTACAGTGAGGCGGCCACCAAGAAGGCTTGCCCGAGCTGCATTAGGGACAAGAGGTATAGTTTGTGATATTGTAATGGTGGATTGTAATCTTGTGATATTGTAATGGTGGATTGTAATCTTGTGATATTGTAATGGTGGATGTAATCTTGTGATATTGTAATGGTGGATTATAATATAAATAGAATATTCTTTGCTATGTTTGCTATCGTATTTGCTTGTTTTCAAATGGCATAGCTAATATTTCCTTAAGCTAATTCAAAAATAGAAAAAAAATTTAGGTATAGAATGAACTATCACAGACGATTTTGTTGTATAAACCGTCTATGAAGAACATCACATACGGTTCTATATATAAAACCGTCTGCGATAGTGTTTTTCACAGACGGTTCTAGTTATAAAATCGTCTGTATTGTATTTATCATAGACGGCTTACAAACCGTCTGTGATAACTTTCAATTATCACTGACTTATAAATTCAGACGGTTCAAAAAATCGTCTGTAACGATGATTTCTGTAGTAGTGAACTCTCATGGATCTGGTTCTTATCCTTGCTATGAGAACGGGGAAAAGGGAGATATAGGAGGGGATTTATGCGGAAGCATTGCTCATTTGCTCGGCTATGTTTATGGCTTCTTCTTGAGCGAGTGATCGATGGAGAATGATGGACAAGACAGATTACCTTTATTTTGGAAACGTTGCTTGGTACACAGCCCTACCAAGAAGCAGGGCAACCTGTCGCGCAAGATAACGTAGTTATGGCCAATACGATGTGACCTGTTTGTCATTTTTCATATTCTTATGTATGAAACATGCTAGGCTGACGTGTTTTGTTATGCCATGTTCCTATGTATGCGCACGGTATGAGACTACTATGAAATTGTACCCTTGTTTGCACTCCACTATCCTGATCAGTTATTTTGTTGGTTGTTTCATGTTGATTTTGCTAGTATGTGTGTAATTAAATTGTCTTGTCATGGGAAGAAACAATGGAAAAAGGGAAGGAGAAGGTTGATGGTTGATGGTGAGGGGCCTTGCCGATTGGGATGGTGGTCTTCATGCTGAACCGGTGCATTGTGTACACCAGCATGCTGGATTTAAGTTCAAGAAAACATTACATGAAGTTGACCGTTACTTCAGGCACTAGAAAGAAAACTAGAAATTCGCCGCGACAGCTTTAAGCAAGAGTGGCAATATGTTTGATTCCACTAGATGCTTGTCAGAGTGAAAAATGATCTTTCAGTGTATGTACAATTTATTTCCTTTATGAAAGCTACCGATGCAACGCATATAGAAACCCAACTCTTCATGAAATGGAGATAGGGCAAGGCGCTTGCTTTCTAAGCCTATCAAGTTCTTTCATGAGATACAAGAGCTATTCATAGGTACTAATGTTGATGGTTCTCTGGCCGTGGATCAGCAAACATGCATGGATGCTTGTGACGATTTAGACAGAAGGACGTACATTACCTGTTATACACAACCCGAAGGCCCTGCCGGCGACGGTTCAAACACTTCGCCGTCACCTCAAAGTCGTAAAGGCACAGCAACTCATCCAGCAAGTGGGAGTAATAATAACTCTTATGATGAACTACCATGGCTACATCACAAGAGCACCCAAGCACGAGCAACTCGGACACCTCATGCTATGTTGTCGGACTAGTTCGTCGTTTCAAGCAGACTCGTAAAGTCTTAAATCAGATACAGCAGGTTGGAAACACTAACACACAATAGCACATAGGCAGAAATTATGCAGGAACTACAATCCGTTACATAGGAGGCTAGCTACAACCCTGTCCCACTCGTCAGCCACACGGGCTAACTATGACCCGTTATGGATGCGACAGATTGTAGTTTCTTGATAATTTAAAATGTTCCGAGCAATAGCATAGTTCACTACCTTGCTGTTCTAGGAGCAGCATAGCAACAGAGCCGAGGATGCAACGACTTGTTTTGCTGTTCTAGGCACAGCTGCAATAAACAAGTGCAGCAAAAGCAACCTTAGCAGTTGCAACACGTGTTGCAGCAGTTGCAGTTGCCGCACGATGTTGCTTGCCCGTCGCGGCCATTTGTTATTTTCTTCCAGTAGGCATAGGCACGGCATGCCAGAAACACAATCCCAAAATACAACAGCACAGTGTACCACGGCAGTGACGGCTCCGCCGGAAGAAGATCGCCATTTGTGCTGCCTACGGTTGCACCAGCCACCGCTGGCTTCCCGGTGGGACGGGCGCCACCGCACAGGCCGGGCCGGACAACTCGGTAGACGCCTCCGGTGGCGAGGACGAAGGCATCCTTGCGGTTGTCCTCGCCGAAGGAGAGGATGCTCCCCGGAATGGCGCCACCACGGCAGGGCATGGGGGAGCTCCTGGAACAGTTGGTCAACGGGATCCGGGTGGAGGCGTAGCGGCCGCTGCCCTCCGGCGTCTCCATGCCGGCCCACACGGCCGATCCGTACGTGTACAAATACCTACATGCATGCATGCCAATATCAAACACACTGTAGCTAGCTAGCTAGCTACGGACATGGCAACTTGCCTATATACATTTGATTGAACTATTGGATGAATCTCAAAGCTAATCCAAAGACAAGAAAAATCGACTATACAAGAAGTTCAAACAACTTACAAATTAATGGCAAACCTGATCGACATTATTACCTTCCTTCCAAGGAGGGATCCATGGAGCCTCGATAGACAAGACCGCCGACAATAGATGGCGGCATGCCGGCAGCTGGACGGCCGTGGGCGATGATAGGGGAGTCAGCCTTGACCGAGGAGCCGCCGTAGTTTCCACCTTTGGAGATCAAATGCACCTCCTCGTACAGTCCCTGCATGAATGTTGCCATCAAGTTCAAATGCATTATTCGTCCAGGCAGGCGGCAGCAGCTTAAATTCATGAGGAAGATGTGTACCTTGGCGACGTCCCCGCAGTAGAAATAGGAAGGCATCTTGGAATCGAAGCTGCAACCCCTCGGGTTGCTGAGACCCATGGCAAAAATCTCGGGCTTGGATTGGTCACTGACTTCGCTTTGTCCTGAAAAAAAAAGGCAGATTCAGAAGTTCAGAAATCAATCGATGAGCAAAATATATTTGATGCAAACGTAGCCCCTGATCAATCAGTCGGTCAGTTTATTGCTTTTCGATTACCCGGGGTGTGGTAGATGTCAAGCCTGATAATTTTGCCCAGAAATGACCTCTTGTCCTGCGAGACATCAAAGCGGTCTGCTTTCTGTCCGCCATGCCCCGTGATGAGGTAGAGGTATCCATCGGTAGGCCTGAATAGTATCTGACCTCCATGGTTGTGAGATGCATAGGGCAGCCCCATTGTGAAGATCCTCCTGACTTCAGATGGATCAGCAGCAGTCATCGCCTAACAGAGGGGGGGGGGGGGGGGAGCAAATTATTTAGCAGTGGGTATCAGACGTGCATCACAAATCACAATTAATTAAGAGCTATTTTTTTATGAGAACAATTAAGAGCTATTTCTTGTAACTTCAGATCGATGCAATCTAGTGCATCTTCAAGCTGCAGAGAAGCTAGGCACACACGTACCTTGGAAAAACCGCGTTTCACGGAGAACTCCGACACAACAAGCTGATACCGGCATGGCCGAGCACCATCAGCAGCAGCTCCGAGCTTTGCATGTTCACACCTGCCGGCACCACAGGTCGGCGACCGGGCGCTATCGCAGGTGTAGGAAACGAAGAAGCGGCCGTTGGTGGCGAACTCCGGGTGGAATGCTACACCCATGACCATGAGCCCAAGCCTCGCATCGAAGTGGACTCGGTCGGAGATATCAAGAAACGGGCCCGGCTCCAGATCCAAGGTGCCTCCAGATCCATGCTCCGGCACGGATGCCAGCCAGATCTTGCCATCTTGGCTGGACAGGAAGACTCTGCCGGAGCCGTCTGGGTGAGCGTCCATGGCTAGGTAGGAGCCGGCGCCAATCCTCTCAACGCACAGCACTTGAGGAGATGTGCGCCAAGGCTGCAGGGATCTAGTGGTACCGTGGGATAGGAGTGAGACTCCCTTCCCGTTGAAGCACGCCGAGGACGACGACGACGATCCGAAGGACGAGCAGAAGTCGGTCTCCGACCGCCAGAAATCGGTGAGCTTCGTCTTCGTCGACGACGGCGGGCTTCGAGGCCGTGTGGTGTCGTTGGTACTTGCTGCCTGTAGAGGACGATGAGGCTGGAAACGACGAGAGTTCGCCATTGCCGCGTCCTTGCATGTTTGCCAGACTAGTTGGCAGTAGTTGTCGTCGTCGGGATGGGGATGGTGTGGAAAGCTCGATGAAGGCGAAGAGCTGCACAAGAGAGGAAGTGACCGTGTTTTGGTCGTCGACCCAGCCGCGTCGAAGAGCTCTCCCGAAGATGTGCTGCACTCCTGCAAATGGAAGCAGAAGAAAAACACCACGTTGGGAAGAACTAGAGATTGTTAATTTGGAGTAGATAGATATCCATCTCTACCACAAAACGAGGACTAGATAGATCCATATGTGCGCAAAAAAAAAAAAACGCCGCCGCAGGACACGGCAGGACGTACTCATCGGAGACGGGGAAGAAAGGGGGAGCATGTGGGGGGACGTCGCTGGTCAGGTAACAACAGACGAACGTACGTACCGCGCAGAGGATGGACTTGACGACCGCGGCGCACGCGGCGTCGGAGACGTTGATGGCCTCGAACTGCTCCCTCAGCGCCGCGTCGTCGACGGCGTCGCAGCAGCTGATGCCGCTATAGCCGCAGAAGCTCAGCGCCGACTCGCCAAGCACCACCGGCGCCCCTGCATGCAAAGAAAATTGCGACAGTAGAGCAGCCGAAGGCGAGGCAAAGATGATGAAGGAACAGAAAGTTTAAGAAATAGAAGACGAGGAGGAGAAAGAATTAGAAGCTGCTGCTCACTGGAGCCGGTGCACAACGGGGAGGCATGGATCAGCAGGCAGGAGGAGAGAGTGACGAAGAGTAGTAGTGAGGCCGTCATGCTCACGAGGAACCTAGCTAGGAGGAAGTACGTACGAAGAAAGGGAGGAAGAGGGGACAGAGAGAGAGAGAGAGAGAGCTGTGGATGCAGGTGATGATAGGGAGGGGGAGGGGGGTTGTTTTATAGGCGTTGGCCATGCCGGCATAGCTAGCCTTCTCTCTCTCAGCCTCTCTCTCTCTCTCTCTCTCTCTCTCTCTGACTTTAGAGTTGAATTATTCCAGAGGCGTACGTCAATGGGAGACACGCACGCGGTCGTTTGAGTTGAAAGGCATAGTTCAGTTGTGTGCAGGCCTCTCATCCAAGATGTAGCTAGTCTTTAAGGAAGCATAGACAAAGTATTTGGTAATCAACGTTTCATGCTTTAAATATGAGATAATTTTACCAAAAGAAATTGAAGATGAAAAACCTATATAAGTTAAACCAAAGCTGCCTACAAGTGTAGAGCCAATCATAAAATGGGATTACAAGGCAGAAACAGGTAAAGATCACACGAGAAAGAGATAGTTCTTTGCAACTAAAAAAGATTCAAGGTTAGCCATCTGGTCACCACCCCTACAAAACATTGACCAAGAAACCCAGCAAAAGTTGTCGAAAATGCAGTGAGTGTTGATCTCTGTTCCCGGTTAATTTGTTGCTGCATCACAATGTTCCAAAATCCATCCTCATCCAACACACCTTTCGCCCCAAAAGCAATCCAATGAAATTATATACGCAAGTCTTTTCTCCTATCAATTGTGGGTTGTTCTGTCCTTGAAAAGCTTGGCTTCAATTGACTTTTTTGGCCAATACTCCAACCAATAATGTAGAAGAGAATTCTACTAAATCCCATATAAGACGAAACAAAAGTACAAAACATCGCAGTCACTCAATCCCCAATAGTTTGTTTGTGGTCTAGTATAATTTGTTTGTGGTGCACTTTACTATACTAGACCACAAACAAATGTGTGAGCTGGAGTTTCTTCTTTAATTTGCATAGATTGGTCATAGATATTTGATGTGAATATCTACTATGTTATTTAGTTGATATTATTTTGCTTAGCTGTTTATTATTTGATCTGTTAAATGGTGTAGTCGCCCTTTATTAGTATCAGGATTAACTTACAGAGCAACATATAAGTTATCATGCTTCATATCCATCATTTGAGTCTCCAACAATTATTCCAATAATTATATATCCGATTTGCCCTATGGATGAATATGCAAGCATATGTTTCATGCTTGTTTGAGTAATAGCAAGGAGATTCCTCAATATCATGCTAAGAATAGCTAGGATTTTCAGAAGAAGATGCTATTCATTTGGTGAGAAATAAAAAGGAATATCAAACAAAAAGAGTGTAGAAAAGGATTGCCCTTTGGCTTGCATGCATGTCTCTATGGCGTTGCCTTTGGCTTGCATCGTCTGAGAAGACGGAATCCTGAGAAGGTCATCAATCATGAGCAGATTGGGTTTGTTGGGACATTAACCAATCATGTTCAGACAACTATTGAACCTCGCAACTCATCGTGTACATTTTTGACTTCAATGATCTTGGGTGGGTTCTTGAACGTTCAACACCATATGCCATGTAAAGATGCAAATCACAAGGAAAGTGGCATTTCTAGCCTCCAAGGTAATGAAATAATGGTGAAAGAATGCCTCCATGTTGTTTAGTGCATTCCTATTTATTTTGCTTCCTTATCCTTATTGTCTCTTCTCTTCTCTAGTCCAATCAGGCTGGTTATTGAATTGGTCTCATTTATATGGCTATGAGTTATGGCATGGTGATAATCTACAGAAGCAAGAATGGATTTCAATCAACAAATGCAACAATCAAACGAAACCCATGAGTTTGCACCCTGATTAGTTCGCTGCAGTTTCTAATAAGAACTTCCCCTGGCCCCATGGCCGGGCCCATGGGCGTGCGAGCGGTACGCTCGCACAGGGCCTCGAGTCCGCGCGTGCGTCTCTGCATGGCGCTTCGCCCAATCGCCCAATTGCACAGCTCTGTACGACTGTACCGATGATTCACTCTGCATATTTTAGTCACCCCATGCATTGGACTTCTCCTGCTACAATATTGTACCATTTGCTTCATCATAAACATCACTGGCTCGTCATGGTAACCACAAGGTGAATTTGTCTCTATTAAAATAACAACTTCAAGATATATACCATTGCTAAAGTTGTTTTTCTGCTAATATCTTTAAACATACGGTGATGATTTATTTCATTGGTTTCTTCAGAGAAAGAGAATACAACATAAAGGATAGCAACTTAGAAGTACAAGGACTGGCAGAAGAAGTTACATCCTGACCTAGTTCATTCTAAATGTGAGGTCTCTCTCTCTCTTTGGCATTCTTAGCTAAAGTAAAATACTCCTATCTGGTACTGTTCTTTTTGGCTTTTCAGCGACTCTGACTTCTCTCAAAAATCACTGTTCGTTAGACTAATAAGCCGCAATCAAAAACCAAAAGCCGTAACCCAAAAGAACATACCTCGCCTCGAAACCCTTCTGATATAGCTAAAGATTATGCAAACCAAGAGTTCAAAAGGTACTATTTTTGATATATCGTATTTGCTCTGCAATATATACATTATTTTGGCTATATTTGGTACTTTGATTTAGGCCTCACTTAGAGTTTTGTACAGGGCCTCCAAATTTCACGGCACGGCCCTGCCTGGCCCTTAGCCATAGGCTCCCTCTTTGTACCTATGGCACATTAAACATTTCTTTCTGATCTTTCAGCTCCTTTGCTGGCAATATTCCTGATTTCATCCCCTTACACCAAACGCCGCTCGCCCACTGTTCTGGCACTACCAACCCGTACCCTCTCAAAGGTCATTGAGTTCAGCTGCAACATTATATATCCATAAGAAGCTAAAGAAATACCAAAAGATGATACAAATATCTCCAGAAGTTACCCCCACAGCAGAACAACACGTTACACAAATACACAATTATTCATCTTGGAAGAGGCCAACTCGAAGGGTCGGTAGAGGGCCAATGCACATGGATCGCGGGCTCACGCGCAGGGGCGAGTGCGTGGCGAATGCACATGGAAAAAGAGGTGTCAAGAGCGGATAGGGCCACACGCAATAGTTTTTTTTTTTCTAGGAGGGAGCTCTCTATTTTAAGCAGTGTGTGTATGTAACGTGAGATGAGCGTACCAGACATACAATTAAAGATGACATTTGCAATCAAAATTGATATAGAAAATCGATTCGAGGGGTATTTGAATTAGGGTCTATTCTTTTAAGCTTCTGAAATTGGTTTTTAGCTTTTACTATAATACCTAACTTTTAAACAAAATATTTTTTAAGTCGAATATTTATATCATCTAAAATCGCAAGCAAATATCTCTCTATAATCTCTGTCACAAAACAGTTAAAATTCAAAAATTTTAATTAAAAAATATAAACCACAGCTATATTAAACACACCCTTAGACGAGAAATAGCTAAGAAAGTTCCTTTCAACAGATACAAATGGACAGATGCATAACTTCTACATAGTATAATTACCCGAATGGCTGGATGGCATAAGAAACCGAGGGGAGGAAAGCAATGGTGATGGTTATGGCCTTATCTACAATGAGACAGATGGCGGTTTATTTATATATAATTTATATAATAAGTTGTTTACATAGTTATTTATAATAGCTATATACAATTAATGAATTGTTTATATAGTCGTCTATATATCAATATATATATAAGTAGAAAACTATCTATAAGATTATCTGTTAAATAGTTGATAATATTTTTTTAATTTATTTTTCTTCTTGTATCATCTAAAATTCTATTTAGCATGGATTTTTCGTCATCTAATATATACCATTATATGCCCCGAGTCGTCGAGTTATAGAGCTGTGTCCTTTTAAACCAGCCGTGTGATCAGTTATATGAATATCCTTCCAAAATGGTTTGGGCAGAGTTCACATGCAAATTAAACCAGCCGTGTGATCAGTCTTTTTACAACTACCAAAACGGTTTATTGAAGTAATACAGCTATTGGATAATCGAATTTGTTAACCCCAAATGGGTGATCTCTTGTCGAGATAACGAATAGATCGATTGGGGAGCGGGACGTACGTACAGTGCAATACACGGTAAGGAGAGATCGAATATATTCATGATCAGCTATACGAGAAGTGTTACGAACAGAGGATTTTGCAAGGAGATGTTAACGAATCCCGTGCAGTTACAAAAGAGTGCAAGGATACAAGACAACTCTGCGTCTGAAACAAATCGAAAAACACACTAATTAATGAACTGATTTGTTGGTGTAAGTAGGCGTGGATAACTTGTGACGCCCATCCTCCCTCGTCTCTCTCTCCCACGCTTCATCACATGCGTTATTCTCTCTCTCCCTCGCTCACTATTCAACCCTCTTACCCGCACCAACACTACTATAAAAGGACTTGCCATCTCTCTCCTCGACCTCCACTCCCGATGGGGCAACCGGTAATTCAACCCTGAATGATTTTTTTCTCGTTCAGTCACGCTAATAAAGTGCTGTAACGACTAGCAAACTCAACTACTACGATCTGAGCCGCTAATATCTCCAGATTTGATCCTAAATTATACCTATTCATCTGTATGCATCAGACTTCTATAATCATCCTTCAGAATTTTCTGCAGCAATCGGAGGGAGAGAGACGGAACTGAATAAGAGGGAGGGAGAGCTGAAGAGCTATAGCAGTGAAGTTTAAATGATGTTCCTTTTTTTAAGATATATAACAGAACAAAATCTAGCGCAAGGTTTCCAGACTTTTTCCACTACTTCCATCACATATGTACTGGCACCATGAACGACAATGACAACCTAGCTCCCTAACACTCGTCTTGTGGCAAGGTAAAACAGGAGTATCATCACGACTGCTTAAAAAATTTTCTTTTTATCCCACACACTGGCCCTACTTGATGTACTGCGACAGCCACTTGAACCCGTCGCCATAGCCCATCTTGCGGACGATGCTGCACATGAACACCTCCAAGGGGCGCACGTTGGACTCGCCGAGGCTCACCTTGCCCTTGCCGGTCGTGAAGTTGCTCAGCCCCATGTGGTAGCGGAGCTCCTCCTCGGAGGCGGCGTAGGGGATGTCGATCTTGTTCCCCAGGATCAGGAATGGGACGTTGGCCAAGGAGTCGTCAGAGAGGAGGGCGTCGAGCTCCTTCTTGGATTCAGCAAACCTCTCTTTGTCATAGGCATCCACGAGGTACACCACTGCATCAACCTGATCAAAGAAAAATTGGAAGATACATCAAACAGATGTAGAAAACAAATACTTCTTGGCGCACCAGCATTCATAATCACACAGAAGTACATTACAAAGTCAGAATCACATCATCAGCAATAATAAAAGGCATTATGCATGTATGCAGCAGGAGCATATGCGCAATGCACCAAACTAGATGCTTAGAGCCTTGAACCTTCTCGGGCTGCAGTGTTCAAGGCACCTTATATTTCATGCTGAAGAAACAGTTTTTTTCACCCAAGGCAATAGGAACTAGAGACAGGAGGAAAATTAGGGCCATTGGTGGAGTGCGAGAATGATCCTATAGCTTACTGTCGACTGTAACTATAGAATTCTATGACAAGATTTAGATAATTCTACCTTCAGTAGAGCATCAAAACATTGCAGGATCACTTCATTTTCTTTATCATTTTTGTTTCAGGTTATTCCAAATCCTAATAAAAGGCAAGTACACCATGCAACAGTTCAAACAATAGATAACAAAGGCTCAAAGCAAAAACGATCATCATTGTAGATATCCACAATCTATATGGCCAATCTAAGTGATTTGTACAACAGAAAGACCTCCACCTTCAGCTCAGTATGAACCAACTGCACCTATCAATTTCTATGTCATAGCAGAATTATATATGACAACACATACAAAGACAACATCTGAAATCCTGAATAGGAACACAACTGGTTAGCATTTTCAGTAACAGCACTTTCAAAGCCACCTGCTGCTAAGTTGTAAGATAAGGAAACAATAACGTCGCATGCCCTGCAAAGATGCATATCACAAGGAAAGAAACATTTCTTGTTCAGGACTTCAGGCCGTTCCTAATTGTGTGATATTCCCTAATCGAGACCTCTCCAATCAGATTAATTGTTGAGTTGATCTTATGTGTATGAGACTATGAATTCATTTGCAGTTTTGAATATAAACTTCCTCTGGCCCCAAGCCATCCTTAGCTCCCTCTTTGTACCTCTCTGCACCATGAAACCCTTTTAATCCTTCAGAGTTTAGCATTTTGGCAGCACCAGCAGTATCCCCAAATTCCCCCCTCTTCAACCAAATTCCTCACGCTTACTGGTCTGGCAAAATTAATCCCCGAGACTCTCAGAGCTCAATTGTTCGCCAAACTGATCCTGCTGCAACATTCTAATGCAAATTATTCTCTATATTGTTGTAGAGTCTATTTATCCAGCACATTTTATCACATGAATGGGGAATATCCACGAATTGATCCACTAAGCCAAAACCACTACCTCATAAAACAACACCACTAGTATTTCAAAAGATGATGGTGCACACAGACTCATATCAAAGCACGATTCCCCTTTTTACATAGGTACCTAGTTTGACAAATTGCAAATATATCACTTGTGCTATATCATCGATCCTGGTAGCTACACCAAGGTGGGATAGTATATATAGCACTAGGCTACTTATGGTTTTATGCACTAACCCCACTAACCAACTTGATAAAATTTAGCAACAAGCAGCTGGCATCACATGTGGGAACAAAAAATTAGACACATATATTCTAGTGCGTCACTGCCAAATACTATCCATTGATAATGACATCTACTAAAACTTTTAATGCTAGCAGAAGCATGCTACTATTTCTGTATTTCGTAAGGAACTAAAGAAATACTGAATGACAACACAATATCTCTATAAATCACACCTGCAGGAGAAGAAAACATCAAGCAGATAAAATCATACACCCAGTGGCGGAACCAAGAAAACTTTGGAGCCTAGGCAAGGCTGTTTATGTTTGATAATTGTGAACAGGTCGATATACACATCACGTATGCAAAGTTGACAATTCTAAACTAAAAGTAGGGTCTTCTTTTCAAATAACTAAAAGTAGGGTTCAGTACACATATATTAAGGATTGAGGTATTTAGCAATGAGCAACATTTCAATCTTTCAATTCAAAGATTGAGGCATTTAGCAACAAGCAACTACTCAATATTTCAATTCGAAGGATGTACGCATTTAGTAATGAGCAACTAAGAGGCAAGGAGAGAAGGGTTCGGCTAATGCATAATCAGCTTCCTCCTAGCTTGCCGTGTTGACGCCTGCCGGCTTCATCTACTCTTCTTCTTCTTGCTCGTCATGAGCAACAAAGAGGCAAGGAGAGGAGGGTTTGGCTAAATGCATAATCGGCTTGCCTCCTTGCTTGCTGTGCTGACGCCTGCCGGCTTCATCTACTCTTCTTCTTGCTCATCCCACACATTGAAGTAGAGAACGGCCGCCGCACCGAGCATTGTGCAGCCACAGTGACTAGCCACCCCGCGCGCCGGCGCGGAGCAAAGATGTCAAGACCTCGTCTGGTCCAGCTGCCGCCGAGCCGTGTACTAGGTCTAGGAGTGGCAAGGGAGATGGGAATTGGCCGCAGGCCACCGCTCTCAAGACTCGACACACCTTGGCGACTCTTTGGCTTGCTTGCATTGGCAAGCTCGCATTACTTGACTCCCTAGGCTCAGGGCATCGGGCAGGCCGCACGCACATGGCCCATCATCTAACGGGCGATGGCCCAACAATGGAAGCGCAGCCTACTAAGCCTAGAACACCTCGACATGACCTAGCCTGACCAGGAGACACGGTTCGTCATCTCCAGAGGCAGCAAGAATACCAGGTGTTCCACCAAGGTTCGCCGGCGAGCCCAGGCAGCCGCCCAGGGTCACCGGGAGGTGGCTCCGCCTCTGCATACACCGAGTAACTCATCTAGATAAAAAAAAATAGAAACAAAAGAGGAAGTGAGACCTTGGCATAGTAATCCTTCCACACACGGCGAGCAATCTGATGGCCTCCTAAATCAAATGCCTTGAACTTGATCTTCCCAATGCTCAGCTCTTCAGAAGTCGGATACTGAGTGGGCTGATGCTGAACTAATCTCTGCGAGAAGGAACACAAACCCAAGTATGAGCTTATTCAGCAAACAGAAGCAAAAACACCAAGCAATAGATTTTTCATTTGTTTTCTATGTTTAACTTCAATATGTACAGTTTCTGAGCATAATCAACTGGTAACTAAAAGACAAGACTGATTAGCAAACCAAGTTGAATAACAAAAACGATCCTTCTTATGTTATATAGAAAACTGTTCAAACATCAAAGTATCAAACTAATTTAAGTTACAATAAAATGTAAAATTGTCCAGAGAAGCATGTGCACCAGATCTAAATTGAAAGCCCCGGAATTAGCATCCTAGCATTCCAGAAATCAACATGGACTCTTCTTATGCACACATGACTGAAAGAAGCAAAGTCTCTGCTGTACTATATGGAACTTATCCAGATCTAGCAAGCAATCCAGTGCTCACAGAAATAAAATCTGCCCACTGTTAACCCCAACAGGAAACAAAGACTTTCTAGGGTACCGGTCCACCAACTCCAAAAATGGGGGGAAATGGAGATATGATCGAAGCCTCCTTCTAAAGAAAGGGGAAATTTTTGCAACGTATACTCTGAAATTCCACAGGGATTTTTTTGTTGAAATGCTACATGAAAAATTCCCAAGAACACTCGACCCTTCAGATAAACAAACATCTACTAGCATAAACATTTCCAATTGTTAAATTCGAATGGATAGATATTGAACATGTTCATCTATCAAAGGACAGGAATCGCACAAGAGATTACTCCTAAAACTACACGGATGCAATCCATCCCGATCCAAAATTCATCACAATTCCTCCAAACCTCGTCAAATTACCAATTTTCACCGCCACGAAAACACCTAGCCACGCCCAAATCAGAAACAAAAGGCGCCTCAAACCGGGCCAGAACTCGACAATTCCCACAAAAAATCCCGGACAAATCACCCCAACAAGCCAATCCAGATCGCCTAATCTACCATCCCGAGAGAGCGTATAAAAAACATTAGTAAATAAAAAGGCAGAGATTATTCCCCCGACCTCGTCCTTGAGCATGTGGAGGAGCGTGGTCTTGCCGGCGTTGTCGAGGCCGAGGAAGAGGATCTTGGCCTCCTTCTGCCACAGCCCCAGCGACGCCAGCACCCCGTAGAACCAGTCCACCAGGAACATCTCCGCTCCGATCGCCGGGCGCCGGTGGCCTCCCTCTCTCTCGCCGGAGGAGGAGACGACGACGAGGAGAGAACGGATCTTACGCGGACCCGCCAAGGAAGGGAGCAAATGGTGACGTGGCGACCCGCCCCGCCGCTGCGCCGGGGGTTAATACGGGGTGTCGCCCGGAGAATGACACGTGGGGTCGGTGAGACGTGGGGCCCAGTGGTCAAGGGGTGTTAGGTGGGGCTGGTAGGTTTGGGAAAATACCGCGGGCCAGAAGCTAGCGGATTCCCATTTATTTACATGGAATGTATTTATACATATACCGTATACCGGTATAAATACGTTTTTATTTCAAGAAAAGTATAAATACGTTTGGCTTTTCTCTATGGATTCTTCTCCTTTGTTTCTAGGAAGGAGCATCAGAACTTTCCAGGTGCAAGGGCAACCATTGCCCGTAATGCATTTTGACTTGTCCAGTGGGAGAAACTTTTCTTTTCGAGAATACAAATCTAAGATTTGCAGAGACCAGACGGAGAAAATAAGATTTAGGTCATGTTGTTTTGTGCTTTTGAGGTAGCTTTAAGTGGTGCTCCTACTAGTTTTGGCTTAAAGTTTTGGGTTGTTTTTTTGGCTAAAATTAGGTTGAGTTCTTTTTGGTTTTCATTCGACTTATACTTATACTGTCTACAGCAACTAACTTTTAAATGATGTATTTTCTTAAAGCAGGGTCAACAGAAAGATTGTAGTAAAAAATGTACTAAATTCAGCTGTATCGGTCAAAATTACATATGATTATTTTCCTATACGTACTACCTAACGTGAACAACCAGAATTCAAATATTTAAACCATAAGCCATTAACCCAAAAGAACCCGTCTTTATATTGTAGCGTTGTTAGTTTTTTTAAGAAAAATTAAAAAATATATAAAACATTATCACGGATAATACAAAAAATAACAGGAAAAAAGGTGAAAAGGTCGAAAAAAGAAAAAATCAAAATAAATCAAAATTAAAAGTCGATACGTTTTAAGTTGTTTCTAGCATAGTTTCGACTTCTTTAAAAGCTGAAATAATTAGGACGACTTCTTCAAACAACTTTTCGGATCTAAATTCATACGTACCGTCCATGTCGATGCGTCTATCATCCACTACCTTCTTAATAAATACATGTAAAATTATCAGCCATATCTAAAAGCATCATCTATAACCCCAAAAAAATAGAACCTTATACACATGTGATTGGACGGGTGCGGATCCCCTAGAGTTGTTACCCAATTCCACTAGGTTGATTCACCCAAAGCTGAACGTTCCTCCTCTCCTAAGATATGTATTATGCCAAGTCATTCCACTTTCTTAATTTACAGATTTTTTGAAATTTCTCGCTCTAAATGGCTTCAGCTTTTTAGCTTCTAATTTTTTTAGCTTTTTGATCTTTTTTATTTTTTGGGGTTTTCTTTTTTTCCTCTAATTCCTTTGTATTAGCCCAAAAGATATAGCAGTTATTTTCAATTTTTTTTATTTTTTACCACTTTATCTTATTTTTTATTCACAAAAAACTAACATCCACTATAGTGCTTTGTAGCCATAATACACACAAAAAAGTTATAAGCCCCAGGCTATAAACCCTTTGGTGCATGCCCGAGAAGCCACGAAGAAAAGGTCCATGATTCTGTGAATAGCATTGTACGAGGCAATGACTAGCTGTGGCAACTGGTAACCGGTGTGACTTTAGGTAGGTTCTTTTTGGCTACGAGTTATGATCTATGGTTGTGACTTATGGTTCTTGGTCTTAACGAATTGAATGTCGTTAAATCGTTTCAAAAATATTATCCCGATAAACCACTTCGAAAAATCTATCTTGATAAACCACTTTGAAATTGTAGCGGAAAAATTGTTTCATTTGTCCGTTCAAGAGAAGCCATAAGTTGAAAAGAATTGGACCATTGTTAGGAAGTGAAGACTGACACTCTTGATAACTAGGCATCGGCGGCAGAAACCAAGATAAGTTATTGGTAGAAGATGGAAATCTGGAGCTATGTGATGCTCCTCTAATCGAAGCAATGTTCTTTGCAAAGAATGAAACGTCCAAGTTTTCCTCTGATTTATCTTCTCTAATCAAATGCTTGTGTGAAAAGCTGAAAGGAACTTTAAAAAACACTGCACGACGTGAATTGGTGAAGTGGCCGGAATTATTTAGATTCGAGCTCTTTCTATTGTCGCTGTGTGGACTGTGTGCTTGGGAGTTGGGATAGGAAAGAAGAGAAGGGATTTGGGGCAGAGGAAGAAGAAAGGGTGACGAGGGTTTAATACAATCCATAGAAAACAATCAATGGCCAAGATTTGCTGAAACTCGCGGTGGATTTAGGGGTAACTCTAGCCTCTAGGGGATCCGAACGGTCGTTGTGAGCTCACCTTCTATCGTGGAGACGTGAGCTAACACCTGATATGTTGTGTCGAACATCATCGCATGATTTAAGTGGCATTTGAACCTGAAGTCTGAAGAAGACCACAAACCAAGCAATCAACCGGTTGGTTAACTGGTCTCTAACATTTCTACAAAGTTGACAAATCTTGACAAGCCTCCATAGGAAGGTAGCATCATTCATCCTTTCATACTTTTCTTCCAAACCCTGTAGAATCTAGATCCTTCGATTCCGTGTGGCTGACTGTCTCTTTTAGACGGCCTATAAATCGCTGAAGCTTCTTCTCCATTGGTCGGAGGTTTCCAAGCTAGTCACATATAACTTGCAAGAGGGTGAGAAAGTCCAGATTTGTTTCCTTTTTCTTCTCTATCTGAGAACGATACTAGCACACCAAATTCAACAAACAACAAACAAACAGTTACGAGCTGTCCAAGAAATACATAGCAACTACCAAAGGTGCTGTGATTACTGTGCATGGTTGAAAGAACCCTAACACTAATTAACTCTAAACAGTGTAATTAGGAATAATTAAAATTATTATAACACCATAATTACAAGAATGAATTACAATTTTTGGCCCTAGGCCTCAAAAATAAATTAAAGGCACTTATTACAACCTATTTTAATTACAAGAATTATGCGTATATGAAAAACTAATTTATAAATAAAATTACATTAAGATAAAGGCTACATAAATTGTTCATTGCATTTCCTGCTCTGTCTCCGCATGCTGCCAACGACAGCATTCCCAAACTAGCCACCACTCCCCCTTTTTCTTTCGCGATCAGAGAGCAAATCAAACAACAATACAAGGGAGAATAAAAAGAAAAGGGGAAAGAAAGCTGTCGTCAGTACTCTTAGGTTCCTAGAGCCGAATAGAGTGGCATTCATCGAGGTTCCCAGGCCATCCTGGGCCGGTCAGTGCCTCTCACCATAAGTGGGCCTCATCATTCGACAATGTAGATACCAATACCCACATTTTTTTAACTTACCTCAACCTCAATGAATCCTAAAACAGTGAGTAGCCCACACTTAGGACCTTAGGTCCACCGCAGCCACAAGAAGCCAAGACTCAAGAAAGGATAAGAATGGAGCATTCTCAACTGTGCACAGCCGAGATCGAGATAGAAGGAGGCTGAAACCTCCCATATATAATCCACATTCCCGGGTATCACCCACATTGCCCACCGTATTGCCAAACCAGCTGAGAGCATCCAAAGCCAATAGAGGACATTAGAGCCCCTCTCACCAACTAGCCAAGAACAGCCAAGAGCATCGATCCAAACAAAGTCAAAGAACCAACCACAGAATACTACCAAGAACAGCCTACAAAACATCACCACCACACCTCAAGTTCCTGCCCCCACTCCCCTCTACATTACCATCAGCCAACCAAAAGCCACAAGCCCACCGAGAGAGAGAGAGAGAGAGGAGGGACCAGAGAGACGGAGGCGAGAGCATGGTACGTTGAGGAAGCCGATAAGGGAGCATGGACCACTGGAGACTGACAAGCCGACCAAGGAGGGACCATGGGGGACATCTTCGTCAGCACCCAGAAGAAGGCACCAATGCAAGCACTACCACGTGAGGACCCCACCGCAACCAACTGACATTCCTTAGCCATTCCAAGTCCAACTCAGTAAGGCCCACATTCCCTCATACTTTCCATTTTCGTGTTCTTCCTCACAATCCCATGATAACGCCTTCTGCCACAGCATGGCCGGCCCAACAAGGCAGCCAAGAGGGAGACGAACACCTCGCTAGGCCGGTGGCTACCACAGGAGTCGGGAGTGAACATGGCCACAAGGAGCACCCTTAGGTAAGGAGAGCTTGCTCTCGGGCGCAAGAACCACCCCACCTAAGTCCCATCTCATAGCAACCATAGAACCCCAAAAGCCAGGTGTGGTAAAAGTATGAAAATCATAGCAGAGAATAGGAGCACTAAAAAGTCAAAGTGCTTAAACCAAGATTTAAAAGATGCTCAAACAAAGGAGAGGAGTAGAGGAAGTGAACCATTCGAGAGAAAAGCAGCCGAGCAAGAGAAGGTTGTAAGACCCCATCGACGACCATCAAGGCAGCCGTAGGAGACTGAGAAGCCAGGGCAGCTGGTGAGCTGTGGGGACCGGCGGCGAGCCCTCAAAGCCAAGAACTCATAGATCTAGCCAAGAACCCATGAGCCCAACTGGTAGATCATAGATCCAGTGCTCCACCACCAGATCCACCTGCCAAGTCCACAGATTCAACTTGGGGACTCATAGATCTAGCCGTTTCCTCTCCACCTTGCCCCCAAAACCGTAGATCCAGTAAAGCAGAGGGAGTAGGCGACGACGGTAGTGATGAAAAAGAGAAAAGGGGGAAGGGGAAGTAGCAAGGGAGGATGAGGCGTCAGCGAGGAGCCGAAGAGGTGAACGTTAAGGATGAGCCACCGAGAGGAATGAAAGGCGTCGGCAAGCAGTCGGGGAGGCAAGGCGTTAAGGCCAACCGCCCGGGAGGAGGTGAGGCCAAAGCCAAGCGGCCCAGTGGGTCGGCACCATATAAGAGCATATCGATAAGCCAACTAAGCCACGAAGGCCAGTAGGAAAGTAAGCCCGATCTTGCTTCCACAACAGTAAACTGGAGGGAAAATTAGGAGGAACTGAAGCATAGTTAGGTCATAGGATGAATAGTCGGCAAGAAATCTAGGAATCCATTAGCATAGAGGGGGGCTAGTTTTAAAAAATAAAGCCATATAGCAACATAAATAATGTTTTGTTAAAATCCACAAGTCTATCTGTTAAATGCAGAAAGTGAGGCGACTCAGGCCGAGTCAATAGACCAGATCCTAGTTGACCCCAACTCGTACTACTACTATTGATGCTGCTATTGCTGCTACTACTACTACTCAGGCAAGCTATTTCTTGATCACAAATTTAGTTATGTCCAATGTACAAACTACATTCAGTATTATTATGATATAATTGCATGAAAAATGTTTTTGAAAAATTAAATCGAATGAGAAGATGAATAAGGAAAGAAAAGAGGAGAAAAAAAGAATAGAAAGGAAGAAGTATGATGTAGAGCTAGTAGTCTGGTTGAGGAGCGGTTGGACTACAAGAGTATGTAAATAGAAGGGTAAAGGAGACCTTAAAAAGGCAGAGAGATGGTAGGCAAGACCCCTTTACATATGGATAGAACATAAGAATCCACAAACTCTCACTCGGATCGGGGATCGTAATTAAAGTGTCAGCCATTTTTTCATCTTAGATGTGCAGGAAATATTACCTTGTTACGTCATTCATCTCTCCACACTGGGGTAAATATTTATGTGTGAGTAGAGATTGGATGAAGCTCAGGACTAGTAACTCTAGTCTAGAATTAAGTCCCAAGGTGCTATACGTGCATGTGGAGTGTCAAGCCGGGAGCCAATACCGACCAAACACTATTGAAAGCCGATGGAACTCGGGTGAGCGACTCAGTACACCGGTAGAAAATAGATGGGCTGGAGATTGAGTAACTTAACTTGAGAAACATCCTATACTTTCAACATAACCCTACACCAAAGGAAGTGTGAAAAACTTAGTTATGATGGTTCAGAGTAGCTATGGGTATAGTGGCATAAGCTTGTGTTGTGCTAAATAAAATTATGAATTCATGTCAGTTTCTTGAATTGAAGAGTACGATGATCACTAGGGATCTTTCTTTACCCAAGTGAAAAATAGAATCTTCATAAACTAAAACTTGCCACTTAATTTTATAAGAGCATTTTCTATAAGTAGATGAGTAGAAACTGTAATAAACAAGAAGAGAGGCATACAATGCATTTGGCTATTACAATGCTTATTGAGTACGTCAGTACTGACCCTTGTTATTATTTTTCTTTGTTAGACCTTGTTCTGACCGAGAAGTACTTCGAGCCGGATGAAGGGGCAGCAGGCACAATCGAGTTCACTGGAGAAGAGGGTGACGGTTACGAGGAGCCGGGGGAGGTGGACCTCTTATATTACGGCTGGGACGAGTAGATGTCCGGCTGAACCGAGCAGGAGAGCCATAGGCTATCTGCTTGTATCTTTTGCCATCTATGTATTTGTATTAAAAACCATAGCTCTCGTGGCAAATGATGTAATAAAAGTACAGTTTCTACATTATTGTTTTGTTGTGCGACTCTGGTAAAAGCTTATTATTCATTGAAACAATGTTTTACTGATTAGACGAATAATAATATATCACTTAAGTGTGATTATCCTCAAGAAAATTACACGGGACGCGACAGTGGTGCAGTAGTATTCTTTTAGGATCATACTATGGGCCTGTCTGAACATACATTTGTGTCTTGGACCAGTCTTCCATACACCAATATACCAAATTTCATGACTTAAATCATGCCACTCGATCATCTGGTCTTAAAATAGAAGAATGAGTTATCAAGAGCAAAATAGCCTAAAATGAACAATTTCAGTATGCACAGTGGCTTGTACCACAATTCAGCCTCTTTTTATCAAGTACTGTAATCTCGGTAAGTGGTAGCCGGATTGCTGATGTAAGACCAGATCTGAAATCTGACAAAGCATCAATTCAACACGTCAGAAGATCTTGCACCAAACATTGTTTTGAGGTAAAAATAGCAGTACAGTTATTACCATTGAGTGCTATCAAGAACTGGTAAACTGAACTGATTTTTAGCAAATTGAGCTGCTATGATTCCACACTGGAAGCATTTAGATCAAATATGTACATACTGAAAGCATTTTGATTGTATGATTAGATAAGTGAGACTGATCAGGTAGACCGGCAATGACGATTGGTGCAACTAAAAGTCTAAAATATGAATCAAGGCTGCAATGCACTGTTTGGACAACATAGGCTTAAGGCTGCGTTCAGCGTTGCGATGAGAAGTCGCGTTCAGCGATCAGAACACTGTAGCAAGTGATGAAAATACTGTAGCACTTTTGGCTTTATTCATTTTTTGTTTTTAGTATTTTTGTGTTTTATTTTTTCTCGTATTCCTTTGCATCGTCCGCTCTAGATTAGTATGCCGCTTTTATTTTTGTATTTTTTAAAATTTAATTATGTCCAATAAGCCAACTCAGCTACAGTAAAGAAATCAGTCATCTACAGTAAAATTTCAGCAAAAACCAAAAGCTATCGCTATTCCGAACGCCCCTTAAGGCCCCGCTCGTTTCAGTTTCAACTTCTAGCTTCAACATTTTTTCACTATTCAGTAATTCGTCTTTTTCTGAATTTTTTTAGATTTTTTGGGGTTTTTTTGCATTTTTCTTTTTTTCCGTGCTCCTTTGCATTGTCTGTGATGGGTTAACATATTTTTTCTATTTTTATATTTTTTTAAATTTAATTATATCTAAAAAGCTAAATCAGTTATAGTAAAAAAAGTAAATTATAGTAAAATTTTAACTAAAAATTAGAAGTTATCGCTAAAAGCCAGATTGGTCAGACGGAGTACTATTAATTTGCCTAGAAAGCGCGCGCGCACGCTCTCTCTCTCTCTCTCATGTCCCCACAGACAGGCAGACAGCATCACAAAGCCGCACAAATGAACAAGCCAATCAAGGCTCAAGCCACAACTTGCATCAGAAAAGGATATTCTCCAGCATGTGTTTTTAAATGGGAAACTTCGTCATATACCCTCCTCACATTTGAGAGTTTCGGGATTTACCCTCCCGAGTCACTGACACGTGGGGTCGGGATGAGTCACTGACATGTGGGCCGGAGGGTAAATCCTGAATTTCAGTCTAAGAGGAGGGTATATGATGAATAATTCCTTTTTAAATTGGTTAGTGGTGGCTACTTCTTGACTTTACAGGACCCTGTGAAAGGTTTGTTCCTCTTTGACTTGTTTCTCACCTCCTCCTCTCACCTCCATCCAGAATACCATCTAACTCAACCCTTTCCTGCAAAGGGGATAGGAATAGGAATAGGATTCGGCTCAGCTCCACCACTAGAAACCACCAAGAATAAGATCTGACAGAAGCAAGCAAAGCAGGCAGGCAGGCATCAACTCAGCAGACAGGTCAGGTCAGGTCTCGCAAGCAGCCATGAGTACCATGAAATTTTGCCGTGAATGGTAAGCTGATGATGATGTGTGTTTATGTGTGCATCTGCGTGCTCATTTTCTTGTTTAGCTGGAAGGTTTTAGTTGATAGATTCATTCTCTTTCTGGGCAGCAACAACATATTGTATCCCAAGGAAGATAGGGAGCAGAAGATTCTCCTTTATGCCTGCAGGAACTGTGACCATCAGGTTCTTTCTTCTTCTTCTGTTCTCAATCCATCCAAGATTTCACCTCCTATCAGCTTGTTCTTCAAGTTAGATCTCTACAACAAAATGAGAAGAGCAGCAGCCATGGATAAAGCTAAAGAAAAGAGCATAATTTAGTAGAAAGTCTCTATGCCACATGTAGATCTATGGGTATATATCTAATTAAGGAGTGCAGTGCCAAGAGGAACTGACTTGAGCAAATTGAAACAAAAGAGAAATTCATGTATTGTTTCTTGTGATATAGAACAGAAGCAGTAGGGCTTGTTCAATGTATTGTTAGCTGTAATATGTAACAGACTTGTTTCTTCACTTGTTCTGGTCTTACAGAAATTAAGATGCTCTAAAATTGCAGGAGGTTGCAGACGACAACTGCGTCTACCGGAATGTGGTGCACCACAGCGCTGGAGAGTTCACCCAGGTGCTCCAGGACGTCGCGGGTGATCCAACTCTCCCTCGCACCAAATCTGTCCGGTGCGCCGTCTGCGGCCACGGCGAAGCTGTTTTCTTCCAGGTCAATTCAAGCCAAACACATAATGTTCACATTATTCAGAGGTCAGCTACAAACTTTCTGAACAAAACCTTATCATGGTTCCGTTGTTTTGCAGGCCACCGCGAGAGGGGAGGAAGGGATGACGCTGTTCTTCGTCTGCTGCAACCCGAGCTGCGGTCACAGATGGAGAGAGTGAGATGTTCGTCAACCAAGCAAAGAATTCCACCGATGCAACAATTAATCAAAGAGACATGATTTTTCATCCCAAGAGATCATTCCATAGTAGCATGAACTGATTGTACGTTTAATAATACATTCAATCGAAAATTGGTGTTTGGTTTTCTTCAGCAATTTTGCAGTAGCTTCAGTAGTGAATCTAGATGGCAATCATGTTCTGAAGTTTCATTCACTCAAGCAAACGATGAGCTGCAGAACTTAGTTAATTTTGATTTGCATTGGCTGTTTTGTTTTAGTTGAATTGGCACGCTCGTATGCAATTTTTTTGAAAATTTGACAGTCATGTAGTAGTTTTCCAGTGATCACTGAACTGGCCATTAAAACCAAGGAACGAACTGACTGCAAAACTCCATTGTAACGGATAACTGCTCAAGGAGCACAATTGTGCAGATCTTCTACCAGAAGAACTCTTGCTCAGGTGCAGCGCTGCATTGAGCTACTGAAACATTCTACTCTAATACCTTTTAAGGGCAACTTCAGATCTGGATCCCAAAATTTTGGGTGTAATCAGAAAAGTCTCTGTATATATTGCTGAATAACCGAACACCCCATGGTACAAAATTTATACATGGTTACAATTACAGTTCTAAAAACAATGATACAACCACCATCTCTATCAAGAACAATCATCTCAGTAGATACCCTATTCATGAAGTACAGATGTCTACGATTGTCCACCAAGAAAGGTGTTGTGGAGCTGCAAACGATTGTTATAGTTCCCCTTCATGATTACCGACCAAAACTGCTCCCTGAAAGGAGCTCCACGATGTACTTTTGACAGTTAAATGTTGCAGTCTTGCTAAAAAAATTCAACACCAACTGGAGGGCTGTGCATCACAGTAAGGTCAAGGGAATTTTATCCCATTGTTGAAATAAATTCATTTGCCCATGACGGGAGAGGTGCCCGGAAGGTGATGGGCAATCCAGTGACTGGGTGTACAAATGACAAGCTCTCTGCGTACAACGCATGGCCATCACAATCTACACCGTTCCACTCAAATCACTCCACCGTACTTCACATCACCTCTGATAGGGAACCCAAGAAACTGACAGTGTAGATGAATCTGATGTGTCCGTCCACTTGGAGGGTAGGCTCTAACCAAAATCATGCTGTTCTTCGCATCATCATTTGCAGTATTGTCAGCTACCTTTTCTTGTACAGTAATCGACTCTATTTCATCAATGTCAAAATTAGATGGTTCTCTAAACTGTCCTTTACCATTGGTTCCTAACACTCCCTGGCAGTGTTCGGCCAACATCAGACATAGCGTATACATGCCAAGCACTGTGTTTCGATCACCCATGACCAGAGCATATCTTAATCTTCTCCCACATCGGCGGGTAACCTACACAAAGAGTTAGATATGTTTTCTTGACTTTGTGCTGAGTAAAGGCCTTCACTAACTCCCCTGCAACCTTGTTGCATTTGGTAATGACCATGAGACCACTGGTATCACAGATCAAGACTGTTGGCACGGTGAAGGTTAGGCTTAGTTGCTGGATCCCCTGCAGGTTATACAAAGATTTGCCTTTAGTTGCAAATAGCAAAGCAATAATAATAGGAACTCAAAGAAATTCTTGAGCCATGACCTTAAATTCTGAAGATGTAGATGACAAAATATAGAAAGGCAAGATTCTGATATTATATCAGGCTATTAAAATGTCGAATATTTGCTTGCAAACAGCAGACAGACACACTGGAAATTTTGTTTTCTCATGTCCTAGCCTGGCATCAGTTGCTATAAAAGCTTGCTAAAAAGAAAAACTGCCACCAGAAGGACTTGATGCTAACCAGTGCGAACTCGTTTGATCATTTCACAAAATTTTGGAGATCAGATGAGCAAAATGCCATGGAATTACTATTATATTTCATGCAAGAATGCTAGATGCACATAAAATTTCCAAATGAGAAAAAAAGATAGATATAGCTACATAGTATTGTCAATTTATTCCAACATATATTCAGTAGGAAAATGGTCAACTTTGATCCTACACCCATTAGTTTGTGTTGATGTTTTTTTTTTTGGCAGAATCAATTGGCTAAAGTCAACCGTCTCATACTGCAAAAGTATCCATAGCTTAGACAATCATAAAGCACTCTGAACACCCTTCTGCTTCTTCATCTGTTCACAGTCATATTTGTTGCTATATATAAGCTCTAGTTATATACTTACAGTACATAACTACATATGGGAAATGGTGAAATGGATTCAAAAGTTTTTCTTGTTCTATTGCTCAAAACTACGTTGCAACTGTATTTTCTGTTGTCGCATCATACACTTGCTAATATTAGCATCATAGCACCATGTCGTAATTACTCAGTGGGACATTCACTCAACTTGTGGCTCAACCTTTCATGTTCCCTGGAAACAGTTTGTACTTCATGGTCCATTCTTATCTGGTTTGATCTAACTAGCTTTAGGAGATGTACAGGCTTAGTAATTTGCATGCTTTACAATAATTCTTTGCCCTCATCAAACATATATACACGGCTATTGGTTACATCCATATTGAATTTTGGTCTCTGGAGGTAAAACTGAGCCATACCAACTCCTACTTTCTGAACTAGGGCCATTTGGGAAAACTCAGTTTCAAGGTGAATTCGCAGTTTCAAGGTGAATTCGCAGTTTCAAGGTGAATTCGTCAATATCCTATGAATGTGATGCACCAAGTTCTAACAAGTAGCAACCATGAGACAGCTCCTAGCAGTAACAATACGAGGTTAGGACTTGCAAGCAAAAGTTGCACACTCTGTCAAAACAAACAAATTGCACATTGCCGCCCTCCTAAGTCCTAACTAACCTCCAGGATTTGGACTTACAATTGAAAAGGAAGGCGCAAGTTTTCAGTCTACCTCTGCGTGAATTGCCAATCCTATTTGTTCTAAAGGAAACCAATTAAAGGAACAATCTTTTGGCATTGCTATCACTGGATATCTCAAGACAACAAGCTGCAGTATTAATCAAATCTGCATCTCATCATCATGAACAACTCATGAGATTGCCAGCCACGAGCTCTGCAGCACGGCATCCGCAAGATTCCGCAGTGCCATTGCCACCTAAAGGCGCGACCTTTCTAGAGCTCAAAAGAGCAAACTTTTGGGTGTACCTGAGGCGGCGGTGGAGCAAGGGAGGGCGGAGAGGAGGTCATCGCAGTAGACGCCGGCGGGCTTGTCGACGACGGCGAGCCACTCGTCCTCGAGGACGACAGCGGCCGAGGAGTAGGCCGCGTAGCGGGCGGAGGCCGTCATGGCGCGCCGGAGCTCCACGTCCTTGGAGGCCGCCGGGTAGGGAGGGGACACCGGGCACGGGTACTCCCCTGTCGCCGGCGTCGCCACAGACATCGCCAGGTCTTGGGCGCCTGCGCCTGCGCCTGCGGCAGTAGCGGTGGCGGCGGCGAGGCAGCGCGCAGGTGGTGGTAGGGCTCGCGGTGGTGAGGCGGCGCGACCGCGAGGCGAGAGGAGGAGGAGGAGGAGGGGTAGTCTCGTCATTTCCAACCCTGGAGGAGGCCAAACCCAATAAAGGGAAAATTGAATATATAGGACCAAGTTGAGATGGTTTTGGTAAAATAGGATCAAGTTTGTTGTCCTCGTAAATATAGGACCGAGTTGAGTGACATCTTGCTAATATGGTATTTTTCCCATTTTAATTTTATTTTCATTTTTCAGCCCATTTTTCTTTACGTGAAATGACTCTTTTGCCCTTTCCTCTCTCTCTCATCGCCACCCGCCCCCCCGTCAGCCCCTCTCTCTCTCTGCCGCCGGGCCCACGTGTCGAGCCTCCCTACCGCGCCTCCTTCCTCGCGTCGCGCCGCCGCAGCCGCCGCCCGCCGTCACGCCCACGCCCGCGCGCCGCCGCCTCCTCTCTCTCTCCGCACGACCGCGCCACCTCCTTTCCCCATTTCGCGCGGCCATCCGCAACCGCCGCCACCTCCCGAGTCGTGCGCGCCGCCGCCCGCCCCCTCCTCCGGTGAGAATCCCGACCACCCAGCCTCCTCCTCCCCCGGCGCTACCATCGTCCTCACCGCGCCGCGCGGCGCTCCCGAGGCGGTTTAAATAGCGCGCGAAGGGTACGGCGAGGGGAATTGGTCACCGGCGATTCGGGAGGTGGCGGCGGTTGTGGATGGTAGCGCCGGGAGCGCGCGACGGCGCGGTGAGGACGATGGTAGCGCCGGCTGGGAGGGAGGAGGCCTGGGGTGGTCGGGATTCCTCACCGGAGGGAGGGGCGGCGGTGGCGGCAAGGGCGCACGACTCGGGGAGGTGGCGGCGGTTGCGGATGGCCGGCGCGGAAATGGGGGAAAGGAGGTGGGCGCGGGTCGTGCGGGAGGGGAGAGGGAGGTGGGCGGCGCGCTCGGGGGTGGGGGCGTGACCGGCGGGGCGGCCGGTTGCGGGCGGCGGCGACGCGAGGAAGGAGGCGCGGGGTAGGGGAGGCCTGACACGTGGGCCCGGGCGGCAGAGAGAGAGAGGAGGGGCCAGACGGGTGGGGCCGGGTGGCAGTGAGAGAGAGAGGAAAGGGTAAAAGAGTCATTTCACGTAAAGAAAAATGGGCTGAAAAATGAAAATAAAATTAAAATGGGAAAAATACCATATTGGCAAGATGTCACTCAACTCGGTCCTATATTTACGAGGACAACAAACTTGATCCTATTTTACCAAAATCATCTCAACTTAGTCCTATATATTCAATTTTCCCCCCAATAAAACGCACTAGTAGCTTTTCGTGTTCGCTCTCTCTTCTCCCCAGCGAAACAGACCCAACCAACCCTAGGCTCCATCGCCGTCGCCGCCGTCTCCGGCGACCCTCCCGCAGCTCCGGCGCCCCCGTACAGCTCTACTTCCGCGGCGGCCCGTGGGTAGAGCGATTCCCCCCCGCGAATCTGAAGCCTGAGCGCTGAGGAGGAGGTGGTGGCGGTGGGCGATTTGGGGGGGAAGGGAGGAGGATGGGATCGTCGTCGAAGGTGGTGCGGCCGGAGGAGGTGCTGGAGTCGCTCAAGAACGACGGCACCATTGACGCGCTCCGCATGAAGATCATCGCCCAGCTCAAGGCCAACGTACGCACGCCGCGCTCCCTTCTTCCTCTTCCAGTCTCCCTCTCCTGCTGGGCTTCCTGCGACCTAGTTCATTTGTCTCGGCGGCGGCGGCGAGGTCCCTCGTGACGAGGGCGGCAGCGGCGAGGTAGTGGAGTGGAGGATAGTAGCGGGGAGTCGCCATGGTGACGGCTTCTTTTGAGCCTTTGTGCTACTTTCAAGTCAAAAATCACTTCTTGTTGTGTGATACGGAAGCATTACATAAATTACTTCTTGTTGTGTGATATGGTAGCATTACATGGTTAAAAAACACTAATTGCTAAAGGCGGTAAACTCTGATTACTAGATATGATCATTGTGTGTAACTCTGTTACTTTACTATCCTGGTTGTCTTCATTGTATAAAACTGATGGAATTGTGGAATCTGTGGCTAAATTGCTCCAATTTAGTTAGTGCTTAGGACCTTAGGTGTTTGCTCCAATTTAGTTAGTGCTTAGGTGTTTAAGTTATTTTCGTTTTGATTCATGTTAGTGTTGTATTTCCTTTGAGAGCTCTTAATACAGGGACTTAGAGCATTGCTGCGTTTGGTTTGATTTAGAATGCCCACTTATCCTTTGATGTTGCTAGTTGTTCACCTCATCATTTGCGATGGCTTTTCCCTACTCAACATGAAATTTTCTATTTTCGAGCATCTTTATTTTTCCAGTTAACATGGGAATGTTCTACAAAGTTTGACAGGATAATTATGAACAATGTAGAATATAGGCTTTTGACCAGTGCCTTATGTTATAGACATTTCTTTGCTACGGTTTCCTTACATTGCGATATGTGAGATTTACTTGATTGATGGAGTAGTGGGACCTTGACATTAACCTTTCTAATTTTATTTCAGGAGGATATGAAGAAAAACACTATGATGATGGTGGAGCAAAGCAAAGTTCTAAACACTCCCGGAGCTGAGAAAAAGACCAAAAGGGAGCTGTTTGACGCACTTCGGCAGGAACTGGAGTAAGCACTTGTCTTTTCTGTATAACTTACTAACGTTTTATCGCATTGAGCAAACAGGGTATGCTCAATAAAATTTTCACAGGAAAAGGACATTGAATTTGGTCTTTAACATTTAGACAGCTTTCTCTAAATGGTGCTAATTTTTATATGCTAAATAGAAAAAAGTGTATATAAGTTTTGACTTTCTGAGCACACATAATCCTTCAAGACAACACATTTTCTAAGCATATCTTTTGCTGACTGCTTCTTGCTCTGAATGTAGTGCTGATCTAGCTCCCAATGATATGATAGTAATGGAATCACAGGACGTACTTGATATTCTGCTGTACCTTTTGTATTATTGGAAGTTTAAAACTTACATATTCTGCATTTGGTTTCGACACAGTTGTAACTTTGCACCTCAGAAGATACGTGCATTTGTCACTAAACTGCATTTTACCATTGCTTCCTGCTTTTTTGTCGACTTTCTTCTGATAGGTTTCTTTCCCAACTTAGCCTCAAGCAGAAGAAATAGTTTATCAAACTTATAAAGCAGTGCTAACTCATTTATGGAATGCAGAACTCCAGTCCTTGAGAAAGCTTCGAAGGCGGTTTGGGAGCTGATACTTGACAATGGCGGACTAGGAAAAGAGATCACCGAGACCGTTGAGAAAGTCTTCTGCCGGCTCAGTGGAATTGACATGATGCCACCTCCGCCTTCAGCATCTCGTGCTCATCATGAGAAAGGAAACATGGCTGTAGAGGAGGCTGAGAAGAGCAGGGAAATGGATGCCTCTGAACCATCATCATCAAGGAAGAGGTCATTCAGTGACATCAGTGCAAAAGGAGCAGGTGCTATACCAAATGGTGGTGCTACAGACCAGCATGATGAGTGAGGACGACAACCAGAAGATGTGACGCCATTCGTCCTTTTTGTTGTAATTTTTAGTTTTGCAGGCTCAATTAGTTGTGTTTTCTTGGCTGAAATTGCTGAAATCCTGAACGTCAATATAGTTCACAATCTAGGGTTGTATGATATGTTCTTTTGTGATCTCTGTTTATACTAGTCAACTTCTCGCCCTGATCGTTTCGGCTTTTTTTGACTTCAGCTTTTAGCTTCAGCTTTTTTTTCACTATTCACTACACTATCCACTAACTCAGCTACAGTGTTTTTTCAGTCAGCTACAGTGTTTTTTCAGCCAAAAGCCAAAAGCCATCGCTATTCCGATCACCCCCTAAGTGACTGCTATAGGATGTTTCAACTTTGAAGAGAGCTGTCTCTTCTTCTGATTGTAGAACAAGTTGGCTGACTATGTCCTCGAAATTGCCTGAGTTGTCGGATACTAGTACGAAAATGTGTGGATGCTAATCTTGATTTCTTAAAATTATCTTGACAATCTACCTCTTCGGTGCTGCCGCTGGCGTTGGCTACACTCGCCGGCCCCTTTCGTTCCCTGCCTCCTCCCCGGCTTCACCCTCCATCAACGCCCCCGCCATTTATATTACTGAGACTACGAAAAAAGGGCTGCTTCCTCCCATTCCTGTGTTTGCTAGAAGCACCGTGGACTATGATGGAGGTGTCGGCACACAAATCTTGGAGCACATCTAATCCATGGTAACTGAAATCCCAACCATAATGTTGTGTTCTGTAATTTGTGTCCATCTCACTCATAAAGCATCACTTTCTGAGTGTAACTGGTTTGGTTTGTAGATGTGTTGGTGCCAAAATTCGGAGACATGACTGAATATATTTTGCCTTTTTGTCACATTTACTATATTTCATTATTACGACTAGGTAAAAAGCCCAAAACCTGATATTTTTTCGGCGTTAACAAAATGGCAGAAATTCACGGATGTCTGAAAACAACTAATGGGCAGTTAAACACACCAGAATACATGTACACTTCAGTGTCTAGTGTCAAGCAAGGAGAAAGCTAAAAAATGAGAAGGCTCCTAATGTGGGAAGAATAATGGCTTCCTCTAATAGAACAATTCTCACAGGCTGCTTCTACCCAGCATAACATCATTGACATCATGAAATAGTTTTTCCACTATCACTAGTACTTTTTTCAGTCTTGTTAGGCCTCAAATCAATGGCATCCCTCACCCTGGTCCCAAATCATGAAGCTTCAAACTCCCGATGTTCTTCCATCCTGTGCTCATGATGGAATGTTTGACAGTAATCGATTCCCACATCAGGCGTCAATGAAGTGGATGTCGAAGGTGCTCGGATGGATCTGCCACACGTTCAAGGATGCATACTCCTCCAAGCATTCCTTCAATTGAGCCTCGCTATACCCCTGTTTTTACATACAGATCATCTCGTTAGCAATCTAATCAGAGTTGCAGCATTGGTACCAGTTGTTGTATGTAGAAATTGTACCTTTCTGGAGATCAAGTTAAGAGCGTGAGCATATCTCACATCCATGCTGTTAGTCCTTGCCGCCTCGTCTCTTAGGATGGAGTATATGTCGGAAATGGCATCGAGGCCAGACCGCTGGCGATCATCTGAGTATAATGAGTACTTTGACATCTGCATCAGCCGTAGTGCTTCATCAATGTCGCTCTGAGCGACAATTTCTGAAAATCTAAGCCTTGCCAGGGCCTGAAACAAGCAAGGAGAATCATGTTTAAAAAGAGAGATTTTCATACGCTAGTGTTTACAGAAAAAATACATTTGAAGTGTACTTACAATAGAAATACGGAGTATGCTTAAAAGTGTCCTGATAGTTGTGTAGGAATGTGGTGCATTTGATTTTGCTTCCTCTTGGCGGATGCTGGAATAGGCAGTTGCAATGTATTCCTCAAGCTCTTGAGGAACAGAAGGAACAACTCTTCTTGCAGCAGATATGTATGCTCTGTGATCAGATCAAGATTGTTAAATCATAAACTACTAGAGCTTAGAGAATATGAAGATTGTGAACAATGCTTTTATTTCAGCCTGTTAGCTTTCACAATTTCGCAAATTCTATTATTTTGCTTTAAGGAGGATGAAAGCCTCCTACAACTTAGGCGTATGGAATGCAAACGTTTTGAAGTTAGGACAATAGAAGTAATGCAACTCTAGGAAGAGTGAACTTGCCTAAGAACAGATGGTTCAAGTGGTGTGAAACCAAGTGCGGGTGATTCAAGATTTTGATGCACATGAACGACATGCCTTGCCATCTCAAGATCACTTTCCATGTCTGCACGATCCAGGATCAACCAAAGGAGGTCGAAACGTGATAGAAGTGCTGGAGGAAGATTTATGTTTTCAGCTGGAGTCCTCCTCATATCATACCTTCCCCTGAATGGTTAAAAACAATTGCTGTTGTTACAGTCAACGTAATTTTCCTAGCTATCCTTTAGATAGAAAATGTTTAGATCAAATCTTACCATGCTGGATTTGCAGCGGCCAGAATTGCAGTTCTTGCATTAAGAGAGGTGGTGATGCCAGCCTTGGCAATGCTAACTGTTTGTTGCTCCATCACCTCATGAATTGCTGTCCTGTCTGACTCTTCCATCTTGTCGAACTCATCTATTGCGCAAATACCCATATCTGCCAGTACCTGAAACCCAAGAGTTCGCATTATGAGACTGATCATTAGTAGGATCGCAAGGCTGTGCTATGCACCAAATAAAGTACCTTTGTTTCCTTAGTACAGCTTTAGTGTTAGGAGGCGATTCTACACAAGTTTGGAATGAAATGTTTACTACCAGTAAGACGCATAGCTGAAATCTTAACTGGTGTCTAAGCAACTTTTAACAACAGATTTTCTGAACAGCTCAAGTTGGGACTTGTAAACAGACCGGCAGACTTGCTTACAGTTGAGTCAGTTGACTGCAACTCAATGAAATACACTGCAAATGTCATCATAAGATCTGAATCCTACCAGTGCCCCTCCCTCGAGGACAAACTCATTCGTCACTGGATCTTTCTGGACGGCAGCAGTAAGACCAACACCACTGCTCCCACGCCCTGTGGTATACACTCCTCTTGGAGCAACATTGATGATATGCTTTAGAAGTTGACTCTTTGCAACACCAGGATCTCCCATCAGGCATATGTGCAGGTCTCCTCTGATCTGCACGCTCACAGAGTAATGTTGAATGTGTGAGCAGTTGGAGAAAGCAAAGCTTTATTGTGGAATGCAAGTTATTCCAATTCCTAGCAGTATGCATACCTTCATGCCATCTGCGAGCTTCCGATGAGGTGCACCAACAAGTAGCAACAGCAGTGCTTTCTTGACGTCTTCATGGCCAAATATTTCAGGTGCCAAGGATCTCGACAACTTATTGTAAATATCACCATCCTCAGCCAATCGGTCAATTTGTTCTTGTTCATCACCTTTAAGTTCATATCTGCAACAGTTTACAATTGGTAGTGTCAAACAGGTGCTAAGAACAAGGTGAGTAGGTTGCACAACAAGAGGCTGAGATGCCTTACTCTTCATATTTTTTCTTGAAATGGGTAATAGACATTGCTTCCAAGTAAGTGTCAGCAACCAATCCTGCACGCATGGCTCTGAATCCATAATATGGCATGGGGAGGAAAATGCCCGACATCTCAACCACATCTCCAGGTGCAACCTGATAATGACAACATTTAGCACTTGGATAGATTGCTGAATATCAGCATTTAGTTACTGCACATTTAGCAAACTAAAAACAGAAATCTTAAGGCAACTTTCTTTTAAATATACTCTTGGATCTAATGGAAAAAAATAGTGACTTATATGACCCTAAAGCAACACAAAGAAACTGCTCAAAGCAAAAGTAAAGTTGCAATTTGCTTTACTTTTCTAGTCAGCTCTCCTCTAAGATGAACAGTCAGAGAACGTGGGATGTGGCCCTTTGGTACATGCTCTGCTAACTCTTGGAGCTTCACCTGCAAGAAAATGCTGCAGTTTTACGACTGAGTGGAAACTGAAATGCTTAGATTTGGACCTGTTTTTTAACCAGATTATGGAGAAAGGTTATTACCTCCTGAAATTTCAGAAATTTTGATGCACGCAGCTGAAGGATTAGATTCCCCTTTGTTTTGTTCAGCTTGCATCTTTGAGATGGGCATTCAAAGAGGGGCATAAAGACTCTGGCAGTCACTTCCTGTCAAATTCAAAACAATAGTTTTTGAATGATGATTCTATAAATTGTACTCCAGGAGCCTCCTATAAATAAACCTCAGCACACAAACAAACTACTAGCTCCGCAGCTGAGTAAAGACAAATAGTACATCAATTCTACCGTGTACTAAAAAAAATACCATCCAAAATGCTCACAGGAAATACATTCTAAACTAGTCTAGGATGACTGAGTCAAGACTGCTTATTAAAAAGAAAACCTGGAAAAAAGATGAAATACCTGGTATATCTCAAAACCACATTCTTCACATGTATAAACAGCAACCTGCATTAATGGCTTCACATCCGAGCAGCGAGTCACAATTCCAGATATTTTGACAAGCTGCCCAATGTTGGATGCCTTCACTTGCCTGATGGTGAGTGGAGTCACCTTTGAGAATGCCTTGATGTAGACCTCACTGCAATGTCAAAACCAATTCATATTAAGATAAAAGATCAACACATCCCATAAATGGATAGCAGTTGTTCCATCAAAAATGAATAAATGGATAGCAGTAGAAAAAGCATATATAAGAGCACCAAGGAAGTTTTAGCAAGAACATACGATGGAAATGTTAGATCACATTGAAATATCTCATCACATTATAATATTACTATCTCCATGGAAGCACAAACCATTGCAGGCCATGTTCGATTGCACCAGTCAGTTGGCGGAGGTTACTATTGTTAACATGGTCAAGCCAGATATGCCTAAAGTATCTATCCGCGCATCGCACAGCACCTTTCAAAGAACCATTTAAAGTATGTAATAATTAGCAATAATTTGCTTTCTCAACTCCATAACATGTTAAACTCTTTTCCTTCCATATGAATCATAGCCACCAGTCCATTTTGCTAACAAATTTAGCTGAAACTAAGTGGTAACTTTTAGGTGTAGTATACTCACAAGAACCGTTTGATCTCCGGTGGCATCCTCTGAAGAGGGTCCGTGCTGTCAGCGCCGCCATCGGCCCCCTCGTCCACACGCTGCGTCATCAGGATGTCCCGGTCCTCATCGACGGTGAACGCCTCCGTGGGCTCCGGCATGAGCTCGTCCACGGCCTCCGCGAATATGCCGATGTAGCGCCTTGTGTTCTCGGTGACTCTCTGCAAGAACTCCTCGTCCACATCCTTGTACTGCGCAACACACCCAATTTCACACCGAAAATTAGATCTCGCATCCGCAGATTAGCTCAAAAGGAAATTAGATCGTGTCGAGGTGGGGAATTCGTACATGGAACAGGTCGTCCAGCTCGATCTGGACAGCCCGGATCTTCCGGTTTGCAACATCTTGCTGGAATTGGAGAAAACATAGGAGCAATTCTTATCAACGAATCAGTGCGAAGAAACGGAAAAAATCCAGATCTTTAAGTCCCTAGAACTCGAGATAGAGATCGTTACCAGGATATTCAGGTACTTGGGCTCGCCGTGCTGGCCTGCGAAGTTGGTCAGGAAGTCCTTCGCGAGAGCTGCAGAAACAAACAACCACAACGGCGTCACAAGATTGTTCTAGGGGCTAAGCTTCCGAGAACGCGTAGAAGTTCGCAAGAAGCGGTTCCAGAAACTTATGGAAGGCGAGGGCGCACAGCACGTACCCCTGTCGGCAGCGAAGTCGGCAGTCTTCATCCCGGCGGCGGCGGCAGGGAGGAGGAGGCGAGAGGCAGAGAAGGGGAGGGTTCGGGGGAAATGGCGGGAAGAGAGGGATAAGAGGGGGGGTTGGCGGGAAGGGAGGGCGCGGCGGGGCGGGAGCTTAGTGGGCCGGGTTTGGGCTGTTTGCTCCGGTAATGTAAGTAGGCTTGGGCTGAGTGATGCAGTGATGTATGTGGCTGCTTTCGGTTATTTACTTGCTAGGTTTTTTGATGGTTTACATTTTAAGTGTGCTAGGTAATTTTGCTTTCCCTGTCTGGTTTGCACGAGTTTTGCCCCAAGAAAATTAATTGTTCACACCCATTACCAAGTGTTTATATATCTTGTATGCAAATTCCTTAACAAAGTGAGGTGCTGATTAAAGAGCTAGCACGCGTCGACTATGCAAGATCTGCATCACAAGCTAGCTACTCATCCCGAGAGGCATGCCCGTTCAATTAAACATCAACGCTCTGGATCAAATGCTCACGTTGTAACCTGCAGTAGATGGCCATGTTTCACACGAATATCTGTTCTCCTCTCTGTGCAGCATACAGATAGTTTCCACAACGTTATCCTTACTCGCAGCTAGCCCACGTTTTGTCAACACCATATTCTGGTCTAACTCGATTGCCATGCATGGGTGCATGCACCTGCCTGGAAGATCACCGTCACCATCAAACACCGCTGGAGCACTGGGCCCAAAATTCGCAAACCGTGGGGCCCACCTGGATTGAAAGTTGAAGCGCGTTCATGGTGCTCACAAGCCACGGCCCACGTGACTTTCTGAGCTTCTTTGCTTGGTTTCCTTTTAACTCAGCCTTCTTAATTAGTCATTCTAATTAAGCTCTAATTAGGAGAACTAGTCACGCATGCCTTTTTTAGTAAACATCTTTCCATCCTATTGCCAGAAGAAGCATCTTCCCCTGCTTAATTAACTAGTTTCTTGATAGTCTCTTCAAAAAGATAGTTTATTGAGACCTTGTTTTATGTATTTATTGTATGCAAGTTGTGTCCTTCCTGTTTTAGTTCATGGAGATTGTGATCATTATTTTGTTCTCTAGCCGTTGATCCTAATTTTGTTAGGTTTTTCTCTTATTTAGTGTTTAGAAGAGTGCCAGTTGGAAAGAACGTAGAAAGTAGTTTGTGGAGGGGAAAAAGAAAGAAATGAGTGACTTAGGGCTTGAACGTATTGTCTTCTGTTTCTGACTTCTGTTTCTCAGAAGCAGAAATCAATACGAATGCTCCAACTTCAATAAGGCGTTTCTATCAGTCATTATTTTTTACTTTCACATATTGTAATGTATTTTATATTTTATTATATTATAATTACGTAAGTCACATTGCGGTTCAAATGTTGTAGTGCCTTTTGTTACACCGTCTTTCTTATATAATATATTACTATTCATCAACCGTTTTTATTAGTTACTACTATTTATCAGCTATAGCTAAAAACCATTAGCAAAAATTAATATGAACACACCTTTTAATAGCTGCTTAGCAAAGCTCCTTTTGCACCATCAAAAGAGAGAGGCATGCGTTACTTTAGAGTGATGGATGTACCATGAGAAAAAGTAAGTAAAAAACATGTACCAGCAAAGGATATATAAAAGAGGTGGCACGCTCTGCTTGCTGAGAAATTTTCAATTCCACGATGTGTTGCCTAACACTTAATTTACTTAATTGATGCTGGATAACCCTCTTGAAATCAAGTGTTATGTTATGTATTATGGGCCCATGCATGCAGCAAAAGGAATAGCAAGCAGGACTAGGGGGAAATGGTCCGATTGTATTTGAAGAGCTATTAGTATTTGAGAGAGAGAGAGAGAGAGAGAGGAGAGCTCATTGTTTTAGCTCAAGAGAACTGGTGGTCAATTAGGACACTTCTTCTCATGTATAATTGTTTTTTTTTTTGGCTTTACCTTTATTTGTTCTAGACATTTTCTTTCTTCTTGGTCTTAACTTTTTCTAACATGAAACTGGTTTGGGTTGACCGATATGACCGTCACTAAAAGCATGCAAGAGCTAATTAAGTGGCATACTGAATTACTGAGAACGAGACCTGTTTGACACGCTTAGTGCAACACCCGATCTTAACCTCACTTAGTGCAAAATTAAGCAGTTCTTTGGTAAACAAAGTCACTATAATTCAATATATATGATCGGGTTTTTTTGGTCATGTTATGTTAAAGACGATGAAACGCATGTCATCTGCTAAACAACTCAGAAGATGTCTCTTTCTAAGGGACTCGAGAAATAGGTCTTCCCTACTTCTTCTCGAAAGGGTTGTGTTGTGACCCAGCGTCCTGACTCATGGCATATATAATCGAATCTAATAGAAAGAGAGGCATAATCAAATATCCCCAGGAAAACTTATTAATGTTGTAGTGGGTTCTTAGTCTTACCACAATAGCACTAATGCTCTGGTTTGTTTCATTAGTAGACTACATCATCAATTCATGCTATCACAGTCGGATCATAGTGTGCATAACCAGTACATGCTTTACCATGCATGTTAACATCAAAATTCCTTTGGCCGTTTCAGTGCCCTGTGCACCGATCGATCGGCCAAACACACGACAAGGCACGCTTTCCGGACAGGTCAAGAAAACAAATGTTGATCCAATGGTGTACCTGCGAATCTTGCAACAATAGCACTGTTTTTTTTAACAGGAACATGTGGCTGTATGCATATGCACTGGTGGATGCCCACCGACTTCACAAGTTTATTGTTGTTTATATCAAAGTTTACTAAGAAATTCCCTATGAAGCTATGACCCGTTAATTTTTTTTAACAAAAATTAATGTTTCGTATTATACTATTAATTTTGTAGAAATTCACCATATAGACATCTAAATTGGTGCTGATTACCGTTTATCATTAGTTGGGGTGAAAAATAAAAGTACCAGTGATAATTTACACCAAGTTAAATGCTAGAATCTTAATTATGTGGTAAATTCAAAATATCCTAAACACATATGAAATGTATAATATCATAACAGTACGAATATATAAGCCAGGTGTAGGGTAATTTTTTCTTTCCCTAAACTCCAAATTACTAGGGCCACCTCTTAGTATGGTGGTGAAATTATGTTTGACAACTCCATCTATGGTTTAAATCATGGTATCGATTCTAACACACATGTGAATATGATTCAGCAAAAATTTTGTAAGGTGGTCACGGATTTACCTATGATCGCCCTCTTTCTAGGTGTATGCTATGGAAATGTATTTGCTTGTATGTACGTGTATGTGTGTACCTGTATGATGTGAGTATGCTATGAGGACATACTTTCCTGTGTGTGTATACGTGATATGTACGTGTGCGTCTTCACGTAGTCGGGAAAAAAACTCCGAATTAATACCACAAATTTTCACTGCATGAAAACTTACTACACAAGTGATGTACAAAATGTTCATTTTTTAGCCCAATCAATCAATCAATCATGGAGGGGCACATTCAAGAGAGGTGGGGCCCACAATCAAGACCTGCATAATGATAATTGAGGTAGCCACGTTTGTCTTGTTTTCCTTCTCTGTTTTTTTCTATAAGAAATGATAAGTTAAAGAAGAAACTCCAGCTCACACATTTTGTTTGTGGTCTAGTATAGTTTGGACTCATCCTCCCATATACTATTTTCCAAATGGTCATGAATTGGGAGAGAGATTCTCTATGGAGTTTTTGTTGTTCTTGAACTCATACGAAACCATTAGCAAAATATTGGGGATAGAGTGAGTGTGATGTTTTGTTTCTTCTTATATGGGATTTGGTAGAATTCTCTTCTACGTTGGTTGGAGAATGATTAGTATACTAGGAGTATTGGCCAAAAAAAGTCAATTGAAAATATCCTCTAATTTTTACACATGACAACAAATAAAATATTTCATTTATTTTTAGCTAACAATTTGGAGTGACTATTGTTGCTGAAAATATTCCATCCCATCTATCTAGTGCGCTAACAGGCTAACACGTGTCATTGTGAACAGAGAAACCCGGGTGCTTTTGAATGTTTCATGTTTTCACAGCAAAGTGCAGCATTTGTTTTCAAAATTGTAACTATGGGTTCTTGGAGTCATTGGAAAGTGCAGCAAATGTTATGGATTTTTTTCATCTATTGTGCCATGGTTTGGTACTCATCCTACAAAACCATAAGTACCAAATGTTTTTTTCTAAAAAAAAAAGAGCCAATTTTAGCTCTAGCATTCGCTGTAAGAAAGGGGCCATGCACTCGGATTCACGCTTGAGTGAGCTCTTTCCATCCAAGCCGTGCTTGGTTCCCGCACTAAGGCCATGTTTTTTTTTTTGATTTTTTTGCTCTTTAGCTCCGGCTTATCGAAATCTACTCTAAATGACTTTTTAAGCTTAAAATTATATACGCCGTCTACATCAATATCTTTGCTATCCGTCATTATCTCGAAAAGCATAGAAAAAATCATTAACCATAGCAAAATATTATTAACCATAGTCAAAAAAATAAGACCTAAACATGTTCTTAGAAGTCGGAATGCAGTGCTTTGGTTCCTGCACTAAATGATTTCTTAGAAGTTGGAACTTTTCAATTTGAATAGGAAGAGTACCTTAGTACCTAAAGAAGATACATCGAACCCATAAGATGGCTGCTAACTGTTAGTAGACTTATAGTGCTACAGTACAAAATGTCTTCATCAACTATGTACTAGTGCCTTCCAGAAAAATAATATATGGTATATTTTTTAATTATAACTTATTAATCTAATAAATAGTGATTGTTAAGAAAAATCTAAAGTAGCTAAAAAGTAAAAAAAAAAGGCCATATACTACTGACTTCTCTTGATGTACTATTTTTTAATCTCATATAGACATGTCCTTGCTTTGTGACTTATTTTTTAAGGTAAATTTATGTTGTACGGTTTTACCGAACAGTCGGTTTCAAATACAATGCATCAGGTATGTTCGGATTAGGGGAATTTTGTTGAAATTTAGCCCAAAGTGAGGTTTATAAATGTTTAGAGAAAAATTGAAGCTTATATTTGTTAAATTTTGATCTCCACCAAAGAGATTTACGGCATACTCCACTAAATTCATGTGCACCAACATTCGTGCGAGGTAACTTAGCCTGAAAGAGAAAGCAAAATGTGCAATCAAGTACAAGAGAAATCGCCTTTTGTGACTTGTGTTGGTTGGTTCCGATTGCACTTTTGGAAAAAAAAAAAAAAGGCGTAAGATTCCTTGCACGGACATTCTTGGAATAGATACCGAGAGCTCCATGAGACACAAGTGGCCTATGTAAACCGAGTGCATATTAACATATATAAAAAGTGATCTATTGTGCACCTTAGGATAAAGAATTGGAGGGGCATGTAATTGTTTCAATTAAAGGACATATTTAAATTTACACTAATTTACTTTTGACCGAAAGCCAAAGGAAAAAAAAAGACAAATTACACGCATCCAAAATTTTGTTTTGAGAACACATGCATCCACTCGAGAAGAACATGATCTACAATAATATAAAGCAGCACATCAACTGCATAGTACGCACAAACTCTCGCTGAATAAGTCCTCACTCATTTCATCTTCAATTTTTACCTTTTTAGTTCACTATTTCTTAATTTTATCTTTTTTATAGTTTTTTTGAGCTTCTTATATTTTCTTTTTTTCGTGTTTCTTTACATTGTCCGTAATGGGACAACATATTTTTTCTATTTTTAAAATTTTTAAATTTAATTACGCTAAAAAGCTCCTAACTGTTATAGTACAAAATAAGTCAGCTACAGTGAAAAATCAAAAGCCACCAAAAAAAACTCAAATGAGCACAATCTTAGTTAACCAACCAGTTATCTCAACCTGACATAACGTAAAAGTAAACCCACATAAATGCTCATAGTGGCGTGAGTCCTGATATCCAAAAACAAGGAAACTGCTCAAAACTATTAAGAAATTGATGGAGATTAGATGAACAACAATACAATTCACGCAATCAATCAATCACCGTGAATACAATAGACCAATCATAGGGGAGACACCAATTGAGAGAGAACATCAGACGTAATCTTTATTGATTTTCATATCTCTAATTACATGGTACAATAGCCTCTCTATTTATAGTCTAAACCCATCAGAGGTAATTTTGGTATTTATCCACACCAGAACCTTCTAGATTTTGTAACAAAAACAAGATATACAATACTACATGTCGTGATTACAAAACAAGCATTGAACAAGGAGACTACGGAAAGGGCAAAGGCTGTCCTGAGCCTTACAAATCATGGAGCTTAGTGATAGAAGTTTATGTTACCTATATTTATCTAAGAAAAAAAGCTTTATTCCCATGATGCTTTAAGTTATATTTTTTTGTTTTATGACAGCCTTTCGAATTAGTCATACGGTCTTACGATTACTAGTTTTATGGTACAATAGATCAACTAAACTAAGGTGAGGAACACTCAAATCATTCAATCAGACACCAACCCTGAAAGCCGCCAAAAAGACGCATCAAGCACTCGTCACCCCCACTGCATGACTGCATGTATGTATACCTAGCAAATTTGGGGGCACCCACGAATGAAAGCAACCCTTGAAATGATGACCAGACAAGTAAAGATTCCTTCACCAAACTCTCCATCCATCTAGAACAACAATTAAACGTAATTTACCAAAACACCCCCTGCATGCAAATTTACCGAAACGCCCTCGCTTCGCCCATAAATAACAACCCCTCCAGCCTGACCTGATCCCCTCCCCCTCCCTCTCCCTCCGACGATTTGGTGGCTGCCCTCCGTCTCCCACAAACCCGAGCTTCCAATCCATTCCTCCTCCATTAGTCCGAATCTCTGCTCGATTCCCTCGGTTTCGAGCAGATCAGCTTCCTCCGATCGAAACCCATACCGCGAATCCCCGGCTCGTCGCGTGCTTCGCCCCCAATTTCCCCGTCCAAGAACCGGTTGTTTGGGTTCCTGGAGCTGGTCGTCTTGGTAGATCTGGGCGGAAGCTCGAGCCTTTTGTTGAATTCTTTGTGAAATCTCTCGGGTGTAGCTGCGCTGGAGGGAGGTTTTGTTCTCGCTGGCCATGGTTTGTCGAAGCGAGCAGAGGCGAAATCTCTGAGCTTTATGAAGATTGCCACTCACCTGCGCCGCTCCTGCTTCCTCCACTCCTTTTCGGTTGTCTTCCTCTACTGGTTTTATGTCATCTCATAATTTGCCTTAATCCCGACCTGAATCCGCCATTACTGGCAGTACTAGTCGCTTCTTGTTTTGTTTCTTCTTCGTTTGTTTTTTCCTTGGAGAAGCGATAAATAACAGTAGCAGCAGCAGTAGCAAATTGGGAAGAAAGCCAAGTAGATTTGGTGCAAAGATGTCGTCGTCGTCGTCGCTGTCGCCGGTGGGGAGGGCTTCGGGGTCGGACGGGGACTCGGCGGACATAATGGCGGCGGACCACCGGCGGGAGAAGCGGCGGCTGTCGAACCGGGAGTCGGCGCGGCGGTCGCGGCTGCGGAAGCAGCAGCACCTGGACGAGCTGGTGCAGGAGGTGGCGCGGCTCAAGGCGGAGAACGCGCGCGTCCTGGCGCGCGCCAACGACATCGCTGGCCAGTACGTGCACGTCGAGCAGGAGAACACAGTGCTCCGAGCGCGCGCCGCCGAGCTCGGCGACCGCCTGCGCTCCGTTAACGAGGTGCTCCGCGTCGTCGAGGAGTTCAGCGGCGTCGCCATGGACATCCAGGAGGAGTGCCTGCCCGACGACCCGCTGCTCCGCCCCTGGCAGATCCCCTGCCCCGCCGCGCACATGCTCCAATACTGATGCCGCCGCCACCGGCATCGGCATCCATTGATGGATCAAGATCTCCTATGCTGTAGGAACTATGGTGTCCTAGGCAAGAAGATGAGAAGAATTGTTCTCTACTTGGCTTACAAGGCTTAATTTGCTGCTCTATGCTATGTTTATGTTTTCAATAAGTGTTGTTGTCTTACTCCAAGTGCCTTGTAAGGTTTAATTTCTATGTTTGGTTGTGGTTTATGTATTGTAATTTGGTCAACTATGTCATGTAATCATGTTATTTCCAGTGTTCAGTGTAAAATTATGTGTTCCAATTCAAGTGCTTGATCAGATTTGGAGGTGGTCTCTGGATGTTGTTCATGCTGAAATTGCTGCTCAAATGATGCTATGTTCATGTCTTCATGGAGTTGTTGGATGATTTTATGAGCTCATATCAAATCAGAAAAACTGTTGAGTTCAAATCAAATCACAAAACGAAGGAGAATGAAAGCCTGAAAGGGGACGCGGATCCTGTGTCAGGGGCATTTAGAATGTCGTTGGTTTATAATTTTTTTTATAGTTGATTTATTTTTTACTGAAGTTGAGTTGGTTTATTTGATATAATTAAATTCAAAAAAATTAAAAATTAAAAATATATTAACCTATTACAGACAATACAAAGGAATATAGAAAAAAGAAAAAGCAAAAAAACCTCAAAAACATTTGAAAAATCAGAAAAAGATAAAATTACTTAATAGTAAAAAAAATAGAAACTAACTTTAAATTGAAATAAGCATAACCTCATAACGAGATAAGTCAGAGCGTGCAATTGCCCTATTAACTGTCTAGGGGGTTTTTGTTGGTGATTTTTTACTAAAAATAAATAGTAATAGTTAAAAGAAAATAGTTTTTGCAAACAGTAAAAAGTTATTTTAAGAAATCAAATGTTCGTATTAGTTTTTAATTTTTTTTAAATAGAAGTTAATACGAATATGACCTTTTACAGGTGAAGGCTCACTGCTTCATGGCACAGAACGCAAGATGAAGCGTACATCACCAAATCCATGTTGGTTTCCTTAATGAAGCTGGGGACAAAAAAAGTCGAAGATCCAGCCGGCGGAGGCCTAGGCTGCTGCGCCGAGCATCCAACTGTGCGCGCCTAGCCTCGGCTGGACCTCGAACGACATGGCAGCGGGCCCAACTGCGATGGCCGGCGCTAACAGGGGGGAAAGGAAGATTTGGGGAGGTGTGTGAGGCCGTTGGATGGCTTTGCGCGGTGGATATATAGGCAACCACGGTAAAGATGGCAACAGGTAGATATCTGTTGAGTATTATCAACTTATATTTGTATCTAATACCTACATCCGCTATAATATCTGTACCCGTATTCGGGTATAAAAATCTACTCGTACCTGCATCCATGCGGGTATTTATACCTGACGGGTAACCCATACCCGAATTGATAAGGGTATATACGAGGCACATGTATATACGGGCGCGAGTATTTCCATCGGTTTCGTTTCGAATATATATATACGAGCCACATGTATATGTATCCGTTGCTATCTCTAGTATACACCCGACCGGGTATATTTTACCCACGGGTATGCGGGTACGGGTAGTATATACCCGTACCCGCACCGCATACCCGATGGGTAGAGTTTCTTGTCTATTAGCGTACCCGTAGGTGAAGATATCTTTCCATACCCGCCTCCTTATCGGGTAAAATCTATCAGATATTCGGGTACCCGTTGCCATCCCCACGCCTGGCTTGGCTCTTGCAAGTCAGGATCCGCATCCCTTCTAAGGCCTCAAATCAACTTGAGTGCAAAGCAACATAACGAGCTCAAAGCAGAGACAAATCCAAGTTCCAAAGTTCGTCCTGGATTCTGTCTGGTGACAGCTCTCTCTTGTGATTGTGTGTATTTTTCTTGCATCTATTCTAACTCCTAGGCAGAGACATGGTGAAAAGGATCAAATCAACTAGGGTACAACAACTAAAGAGGATTTTTTTTACCTGCATAGACAAGATTTGTTACTGCAGTGAAGCACCAGCATACACCGCCGCTCTTTTCCCTTTATCCGGTATAACTGTTAATGTCTGCAAAGTAAGCAAGAAAAATGAAATTGACATCAAACAATAAAGCAAGTGCATCCATGACGCATGCGAGAACGATGGTGAAACCCACATGAAAGCCTTAAAAACTTGTCTTGACCGAACCAATGACATCACCAAATAAAAGAGCACCAGTTATAGGTCACACTGATGGTGCTTGATCCATTCACAGTAATATTAAACATAAATTTTAAAAAAAACCCTGTTAGGCAGCCCACCATTGCATTCACACAAGAGGATGAAGCTAAATCTCAAAACGATGTCATGAATATAAGGAAATCTAAATCATATTAATGTCAGAGGGAAGCCATTCAATCCCTTATGTTGTTTACAACAGATATGAGAGTTGAGATGTTCAAGACAAGGAAAGAAGAAAATTCAACAAGATCAAATGTTCTCAAACGGTTGTGCTTATTTTCATGACAATCTCCACGGCATTCACTATGTCATGCCCTCCAGAGAGTTTTGGAAATAACTGGCAAAAACAAAGACGCAAAGACAAGATATAGAACTTCAGGTTTGACACATCAAAACTACTCCTCAACAACGACGCTGATTTGCCCCTTCTCAAGCATGTCGTAGAAGGATCTAGTCTTCCTCTGCTCGTTCCAGTGATGCATCTTCCACAGACCACCAGCAAACAGCCCAAGGGTGAATCCAATGCAGATCTCCTTCACCACACTCGGTCCTTTGAGGGTAGCATGTGCAACCCTACTGCCTGCCATTTGCTTGCTGTTGAGCTCAGATGCCAAATGCCTGCACAAATGAGAAGATTCTGTGAGCCGATTTCGTGGCAGCAACATTCAGACATCATATCTTCACCTAGGCTGCAAGATACTCTTAATAAATGCAGACATGCAGTATAACACATAGCTTATCAACTATGATTTTTTCACACCTTCAAAGGTGACTGGAGTGAATTATACAAAAGACTGGTGAAGTAGTGATACCAACTTTCAATGCATAACTGAGGTGAAACTGGAAGAACTTAAATAGAAAATCGATGAACTTAAAGAATCCAAGATGTTAAATAGTAGATAAAGCTATGCAAAACCAGCATGTATTAACACATGGTACAGACTAGAGGGGTTTTGATTCCTCAGTTGCTCAGAGCAACCTGTCTCAAGAACAATAATTACCAAAATAGTCAACTCCCTGTATTCCTGCATTTGCCTCTGCCTCCTAATACCATTCTATTCCATCGTCCAAGTTTTTTTAAGCAACATCTTAAGATGGAGCAGAAAAAAATGCGATACAACAAATGCTTCCAACCTTAGCATCAATCATTGCTTATTTCCCCAAAAACAAATGTATACAGTGTACCCTTAACCTAACCTTCCACTCATGCCCAAAAGACACAGCCATCGTAGTCACACAAAGCCACAAATGCTGCAAAGCGAATTAGTTGGAGCAATCTCCCTGTCACCCATCATCAAAGCAATAGTAAGTATCCCAAGTTCTCAACATCCTAGCATATGCAACAATGTGCGCTCAAATCAAGCATTACTTAACAAGAAACATTTGATCAAACCAGACAGATAACAACATCATACTTGTGCAAGGCCACATCATTAGTGTATCGGGTCACCATTATGAGTAGCAGCGGATCTTTTCTGCAACTAAATGCAGATTTTACGAGTTGGTGACAAGCTCCAACAGAGGTAAAGAAGCAAGCTCACTTAAATTCAACAAGGTACAGTGAAAAAAAACAATTGATTGTCAATAAAGCAAATCACAAGAGGAAAGGAAATATGTAGCATACTTGGGTCTATGCTATTTTTGCATTAGGGGTTGCTTATTTTACATCTTCACCTAGCAAGGAAATTCCCTGTTTTGGGATAGCAAAAGGATAGGAAGTTAGCTACCATACACTTATAGCTCTGTGACAGAGGTGAGCTCTACCGACACATCTACATCTTTGTGACTGAGCTACTTTATCCATTTTTATAGACGCCCACATCAGCAGGAGATTTCCAATACTAATACCTCATAAAAACTATAATGTCATTGCTGATATAATTGCAAATATGAGCATGGGTGCAGATATAATGCAATCGCAATGATGCTTGATGAATAGTATAAGAGTTACACGAACACCAAATGAAAAGTAGAATATATAATTGTAATGTACTAACTGTTCCGGAGAAACTATGGGTACTCTAAAATTATGAAACAATGGAGTCATCAAGAAATCACTGTCACAGCAGCATGTGATGCGCAAAGACTATAGGTATCAGAAGCTACAGAAGTCACAAGGCCATCACCCAACAGGACGCAAATGCTCAGTAAATAGATTACACTCTTCATAAATGTTCTAGAATCCAAGAAGCTAAGACACAATGGAAGGCAAAAACCAAGTTGAAACGAAAAGCAAAGCGTGGAAGCCTAGGAAGCAAAGCATCGAACATAGCATGCGGATGACGCATACAGAAAACCGCTGGCATGTTAGACCATAAAACCTTAAAATATGACCCCAAAATGAACGCCATACGGAGTCACAGAGACATTGGTTACGCTGCACGCCAACTAGAGGCGAAGGTAATTCTAGAGTAATCTTCCGATGCAGATTCGGAGGGTCAGCAGAAAGGAGACGTAAAACAAAATCAATTAGCACCTTCACCGCTCGACATTTTCACATCCTCTTGCAACGCACCATGTTTTCTTTCCGTTAACCATTCCCCAATCTCCAAATCGCATAGCCCTCGCATGACAGGTGAATGGACACCCTCGTATTGTTCGCCAAGGTATGAACAAAACTACCAAAAATTTCGCACTGGATGGGTACCAACTCCCATGGTTACGAATCGCCGTCCTCACTAATCAAATCCCTTCGTAAATCACATCGGAGGTGCATTATTCCGCCCATCCCGTACCCCTAAATTGCACACCAACCTGAATCTCAAGCCCTAGAGGTCCTAAACAATCCCGACAAAATGAATCAACCACGCGAGCCTGATCCAACCGCAGCAAGAAGCCAGATCCAGACGGTTCTTGAACAAATTAGGGGTTGGGGGTAACTAGGATACGTGAAAAGGCGCGTGGCAATCGAACCGAGCGCCAGGAAAAAGAGTCGAGGGACTGATTGAATCGGACGGATTCGATCGGTGGGGGAGGGGATAGGCTCTGACCTTGCCGGAGTCGGAGGAGGAGGGGAGAGACGCCTGCGCCGCCGCCACGAGACGAGAGCGAACCCGAGCCTTCGATTTGTTTGGGTTTGGCGTTTTTGCGGAAACGCCCTTTAAAGGGCTCGAATCGGCGGATGGGTGGCCAGGTCACTCGAGTAGTCGAGTGGCATCGGCTCCGCCGTGTGCTACGTACTCGTGAGTTTACGCGTTCAAATCGGGTTTGCATGGCAACGAGGTTCCGTTTTCGTCCTTGGCTTGGTTCACGTAAGCATGTTATTTGTGCAAACGGCCGTTCTAACGAGCCAGAATTTTCAGGACCGATATTTGAAGTTATTAAAATATTATTAAATATAAAATATAAAGAGCCTATTTAATATGACTGTGACTTTTAGTTTTTGACTGAAATTTTTAAATTTTAGCTGTTTACAATAAAGATTATGGACAGATAGATAATCGCTTGTGATTTTAGATTGTACATATGTTGGGCTTTTAATATGTACTATAATTAATTTGTAGACCTCGTTTTAAAAACATACTCCGTTTAAAAGTTAGATACTGTAGCAAAAATCAAAAGCAATTTTTAGAAACTGAAAAGAACAGATTCAAAAGTTCACAGAAGAAAAAAAGTACAAATTAATAAAGACAATATACCAAATAATTTAGAAAAATTACAAAATAATTAAGAAAAATTATAATCTAACTCCATTTCTTCGAAGCAAGATATGATGACATTGTCCTTAAATCGTACAAAAAAAACTCTCGTTCAAGAAACATTGCTAAGCAATCTCTGTCATTCCATTCCTCATCTTATTCTTCGTGTAATTCATTTCAACATAACACTTCAAAAATCGTTCAAGAATGCACTACAGTCTATATTTCAAAAATCAACATAACACTAAGAGTCCGTTCATATTGATTTTTGATTTATAAATAGTAACAACTTGTAAAGAGAGACATACTCGTATACGATTTTAGCCGATATAAATAAAGCCACTATAGAGTTTATTATAATCGACTAGTAAATTTTACTTTAAAAAGACATTCTATACTATAGAAAAATTATTTACTATAGAAAAAACAGATTTTAGAAGGCTATACAAACATCTAAGTAAATGGCAGAACTACGATTGGGGACTTGGGATGAAATGGGATTGAGAATGGGACGCGCATGTGCTGCTGTTGGACGCTCAGCTGCCGCCTGTTGTTTCTGCGCCACTCGCTCCCTGCCCCGCTCGGTCGTTGCCGCGCGCATATCCATTCCCCGACTCGCTGCTCGACGCAGCCACAGGGACGGCTGGACCCCGTCTCGATGGCCCGCGGCTCCCCTGCGCACTTCCTCCCCTTGCGCCGACCGCCGGTGTCGGTTGCCGCTTGGGCTCGGCGCTCGACTGCGTGCACGAGTGCATCTCGCGCCGCCGCCACGGAGAGGCAGAGCGCGAGCGAGAGAGTTAGGGTAGGACATTGCCTACGGCTGTTGCTTGGGTTGTTTATTCTATATATTTACTATATCGTGTGTTTGTTTTTTTAAAAAAAACTCTTGACTTTTATGACTATAGTATATACTTACTATATAGTGTGTATGCGTGTTTTTTAAAAAATAGGTGTACATCTGTACACGTGTGTCCCTGTACTGATCCGCCCGTGCGTCCTAAAGTCAAACCTAGCGATGGAGAGCGAGAAAGAAATGTAACTTTGCGCTGTCTACATGTGCCTTGCAAAGCATCGTCCGCGACTTCTCCCAGAGCTCAGAAAACAAACGTAGGTCGTCCCAGTGCTTAATTTGTTCCAAAATCTCTGACAATTTATCCCATTGTACGATGATGTCATGATGCAACTAGAACAACTCCAGACGTTGTTTTCTTTCTCGATCCAGTGAAAAACAAATTCTGTGGTCTACGGTGGACTACTCTATGGTAAATAAATGGACTTATATAGAATAAAAAAACCTGAACTTCTATAGAATAAAAAAGTTCCAAAGCATCAAAGGGCATTTGGTCTAGTGGTATGATTCTCGCTTAGGGTGCGAGAGGTCCCGAGTTCAATTCTCGGAATGCCCCCATATTTTTTTCCCCTCTTATTTTTTTGAACTAAACAACCAATTTGTTTATATATATACTTTACAAATGCCGGGTATTTGTTAGGTCACCGATTTATTCATGAGCAAACGATCCTTATTTTCTTTCAAAAATATGTGAACAACCCCTTTATATGTATGTGTGTGGTATCTACAAGCATAGACATCATGGGATAACATCGGTACATCTGATCATATACTCAGTAAACAAACTGGTGCAGTATAAAGAAAACAATTCTACCTACAAATCTATATGTAACTATGCATAATTGCACACATACAGGCGCTTACTGGTTCTTCCATCAAGTCAGGCACAAATGTGCACATCACCAGGACTAACCATCCTATCTTATTTCGACGATACACGGACCAGAATGCGACTGCGAAAACAGGAGCTTGGAGCGCCCCATCAAGCGTTCCCGTGGACGGCTCTGTAGCACTTCAGGCTGCAGAGAGGGAGCTTCAGCTTGGAGTCCCTGTACCGGTACGCGTTCGTGCACGACGGTCCGGCGCATTTCTCCCGTGGGGGAGGGTAGCTGCGTGATGAGAGAGAGAGAGAGAGAGTTGTCGCAAGCTGCATGTTCATTGCAATTTCTCAGAGACAAGAATGCAAAGGATGTGAGGATTAATTACCTGCAGGGCTTGGAGTTGAAGATGCTGGGGAGGCCTACATCATCTGGGAACGAAACCACAGTGCCGGTGGGCCCCATGACCCACCGGATGGTGCTTGCGGTGAGATTTTGTGCTCTGGCTGCTCTCTCCTGCATGAAAAGCATGATTTGTTCAGAATCGGGAAAGTTCAGGAGAAATGCTAGAGCGCGCAACAGGGCATGATCAAATGGTGCAATTAACCTTCTCTTCTCGCTCCTTTTGCTTCCTCTCTTCTTTCTTCTTGTCGGAGTCCAAGCCCAATATTTTCCTTATAGCTTCAGCCTGCAGAGATTAATAATGTTGAGAACTTGAAATCGAAGCTTTTCCAAGAGGTCAAAAGGAAGGTAAGCAAATATTTCTCCAACCTCGCTTTCTTTAGTGGCCTTTTCCACTTGCATCCTGCGTCGCTGAGCAGTCTCTGCCTTCTTGGCGAGCATCTCCTCTTCAGAAAGCTTTTCCTTCTTGCCTGGAGGCACAGAAAAATGTTTGAAACCACATCAGCACAAGACCGAAGGTGGACATTTCTAGTTAATTAGAATGGACATCAAGACAGCTTAGGGTAGATAGTACATACTTCTTGAAGGAGCTGGCGGCAAACCATCAGGGAACTCAATGGTATTGTTGCTGTTCCCATCCATCCATGACTGAAGGGCACGGCGACGTGTTGTGAGAGGTTCACTTCTAACACTGGCAGGTGATTCGATGACTGCTTTTTGCTTCTTGTTGTTGGCTTCAAGCTCACTGTCAGAGGTAGGTTCCTCTTCAGTATTACCACGAGTAGACTCTCTTGACCTTTTCTTTACATCTCTATTTGATTGGGGTGTAACAAAATCATTATCGACCTCATACACCGTGCTCCTACTTTTAACTTTCTTTGAGGCATTCTTCTTAGAGCTACTTCCTCCTTTGTTTTTAGGCTCACGCATACGACCCTCAACATCATCAGAAGTTCCAAGATTTTCAAGAATATTTGTATCATAGTCCTCATCTAATTCACTGTCCAAGATGGATTTCTTAGCAAGCCTCCTGCTCTTCCGGACAGGATCTGAAGACGGTTCTCTCTGAACTTTGGCTGGTTGTTCCGGAGTCAAGGTTTCTTCAATTGCCCTCTCCTTTTTGGTATCCTTGTCTTGGGAAGAGGGCAACCTACTGGAATATTTTGTACCTTCAGTCTGAAAGTAAATCATCCTTTTCAGCCACTTTATCAATTATGGGTAGCATCTCAAAGTAAAGAAAGGAAGGAGATTCGCAAAGAATAACACCATAAGTTGGAAATGGATAATCAGAACAGGTATAATGCCTAGATTTTGAGGCAAAACAAATATCTTAATATAAACTGCATGTGCGCATGTCTGTGTTTATGTCCTAGCAACATCAACTAGTTTCCCCTTTTAGAACTTGGTTTCAGCAGGATAGCAAATTTTCTTCTCTTGAATCAAATAATGCTTCGGTTAGGTGCAAGCACACTATGAAACAAAAGAAACAGGTAGCTTGGCGGTTACCTGATTATCATGCTTCTGCCGGTGCCGTGAATCTCCTGGCCGTGGAGGCTTTGCAGGCAAAGACCTGGAATCCGGCATATCAGTGTTTGGTTTTTCCGGAATGTTGCGACTGATTCCACCAATCTTGAGCTTCACTTTCCTTGGCTTGTCACTGGTTGACGAATCATGATTCCCCGATGGCACATGCATGCCATGGCTACTCTCACTCTTTCTGGTTGCACCACCCAAGGCCTCCGAACGCATCTGGTTGCTCCCTTTGGTCTTATGTGAGCTTCTAAGGTTGGGGGGGGGGGGGGGGGGATAAAACAGCCTCAGTCACACGCTTCGACGCACACTCTGGTGAAGGAGCATTGAGATAAAAACTCTCACCTTCGGAGCCCTCCGTCAGAGGCGACATTCTCATCTGAAGGCAACCTCTTTGAATTACTCCTAGATGACATAGATGACGAAGATGAAGTGTCTGGCTGCTCAACAGCAGGATTGCTATCTGGCCTGGGCCTCCTCGCCGTAGTGCTCCGGGGCTTCTTCATCAGTGCATTATCAAACCCAGAACCCCCACGGTCTTCCATTTAATCAGAACATACAGCCATCTTTTGCCACCTAAACATGATCAGGGAGGGGGAAAACCATGAACCCTAAATTTACGCAGAAAACAATGTCACTCCAAAAAGCAAATTCCAAAGAAAATTGTCCCCCAAAGATGACACTTTTCACTGATGTGTCCAATTTGGGGGAAAGAGAGATCGACCAGTCGATCAATCCAGGCCTACCTACCAAGAAGTGAAACAAATACTAGTCACCAGTCAGGATGGATCCGTGGAGAATTGATCAAAGATCTCGCTCCAACAGGGATGGGGGAAGGGGGAGATCGCCTTGTCTGCTCGCCACCGCCGCCGCCACCCCTGGATCTCGGAATGAATCGGCAAGGGCGGCGCTCCCCTTCCATTCGGTGCCGACACGGGAGGGGAGAAGAAAAGAGAGGAAGATTGGCAAAAGAGGAAGTCAGAGAAGCCGCTTACCACAGGAATCGAACTGGGATGCGCAGAGATCGTACGCACGAGAACTCCGCTGGCGCCGGCGGAGGAGCGACGGAGGGTTTCTTGGTTTGGACGACGCCGAGGAGGGCGAGGAGGATGGAGTGGAGGGGCAGTGTGTAATTTTTCCTCTACTTTTCTATGTTGGTACTCGTGCTTTCCGGAATTATAAACACAGGCATGAGTTCGTACACGCTGTGGCTCTGCTTTCTCACTCAGCACCCAATATCATCGACTAATCAAAAATAAACTCGTCTCCTAAGGTTTATTAAACGACTTGGACCATCTCTAGCTGTGACGCTTAGATCATGTAACCAATGACGAAGCTAGAAAATTTATAATAAAGATATATATTTTACATATATAAATTTAGTCTTATATAATAGCTTCATAGTATCATAAATCCAACACATAAATTCATGTATAATTTTAATCTTATACAATAGTTTCATAGCATCATAAATCCAACACATAAGTTTGAATACATATCATTCTTTACGACAAGGTCTTTTTCAATCTTTATAAATACTTTGTGGATTGTAAAATACATATCAATAATATATAAAATAGTTTCATAATGAGATCCTTGATGAGTGTCACTGGGGCTAACCAACCCCATCTCTTGATTCAATCCTCATCCATGAATCCCAAATCAAATTTCACCCGATTCTCTTGCGTTCAACGTTTCAATCACAAATTCACAACATTCCACGAATCCCAGATCAAATCAAAATCAAGAATCGGATTGTGTGCCATTGTTGTGTTGCGTGTCGTGCCGCATGTTGCTCTTGGTACCCTCACATTACGCCATGACTCTTGCACCATGCCCCCTCCGCTTCCTAGTCATCCTCTCCATGCACGCCCACTGCTCCTCCTCTCTACGTCATGCTGGCTGTCGAGCAGCCAACTAGAGGCACCACCACTAGGTAGGAGAGGTGAGAGTTAGAGATTAGGGTTAGGGAATTGAGGAGGGTATTGGTCTATTGGAGAGAATGAAGATGGAGGTGGGCTGAGTGGTGAGGTGGCTATCGGCTGTGGGTTGATTGGGGGGTGGGGGGCACAAGCGAGTCATCCATTGTGAGCTGGACTTTAAGGAATGTGCATACCTAGAAGTACTATAAATATAGCTCAAATACTACACAAAGTCTTTAGAAAATTTCTAAATTTAGGGTGTTTCTGCATACCGGACACCCTTGCTGGTTCTACTGCATGTAACACACTGAAAAAATCCAATAACAACAATCTCTCTTAAATTTACCAATTTGTCAGTTCTTTGATAAACTTTTTTTTAACCTTCTCTCATATGTTTCTAAAGCTGAGTAGAAACTAAGCTCGCAAGTCATGCCACACCAACAAATGATTGAGATCGTGATATGCATCCATTCCTTGAACATATATTTCTTGGGATGGCCCACGGTCGAGCTTGATCTTTTTTCTGTTTTCTTGAATTTATAATGTGTGTTGTTAGTACAAGTTCTTCTCACGCAAAAACAATTACCTATAAATTAAATTAGGTCAAAACCATGTCAAGATGATCTAACCATAGACTAGTACACCAAAGTATTTCCGTAAACTCCATTTCCACCCTAAACTCCTCTCTACCAAAGCTTTCTGGTTTCATTAGCAAAGTTTCAAAATACAGTAGGCTTTCAGTTCATCCCCGCCGGCGGCAGACGCCATAGGAGCGAGCTAGCCTCGGCAGACAGGCGTCGCGGTGGGCATGGAATGATTGAGTGCTAGTGCTCGCTTTCTTGCGTGTATTCTTTGGTAGTCCAAGGAATAGCTAGCAACAGCTGCTCGTTGCCGCTGGCACCTTCGGGTTGCTTGCATGGCGTGAGAGCGGACAGGTACCGAGTATGTCGGAGGCCGCTCCGAGCCTCTACACCGGTCCCTGCGCCATCGCATACCGGCTGCGGCGTCGCCCATGTCCTGACCGCATCGGCTCCGCCGTGGGGCGAGGTCGAGAAGAGGCAAAAGCTCAAGCGGGCGAAGCCGGTGAACGCAGAGCTGACTCGGGCTCCACGCGCCGCCAGTCTTCGCTCGGCTCCGAGAAGACCTCGTTGGCCTTCGAGTCGCCCGGACCTGGGTTATGGGGCAGCCGGAGTTGGAGAAGGCGACATCGCTGGTGAGCTACGAGGGGAGAGAATCAAATCGGGTGAGGTGAGATAGAGAGGGGAACGAGGCGGTCTCGTTGGCGTGCTCAAGTGGGAGAGGAACTCACCGGTGAGACGGGGTGACGGTGAGGTCGCGGCAGAACATGTGGCGGCAATGGCTGGCTCGGCCCAAGCTTGGTGCGGCCAATGCAAGGTAAGGGAGAGTGAGTGCGAGGTGTGAGGAGCAAATAGAAGCGATGACGGCTCATATAGCCACGTGGAGCAGGATGGCGCCTTGTGCGCGCTAATGGCGCTCGGGCAGGGAAGGGGGAGGGAGAGAGAGATAGAGAGAGAGCACCAGGCAGTGTTGGCCTAGCTCTCGGAGAGAAGTCGTATATTGTTTTATCTCTAGAACACATACGAACATAGAGGAGACAAAATATTTTATGCTGCCTGTCACTCTCCTAAACTGCAACGTAATCTTCTTCTTTTATAATGCAAAATATGACCTTCTAACTCCTAGTAACAAATGCATTAAATACATGCAATGCCGTTACATGCATTCCAAGCACCACATGCATGCAAGCCGTTGCTTCTAACTCAGTAGAAAACTGATGGTACTTATATGCATGCCATTACATGGGCTCATTCATGAGAAAATTGATACTTTGCCATTCTATTCGGTGGGCTTCGACAAAATGCCACTCTCTAGAATGACTACTATAAAATGTCACTATTAACATTGACACTTTGATTATTTGCCATTTTGAGGGGTTTTTAGGATTCTTAATTATTTTTTAAACTATTTTCAGATTATTTACCATGAGAAAAGACATATTTGCCCTTAGGAGATGTGAACTTTGTTTACAAAATCAATACAATTCGTGCAACCAACCATCTAAAATGACCAACCATCCAAAATCAATACAATTCGTGCAACCAACCATCTAAAATGACCAACCATCCAAAATCAATACAATTCGTGCAACCAACCATCTAAAATGAGGAACAAAGTTCACATCTCGCCTCAGTCTCCCAAGGGCAAATATGTCTTTTCCCATGGTAAATAATCTGAAAATAGTTAAAAAATAATTAAGAATCCTAAAAACCTCTCAAAATGGCAAATAATCAAAGTGTCAATGTTAAGAATGGCATTTTATAGTGGTCATTCTAGAGAGTGGCATTTTGTCGAAGCCCACCGAATATGATGGCAAAGTATCAATTTTCTCACTCATTCATGAAGGAAAACTGATGAGAGTTATTCTTGGCACTTACATGCACAGGGTTACCAACAGGTAGCAGAGCATGTGCGACGACGAACGCTGTGGCGAGGACGAGCGCTCGGCATGGCGGAAGGCATGGGTGCACACAGCGTGGGGCAGTGTTGCGCGGTGCAAGCGGTGTGGTAGCTGGGTCGGGCGCACGGCCGAGAGAAGGAAAGTGAGGGAGAGGGGTGGCCGGGCCGGTTGGACCGAATGGAGGCGGGCGGCCGGGAAAAAGCGAAATATAGAACAAGAAAGGGTGGCCCAACCCAACTAGGTTTCTTAAATTTTGTTTTTAATTTTCTGAATTTTGATTTCTCATTTTTTTTATTTGAATTTTTGAATTCAAATTTGAGTTTCAATTTGAGCTTTAAATTTTTCTGGTAATTTGAAAAGAGTCCAAAAGGCAAACTTTATTCAAATGTTTCAAATTTCTCCAAATGGGATGTTACAAAATGGAGGATATGCACAGTACTTTGTCAGTGGTGCGCGTAGATTGTTCAGATGTCCAGAAACATTTCTTTCTGGCTCTTATCCTAAATGAAATGGCGTGATCTTAATAACACCATTTGCCTTGGGAGAGATGCAGTTTGGTGACTTCTTCAAGCACATTTCGAGGTGAAGAAATTCAGAAGCTCACTCTTTACTCCAACTGTTTCACTTTATTTGCTCACAATACACCATACACAACAGATCAATAAAATGCTAAATCTAATGAATATTTAATGAGAAATGATCATACATACCTATATTAAATGATATGACAAAACTATTTAATCTCTTCCAAAGCATTTAAATAGATATAGATGGTGAAAAAAAATACAATAACTACATTTAAATTCTCACAATGGATAAATACTTTGAAATAGATACTCTTGAGAGACTGAGACCATGGACAAATATAGCGAAACATAGGGGTGGTAATTGGTGCTGAACTGCAGATAAACATTACCTGAATTGCAAATCACATAGGTACATTGGCTTCCACTGTCATTCACATGCACCGTGAATTAATGCATGCAATTCCACAGAAATAATGTAATGTCTTTGCTCTCTTAGATGTTGATCTCTCCAACATGTGCCAATTCACAAATGACACGTTTACAGAACCAAATTATATTTCCTTTGTAAGTTCTCCCTTGAAAGACCTGCATGCCTCTTCAGGGAACACTAAATACTAGGATGTTCTATATACAGCTAGTGCTCTTCAAAAATTAATTAGCATAAGATCATCAGATCATGCTTGCTTCTGAAAGGATTAACTCCTCTGAAATCTGAATTTCCTTTTTTCTTTCTGGAGAAACTCATCATCCTGTATGGCTGTAAAAACTTCGAATTAAAAGTACAGACAACAACAACATGTGCTATTCCTCAGACATGACAAGATTAATATTTAACTCAAGAACTTTACTTTCTAATTCCTCAGACATGACAAGATTAATATTTAACTCAAGAACTTACTTTCTACAATGTTAAATTGTAAATTCCAAGAACTTCTGAAGTCACATGCAGTGCATTGCCCAGAAGTAGAAGACTCAGTTTCGTGACCAGACATATCTCCTATTAATGTTAGTGAACTTTTTTTTTCTTGAGAGCACGCAAGAGTCGAGCTACGTATCATACAAAATGTTAGTAAACTGATCAATTTAACAAAATTTGCGTATCTTCAGAAAAACAAAATCCTTGTGAAATGTCAAATTGCCATGAACAATCAGATCTATAACAAGAATTAAAAAGGAACAGAATTGAGGTTAAAATGTTACAATCAGACACAAATCAAAATGCTTCCACTAACATTTTCCATGGACGGATACGTACACAAGTTCACGAAGTTTCGATGCAATTAACGGAACGTATAGGCGCATACGGTGCAGTCTAGGTGTGCTAGTGCTATGATCTAGCGCATGCCAGCGGCGGTGGCGATGGCGAGGCAGTTGCTCGCGAGCTTGGTGAGGTCGGCGTCATGTTTGGACATGAGCAGTTTGAGCTCCTCGCGCTCCTCGAAGCCCTGATCGCAGGTATCGACGTCGGTGCGGACGGTATCGAGCATGGTGCCGGTGGTGTCCTTGTCACCGGCGGCCATGGCCTTATCGGCCTGGTCGAGGCTGTATGCTATATCGTCGTACAACTCCATGCAGTCCCGGAGCGGGCCCTGAGCTAGCGGTGCCGTCTTGGGGTCAGCGATGAGCACGCCCGCCGCCTTCTTCGCCTTAGCCGCCTTGGAGCGCACCGCGCCCATCGCCAGCCTCAGCACGCCGCCGCTGTCCAGCTTCTTTCCCGTCGGCGACACCGGCTGCTTCGCGATGGACGCCTGGCACACGTCCGGGTAGTCCGTCTTGGCGCACAGGGTTTTCACGATGTCGTCGCCGGGAGCGATCGGCGTTGGCATTGGCGGCGCAGGCGCTAGCGTCGGCTTCGGCTTCGGCTTCGGTGGCGCCGGGGCAAGGACATTGGGGCTGGCGGGGCGCCCGGGTTTTCCTGGCCTGGGCTTACGTGGCACGCAAATGGCGGCCGCTGGCATCGCCGCCGCCACAGTGAGGAGGAGGGAGGCAAGCAAGAGGCGGTGGCTTCATAGCGTGCAAAGCGAAGGGAAGGGAAATAGAGATTATAATTAGAGAGGTGGTTAATCGTTAATTATTTATTGTTGTTTTTTTTATTTGAATGCGGAGGGAAAGGATGGCATTGGCTGGCTGCATTTTCCCGGGAAAAGTGGGGGCAATGGTGGCCAGTGGCAAGTAACTGCCATTCTTTTGGGGGAAATAGTATTGGTGATAACGTGCTGCTAAATTTTGCCATTTTGGTAGCCTTGACAGTTGACAAGGATCTAAAGATGAGACAACTAAAAAGAAAAGGAAAAAATGTACTGGAATTAGGTTTATGATTTGTGTTCTTTTTACGAATGAATGAATGATGAGTTGTGGAGGAATTTTATGTGTGAATTGATGTAGAGATCAATTGTGACGGCTAGAGGAAAGGGACTTAACAGGGCACCATGGTACATGTGTTTTAGTGCAAGCCATGTAAGGCCACGAAGAGAAATACAACCATACATAAGCGGCGGCTTGTATATCTCTCGTAGAGTAATTGATAATCTTAGAGGGTGTTTGGTTTGATGGATGGACTAGTCGTAGGATCATACCATTTATATATCGGGTGCATTCTTTTTAGTTGCAGTTTATGATTTATAATTATGACTGATGATTTTTTATTTTAGCACGACCGTTTGTATGAATAAATCAAATACCAATAAGTAGATAGATCGTTTTAAAAAGATTGTTTTGATAGAGACACCATTTTATTTATTTGTTAAGAGAAAATATAAATTATAAATCATAAGGTAAAGAAATAGAACTGATCTTCTTCCTCGCCGCTCGTGCACCATGAAAAAACATTCCGTAAGTCGGTCGCAAAGCTTGTTCATCGCAGCAATGCCACCTTAACTTCCCTTTTGCACTGAGGTCTTGTTCCATGGGTGGTGTGAATTGTGGAAGGAAGGTCATTTCTACGTATTGTGAAGATTTAATGGTGCTAATGGCAATATCAAATCAAAGAAGGCCGGACATCAAAATAGAAAATTTTGTTTTTTTTAATACTATAACTTGTATTTGAACTAACAATTGTAACTTATTTATTCATAATTCTCAAGGATATCTTGTTTTCACCCAAAAAAAAAGTTCTTATGTCCTTATTATTTTTAAAACTTGGGGTTTATGTTTATCAAAACGAAGCAATTCTTTTCGCTGCGTGCCATCGAAAAGCCTATATTAGCTTTGAACCTATCCTCAAGCAGCCTAGCCTATTATCACACGTTATTGGATAATGGGTATACGGCCTTGTCATATGTACATTCTTTTTTGTTTTTTGAAACTTTGTCATATGTACATTCTTGGCCCTACATGGTTAGGGTTCGTACATGGTTCGGATATACATAGCCTTGTAAAACAAATATCCGTATGGTTGAGGTCCAAAATAAATACATAGGCTCAGTTTTACGAAATGCTAGTGGGTTACCCGCGTATTGCAGAGTGAATTCGTTGGCACCGGTACAAAGACGAGATATAAAGAAAAGGCATGCCCCTCTGTAGAGTGTTCAATCAGACATCCAAGTTTTCCGATCAATTAACACATGGACGGCCATGATTTGTTGTTGAAGCCGGCGACAATCCTAGCGCGAAAGAACAATCACGTCAAGCGTAAAAGTACATAAGATACATGAAGATTTGTTAACGAGGTTCGATGATACCCACATCCCCGAGAGTAGGAATCAAGATGGCTCCATCCTTATGAGGGGTTTCTTTTGACGATTACGGTTACGAGAGATCAGCGATATATATTTATACTCTAGTTACATGTTCGATTTTAACACCTAGTCTATACCGTGGGGGCATAATATTCTATTTTTCGACACAACCTAGGGCTTGTTTTTTTACTTCTCAAACTGGCTTTTAGCTTTTGTTACAGTACCTAACTTTTAAACGGAGTATTTTTTCAAGACAGGGTCTATAAGTTAACTGTAGTACACATTAAAAGCCTAACATTTGTACCATCCAAAATCGTAAACGATCTTTGTCGTAAACAGCTAAAATTCAAAAATTTTAGCCAAAAGCCACAACTATATCAAACAAGCCCCAATTCCTTTGCATATATGAGCTATATACAATAAATCTTCACTTTAACGAATACACCACCTCGAAGAACACCATCTTCATCTTGATGAGCGCATCACTTTGAAGAATAAAAGAAAACACCTTGATATTTCTCACACACCCATGAACTGGAGCTTACCTTCTTGCTCAGTAACTTATGACTTCCAACAAGTTGAGGTAGTTCCAACAAGTTGAGGTAGCGCATAAATTTGTTAGCCGTGACGGGTTTGGTCAACATATCTGTAACATTATCATCAGTACGCATCTTCACCAAATCAATCTCTTCAGAATTAATTAGCTCTTTGATCCCGTGATATATTGCATGAATATGCTTCATCCTGGTATGATACACATAATTCTTTACCAAATAAATTATACTCTGACTATCACAATACACTCGAACTCTACCTTGCACAATGTCCTATTGCTTCACTAGTCCTACAAACTATAACACTTCCTTTGTAGCTTCAGCCACAGTAATGTACTCCACATCAGCCGTAGAAAATGCAATAATAAACTGAATTAATGACTTCCAATAAATAGACACTCCACCTAGAGTAAAAAATATCTTATAATAGACATCCTATTATCCAACTCGCTAGCATAGTCCGAATCCATATATCTAACAACCAAAGGATTACATTGCTGTCCGCCAAAAATAATACAATGATTTGTTGTCCCTCTCAAGTCTGATTTGTTGTCCCTCTCAAGTATCTGAATATCCACTTGACTATCTTCCAATGTCACTTCCCTAGTTTAGCCATAAAATTGCCAACTTGACTTATAGCATACGCCAAATCCAATTGTGCAAACTATTGTATACATTAAGGAGCCGACTACACTAGCACAAAGAATCTTTACCATCTCTTCAATTTTCTTGTTTGATATAGTACAAAATTCAGAAGGAAGTTTAAAGTGCAATGCTTATGAAGTACTTACTGGATTGGCCTTACTCATATCAAACCATTCTAAAATCTTCTCAACATACTCCCTCTCCCACTAAGATAGCCATAGTTTTCTCGAGTTTTTATCCATGTGCATTTCAATGCCTAATATTTTCTTTGCTGCTTTTAAGTCTTTTATATCAAATTTATAACTTAGCAAAACCTTCAAGCCAATCACATCACTCACGTGCTTTGCAGTAATTAGCATATCATCAATATATAGTAGTAGAAAAATAAACGAACCATCATTAAGGTGTCGAACATAAACATAACAGTCATACTCACATTGCTGGTAGCCAATCTTCAACATGTAGGAGTCAAAACGTTTGTACCGTTACCTTTATGTAACAACAAAGGCAGAAGAAGGAAGACAAACCATTCACCACAATATTCGGTAGCACATTTGCAATACTGGAGGGGGAATAAATTTTATTGATTTTGTTACCGCAACTGGCTGTTTATGTTTGTCTGCATCAGCTACAACATGTGACGAAAACCGACAGTAGATGTACTGTGCAACATGTGGGGAAAAAATGAGTGTACAAGTTGAATTCTACGCATGGCTGAGACTAACAGTAACAAATGGGTGTTTCCTATGTGTGTTGTATGGAATCAAAATGTCGCAGCATCTACAGGGCATTTCATAATTCAGGCCGCCCCCTGACACCAACGAAACGGCACCAGCCAACTAGGTGCCCACTGCTCCGCTCCCACTCTCTTCCCGGCTGCGTTGGAACATCATGCTTCCTCCATTAACTGCAAGATAAGATTGGAGTGTTGTATGTTTCATTTCTATGTAGCAGGGCCGGAGTTCTAGTTAGAAGTTGAAGTACCATCTAGATAGTCGACTCGTGCACATTTGTTTGCACAATGAGTCAATGATGGTGTAACATCATATAAGGAGTTTAGGGCTATTTAATGTACTTTCATTTGACCTTAATATTTGTAATTGTAATATTCAAGATAGTAAATTGGAAAAAAAAAAGTGGCAAAAGGTTCTTGCCAGAAAATTCAGAGACGTACCAGTGCTCCAGTATGGAAGTCAACACTTTTGAACTCTAATATCTTTATAAGGTGATGGCATGAATAATGATTAACACTTACATTGCTTGAATTTGGAAGTGGGGATCGAACATGAAGAGTTCCCTCTGCTCATCTGTTGGATTTGCCAACCAACGACAGAACATCCATGCTGCCCCAGCAACCGATGACACGGACAGGATTGCCAAGAAGCCAAAATGAGAGACGTCGTTTGCAATGATAGCTACACCAAGCATGACTAACTCTGCAAGGCTTGCAATAGAAACTTCCATTCCTCCAATAAGATTTGCTTTTGAAGCAGGAACTCCTGTTTGGAGAATCTGTGTCCCCACAACATCGTATGACATGTGCCCCAGCCGAGATAATGCCTGCAAATTAACATAGGATAGGCACAAAGATTAATATATGGTGTTTGGCTAAATTCTATCAAAAAAGGGGAATAGTAGTTAAGATATCATCCTCACAATGGAAGCGAGGAAGATAAATAGAGGTGTTCGCTGTGAAATAGAACCAGCCCAATACACTGTGAGAGCAATTGATAGAACTGAAGCTTGAAATATCAATCCAGCCGCTCCCGCCTAGTATAACATGAGTCATTTTTGTCAAATTGTAAAAGAAAATATAGACATAAAACAACCAAAGTATAGGTCCAACCTTTAGAATTCCAACTCTTTTCACCAGGCATGAGGAGATGAATGTAGCAACAAGACCCATGATAGAACACAATCCGCTAAAAGCACCAACGATGGACGGACTAATACCTATTAAACATCGATAACTATGTCACTAGAGATTTTTCTGGGAGTTATGAATTTGAGCTGGAGAAGTGAAACCTACCACGATGCATCAATAATGCAGTCATTATGGCACCAGGAGCAAGAGCTACATTGAAATTTAGAAACACGGTAGCTACACTTGCAGGTAGAACTGTCTGCTGCTTATACTCATTCCAGCCATGTCTGATAGCACTCATGCCATTTTGAACTGAAGGTTAACGAGAATATTAGACCATCTGAAAAAGTGAAATGAAAGTAAGTAACTAAACAATGATCTAACATCCTCACCTATCTTGTGCACATCCAACAGATCAACACAGATAGATTCATCAATGGGGGTTCTAGAGGAATCAAGCGCATGGCAGGAGATGCTGTTAATTAGTTGACCCAACATAACCTGAAAGTCCATAAAAGAAATTTGTGAGCAAGCTACATCTTAACAATTAATATTCCACCTTAAGAAGACATATGTGGTATACCAGAACAGGAAGGCTGCATATCATTAGGCCACAAGCAATCTTCAAACATGTTACAGGATGGTATTTGGACAGCAGAAGGCCAAAAACTGAAGCACCAACCGTCTGCGATCATCACAAAATGATTTTTTTTTCATGTTATGTAAATACAAATTGCCAGCTCAAAACAAGAGGTGGTGTCAAGTGATTAGTGAATGGAGAACAAGATCAACCAAACGACCAACCTTGTCATGTGATGAAGTCTCCATAAATTAAAGAAGATGTTGATATGCATACTTGAGAACGTTAGACGCATCTTACCTCACAAATAAGATCAAGTCGATTAAGCACAGCATTGGCTTGAGCTAAGGCAACAGGCCTGTTTGTTCCTGCTAACTTCACAGAGAAAAAAAAAGACCAGTAAGAGAAAGTAGATCAAAACCAACAAGGCAATAATTTATTTTTAAGGGTTTTTGGCAAAAAAAAAGTCAACATTTTATATTGTATATTTCTTTGTTCCATTTCACAGTATTTATTTGCTATGAGGAAAATCACCAACTATTCCAATCAAAGAAGCGGCAATTTATTAAAACTAAAATGAGGACTAGCAACCCTACCAACACAACCCAGTCCCGCTCCATGGCAACTCCTAGTGCTAATCCTGCAAGCCTTTCAACAGCTCCAGCTGCCACTAATGCAATGAACCAAGGTTTGAGAAGCACAGCTGTTGTAGAAGCATGGCTCACGTTCTTGAGAGCATAGATGACCATTGCAGCTGACATCAACTGGGTGGCTACCTGCCAGACCAGGTTGAACAAAGATTTAGCATCACTTCAATTTTTGCAATGTTTGTTGAATCTATAATGAGTTGGCTGCTTTGCCCATAATCTTAGAAATTTGAGAAGATAAGACAAGCACCTGGACAGCATTCAATCCTGTGTACATGGGTATTCGAGGGAAATGGTCCATAAGTATGCCAACTATTGGTGCCCCAATAAAAACTGAGAGCTGTAAGTCATCAAATAAATTAGATTATTGACATGAAGATCTCTCTTGAATCTAGCACATGCAAGTACCTTCGTGAAGAAGCCGACAATAGCCACAGGCAGTAGGCTTGGATGAAGAATTGCCAAAGCAGCAGGCCAAGCGAAATTCCACAGTTGTTCCACTAAGTTGCCAAATAAGTAGCTAGCATATAGTGCTGTATCAATTTTATATAATGTTAAATGATGTTAAAATTTCATGATCCATATATGTCAAAAGTAAAAAAAAAAATTGTTGGGGATCAAATCAATTATTGTTCCTGGTAGTCACATGCTATGCCCTGAAACATTAATCAGCTGCCAAATACGAAAGAGTAATATAGCAGATATTTCGGCCAAATGTATCTACTTTCGTCAAAAAAGCAAACAAACTTGTTCAGTACAGCCACAAAACTTAAAGGTGTAAATAGTATGTACTACATAAAGCTAATGCAACGACATTATCAGGAACAACTCTCATACCATATAGTCCACCAGGGTGAGCTGGAGTGGAGGCCAATGTATGCTGCTCTCCTTCAGACAAAACCTGCATTAAAAAAATTAAAAATACTATTACAAGATGATAAAAAATAGTATCTAACAGAGAAAATTGGAAAGGAAAAAAGAATCATACTGGCAACTCTTCAAATCCGGCATGATGGGAAGCCCTCTCATGCAGGGGAAAGGGACTAGAATCTAGAACATCCCCTTGGATATGAGCAACTGGAATGGCGCAGCCCGGTGGCAATGGTGGGTGATTGTCGAAAGCCTCTTCTTTATTTACATTGCTAACATCGACCTCAACATTTATTGCATAACACTTTGCTACAAAAGTGTTTAACCTGGCAAAATATTGACGCGTTAGTGATCTCTTGTCAAAGGCTTAAATCAACAAACATTTCATGAACAAATATCTTGGAATTTCCATGCCAATATCAGCATCATAACACAAGAACATAAACAGCAACGCCACAAGCTCAATCCACTAATGTTTTAATCCGATTATTCTCTCTGGACGACTCCATTGGATCTATACGCATGCTCAGGCGCAAACATACTGGCCACACACACACACACTAGAAACTAATTTCCCCCTTTCTCACAACTTCATTTTCATTTGCTACAACAACAAAAATCAAACCATGTCTCACAATACCAGCACCACTGCACTTGCTAATTCCTGCACGGCTACACCAAGCTTCCAAAGAAGCACCAATCTGTTCTCACACCTCCTACCTCTTCAACACCAACAGCAAACCGAGAATCCTAAGGAAGCAATTTCCCCCCAACCACCAAACTTCCACATCCGTCCAATTTATCTTCCTCCTCAAATTTCTCACGCTAACTTTCTCCCATCTTTATTGTACGCATCAAGCTCACAAAGAAGCAGCCTCAGGTAATCAAACTCTCCCCACACACCATAGCACCCAAAGGAGCCGCCTCAGCGACGCAAACTAACAACGGGTATTCACTCACCTGAGGGCGGGGACGCGTGGGGAGGCGGACCTCAGGCGCAGCATCGACACGCCGGAGAAATACCGGCGGCCAAGAGGAGTCTCCGGCGAGGCGAGTAGGGCGGCGGCGGCGGCGACCATCCCCATGGCTCCTCTGTGGCGGCACGCGACTACTCATGCATGCAGCCGCTCCAGGACTGGGCGCCGGCGGTGGGTTCGGGCTCAGCAGAAGCTTCCAGAAGCTTCTGGAAGCGTAGCCTACTAGCCTTATCTTGATGGAGGCTGGAGCGAAGGGATAGAGGAGAGGAGGCAAAGCGAGGCTCAAAGAGGGGAGGCCGGCGCCAAGTTGCCAGTGGGGAAGAGAGAGAAGGGAGAGGATATATAACTGGTTCTATCAACCGTCTGATCTAGATCGGATGGATGAGGATTTTCCGTTCTTTGTTTGTGAGAAAGGAGAATTTCGAGCAAGAAATGCCGTCCAAAGTCAGGATTTCGGCCTACCTTCAGGCGTTACTTGGTCGAGCTCAAACTCTTTTTTAGGAATTTACTCGGGCTTAAACTCTTAGTGTAGTAGTGTATCATACGTATAGTAAACTCGGGGGGTTTCCTCGTCTCTCGCCGCGTCCACGTCGGCGTCCCTCGCTCTGTGCCCGCCGCGTGCCCGCGCCCTCGCGTGCGCTCCGTCGGACGCGTGTATATGCTCGATAGCAAGCCGCGGCTTCCTTCCGTGGTTAGTGAGCGAGCCACGGCTCACTTCCGTGCGAGAGACGGTCCTCGTGTTCGTCGCCGCACACGATCCCTTCTTCCTCCCGCTTTCGCCGTACGCGCCGCCTCCCCTCCGCCACCCTCTCCGACCGCCCCCTCATGACTCTCGCCGCGAGGCCTCCCCAGGCATCCCCCTGCAGGCTCATCCGCCGCTGGAGCGCTCCCCATGACGGCCTCGCCTCGCAGATCTCGCGCGCCGACCACGGATGTTCCGCCGCGCGCCGTTCCACGGGCGCGCTGACGCTACCGCTAGCCTCGGGGCTGCAGAGGCCGGCCGAGCTCACGAACATCGCGCGAGCCTTCCACTCTACTCGATCGGTCACGGTGACCGAGCATGGAGTGCCGCACGCCACCTGTTCTACGATTTGCCGTATAGGGAATTTGTAGCTTTGTTTGTTGACGGTATTATTTAACTATTCTTCATTGGGTTGCAAAGAACGGTGCATGCTGCTTCATTGTTGGTGGGAGCTATTTCTGGAAAAGATACCAAAGGTTTCCTGATGTTTGGTTAATAATAGGGCTCCTCCATAAATTTCCAGTTCCATGGATGATTAAAGAGAATGAGGAGAAAAGTTTGAGTTCTTAATTATGTGCATAATTCCTTGATGATAGTTCTTAGTGTTTTGATTATCCTTTTTTGCTGTATTCTGATCTCCCAAGCTTGTGCTTCTTTTTTTGTCAAATTTTGCCGCGCCTGAGGCTGATTCGCTTGGTTTGGTTTTGTGGTGCTTGTGTCCACGTGCGCGCAGGCGGCAAAGGTGCCGATGGTCGGGGCGGGAGGCATCGGGTTTGACCTGCTCAAGACACTCGTGCTCTCCGGCTTTAGCGACATCAGTTTTTATTTTGGAAGAGTCATGTTGGACAGTCGAAAGCCTGTGTAAGTACAATTTCTATCATAGTTATCTGTGGGATTTCTATTATGTTTTTGTTGTCTTCACTTGATTATTACCGCTGCTTATGCTATTGTATCGTTGATCTTGCCAGGTTGCTCGAGATGCTGTTCTGAAATTTACGCCAGATATCAATATAAAATCATATCATGCAAATGTGAAGGAATCTCAGTTGAATGTTGAATTCTTCAAGCAATTTAATGTAGTTCTGATTGACCTTGACAGCATGTTAATCGCCTCTGCCTTGCAACTGAAATCCCTTTTGTTGAAAGTGGAAGTGTGGAACGACTGGATTTTTGGGACAGGTAAGGTCATTAAGCGTCGCAGTTGTAATGTCAGCAACTCTTGTGCTACTATGCATGGAGCTATAGTTCTTACTGCCCTATCATTGTGCTGCTAATTTGTGTTGTTACTTGATAGCTTTTTTTCTCTTTGTATGTGTAAAGTATGCAAGGCATACCTTTTTTTACTGATGGCTATGAGTATCCTCAACCAACTGGACGTGTGTTTGATTTCCTTCAAGGATCAAACTACATGTAATACTATTTATGTCAAATGTGTAATTCCTTTTACTTCTAACTAGCAGGATGCAAGCCTAATGAATTCACTTTGGCAACTGTTCTTACGTCGTGTTCTGGCCCTCTAGCATATGCCAGGTCAAACAAGTTCATTATCTTGTTGTCAAGACAAACTTTGAATTGCACATGTTTGTTGGGAGTTCCCTTCTTGACATGTATGCCAAGACAGAGAATATCCAAGAAGCTCGGAGGGTGTTCGATATGCTTCCAGAAAGGGACGTTGTTTCCTGTACTACCATTATATCGCTATGCCCGGTGGGCCTTGATGAGGAAGCCTTGGACTTGTTCAGCAATTGTACAGATGAGGGGATGCAATGCAATTATGTCACTTTCACGGCCCTTCTCACAAGCATTGTCCTACCTGGCTTCCCTGGATTATGGCAAGCAAGTTCATGGGCTAATACTTCGTAAAGAGTTGCCATTTTTCATTGTTCTGCAGAATTCTTTGATTGATATGTACTCCAAATGTGGCAAGCTGTTATACTCAAGAAGGGTATTTGACAAAGATGCCCGAGAGATCATCATCGCTTGGAATGCGATGCTTATGGGATATGGAAGACATGGTTTAGGGCACGAACTTGTTTGTCTCTTTAGATCTATGTGTGACACTGTGAAGCCTGACATCGTTACTCAGTTGGTTGTTTTGTCAGGTTATAGTCATGGTGGGCTGATTGATGAGGGCCTTGATATGTTCGACCTTATAGTCAAAGAACAATGTGCAGCTCTCAACATTTGACATTACGGGTGTGTTATTGATCTGCAGACGTTCTGGATGATTGCAGAAGGCTTTAAATTTGATTCAAGATATGCCATTTGAGCCAGCTCCAGCAATTTGGGGTTCATTGCTTGGTGCTTGCAGAGTTCATGTTAATGTTCATATTGGTGAGCTTGTTGCTCAGAAGCTTCTGGACATGGATTCAGGGAATGCTGGCAATTATGTGATCCTTTCCAACATTTATGCTGCTGGTGGGATGTGGAAAGATGTTTTCATAGTGAGGAAGTTAATGTTGTAGAAGACAGTAATCAAGGAACCAGGGCAGAGCTGGATAATTCTTGACAAGGTTATCCACACCTTCCATTCAAGTGAGCGAATCGATCACAGTAAGAAAGATATAGATGCTAAGATAAAAGAGGGATATGCTGATATTAAAGCAGCTGGCTTTGTTTCCGACATGATCTGTGTACTACATGATGTTGATGATGATCAAAAAGAACGCATGCTTCTTGGCCACAGTGAGAAGCTAGCGATAACGTTTGGATTGATGAACATTCCTCCAGGCTTGACTATCCGGGTTATGAAGAATCTTCGCATTGGTGTTGACTGCCACAATTTTGCCAAGTTTGTTTCGAAAGTTTACAGAAGGGAGATATCCTTCAGGGACAAAAATCGGTTCCATCTACTTGCTGAAGGAGCTTGCACCTGTGGAGATTATTGGTGAAAGATATGATGCTATATTGTTCATGTTGCATTGCTGATAGGGTGAGCTGTTTTTATGTCAATGCTGCAGATAACAGGATAAGGAATGGATCATTTAGCCAATTGAGAGGAGTGAATAAAAAAATATTGTGCTCTGCTCTTTCTGAGTTCAGATCACGAAATAAGGTCAGAAAATATTTGCTGTAAAGAACTTCCATAAGATCTTATTAGCACTCCATATAATCTTGTTGCTGCTAAAATCTGTTTTCTTCAATCTACTTTAACAAACTCATATATGATCACAGGACATACTGCGATTTTTTACAAATTTATATTGGAAGTTATTCTCTTGTAGGTAGATTACCTAAAACTATATCTCTACTAATAATATCACATGTTGTTATGCTTGCAGACTCCCACGGCTATCTAGATTCTAGGCTGTTTTGGAGCTTTGCTAATTTCGGTTGCCAGAAAACACTCATAAATGCGGTGTACCACCAACAACATGCTTAAGGTAATCACATATTTTATTACAATAGTCTTCTGAAATGGTGAATTTTATCAGAAAGGGGAAGAATTTTAAAATATATTCGATGTCGACCTATTTAACTGGAGATAGGAGGAACCTAAAGGCAGTATCTACCGCATATTATTAGCGGGGGACTCTCTGTCCCGCGAGCGTGTCCACGTCAGGCCCCCCATGAAAAAAAACGCAAAGATTTGGTAAATACGTATAGGTCCTCGTTTCTCGAAAAAAAAAGTTCCCTGGATTTTCCCGAAAAAGTCCCTGCTCAATTTTTTTGCTGGGTAGTGATCCGCGGTTTTCCATAATTACGTACATGCCCTTGTTTCTTCCGCAAAGGTCTCTGTTTTTTTTTTGCGAAAAAAACCTTCCGCTCTTCTTTTATTGTGAAAAGACTTTCGATTTTTTACGAAAAAACCCCTACATTTCCCTTTTTCTTCGAATTTTTGCCTCTTTTACTTTGGTCTACACGGTGGCTGGCGCGGCGTGACGCCGCGCCTATGTGACTAGTAGAGAAGGTAACCGGCGCATTCAGCCGGCCATTCCACCTTTTGATGGCTATATGATCCGATAATTTTTTAGACTACGATCGATAATTTTTGTCTATATTTTTTGAGATAATAACATATGATAAAAACATTAGTAATACATACAATTTTAGGTTCAAAAATTGTATAAAAAATTCACTTAAAAAAACATTTTGTTTCAGTGTTTAACTTTTTAACTTCTAAAAAAACTAAAAGCTAAAATAAATAAGTCCTTAGCCGCTTGGGTTTATCTGGATTAAGAGGACACAGTTCCTTCTATGCGACCAATTACGAGGCCTAGCTAGTGAAACTTTGTAACAGTGAACTGTTACCATTTGGCCCGTCAAACGTTAGGTATCACAAACAACCGATGCCTAGTTCAAGCGGCGTAGCATCCTATCTTTTGACTAAAGGTTCCAAATGCAATCGGATTTATCTTAAAATTTCAAACGGCTGTAGAATATATCCTCGATACATCTCTAATTTTGTAGAGAATTTTTAAAAACTTTTTACGCGTGCAAGCACAGAAATAACTCCTTAAGGAGACGAAGTACATGATATGCCCTCCATGGTTTAAGTCCCATTAAGAGGCTTATGACTGAATTGTAACGTAGTTGATTTTTTTACTGTAGCTGATGATGATTTTTTTGACATAATTAAATTAAAAAAATCTAAAAATAAAAAAACATGTTACCCCATCACGTATAATGCAAATGAGCACGAGAAAAAAAGAGCCAGTAAAAAAGTTTAAAAAATAAAAAAATAAAATTTAAAAATAATAAGTTAGAAATTTAAATCGAAATGGGCTAAACCTAAGTGCTCCGCAAACCAAAATTCTGTGATAGTTTTGCTTTAGTTGCCTTCCTAGTTCACGTTTTTACTAATTTTGACAAATATGGACAACCAAATACGTACGTGGCCAAATCCTGATCGACAACACCACTCTTAATTTGGCACACACTAGAAATGGCATTTTCACCTTAAGAAAATAGAAATGGTATAAAACGACGTAAAACTTGCGAGTTGCGACACGCACGTTAACGCGTGCAAGATATTTTCGCAGTGGTAGATGCGTGCGTGAGCGAGACGGAGAGGCCGCACGAACCAAGTAGTGATGGATTGGGCGCCGCCGAGTCGCAGTTGCAGCCCGCCCGGCCGAGAAAAATTGCCCTGAATTTTTTCCTCAGGCGGAGGAGAGGAGGGTGCTCTTGTCTCGATGTCGTGTGAGGTAAGTCACTTCCAACTTCAAGGAATGGTCACTGTTGTCTAGATTCATCCGAACACATCTACACCGTTGCACCGGAGCGTGAACGATCACTGTTTCGCGGCGGCGATGATGACTCTAAACACATAATGAGTATGAATTGAGCGTGAATGATCACTGTTTCGCCTTTAGAAAAAGAAATAAAGGCACATGATTATGCCACTCATGGCTATGTAAAGCCTATGTTTGTCTAAGGAAAACAAGAAAACAATACGTATTATTGGCATCACCGACCCTATAAAATAGAATTGCAGAAAACATCGGTACACAAAAAAAAAACAGAGAAGAGAGTATCTCAAAAGTCTAGAGTTTTGAGCAGTGCACGAGGGCATTCGACAATGGTTTATATCTTTAACTTGTATCTAGGAAGATAGAGAATGGTTAAGGCAACAACCACTCCGATTAATATTTTTTTAGGTTATATGATTCTATTCGCTTTGATTTCTATAAATCGCTTTTCTACATTACATAGTTTTTAAACGGAATACATTTTCAACACGGAGTCTATTAGTCGATTGTAGTACATACTGTAGTAACTTTATTTATATTAGTTAAAATCGTACGTAAGTGTATCTCTCTCTGCAAACTATTACTATTTATAAACCAAAACTAAAAACCAACAGTAAATGTCAATATAAACGCCCTCTAAAGTGCCTCGTAAGTCGTAATATTATAATTTTTTGCATCAAATGGGCTCACAAAATGCATTTTTTGGATACTTCTCGCACTCTCCTCAATGCAATATCTGATCATATCTACTGTATTAGTTTGCTCAAAACTGTTCTATTTCATGCATGATACAACTCCTTCGGTATCCTCACTCTCTTTCTTCTCTTTCGTCTAAAATCCTAGATGACATAAGTTTACACAGCTTAGATCATTTGGAGTGACTAAGGTAGATTCTTGATATGGGGTCGTTTAATATTCTCGATATAGATCAAGATATTTACATATAGCCTCTTGAATCGTAGCAATACTTTATTGCTAATACAAAAATGAACACTCTTTAATTCGCAAGAACACATACACTGAATTTTACAACTACCAAACAAAGCCAATCAACTATCGTACTTTTAATTTCTAGCAAAAATATTGAACGATCTTGATTAGCAAAAAAAATCCAAAATTTCTCGTTGACTCCGTCGGCCATCAAGAAACAAACCAAAACGATCTATTCATGTGTGTTCATTATCTAGTCAAAACGTCCTTTTCGTTACATGGAGAGGCGGCTGCTACTGGGCTTGTCTGTTTCTTATTCCTCATCATGGACTGGTTCCTCCTGTGTTGTGCCTTCTTTTATATCTTTTGCATGCATGCAACTTTCTTGTGAAACTTAAAGGCCAGATTCTCTATCTTCCCTTGATTCAAATCTGAGAGCAATTAACACAATAGACTCAGGCAGTATAGATCTCTCATTAATAGAAGAAAATATTTTACAAAATAAATTCATCTGATAATATTTAATATAACTTAATAATTCTTTATAGTTAAATAATACATTTAACCGAAAAAGCATAATACATAAGCATATTCGTATAAATTCTAGTCATCACACATTACACAACATGCGTAAGTGTCAATCTGTCAATCCCTAATATCTCTAATGCTTACATCCTTGGCTTTAGAATTATCCTGAGGATATCCCTAGTGTATATATTACAATGGATCTTAAGGTAGGTTTCACCTAATTGTTAAGGTTGACTGCCTTATGTTTAAGGCCACCGCTCGGCTTTAAGGAGGGTCTCACATAATATCCCTTATGCCACGGTAATTGACTGATGGGGGAGAGAGAACACATGATTCAAAAGAAAAATTGTATTTTAATACTTATAGCTAGGTCTTTAGCTTGAGGACTGGTCTTAAGTCTTTTTTGCTTATGGTCTATTTAAAGTCGACCATGTAATGTATAAGTCAATCTTAAGGTAGCTTAAAACTCCTTATTTTTATACATTGTGGATGTCCTGATAATGGATAACTCACAAACAGAAGAGATTTCCGTGAGAAACTCAGGAAGAAGAACAGTACTATCCAAACAGCGTGGGATGACGGGAGAGAATGCAAAATTTTCATACCCCCACAAATACAATAGCCACGCAACCCCTGCAAAAAGCGCAGTGCAGCCACCCGAGTGGCCGTAGCACTTTACCAGTCACCAGCCGCCTCGCCCACCCAGCTCATCCGACCTGGGCTCCACCAGCCCCACATGTCATCACCACACGCACCTCCCGACCCGACTCCCCAATCACACAGCCAAACCCCCTCACTGTCCACGGGCCACCACCTCCTCCGACCCCACAAGTCAGCGAATTATGCACTAAAATTCAGTTCGAAAGGCGTAGCTTGTGGGGGAAATCTTCCACACGCACACACCAATCCAAATTTTTTTTTCTTGCTTGCTCCGGCGTCTTATCTCCTTCCTTCCCCACCGCGGCGCCGTGTGTTCTCCCCAGCCATCCGTCCAATTCCCGCGCCCCGAAATCCAATCTCCCAAATCCCCTAATCTAATCTTATCGTCACCAAATCAATCGCAAGTACTAGCATGGTGGTGTCAGCACGCGGTGGCCCAGTAATCGTCGCCGTCGCCCCACGCGGGAACGATCTTGCTTCGGCCATAAAAATCCCGCCTTTTTGGAGAATTCCTTAGCCGGTGCATCCCGGAGATTTTCGCTTCCGGTTTAGCCTGGTTTGATTGGATTGGGGAGGTTTTGGTGGTGTTGAGTCCGTGATTTGTGGGGAGATTGGAGATTTTGAGAAGTTCGGGAGAGTTGCCTTCTTCCGTGGTGGATACGGTAGGGTGTCCGGCGAGGAGGTGATTCTTGGGGGAGGCTTGCGGGGGTTGTGATGCCGCCGCCGACGCACTTCACGCCGTCGCAGACGCACGCGGCGGCCTCCCACCACTCGGCCGCCGCGGCGGCGGCGGCCACGGCCACCGCGCGGCTGCATGCGACGGCGGCCGCGGCGGCCTCCCACCACTCGGCCGCCGCGGCGGCGGCGGCCACGGCCACCGCGCGGCTGCATGCGACGGCGGCCGCGGCGGCGACGCTGTGCCCGCCCTTCATCGCGGCGGGGTCCCATTCCTCCGCGGCGTGCCTGCCCGCCCAGAACCCGATCTTTGGTGGCCCCACCGCGCCGTGGGTGGTGCAGCCCCAGCGCGCCGCGGCGGCGCTCGGCCCGGAGTTCCGGCGCGCGCGCTCCACAAAGAACATCTCCAAGCGCAACCGCGGCGCGGGCGCCCAGGACCGCGGCGCGCGTGCGTCCTCTGCTGCCGCCGGGCGCTGCGTCGACAAGCTGCTCCGCGTGGCACCCGACGACCGCCGCGCGCTCGCCGCGGCCCTGTCATCCTTCCGGGGCGAGCTGGTTGCTCCTGATGACTACTTCCACGTCCTCCGTGAGCTCGGCGACAGGGACAAGTCCGCGCTTCGTTCTTTCGAGGTGTTCCATGCTGCGCTGCCGCTTGTTGGCAGCGGTGCTGTCGACAAAGGCAAACTTTTGACTGCAGCCATTGGCGCTCTCGGCAAGATGGGCCGGCCGGACCTTGCAAGGAGAGAGTTTGATGCTGGCATTGCAGGGGGTTATGGCAACACGGTATTTGCTCACTCTGCACTCATCTCAGCATATGCAAGGAGCGGTCTTGCGACTGAGGCCATGGGGGTGCTTGAGTCGATGAAAGGTGCGGGCTTGCGGCCTACCACGGTTACGTACAATGCGGTGATTGATGCGTGCGGGAAAGGGGGAGTTGACCTCAGGTTCACACTTGGGTATTTCCGTCAGATGCTGCGGGATGGGCTGCGTCCAGACCGGAAGACGTTTAATTCACTTCTTTCTGCTTGTAGCCGTGCAGGGCATTTGGAAGATGCTCGTGCTGTCTTTGATGAAATGATCCATCTTGGTATTGGGCGTGACATTTACACATACAACACGTTTGTCGATGCAATTTGCAAGTGTGGCAACATGGAGCTTGCTATGCAGGTTCTGTTGGATATGGAAGCAAACAATGTCAAGCCAAATGTTGTTACATACAGTACATTGATAGATGGATACTCCAAGTTGGAGAAGTGTGATGAGGCACTCAAGTTGTGTGAGAAGATGAAGTCTTTGGGAATTCAATTGGACCGAGTTTGCTACAACACCTTGCTGGCTATTTATGTGAAGACAGGAAAGTATGGCGACATTGCTACTGTGTGCGACGAGATGGACGACTTGGGGATTGAGAAGGACACTGTCACCTACAATTCTTTGATTAGTGGATATGGCAAGCAGGGGCGCTTGGACGTCGTCTCTTTCCTCGTTCAAGATATGAGGAAACGGGGGGTAGCTCCTAGTGTACTAACATACTCAACTTTGATAGATATCTATTCAAAGGCAGGAATGCATGTAGATGCATTTAATGTCTACTTAGATTTTAAGGAGTCTGGCCTGAAGCCGGATGTTGTTCTTTTCAGCTCTTTTATTGACACGTTGGCCAAGAATGGCTTGGTAGAGTGGGCTTTATCTTTGCTTAATGATATGATGGAGATGGGTATCAAGCCAAACGTGGTAACATACAACACAATAATTGATGCATTTGGCAAGTCTAAGGTTCTTACCGAGGAGGATCCTGAAGTTGGGGACATGGGAATTGTTGGTGTTTATCATGGCCAGATTGTTAGGGCTGCTAATCCAGTGACTAGAGGAGGGCACTCTGCTACTGATGTCTGGATGAGGAGGTCCGATGAATTGTTTTTCATTCTGGAATTGTTTCAGAAGATGGTCCAGCAGGGTGTAAGGCCTAATGTTGTAACATTTTCTGCCATCTTGAATGCTTGCAGGTACATCTTAATCTCATTTCTAGTTCTTAGTATTCTGCCAGTAGATGCTGTCCAGCCATTTTCTGGCCAGAATAATACACCCTTGTGGCAAACTAGTTGAAAGTTCAAAAATTGGTGCTGCATTATGCTAGAAATTAAACTTTTTTTTGTGTGACAATATGAAGTTGCTAACTTTAGTATGGATTAATATTTGCACTAGTTAAACTCTAGCTTTCATGTGTTTTGCAAAAATCTGGAAACTACTATTTATTTTACAACCTCTAATTTTGCTTTGATACTAGAAAAGAGGGTAAGCTAAAGATGTCCTTATATGCATTTTAGTCAAAACAAAAACAAAGAAAATATTAAAGATGAGCCTTGCATGTGCCTCCTGTATGGTGCCTAACTAGCTTTAATCTTGTTCTTGCAGTCGCTGTAATAGTTTTGAAGATGCAGCCGTATTACTGGAACAGCTTCGCTTGTTTGATAACTTTGTGTACGGTGTTGCATATGGTCTTCTGATGGGTTATCAAGAAGTTTGGTCACAAGCACGGTCCCTTTTTAATCAGTTGGGACGCATGGATTCTCCAACATCCTCTGCCTTTTACAATGCTCTTACTGATGTGCTATGGCATTTTGGCCAGGTAGGATTTGCTTCCAAGTGTATATCTTTATTTAAGTATTGTATTGTTCAAAAGATGAAATCCTTAGAAATGCACTAATGTTTAGTGGTAATCGTATTTTCAACTGTCTGATTTTATTTTAAAAGAAGAAATATTGTCGTAGTGTATATCATTATTTATTTGATTTTGCTTTGAAGGTTTTCAATTGTTTGTAATCTTCCATTCTTCTAAGTGTCATAGACTTTGTACTTTTTAGAGGAATATTGTCATAGTCCTTAACCTTGGTATACATGCATTTTGATCTTTCCTGTTGCATGTACATGGTTTTGTTGTTTGTTAGCCATTCATATTGTCATGTAAACATTTTTTGATTTAGTGCCACTGACAACTATGAAAATTGCTTTGGAACTTTTTTTCAGATAAGTACTAATTAAAATGTTCTGAGTTGTTATTTCCCTTGATAGCTTGGTATTGTATTCATTTGAGTTGTACTAAATCTTCTTTATATGTAGAGCATCAAGCATTGGTGCTATGTAAAAATTCCCGCTTAAAGCACATATACAGGGTTAGTCCAGCCCATTGTCTTGATGACATATTTGTGTTCCTGACCTTTTTCAGAGGCAAGGAGCTCAGCAAGTTGTGCTCGAAGGGGTAAATCGCTGTGTTTGGGAGAACACATGGAGTGAGTTCTGCTTGGACCTGCACCTTATGTCATGTGGTGCAGCTCAAGCAATGGTTCATGCATGGCTCCTGAATGTGCGCTCTATTGTCTTTGAAGGACGAGCTATGCCTGAATTTTTAAGGTACTTGATCCTTGATTTCTAGCACTTGATGCTAGAACAATTTTCTGTTTTTTATTTGTTACACTTAATACATTTGTAGAAATTTTGAGTATATGAACTTTTATGTCTACTTGTATTCTTTTATGTAGCTATGAACTGAAGCCATGTTCTTTATGTCTCTACAGCATTCTGACAGGATGGGGAAAGCATAGCAAGATAGCTGGTGCAAGCACTCTCCGCAGTGTCATTGCAGCACTGCTCACTTCAATTGGAGCACCTTTTCAGGTTGAGCGATTTAACATTGGAAGGTTTGTGTCACCCAGTGCTGTGGTGGCTGCCTGGTTGAGACAGTCCGGCACCATCAACATCCTCCTCCTCCACGACGAGCGAGTGCAGCATACAAGCCCGTCCAATCTGGTGCCTAGATTACAGGCATTGCAGTTGTAGCCCCTAGAGCTCATTACTGGTAGTGTCGCGTCTGTAAGCTTCCGACTTTTCCTCAATTTATCTTCCGTCTTCAGAAGATTGTATAGGCTCAGGGAATAGCTCGTTTTATTAAATCCCATTGTTTGTAAATTTGGCAATCTGCCTTTCAACTCCTTTCATCAAGCGAAAAATCAGAATTCCTTTAATCGGTGCTCCATTGTCTGCGACCTTGAACCGTGTTGCTTCCTTGACGGCAAAGGCAAGGAATCACTGCTCTTGAGAGGGTGATCCACTGATTTGCTGGTACTTACGACAGTTGATGATGCTGTTAAGGGCTTGTGTTCTTCTTTTGGTTTGTTTGACGAAAGCTACGCCGCCCATGTATGCTGACACCTCCAGCCTCCATAGCTTTCCCATTGGCCCGTGATGCATTTGCTGCTTTACAAGATGGCAGCTTTGTTCAAGATGCAAAGGGCATTTCTCCATCCATGAACAGCCTCTGGTTGTGGCCCTTTTGTGTGGCAGTTCAGGTGGTTGGCTGGGCAGGCTGTAAAGCCTGAAAAGGAGTGGTGAAGAGGAATGCAATGTGTACTCTGCTGATTCAGATTTGCAGTTGTATCCATCGTTTCATAGTTCTTTTTTTTTTGCATAATTGGATCTGGAGATGGGGTACTTTTGCATGGAAATTGTCAACCATGCAAATGGGTCAAAATTGCAGCTGAAAATTTTAGTATTCTTTGCTCCTCCAGTTTAGAAACTTTCAGTCATCGAAGTGACGTCTTGCACGAGGGGGGATCAAAAGGAAGGAGAAAACCAATGGTCTAGAATCTAGATTAAGGGCCCGCTCACATCTGCGACCTCTTTGGCGTTGCGTTTCATTTACTGTAGCAAATTTGTTTTTTTCTTTCTTTTTTTTGGTTTTTTTGTATTTTGTTTTTTTCTCATATTCGTTAGTATTGTTCATGATAGGTTAACATATCATTTTTATTTTTATATTTTTTAAAATTTAATTATGATTAATAAACCAACTCAGGTATAATAAAAAAAATCAATCAGTTATAGTACAATTTCAGTTAAAAACCATCGTTATTCCAAACACCTCCTTAGCCACTAGGCTGGGTGAGCTGAAAACAATGGTTTAGATTGCGCAATTAAGTGAGCATGACAATTGGTGTACGTACTCTTATTCTGTGCATCGATTTTTGATTCGATGCTTTTATGCGCGTGTCGTCATTTGTGTTATGAATATTTGCGTGTATTGATATGAGACCCAACGTGTCATATATATAGGAGAGTACAAGTAGATATGCCATATAGAGATAAGGCATATATAGAATACAATATAAACTATATATTCTAATATAATTCTATCTCCTTAACACCTCCTCAAATGCAAGGTGTATGCAATAGCATTGCAGTTGAAAAGAATTGTTACTAAAATAGAAAACAAAAATAATTCCGAAGCCCGAGTCTTGATGATCTCCTCCTCCTCCTGATCACTGCCCCGCTCCGCACCGCGGGTGCTCGGTGGCGACGCGCTCGTTGGTGTGCATCTCTTGGAGCAGCTTGAGCAGCACGCCTGGCGTGACCGTCGCCATAGGTGACGGAGGAGGGAGGCGATCGACGGTGGCGCTGAGAGCCGAGCAGCAGCTCCATCTTGCTCTCATCGGCGCCATCCTCCTCAAGCGCACGCATGTCGACCTCCTCGTCGGCGGTGGCATCCTTGTCGATGTTGAGGCCGAGCTTGAGCATGCGATGGATTCTGGCGGCGAAGGTGTTGGAGTTGTCGAGGCTGAAGTCGGAGGTGAGCAGCATGATGAGGTCCTTGACTGGAGATGAGGTGGCCGCCCTCGGGAGCGAAGATCGATCCTCCCGGGGGCAGCAGCAGCGGAAATAGATCGAGGTTGAAGTTAGGGTTTTAACTTAAGCTCTGATACCATGTTATGAATATTATGCGTATTGATATGAGATCCAAAAGGCTATATATATAGGAGAGTACACGGAGATACGCCATATAGAGATAAGACATATATGAAATAAAATACAAACTATATATCCTAATACAACTCTATCTTTTTAACAATTTGTATATCTTCTATAAATTTTAGCCTTTTCTTTTAATTTTTTCAGATAAATGGCTGATATTAAAAGAGTTGACCATCCTATTCAGAGGTTGCACTGCAAAAAGCTTCATGGATGCACTGCAAAAGAAAGAATTGCGGCTCGAGCACAACACCACCAACAAAGGGTTGCTTCGTATCGATGCAAAGCTAATGATTACTTGTTATCCCACAATTTGGGAGAGAATATGCCCCCAACCCAAGTGAGAGGACAATAGAGGGTAACCATGACAAACTTAACTGCAAGAGATTGGTCCAACAGATTTGACTATTTTTTGGACAAATGTTCTTCTTTTGCTTTGTAAGTGTTACTGCTAGTCATTTATCTGGATAGACAAATGTACCAAATACATTTTTGCTCTGGAGGACAATTATTCTTCTTTTACTCTGGGAACTGTCAAATGTACCTGTAGATGACGCTTGGCTATTTTACTCTAACCTGCTCTACCAAATACATTAAGATTTTTTTCCAATATTGGCAGCAAAATTATCACTACCATAACTAACATCATAGGCTCTAATCGATGATGACGACAAATATCAGATTTACTCTAGAAGTGCAAATAATGATATAAGAAAATGCTAATTGCAAGAAGTTAGCTGCAAGAAGGAAAATAAACAAAATCAAGATCAATAGTCAAAATCAGCGGAATTAGAGTCTAACAACAAATCGACAACACACTGTGAAAACTCTTAGACCAAAAGTGTACTACTGTCAGTAAATGTCCATCAATCCAACAATGATCCCTTTGCACTATTCATTCATTTAATTCATTTAAAACAACAAGAAATATCTAATTTTGATAATATTCTTTGAATGTTATGTACCGTAAATTATTGTTCAATAAGAGAAAATTTTACTTAATAAAAACGACAAGGTTAACAAATTACTATGTATTTTAAGTAAATAATTGAATAAATTATTGATTCTTTTATGCCCACCAACGATGACCAAACTAGGGAAGCACCTGATTTTCCTTATATAGGCTAGAATTCAAACCATGCAATTCACCGCTTGGATTATTAAAGAGATTGATGGCAGGGGAACTAGAATATTTCTTAAAAACATAAGATACAACATTGCACAAAACTTTGTTTTATATCTCAACAACACATTTTTCATATATGCCTTATGTATCTTGTTTTGATATTATTAGACCTAGACATAGTCATATCTTTTGCCACAAATATCTCCACCACAAGAAAAAACATACAAATAACAAAGAGAAGGAAGAAAGTGAACAATATTGTGGGACAAACAATTGAGTGCTTATCGAGAGACATTCACAAAGAGCCCTAGAAACATCAACCAAACAAATAAATCACAAAAAGGAACACCAAAACAAAAAAGGGCAGCGCAAGTGCACAACACAATACAGATAAGTAAGCAGCGGTTACATGCCAATCCCTAACCCATTGATGAATAAGAAAACCATTGATGAAGGCAGGAAAGGCCATTGATGAACTAAACCAACCAATTTGCCATTTCTTTTTCTCAAGATGACACAGGCATTGGTAGCAAGGTAGAAGGATAGGGACAGCCTCTGCGCGGATCATCACAACACCCAACAAATAGAAATAAAAATGGAAAATAAATAAATGTTTTTGGGAAAAATCCAAATCCCAAAGTAAGGCAGCAAGCAGCCTCTGTTCTTTTGCCGAGCTCCACCAATCACAGTAGGAGAACTCTCAAGAACTCCTCACCAAGTCACCATTTCATTTCTCCATATGCCATCTCACACCCCCCCCCCACCCCTCCCCATTTTTATTTTTAGTATTTTTTATTCAATTCTTCCGTAAGTGTGTATAAGGATCTGTTCTTTGCGACTTCTAAAAACTGTTTTTAACTTTTGCTATAGTAACTAATTTTTAAATGAAGTATTTTTTTAAGATAAAATCTACAAGTTAATTATAATACATATTAAAAAACTAATATCTGTACCATCAAAAATCGCAAACGAGTATCTCTCTTTCCGCAATCTCTGTCACAAACAACTAAAAAACCATCAGTCGCAACCAAAAGCTATCAACCACAACTTAAAAAGAGGCCCATAGATTCCACCCCCAATTGCTACTTGTCCAAGCCGAAGCCAAGAACTGCTTACTGCTCCCAAGAAAAAGGTCGTTTTTTTCCCTCGATATAATCCGCTTCTGTCCAAGAAGGAATCCCGTCCAAGAAATCCCGAGGAATCGCAGCTCGAGATCTGTGGGAGGAGGATTTGCTGCGAGGTTCTGTTCTATTTGGGCTCGAATCTGCCTGGCGAGCCGCGAAAGGAACAGCTTTTGGAGCTCACAGGAGGGGGTGGGAGAGGAGGCGTCCTAGGAGCGCTCGGGAGGGCGGTGATTCTGCGGGTTCGGTTTGGTTGGCGCTGAATCTGCGTTGGTGGTCATGACGCCGTTGTCGTCGTCGCCGCCGGCGATGGAGGCCACCGGGGAGGAGCTCCTGAAGAAGATCCGGGAGCTGGAGGTGTGCCAGGCACAGCTCAAGCAGGAGATGTCCAAGCTCAAGCCACCCGCCGCCGCCGCCGGCGGGTGTGGTGACCGGCGACGGTCGCAGTCGGTCTCGCCCCGCCGCGGCGCGCAGTCGCAGCCGGCGCCGGCGCCGTCGAGGCGGCTCTCCGGGGGATTCGACGGCGGGCAGCGCGCGTGGGCCCGTGGCTCCGCGTCGTTCCCGCACATGTCGCCGCTACAGCGGGAGGGCCGCGCCGCGCCCAGCGCCGGGCTGCCGGAGAGGCAGTACTCCAGGGTGCTGCAGGCGCTGGGGCAGTCCGTCCACATTCTTGACCTCGATGGGAGGATCAGATACTGGTGAGATTTCTAGCTTGTCAGTGCTTCTTGATTCGCAAGCTCGCCAAATGTTCTAGGAAAATGCTGTGGTGATGCTGATTGTGTTGTTATGCTGCAATGAATTGACCATGCATCCACTGGGAATTGCGATCGAACGAAATGTACCAACTTGAGAAATGTACGCACTTGGATAGATCTACTATGTTGTTGAAGCTATATTGAATTCTAGGCTGTGTAAAGCTGTAAGTACTTGTTGTCTGGTAAGTCGCAGTACAGAAATGTTGGAGTAGATGTGTAGATTTTAGTTTGTTTTGGTGATGAGTTTGTGCTGTTTCGAGTTGAAGCTTTTCACCGATTGAACAAATTGTCAAACATTAAAGTAACATAATAATGCAGTAAGGAACTTCCTCCATTGTTGTTCAGGTTGCTCAAGAGTCAAGATCTGAGTGATACAAATGTATTAGGATTTTGAGTGATATTTTGTGCTTGTGAGTTGCATTTCTTATTCAGTAAGTGATATAATGTACAATTTGAGGCAGCGACTATTGATTGCTTGTAAATCTAGAAACATTGCATTTTTGCTCTTTACATCAGATCAACAACATTGTTTCATAAGTGTGTAACTGCTTCTTAACTTTGCTAAATAAGCATTGTAAAATCTTTATGCGGGCTGCACTTGTGCGTGAACCTTTTCTTGTTATTTGTTAATTCTTCCTTTTTCACCAAAACCTGTCATTTACTTGCATTGTAGGAATCGATCTGCAGAGAATCTGTATGGTTATCCTGCATCAGAAGCACTTGGTCAGGATGCCCTCATGCTGCTGGTTGATTCCCGTGATGTCAATGTGGTAAATGACATCTTCCGACGTATTTCCTTGGGTGAGAGTTGGATCGGGAAGTTTCCAGTTAAGAACAGGGCAGGAGATAGGTTTTCCGCTGTTGCCACCAACACTCCTTTTTATGATGAGGATGGCAGTTTGGTGGGCATTATTTGCATTTCAAGTGATTTCCGTGCCTTGGAGGAGATAGTCAGTGGACCTTCAACCTCTTCAAGGCCCCATTCTGAATTATCTAGGCCCTATTGTGAAGGCAGTTGCAGCAACAACAATCACAAAACCAGTTTGGTGAACAGAAGCCCATTTGACTCTCAACAACCCCTGCAGTCTACTATAGCCTCCAAGATAACAAATTTGGTGAGTTCTGTTTGTAGTAAACAACAGATATAAATATACTATTGAGTTGCAATGAAATATTGTCTCTCTATAGTATATCTTCTTAAATTTTTGTTAGCGTATTCCTTTTTGATTTTAGAATAACAACACAGGCTACCAAGGTTACAAATAAAGTTCGTTCTCGGGTCAGGACGGATGAGAATGGCATGGAACGGGAAGGTGGCAGCGGTGAGAGTCTGTGCTCGGATCGTGATGCCAAGGAAGAGCCAACATCTAGTGGAACAAATACACCAAGAGGGGATGCACCACGTGGTGCCTTTGCTACGGGAGAGAATTCCCCTGGGAAATTAACCAAAACAAATAGCAATGAATCAGAAGGAAAAGTAGGGCTCCACAAGATCTTAAGTTTGAAGGCAGAGGCATTGTTGAACAAGAAAGGGATATCATGGCCTTGGAAAGGACGGGAGAATAATGGACCTGATGGAAAGAATCAAGTGAGCTCGCCATGGTTGCATGGTGAGGAAGAGAATGGCCAGAATCATCAGAAACTTTCTGATTCAAGCATAACTCCAGACGGTCAAGGTGCTGAATACTACCAACCTAACAAAAATGAGGCATCAGGTTCCTGGTCCTCTTTCAACAATAACAGTACAAGTAGTGCAAGCAGCACTGGAAGTACTAATAGTAGTGCTCTTTACAAAGTAGACCACGAAGCAGACTGCCTGGATTATGAGATCCTGTGGGAAGATCTTGTCATTGGGGAACAAATAGGTCAAGGTAGTTGCTTCTCCTTATTTGAATGGTTGCTTATATAGATTTTTGATCATATGGATTTTTTTTTATGTGCAGTTCCATAGTTTCTAACAGCTGTTTTAGTAATGGACTATGTGGTTATAGTCAGCACTTGCTTTGTCTGCATGGCATTATTTCAGAATAGCTCCTTTGTGTTAGAATTGTTATGCTATGTAACCGAGTATATTGGCACACAACCGAGAGCTGTTAGCTCAAGCGCATGGAAATAGGATCTTGTAACTTCCTCTATTGTTGGCTCGGGTAAATAGGACTCGGTTGTGTTGCCTTGCATGTACGCCTCGCCAAGGGCTGTTCTTGGCTCGTATAAATACAGACATGCGGCCTCCTACGAGAGGTGAGAACGCTTCCACAAATTCCTTTATGGTATCAGAGCCTATCCTCTACAAGCACATCCTCATCTTCCTTAACCATGTCAGTCCCATCTTCCTCCTCCGGGCTAGCCATGCCCTCCACCTTCGGCCATCCAGTCACGGAAAAACTCACAAAATCAAATTACTCCCTCTGGAAGATTCAAGTTCTCCCTGCCATACGTGGGGCGCAACTTGTGGGCTTCATTGATGGATCATCTCCTTCGCCGGCTCAAGAAATTAATGCAAAAGTCAGCGACAAGGATGTCAAGATCCCCAACCTCGAGTATGCGTCGTGGCTGGCAAAGGACCAACAGGTTTTCAGCAACATTGTGTCATCGCTCTCTCGTGAGATCCTTTCCTAAGTCGCGGCATGCATGAACGTCGCCCAGTTATGGCGAGCCCTCGAGGAGATGTTCTCCTCACAAACTCGAGCCCGGGCTGTTAACACTCGGATTGCCCTGGCCACAACCAAGAAAGGAGCTATGTCCATTGCAGAGTACGTCGCCAAGATGCGGGCGCTTGCAGATGAGATGGCGAGTGCTGCAAGAACACTGGATGATGAGGAGCTTGTCTCTTGCATCCTAACCGGACTTGACATGGACTTCAATCCGGTCGTATCTGCAGTGCTTGCCCGTGTAGAACCAATCTCCGTCAATGAACTCTACACACAGCTTCTTGCTTTTGAACAGCGCATCGATCTCTATCAGGGCATTAGCCCCCCTTCAGTCAATGCTGCAACACGAGGAGGTCGTGGCAACAATTACGGCGGACGAGGAAACCGTGGATGCGGAAACTACACCAACGCCAACAACAAACAGAAGACCAGATGTCAGGTATGCAAAAAAGAGGGACATGAAGCTGACCAGATGTCAGGTATGCAAAAAAGAGGGACATGAAGCCACAGACTGTTGGCATTGCTATGATGCTGATTATGTCCCAGATCAGAAGAGCGCGGCCGCTGCGGTGAACAACTACGGTGCAGACTCCAACTGGTACACGGACTCTGGTGCTACCGATCATATGACGGGGGAACTCTACAAGCTGATGATCCGCGACAAATACTCTGGCCATGATCAGATCCACACGACGAGTGGAGCAGGTATGCATATTGCTCATGTCGGTCATGCAGTTTGCTATGCCCCTAGCCGAGATTTACTCCTTAAAAATGTCTTGCATGTTCCTAACGCACAAAAGAACTTGGTTTCTGTGCATGTTCCGAACACACAAAAGAACTTGGCTTCTGTGCATCGTCTTGCCAAAGATAACAATGCTTATCTTGAGTTTCATCCCAACTCTTTTTTTATTAAGGACCAGGAAACCAAGAAAGTAATTCTTCAAGGCAAGTGTAGAGGTGGTCTGTATCCTCTACCTATATCCGCGCTTCATTCCAAGAATAAACATGTCTTCGGCATAACCAGCACCACCAAACCATCCATGGAGAGATGGCATAGTCATCTAGGACATCCATCTAGCCAAATTGTTCAGCAAGTTGTTTCCAAAAATAGTTTACCTTGTTCTACCAATTTGAGTTCAAATACTATTTGTGATGCATGTCAAATGGCCAAAAGCCATCAGCTACCTTATCCCAAATCATCTAGTGAATCTAGTGCTCCTTTGGCTCTTGTGTTCTCAGATGTTTGGGGCCCTGCTTGTGATTCCTTTGGTCGGTACAAATATTATGTCAGCTTTGTTGACGATTATAGCAAATTCACGTGGATTTACTTGCTTAAACATAAGTCCGAAGTGTTTCAGCGTTTTCATGAGTTTCAAAACCTTGTCGAACGACAATTTGACAGGAAACTCCTAGCTATGCAAACGGATTGGGGAGGTGAATGTGAGAAGCTAAATTCTTTTTTTGGAAAGGTTGGGATAGTTCATCTAGTATCCTGTCCCCATGCACATCAACAGAATGGTGCTGTAGAAAGAAAACACAGACACAGTGTTGAAGTTAGTTTATCACTCCTTGCTTATGCCTCCATGCCTCTAAAATATTGGGATGAAGCCTTCCTAGCTGCAACTTATCTAATCAACATAACTCCAAGCAAAGTGATCACGTATCAAACCCCTCTTGAACGTCTCTTCAGCATGTCACCTGATTACACATCCCTTAGAATTTTTGGCTGCGCCTGTTGGCCAAATCTCCGACCATATAACGCCCACAAACTTCAATTCTGCTCCAAACAATGCGCCTTCCTCAGCTATAGTAATCTGCACAAAGGCTTTAAGTGCCTAGATATTTCATCTGGCCGGGTTTATATCTCTAGGGACGTTTTTGATGAGGGCGTTTTTCCCTTTGCTCAGTTAAATCCAAATGCCGGTGTTCGTTTTAGATCTGAAGTCTCTCTGCTCCCAGGCTCTCTTATGAATCCGACTCATACAGGGGGCGTGCAACTGCACACTGACATGGTTAATGTCTCATCTGATAACAATGTGGCAAGTTTTCAGGAAGAAAATCTGCAGGAAACAGGAGATATACCAACTGCAGGTCCAAGCGAAGACTTCGTTCGAGATTCAGGTGTATCAAGCGCAGGAGTACCAGCGTCGGATCTTGCGCCCTCAAACTCTGACTCGTTGCCGGTCGCCTCCGAAAATCTGCCTCCAGCCTCTCCAACGTCGCCCTCTGGCACGTCCATTTCTCAAGCATCACTATCAGCCAGCGGAACCGAGGCGAGTGCTATAGGAGATCATGGGCTAGTGCAACCTGTGCCTGCCTCTGATCTTCAGTCCCAACGACCGGCCACCAGGGTACAAAATGGGATCAGAAGACCAAAAAAATTCACCGATGGTACAGTACGTTATGGTATGCTCACGAGCACTGGTGAACCATCCAGCGTCGAAGAGGCAATGAGCGACACAAATTGGAAGCATGCTATGGATGCGGAACACTTAGCTTTGCAAAAGAATCACACTTGGCATTTGGTGCCTCCTCAGCACGGGAGGAATGTCATTGACTGCAAGTGGGTATACAAGATCAAGAAGAAGGCCGATGGTTCCATTGACAGGTATAAAGGTCGATTGGTTGCCAAAGGCTTTAAACAAAGGTATGGGATTGACTACGAGGACACTTTTAGCCCCGTTATCAAAGCAACTACCATCCGGCTGATCCTCTCCATTGCCGTGTCAAAGGAATGGAGCCTTCGACAACCTGATGTGCAGAACATGTTTCTTCATGGTGTTCTAGAGGAAGAAGTTTATATGAGACAACCTCCTGGGTATTAAGATAAGTCCTTTCCTCACTATATTTGCAAACTCGACAAGGCACTGTATGGCTTGAAACAGGCACCGAGAGCTTGGTATCATAGGCTCAGCGTCAAACTACAACAATTGGGTTTCAAACCATCCAAGGCTGACACGTCTCTTTTCTTCTATAAGAAGGGAGAGTTAACAATTTTTATGTTAGTATATGTGGACGATATTATCGTGGCAAGCTCATCTGATCAAGCGACCAAGGTACTTCTTCAAGCCCTTAAGTCAGATTTTGCCTTAAAAGATCTTGGTGAACTTCATTATTTTTTGGGACTTGAGGTAAACAGGATACACAATGGAATAATATTGTCCCAAGAGAAGTATGCTCGTGACTTTTTAAAACGGACCAGCATGCTAAACTGCAAGGGTGCCAACACGCTGTTGTCAGCTACTGAGAAGCTATCCGCTTATGAAGGAACTCTGCTCGGGCAACAAGATGCAACAAATTATAGGAGCATTGTGGGAGGTTTACAATATTTAACTCTCACAAGACCGGATATCTCCTTTTCGGTAAACAAGATATGTCAGTACCTCCATTCTCCCACCACGGTTCACTGGACTGCGGCAAAAAGGGTGCTACGGTACCTCAAATACACAATGAGCATAGGGTTGAAAATAGGGATGTAAAGGCGGGCGGGGAAGCCTCGCGCCCGCCCGCCGCCCCGCGAGCCCGCCCCGCCCGCCCCGCTTAGCCTCGCGGGAGATTGCCTCGCCCCGATCCTCATGGGACCCGACTTCACTGGTCCTCATGGGATTAAAAATTAAATTTATTGTTTAAAAATAAAATTTTGATTTTATTTATTAATTTATAATTACTTAAGCATATTATTTTTAAAAATATAGCTTCAAAATATATATTCTAACATATAAATTCAAGTTTTAGTCTAAATATACAAGAAAAGAATACAATCTCTTATATTAAAAACAATAATCTATTATTAAATATATTTATTTTTATTTTTTATCGGGTCCCAGTGGATTCATGGGCGAGGATGACCCTGCCCCGCCCGCTAGCTTTATGGGCCCCGCTCCGTTCCCGTGGGATATTACCCCGCCCGCCCCACGGGATATTCCCATGGGCCCGCTTCATGGGGAATTACCACCCTAGTTGAAAATAACCAGATCGCAGTCTATGCTTGTGAATGGTTTTTCTGATGCAGATTGGGCCGGTTCAATTGATGATCGACGATCCACTGGAGGCTTTGCTATATACTTCGGATCAAACCTTGTATCGTGGAGTGCAAGAAAGCCGGCAACAGTATCTAGATCAAGTACTGAAGCAGAATACAAAGCCATGGCAAATGCTACAACAGAGATTATTTGGATCCAAACATTGCTCCAGGAGCTTGGTATTTCATGCCCAAGAGCTGCTCGGATCTGGTGTGATAATATTGGAGCTACATATCTATCTGCGAATCCTGTTTTTCATGCTCGTACCAAACGCATCGAAGTAGATTATCACTTTGTTCGTGAAAGAGTTACATAGAAACTACTAGATGTTCGACTAATATCAACTGGAGAACAAATTGCTGATGGATTCACCAAGGCCCTCACACAACAGAAACTAGAACAATTTAGAAGCAATCTTAACCTGGCAATTCCGAGGTAAAGATTGAGGGAGGATGTTAGAATTGTTATGATGTGTAACCGAGTATATTGGCACACAACCGAGAGCTGTTAGCTCAAGCGCATGGAAATAGGATCTTGTAACTTCCTCTATTGTTGGCTTGGGTAAATAGGACTCGGTTGTGTTGCCTTGCATGTACGCCTCGCCAAGGGCTGTTCTTGGCTCGTATAAATACAGACATGCGGCCTCCTACGAGAGGTGAGAATGCTTCCACAAATTCCTTTACTTTGCCCTCCTTATCTTCTATTTATTTTATAGAATCTATATTTATTGCACTATCTCTATATGTCAAAAACAGCTACATAATCTCATGACTCATGAGTCATGACTAGATAGGTAGTGGAATTTTAGTTGTGAACATCTACTCTTAGCTTGTAATCCATTTTAGCCCTTGTTTGGCCAAGCTCGCTCTTGTTCTAACTTTAGTAGAAATGGGACCATGCAGCTCTAACTTCTAATGCGATCCTAGAGCCTTTGAGTTTTCGGATGGGTAATTTAAATTTTCTTTGAAATATGTGATTGAAATTTCTAAAAATCAATTTCTTGATCTTCTAGTTTTATGTAATTTTGTGCTACTTCAAGCACATGTGTTTGTCCCTAGGACCTGAACATTTGGAGAACTTAGATCACCAAGAAGGGTGTTCTCGAAACTTTTCCATACATTTATGCTCCAACACTTTTCCAGTTTCAAATAAGCCATTAGCCATGTGTTTTTAGCTACTATGTTCGGTTGGGTTCCAAAAAGTCTCCATGTCTAGTCTTGAAAATCTGTGTGCTGAAGCTTTGTCAAAGAAGCCTTGTCATGATCCTTCATATGGTGATGCTAGGAAGATCAAGGAATAATCATTTGTTAGTTCTTATTAAATACAATTTTAATAGAGTGACAGAAATCGTATTAAAAGCACACTGATCCTGTACTGCTTTCTATTGTATTGAAAGCCTTTTAATTGTGCTCCTTTCAATTGTGATATGTGCAGGCTCTTGTGGAACAGTATATCATGCTTTATGGTATGGCTCGGTATGTTCTGTTGCTTCGCTGTTGTTTGAATGGTTTATCTTTGTTTACTTTTGGTTATTAGTTTCATCATTTTATGTGGCATGTTCGTGCAGGATGTGGCTGTTAAAGTTTTCTCTAAGCAGGAATATTCGGATGAAGTGATACAGGCCTTTCGACAAGAGGTAAATTTCCTTCTCCTGCCACAACTTTTGTTAGTTAATTCATGGAATATATAAGCAAGAAATATGTCTCTCTTATCAGCAGAGTGACTTTCAGTTTCTGAGCCTGATTAGCGTTAAAATTGTGTTGTTTTCATGATAGTTTAGGACTCTCTAAAGAAACTTGAAGTCTGAAGACAAATTGGGTTTCCAGGATGCCTACAAAACCTATCATTGCCATGTTTGCCAAACATATTGATGTGAATAAATGTGAAATAACATGCTGACAAATCTTCACATATGTTTTTTGAAGTTAACTCTGGATTTAAAAATAAAGTGTGTGTTAACTTCAGATCTTGCGACTTCCATTTTAAATTTTGGGGTTTTAAATATATTGTCATCATTCATATGTGAAGGTATCCCTTATGAAGAAACTACGTCATCCTAATATACTGCTCTTCATGGGTGCGGTTACATCTCCACAACGCCTCTGTATCGTAACAGAGTTCCTCCCACGGTATGGCCCATACCTTCTACAAGCTTAGATGTTTACAATTGCAAGTAGTTCTTATTCTTTGATTGTTGCTCTTTGTTGCACATGTATAAGAGATTGAGCAGAGCTGTTTGTTTAAATCCTGCTGTATGGCTTGATTATTACAAAAAAACAGTTGCATAAGGCATGTCGAATTAAAACAAATGTTCTAGGCCTTGGTTTAACCAAGTTATTTCCCCTTTTCTCATACGCATACTTATTGGCTAGGATCTTTTGGGCTTTCTACTTGTGGCTTTTGGTTTTTGCTACAGTAACTAGCTTTCAAACGGTGCGACTTTTCAATGTAGGGTTTATAAGTTGATTGTAGTAGATACTGATATACTGTATTGACTTCAACTACTGGCCAGAAATCGCATGCGTATTGACTTCAGCTACCGGCCGAAATCGCATGCAACTGTTTCTCTCTTCGTACTCTTTCTCGTGAACAGATAGAATTCAAAAGCCATAAGTTATAAGCTACAGCCTAAAAGAATCCGCCCATTGGCAGAGATAGAGCCAAGGGAAAAATATTATGGGGCCATGCCACAGTAGGATGTTCAATTGTGTACAAATAGTAGTATTGTTGTTCTACTTAATAAGAATTGGATGCATTTATAGCCTTAGAAATAAATTAATATTGAACCTGGAGAGACGTTCTTCTCTGGTACCATACTAGTACATCAAAATCTAATAAAATTTATGCTTCATTAGTACATCAAGATTGATTTTGTTCCATTTTTAAAACAGTTTGTGACAACTACCCAAACTTTTTTCATGATGATTACCTACAGAAATTTTAGTTTAGGTCTCATTTTCATCCTTTATTATTTCTCAAATACAGTGGAAGTTTGTTTCGCTTACTTCAAAGGAACACTACCAAGCTGGATTGGAGACGACGTGTTCACATGGCTTTAGATATTGTAAGTGCATTTTCTGTCCATTAGTCTCAGGAATTGGGGAACAAATAAGTTATATGGACTTTCTCAGACATCAACAGATTCATGCGATGATGATTCAGTGAATCGTACGTAAACCTTCCTATTATTCATGTGATGATTCAGTGAATAGTTTTGGGCCAGCCAGTTTTTGTTTCATGTTTGAGTGAGGAACTTCCCAATCGCCTAGATAATAAAAAATCACATAATGTTTTCTACATTTTGGTTATACGTATGATTCATTAGTCATTGTTAGTTTTGAAAAATATATTATTGTATACTTCTGCAGGCAAGGGGCATGAATTATCTTCACCATTTCAGCCCACCTATCATTCATCGAGATTTAAAATCGTCAAATCTGTTGGTTGATAAGAACTGGACTGTCAAGGTAACATTGCAGTTTATTTGTTTCCAAACCATTTGCACTTTCCCACTTGCCTCCTCTCATTTCATCTGACTCAATCAGGTTGCAGACTTTGGTCTTTCACGTCTCAAGCGCGAAACTTATCTGACAACAAAAACAGGAAAAGGAACAGTAAGTACAAGCAAATTTAAATTGATTGCTTGTTGTACATGTACCCTCTGAATTAATGGGATTAGCATAAAGCTTTGTTTTCTATTGTTTTCTTTTTAACTCTATTGATGTGAGCTTCCTATCCAGCCACAATGGATGGCTCCGGAGGTGTTGCGCAATGAACCTTCAGATGAGAAGTATGGGACAGTTTCAGTCAACATAAGTTCCTGTAGTCACATCTGAAAAAATATATGATTACTAATGACTTTCATGGTGCTAAATATAGGTCTGATGTGTATAGCTATGGGGTGATCCTGTGGGAACTTGTTACTCAGAAGATACCCTGGGAAAATCTCAATTCGATGCAGGTATATTGCTGTTATACATTTTCTATTTGTTAAAAAAATCCTCTGACTTTGGCCATACAATTAATTACAAATTACAATGTTGTGAAATGTGAACTTAAGGGTAATATTTGTTTCAGCAGCTTCAAAAAATTTAACAATTTAATTAGGAGGAACATCCAACGTAGAAGTGAGCTATGATAGTGGAGTTATTATTCATTGTGGGTTGGCTACATCACTTCTTTCAGTTTGGTACAGCAACACGTTTAATTGTGATTGCTAATATAATTGGTCACTTAGAAATTCGAACTACTCGGGGGGTCAAGAGAAGGTCACAGTTTTTTCATATTCCAGGTTCCAGCAATGTCTCTAGAATAGTGTGACATTTTTTTATGAGTAGCCTAGATGCTCTCACTTTTGCAGAGCACAGCTTTATTGGGTTAATCTTTTTTTAGATCATTTATTGTTTTTCAGAATTTTGACAATTCTTGTATATTAATTCTTAAAACTGTGTTTCTTATGTAGGTCATTGGTGCGATAGGTTTCATGAACCACAGGTTGGAGATTCCTAGTGAAATAGATCCTCAGTGGACATCACTTATCTTGAGTTGTTGGGAAAGGTACTTGCTGTTTTTCCTTTTTCGCTGTTATTAAATAGTTGCCTTTTTGGACTTCATAAACTTGAACTGTACTGTTTTTCTTTCCTATCACCTTTTCTTGAACTGTACTGTACTTCTGCAAGCAGTGACCCACAAAGCCGCCCATCGTTCCAAGAACTTCTGGAGAGGCTCCGAGAGCTGCAAAGGCACTACACCATCGAGACTCGGCTGCAACGAAGCGCATCTGGTGCTGCAAAGAACAGCACCATCGAGGAATGAAGACTCCCAACTTCTTGCTAAGGCGAGTGAGCGAGCGAGAGAATTTTGTTGGCGGTGCTGTGACATGTAAAAAGAAAGATTCACACCACCTGCATGGTTGATTCTTGAAACAGCCGTATGGAAAAAAGGAGATTTTTTTTGGAACAGCTTGCTGCTGCAGATTGCCTCTACACATGAGGTGTCTTATGAATTCTCAGGCCTGATTTTTCAACTGCTACTGTAACTTGCGACAACAAAGGTTATAGTGAGCTGAGGCTGACACTTTTTGGGTTCATTCCATTACGATGCGCGAGCAACACCCGGTCGATCTGGCTTGAATTTGTAATGCGAAGACGATGATAATTTTGTGTAGATTGTTGTGACCGATCCTGATCACGCGCTAAGTTGTATATGAGTGGCCGATCCTGATCACGCGCTAAGTTGAATAATCAATAACCTTGTAAGTTTCGGATTGTTTTTGCCTTGCTTCCTCAGTTACTGTATCATGTTCTTCATAATCCCATCACAAATTAATCATTGCTGCTACTTAAATCATCAATCGAGTTGTGATTTTCATTTTTCTTTTGCATCGCTTTAAAACAGAAAAAAAACATATTCTCTTGCAAACTATCGATAAAATCCTATCAGATTTGCCAAAGCTAGGTCCGAAATTGCTATATCTAGGTCGGGCTCACCCTAGTTAAAGCCGCACGGTTTCCGAGGTGAAGCATCCCGATAATCGGTCTGCCCCCACCGTCTCCACTGTACTTACTGAGGTGCTGCTCGTTTCGGTTTTTTTTCAGCTTCTACTTTTTTTCACTATTCAGTATTTCATCTTTTTCTAAATTTTTTAGATATTTTAAGCTTTTTTGTATTTTTTCTCGTATTTCTTTGTATTATCTCTAATGGGTTAACATGTTTTTTCTAGTTTTACATTTTTTTAAAATTAATTATGCCTAAAAACCTAAATCAGTTACAGTAAAAAAAAGTTAACTATAGTAAAATTTCAACCAAAAATCAGAAGTCAACGCTAAAACGAGCGCCCCAAAATTGCATGATTTTTGAGGTAAAGCATCCCCACAAATCACAACCACTCTGTTCCACTGTCTCCATCGTCTCCACCGCCAATAGTGATTAAGGTTGTGTAACCATCGAACCATGGATTTTTGGGCTCTGCAAATAACAAAGCCTGATACTGTTTGAGACAACACCATACAGCCCATGTATTGAAGTGATGTAGCTGCTGTGTTGTTGCGCAGCGGGTGCTTGAGCAACTAATTAAGCAATTAGGATTACAAAAAAAAACTGATACTCTTCATCTATCATTTTTGAAACCAACCTGGACAAAAAAACTGATACTATTCATTAAGCATTCTCAAAGTTGGAGACAACATGGACATCACAAAACATAGCCATGAGTTGCAAGTTACAAAGAGCATGGACATCTGAAGCTTTCACACACACAAATCACTGATCAATCTTGGATAATCAAAACAATATCAAGCTTCGAAATTCAATGATTCATTGAACACACTCATTCGCAAATTCATTCAACACATTCGTTTCGCATATTTACTCACAAAACAAGTACACAACTACTGATAATGTAAGTTCCAGAGAACATGGACATCTGAAGCTTTCACACACACAAATCACTGATCAATCTTGGACAATCAAAACAATTTCAAGCTTCGACATTCAATGGTTCATTGAACACATTCATTCCACACATTCATTTTGCAGATTTTGTCACAAATACAAGTATACAACTACTGAAATTATACAGAAATCTGCGATGATGATGCCACCACAAGGTCGTTGATATCTGGCGGGGCCACTGGCGAGATGGCGTCGACGGAATCAACCGAGGTTGGGAGGGGGCAGCGTGACGGCGTTGAGGAGGGGCTGCGCATCTCAGGTGGCGGCGTGTGGAGGCCAACCCTAACCCTAGCAGGGGAGAAGAGGCGATGGCGGCGGCGGGGGAGCAGGGGGACGGCGGTAGCGGGGGAGTAGGGGAGCGGCGGTGGGGGAGGGGGCGACGACGAGGGAGGTGGGGGCGACAGCGCGGGAAGGGGGACGCCGGCATGGGAGAAGAGGAGCTGCACACGGTATTGGAGTCGGGGAGCAGGGGAAGGCACAGGGAGGAGAAGGGAGTGCGAGTGGGCACAGAGCAGGACGCGCGGGGGTCGGACGGAAGTGGCGACCGGCGACGCGAGTGGGGGAGGCGGCGGCGCTATGGGTGATGAGGAGCCTCGCGGGGGGGAGGCGGCGGATTGGAGGAAGGATTCTGCAAAGAAGAAAGTGATCAGGGGTTTTCCCCCGTCTGGATCGTGGCCGTCCAGCTTGGATCCTAGGCTCCTCCTGAGCGTCATTAGCACTTTATCACCCAAATGGCCATTGCCCATTGGCAATATGCTCCTTTTTAATAAATAAATCATTTTGCCCTTATTTTGATGAACACATATTTTAAAGGCTTAGATTGATAGTTGTATTAGTGATATATTAATTTAAAAAAGAGAGATAAATAACTTTACCTATAATTCAAAAGTTGAAAGTGTTTAAATTTGTTAGAGGAGTCTACATCCGAATCATCTATCTGACATAGAAATAAGCATATCTCAAAATCAACTGGACTAATGTACTATATTATTAAAATATGGTTAAAAGGAGCTTTCACATTCACTGTAAGAGGTTTTAATTGAAGTAAAAAAGGCAAAGATCTACACCATTTATTCGATAACCATATATTATAATAATACAAATTAATCAAATGTAGTTAGGATATATTATAACTGTATAAACAATACAACTGCATTTTCAATCATAAGCATTATAGTTATATATTAAATACAACTTTACTTTTATATGTAAATATATGTATAAGTATCTAGCTGTGTAATTGTGTAAGTATTTTGGCTAATTTTCTTAGTTGCTAATTGATGATAATGTTACTCATATAATTATTATCTAATACTAGTAAATAGTATAAGCCAGCTACAAGTCTATAACCTGTATATATATTTTACATGCACACATGAATGGGCCTTTGTGTTGGCCCTTGGTAGACGCTGATGGCGACGGCGACGGCGAGGCGGCGGCAGGCGCTGGCGATGACGATCCTCGAGGTGGACCCAGCCGGCGAGGACCCCGCCCTCCTCGACGCCATCAGGTATACACACGATGCTCGCAAGTTGCGAAATCCACGCGCGCTCGCCCACGCACGAACAACTTGCTTCTGTGAATATATTGCGATCGACAGCGTGGTGCGCCGGGTGGCGTTTGCCTTTGCCCTTTTGTTTTTCATTTTTCGCTCTCGTTGTGATGGGATGGGATGGGGATTTGTGCGGGTTTAGGGTTTCTTGCCTTCTTGGGGAGGTGCCATGCCGTGTGGAATTTAGGTTCTCTGGTTCTTGGTTCTTGATGTGTGGATGGAGTTGGTCTAAATGTATCCTTTAAGTTGAATCTACTACTACGAAAATTCGATTTGGAAATGGGGTAGAGAAAGGGGAGGCAGTACTAGCGCTGAATGCTGTGATGAAAATTGAAATGAGAAATGTAGATGATTTATTCTGTATTTGTGTACAATTGATGAATTTGCACGCCTTTATCTATTTTTTAGACGCCTTTGTTTGTGTACAAGCATTTTGTTTGGTTGGTATCACTGTTGCATGTAGGATCAAACCACTAACTTATCTGGTTGATTGGTGTGCGATTCAGATTGAGGTTGGTTGGTTCCATGGATGGGTTGATCAGGTGTGAAATGTGGCGCAGGGCTTTGCTATTGCTTCTTGTTATTTTGATTTGCACTGTGCGCTGTACTGTCACCATCTGCGTTGTATTGTCATCATTCATGATCCATCATGGATCTAGGCAATAGGAACTCATTCGGGTTCTTCTTCATTTTGTAGTGCACCTTTTCACCTTTCATAGTTTTGAATCACAATATTTACCTTTATATTTGTAGCTTGGGTTCTTGTTGCATGCCAAGTGTTTCTCTTAGGAAAGAGTCATGATGGATGCACCTTTTTTTTTTCTCAGCAGCTCCCTGTATAACAGACTAGTAGTGTTCTATTGTGGATATATATGATGAATTTTTCCTTGTTTGGAATCGTCAATGCTCTGGGTTAGTTTGAGGAAGGAAACTGTTCCTGATAATCTTTATGCAGTCAAATGGTTTATGCAATTTACTAGAACCATTTGAAGAATCATAGGCATTTGCACATGCACACTTATCCAGCTGCTAGTTAATTCATTATAGCCTATCAAAATAAAGTTAATTTCATTTTAGGTGTGATTTTGCCATTGTAATTTCTTTCCAGATAATCCATATGTTTTGGTTCATTTTCAGTGTGTATCATTTTTATTTTTGCTCTTGTGTTGACTTGCAATTTCTCAGGAAGAAGAATAGTGCTGCCTTGACCTCTATACTTGATCCCAGTGATGAGCCCTCTGGCAAAGACAGTTCAAATGCAGCTGATGTTGTTTGGTATCTCGTCACAAACGGTAACCACATAACTGGCAATCTGAACCTGCTGACTGACCTCACACCTGTGTTTGACCGCTGGGTCCGCGCCCTAGTTGGGCCGCCCATGCAAGTCTGTGCACGGGGATCTGTGAACTACAAGGGGATCAATCTCCGTGGCGTGTGGTATGTTCCTGAGTGCACAGTGAATGTGGTATCGATTGCCCAACTTACCGATCAAGAATTTGCAGTCACTATGGGTGGTGATGCCTGTTCTATAAGGCGCTATGACAAGGTGGTTGGCAAAGGACGTCTTACAGGCCATCTGTATGTGCTGGACTGTCTCAACACTGCTAGGTACAAGAAGTCAAGAACTACTTAGCTGAATGATTTGTTCTTAATTTCTTATACAAAGAAGTTATCATGGTAGTGAATTGATTTGGATGTGCAAAGTTGCGTTCACAAATGCTTGATTTACGTGCATGGAAGTATGCCACAAAAACCAATGCGTTGTTAGTTTATTTCCAAGTTGATTGTTTATAGCATGACTAGATTAGAACTTATGGAGCTATGGTCCTCATTGGTTAGTGTGATTTGGTTACCCTAACTACTTGCTTGCTACTCTGTTGGTTACCTATGAAATATGAGTTGTCCTCATCGCAAAGAGCTCTTCCATATAAACAATTGCAATCGGTTGCTATCAACTCCTTAATCAGCTATATTTATACCGCGAAGACTGCTAACCATTTTCTTCTCTGTCTGATCAGTTTCACTCCCTGGTACATCGTCTCAAATGCCACTGAACACATGACCGGCAACCTGGACCTCCTGATAAACTTCACCCCAACACGGCCGGGCCGCCCCATCCGGACGCACACCGGCGCGATGCTGCAGGTGTGCGGCAGGGGGTCCGTGAGGAACAAACACCTTGCCATCCTCAACGTCTCCTACGTCCCAGGGCTCACCGAGAACATCATCTCCGTGAGCCAGCTCATCGACAGTGGCTTCAACGTCACGTTTGGGCCCGATGGCTGCACCATCGCGAGGAACCGCGACGGGGCGGAGGTCGGCAAGGCATCATACTCAGGCGGCCAGCTGTACCAGATCAACTTCCTCAGGGTTGCTCCCCGTCCCAGTCCCAGCAAGTAGCCTGTTAACCCAAAGTTGTGTGGCTAACCAACCATATGAGCTGCTAGGATGAAGAGAGAGCTCAGATGCTTTTGCTGCAAACAAGTTTTCAGTTAGGGTCTCAGATTCATATGCTGGTCAGGATGTTGATGCTACTATGTCTGTATGAGCCTATGGCACAGATTACTGCTCACCACTCACTAATTAGTATTGCTACATGGATCATGGGTGTGACACTGGCTTGTCTGCTAGTATCAGTTACTCCATTAGACATGAATGACCACTGTTATGCTCAATTGTCTGATGTTGTCTATCCGGTTTTGCTTGCCTAATTGCTTCCCCCTGTAGTGCAATCGTGCAGGGGCCACCGCCGCATTGCTTCCCCCAGAGTTGGGGTGTCTTTGGATGCCTATCTGATTGTTTGCTATTGCTGAAGATCCTGCTCTGTTTATGCCACAGGCACAATTACTTGTTGTCTTTCTTTAGTGTCGATAAATTTTCGTTGTCCAGTGGTGGTTAGCTGCGATGGTTATTTGGAGGAAATTATGCCTTATTTCCATGTATCGAAGTGGTATGTACACCAGAGTTCGACTGAACACCAAACTCCATTTGGTAATTGTACCTGTAGATCAGTACAGGGTGTTCCCACGCGTGCTACATGTTTTTCTGACTTGGCGATATCAGATAACAACGAATCATAGCCTAAAACAGCAAGACGATTATTGAATAGAGCTTCTCAAGCCATTATTTTCCTTTTCGGAAATTGCCTTCCTTACGATATAATAAGATGTCATGTATAAACAAATAAAGAGGTAGTTTTGTTTTCTGTCTTCCAGGTAATCGATGTAGCTCTAGTGCAAACAATGATGTTGAGCATTTCTTCTGCAGGACAACGTCACTTGTTCGTCCCTGCAAGCTTATTTTATACTATTGTTCTTGACATTTACCTTGCACTAACACAATATTTATCAGGGAATTGACCTGGGATGTGTTGATGGATGCGCTTGATCCCAGACTTGACCATGCAAGAACCATTACTCCTACTTCAACTGAGGCTGTATGGCATCTTTCCAGTTACGTGTGCCATCACATCGCAGGAAATCTGGGCCTACTTAACAATATGTCGCCAAACTTGTCGGGATGGTTCAAATATATCACTTTTCTTCTAAAATGCATATTTGAGTTACTGAAATCGTTTAAGTGGGTCACTGTAGCCACCGCCATCTATGCCAATGAGGATCTCACCCATGGTGCGGAGGCCAACGTGGCAAGGGAGCGTGAGCAGGTTTTGCACAAAAGCCCTTTACTTCGTTTTTTGTATGTAACTAGCGATTCGAGGTTAATCCTCATGTCCATCCTGTAACCTTCTTCCTCACACGATTGAACCCCAGATGTCGCCCATGGTGAGTAGAGACGGTGGCGGTGAAGGAGGAGAAGAGGAGGGGAACACCGTGTGGGGCACGAGGTGGCTGCAACGGTCGCGTGGGGCCGGCGGCTCGGGTGACGCAGTTGCAGGCCGACGGTTGCGGGAGCTCAGGTGATGACGGCCACGTTCGAGGTTAGTGTCGGTGCAGTTGGCCAGCGGTGCGGTCGTGTTCAGGCGACGTGCACAAGCGGCACGGCGATCGATGGCCCGTTCAACCGCATGCGAATTTTTCTCTTCTTTTTTTTCAATCTACAGTACAATCAACATATACTTTTTCATGTAATATACCGATCGACATTGTGGCGACGACTTTAAGTCTTCTCATGGTAGATTAGAGCGAATTTACACTGTAGAAAATAATCTAAAAGGCAAAAATTGTGGAATTTAGAGCGATCTAGATATTTAATCTGTGAATAATTACCTTGCGATCCACCGGAGCAATTCGTGCTGATAACATATTGATGAACCATCGCTGGTGAGTTCAATTCGATCAATTTCTCCTATGCAAACGAGATGGATCAAACATAAAATAGTGTAAATAATAAATTGAACACATAGAATTGAGAAGAGAATTCATTTCTTTATTACTTTCTTTGTTTACATATATTTTACAATGATTAGGACCCTCATTTATAGATTAAGTGGAGGGTGCCCATTAATGGACCAGACTTGTACGTCTAGACCCAGATTTTTCAATAGATTGCACGAGGGTACTTGTTATTAATGGTGATATGCATGCTTCTGAACCTCTGTCATTGGCATTTTCATGGTTGTTTGCATCTGATGTTTAAGTTGAGACCATATTTCATTGCTGTAGCAATGTGTATGGTAAGCAAAGGCATTTAAAGATTCGATGGATCTAAGATTGCCATATCACGTCCCACAAATCATACCCGAGTCGATGGATCCGGCGCACGGTAGGGGGTGGTTGCGGTGAATCTGGTGGCCATGGTCAATCCCAAAACCCGACGAGCCAACACAAAATAAAAACTCTTGTGCAGAAAATAGAACATGTAGCAGGTTGTTTTTGTTAAATATTGCATAAATAGTCCTTTCATATCTTCTTCTATTTTCTGTCATCTGTATGTGCTCACTATGAATATTCAGTCACAGGCAGAATATGATCGACCTCATAGCATTAAGATGACGTGTTTTTATTTCCCTTTGAAGTGTGGGAATTACGCCCTACTATGAGAAGTTTTTCTAACCAACTATGTAAAATGCTGTAATAAAAAGTTACAAAGTGAAGAAAGTCTCGAACCAGCAGAGCCTATGGCCACCGTGGAACGCTGCATGTTCTAGCCCCATGTGAGACAGGCTTAAATATTCGCACACCACTCGCTTGGTGTGAAATGCTCGCTGTACAGGAGTCAATCTAAAATCTGCTATGTTTGAACATAACAAGCACTATATGCTAGAACTATTCACGCTTCTAATGTGAAACTAACTCACCACCACAACTCAACTTGCCACAACTCACAAGGACCAACCCAAACGAGTAGAGGTGTAAGCGGGCGGGCGGGGCCCTCCGCGCCCCGCCCGCCCCGCGAACCCGCCCCCGCCCGCCCGTTTAGCCTCGCGGGAGATTGCCCCGCCCCGATCCCCGGGGACCCGACTCACGGGTCCCGCGGGGATTAAAAATTAAATTTATTGTTTAAAAATAAAATTTTGATTTTATTTATTAATTTATAATTACTTAAGCATATTATTTTTAAAAATATAGCTTCAAAATATATATTCTAACATATAAATTCAAGTTTTAGTCTAAATATACAAGAAAAAGAATACAATCTCTTATATTAAAAATAATAATCTATTATTAAATATATTTATTTTTATTTGTTATCAGTCCCAGTATACATGCATGCGAGGATGACCCCGTCCCGCTAAGCTTCATGGGCCCCGCCCGTTTTCGCAGGGGATATTACCCGGCCCCACCCCACAGGATATTCCTCTGGGGCCGCTGCTGGGGAATTCCACCCTACAAACGAAAGCAGGGTCAATGGCGGACCTCCCATGTTCACTTGAACATCTTTTTTTTGTGGTAAAATACTTAGTATACAGCAGGTATATTATACATATATATTGATAAGTGGATCAAATCCTTTGTATTTGTATCCCCAATGAATTTCAGCCCATTTCAATACCTCCTCCTCTCAAAGTGTGTATGATGTATGGTGTGAATGTGTGCATCCTTCGTTATAATATAAAAAAAAACTCATCTATCTGTATCTCTCTGACTCTCTCAAGGCAGGTGCGAGTGTGACCATGACAGGCAACAGCTTAGAGCTTGACCTGCACAGCCGGCAATGAGGGAGCATGGCATTGCACGGTAGGAAGGGAGCACGCAGAGGTCAGCCCGGGAGAGTGTAGCAGGCAAACGGTTGGCGGGAAGGGAGCAGCGTGGCGGCCAGCAGGCTGGGAGGGAGCACTCCCTTCCCGTCGACCAGGTGAGTCAGCGAGGCAGGCCACGCATTGGCGCACGGCGTGCACCGACACGCGGCACGTCAACAGCACCACGGCGCCCAACGTAGGTGCATCCTTATTCCTAAGTCTGATCCCAAATTATCAATTGATCAATTTTGTTAGTATTGTTTTGAATCATGATTAGTGAATGGATTGTGTCTTTTTATCAAATGTAGATCGTAGAGCTCTGAAAAATGAATTGTGATTTTTAGTGATGTTTTGAATCATGATTGGGGAATGAATCGTGTCTTTTTTTTAACGTTTCTAATCATTTTGTAATTTCTCTAAATTATCTGAGATGTTATCAATAGTACAAATTATTTTATAATTTCTCTAAATTATGTATAATTGGTGAATACTTTTTTTATAACTTCGAACACCTATCTTAGAAATCCTTAGTCTACCATTGAGCTGGGTGTTACAATATGCTAATATTCTGCACTTTAAACACCCTAGTATAGCTCACTTCAAACTTGTAATGCGAGACTAACCCACTGTCACAACTCAACTTGGCTGCGATGGGCCACTCCAAATGAGAGCCGGGTTACGAAGAGCTGGGTGTTACAATATGCTAATATTCTGCACTTAAAACATCCAATATGGGATTGAATGAATCAGTACGACCATATGGTGACACATACCACTCAGACTACCACGACTTGGGCCATGGTCTCTTTTAGAATGCACCAACTCAATAGAAAACTGTATCAGAATTCCCGCGTTTTAACTGGGGACTAATCACAAATTACAATCACAGCCGAGTTTCTGATGTCATTTCCATTCAATATGAGTGTGGAAAATACTATAACGATGAGAAAGTATCCCTGACATCCCGGCCCCACGGTCAGAATCTCGAGAAGGCCCCGCTGGTCAGGGAGCGTCGCTAGGAGAAAAGTCCCCTCGCGAACTCGCCAATGCGTACCAGCGCAGCGCTCCCTGTTACTACAAGAGTACAAGCGGAGTTGTTTTTTTTTTGGTTCTTTTTTTGCTTTTGCGACAAATTAAACGCTTCTTGCTGCTCTCCAAAAACCCTCGCTCCTATTTTCAAAAAAAAAAAACCTCGCTCCTCGCGGCGCAAATGGCGACGCCGGCGCCGGAGACGTGGCCGTTCACGATGCTGGCTCTGTCGGAGGCGACGGCGAATGTGGTGCCCAGGCCGCTGAACCTACCGGAGGTGGACCCCAGCGCCGAGAACCCGGACATCATCCGCGCCACAAGGTACAACCGCCCGCTCTGCCCCCGCCCGCGGCTCGTTCGACGAAATGCCGCCGCCCACGCCCTGGCCGCCGCGCTTGCTGTCCCTTGCCTGGAAGGATTAGCTAGCAGAACGGCCTTGGGGGTTTCGAGCGGCGGGTTTCTTGTCGTTGGGCTGCAGATTAGTGCATGGCGATGGACACGGACGTTTCTGCGTACGCACGGCGGAGTTGGGTGGTTGAAATTGTTGTGCTCATGCCGCTTTCTTGTCGCGGTTGTGGGCCTTGTGGTGCCTAGAGGATGTGTGCTGCTGCTTTGCTTTCCCCTGGTTTGCGGTGGCTTTCGATGCCGGTCTGTTCGTTTGCTGTTGTTCTAAGATTCTTATGTGTTCATGTGATACGGGTAACTTGTTATGGTTCGGTTTGATAAAATGTTCATTCATCTAGTGGCGATTTCCTATTGAAGTGGTCTGCACAGTGCACACCGCAGTTCGGCAGAACACCAAACTCCATTCTGTTGCAGTTGTACTTGAGCATGAGTACATCATTACAAGTACGTTTTAGACTGTGCTTGATAGCTTCCACGCTCAACTGAAAGATGTTGATGTCAAAAGTTGATCAAACCATATTTGCTTTTCCAAAGTTGCCTTCTGTAAGATATGTCATCATGCATAAACAAGAAGGGGTGGTTCTGTTTCCCGTAATATGCTTTTGAATAGTGCTTTATGTAGCTCTAGTAAAAACTGTTCTGTTTAAGCATGTCTTCTGCAGGCCAATGCCGCTTATCCATTCCTGAAAGCTTATTGTGTACTCGCATTCCTGTTGTTTTCCTTGCACTAACACAGTATTTTTTTCAGGGAAAAGAACAGGGCTGCCTTGTCTATTGCGCTTGATCCCAGACGTGCCTGCGCAACAACCAATACTACTACTAGAGATGGGGTTAAATGGTATGTTTCCAGCGGTGCGTGTCATCACATCTCAGGAAATCTTGACCTACTTAACAATCTGTCACCAGTATCTGATCGTTGGGTTCGGGGCTTCAAGCCTGGACAACCTCAGCAAGCATTGGCTCGTGGATCTGTGAACTGCGATGGGGTAATTCTTGACGATGTGTGGTATATTCCTGGCTTCTTCAATGTTGTCTCAACTAGCCAGCTCTCTGCGCAAGGTCTGCGTGTTGATTGTTCCTCACATGTTTGGACCATTATGCATTTTGATGGAACTGTGGCTGGCCTGGCTCATCTAGGGCCAATGAACTATTTTGAACTGGACTTCATCAACACCACTACTAGGTACGAGATGTCCGCTGACTAGGAATTCATGATCTCTCTACACTACAAGTTTAGCATATTATGACACCATTGCTTGATGTATTGTTCTGGGTCGCTCTTTTCTTTCTGACTTTGATATTCACTGTTTCTAAATGGAGAAGTCATTGTTCTATTGATGTTGCAAGTAGGTTAATGCCCAAGTAGTACTGTAGTTGTCCATATTGTTTTGTCTTCGCAAATATTATCCGTCACTCAATCAATAGCGCCATGAGCTTTAGCCTGTTTTTGCAGTTATGTCAGTGAAGCTGCCTGGTACCTTGTATCGAGCGCTCAGGAGCACATGACTGGCAATCTGGAGTTACTCACCAACTACAGGCCCATGCGCCCAAGCCGTGCTGCGAGGACGCACACTGGGGCAATACTGCAAGTGTGCGGAAAAGGGTCTCTGAGGAGCCAAAAACTATTCTCCATCCCTGACATCTCATACGTTCCTGGGCTCGACAAGAACATCATCTCAATTAGCCAGCTCACTGATAGTGGTTTCATCGTAAATTTTGGACCCAACGGCTGCTCCATCGTGACGCGCCCTGATTCTAAGGTGGTCGGTGCAGCTTCTTATGGAGGTGAAGAGCTGTTCCGCCTCAGCTCTGCAAGGCTTGACCTGTGGACTGGCCCGATAGCTGCTTCGCATGAGGCGCCATGATTCGAAGGTGGTTAGTGCAACTACTTGTGGGGGTGAAGAGCTGTTCCGCCTTAAGGTTTGACCTGTGGACTGGCTGACCAAGGTTGTTTGAAACTCCATAATGTAGATGAGGATGACTGCTTTTGCAAAGTAGTTTCAAGTAACCGTAGGGCTTAGCATACCATACAACACACCGCAGTATCCATGAACTGCTTGTGTGACGTCTATGCACCAAATCTAAAAAAGGTCTTTCTGAAAACCAGTTTTGCTAGGGACTAGGGAGATCAGGAGATGTATACACGCTATTCATGCTCTTATGATATGGATTTCTCGTGCATGAATGGTACATTGCTGTAACCTACTGCTAATCGATATGCATGAATGTCTGCTGTTGTTTAGGCTAAATTCCTTCCTGCTAATCTACAAGACTACAACTGATATGCATGTGTAGATGCTGTTGGATTAATTGGGCTTGGTCCATTTAATTTAGCAATTAATCAAATGAAATTCCTAGACTCACATGGAAAAACTGTTTAGTCCCATATAGAGAGTTGAATGAGAGTTACACCACTTTAAAAGGTGGAACGTGGTAACCTCCTTGTGGAATTGGAAAGAGCCAAGCCAACATACGCGCGCGCGCTCGCTCGCTCGCCTCGCCACGCCACGCCGTGCGATGCGGTGCGGTGCGTGCGCGTGCGCGTGTCAGGTGCGTGCGCGTTTTTCTTTATCTATTCGAAAATCGTAATGCATCGACTATTGGCGAGAACGGTTCGATTACTAGTGAATTATGGCTGCGTTACTTTGAGTAATGGCTACGATTACTAGTGACTAATGGCTGCGATTACTCGCTCTTCGTTTTCTTGTTACAAAACTCTCTCCACTCCATACGGGATGATAAAAGAGGATTTAGTTGTTTTGAGTGTGCTAAGTAATCTCGGTCCGAACTTTACGTGCAAAGAGTTCTGGGCGAGTAGGCCTCCGAAACTCTGTCCGTTCGCGTACCTGCACGGGTAGACGGGCAATCAAGTTTTTGGGGAGCGCATTGGCGCGACTGCTCAATCTGTGAAGAACGGCATCTACTTCCTGGTGGTGAACTGTTCGTGAGACTGCACGGCGAACATCTTCCTGCATCACGCCTCGTCCTGCATCACGCCTCGATCGACTACATCGAATAGACCATCATGTCGACTGATGGTAACGGCGCCTCCGGTGTCACCGACATTGACCCCGCCCGAGGGTATAACATGAAAACTTCTCTGGTGTATTTGTTTCTGTATGTTATGAATTTGATAATAGGTGTTGCTGTTAGCTTGTTCATAAGCAAATATGAATACATCATTGTTGAATCACTTATGCTTTTGTATGTCATGTTTTATATGCTGAATTTCTGGATTAAAATATGTCAAAAATTGACCAAATCTTCAACAGATGCTTGAATTGTGAAGCTTTTACATATGTGTGTTAATTGTGGGAACTTCAGAATCCTTTTTTTTCTTTTTCTTTTTTGTTTTGGTTTTGCAGAAGAGAGATGAATGATCAGGTAGTATAATCTCTTGAAATTGGAGTATATCGATAGAGGGTTAAAAATTACATGTCAACCATTGCATGCACCACAGCATCAATGGCCATTACCGATTGCATGAGTTGCTGCTAGTACAGCATGACACAATTCTGTCCTGGAATTTAATTTAATATAGGACGTATACAGCATGAGATTACATGAGTTTTGAAGGAAATGTAGGGTTTACCAAATTAGGTCGTCAAAAAAGTTCCTTTGCAGGATTATTGTGTTTAGGGTAGGTATTCGGTTTATTTGGTAAAAAATATTTTGATTTTTGAAAGATGACCACCAAATTAGCGAAACTAAACTAAAAAACAAAACTTAATAAACTGAAGTAATTTGGTTTACCAAAATTCATTGGTGGGCAACACTTTGGTAGCACAAAAATCAAAACAGAGAACCCCTTTTTGGCTGTCACCTCTTCTTCCTTGCATCTTGCCGTCGTAGCGTTGCTCACCTAGCCGGCTCGCCGCCTGGTCCTTCTTGCCATCACCCGCCGCTCGCCTCTCCCCTCACTGCTCGGTGCCTGGTGCTCACCTCCTTAGCCTCACCGGCTCAGGCCTTGGTGTTCGTGGCAACATGGGCTGGTTTTTTTCCAGCCTGTTACTTATGGGTGTCCCAGTATCCCGTATTGTGTCGCGTCGTACTAGGACCAATTGGGCTTTGCCGGGCCGAATAGGCTGGTCGAAAGCCTAAAACGTGGTGACGAATAAGACGGACCCCGCCGGACAGAGACACCATTAGCCTCTTCCTATTTGGGCCAAGCTTGAGCATACTCGTCCTCCTCTTCAGTCGGGCCTTCTCTCTCTCTCTCTCTCTCTCGCTCATGGCGGCGGCGGCCACCTCCTCCTCGGCGGCGGCGGCATCGACTCCGCAGGGAGTGGCGGAGCGGAGGGGCATCCCGGCGGCGTCCTTTGTCGAGGACGTCGAGACCTACCTCCGCCATGCCGGGCTCGACGTTAACTCCGCCCTCGCCTTCCTCCAAGAAAGGTAGCTGCTCTCCCCTCCCCTCCCCTGCCCTGCACCCTCCCTCCTCTCTCTGTGTGTCTCCCGCTCCAAGTCCGAAGCACCTGCCTGCTTTTGGGGTTCTCGCGGTGTTCCGGGACGGTGGTGTTGCTGCTGGAAAGGCGGATCCTTTGATTGCTTCTCGCGTGGTGCCCCCACCTGTTTGGTGAATTGGCGAGCTGGGTGGGCATCGCCGTGCGCTTGATCCAGGAATCGTATGAGCCGTGGGAAGTTTTGCGTTGTTCTAGACTCTGGAGGTCGTCGGCGTCCTTTGTTCCTCAAGACGTTAGATCCTTTGGTCAGACCCTTATAGGGTCGGTGCTGTTTCCGGCACTTGTTTGGTTGACAGATCAGCTCAGGGCTTTGGAACTGGTTCTGGGCTTATGTGTGGCTCCTTTGCTTGGATTGGATCTCTACAAGCTCCAATCTCGATTGCCTCGTCCTTGTGGAGAGAGACTCGAGGGGTGGTAATTCCTTTATTTGCATCATGGTTGTTTGGTTAGTTTGTGGCCATTTATCCAAGTTACCGGCTGCCCATCCTATTTGTGCCAGTTCCACCCCGTCCAGTGTTGGGACATGTTATCAGTTACCACTGGGTATCTATTACAGCCATTGGGTCGGAAGATGGTGTGGAACTGATTTCGTCCGTGCTGAGATATACATAGTTTCATGGACATGTTAACTCATTAGTTATCAGAGGAAATACCAAGTGCAAACCCCTAATTCAGTGCAAACATGCAAACTCTGCCGTGAACTGTTCAATCATTGCGAGGGAAGGTTATTGTCTATTCAATCATGGGACACAGTTCATTCCTACGTTTATTGAATGGCTCACGGTAAGAGCTTGCATGTCTGCACTGAATTGAGGGTTTGCAATAGATATGCCCCCCTAGTGATTACTCCGTTTACCTCTTTTTTCCCTGCAAATAAATTCACTCTTCCATCCATTTTTCTTTTGAGATCTGTTCTATCCATTATATTTAAACTTGCCATTCTAGGCTTACACTCTGTTGGTATTGTTCACTTTTGGTGTGTACTATACTATCACATGTATTTTGTTATGAAAAATATTAAAAGCAAACTGTGTTCGCTATAGCCCTTGGTGCTCAGTTAATCTACCTCATCTTAGTGAGTAGCTATACCAAACTGACTCTCTTCACTTCACCTTTAAATTTAGCTGAGTAAAAAAAAAAATTGGGAAGTTTTTCATGGAAACTGGTGAATCCGTTGGGGAAATGTTAGGGGGAAACCAGAACAGTGATAGTTGGCAATGATTCATTATAATTTGTTTGTTTAAAAATGTCCAGCAGATTCTGGTAAAATCTTATGTCTGTGAATGTGTACATTTTCACTTTTTAGTTCTTATTTGCTTGCGCTTTATTTACAGGAGAAATGTAACCCATATTTACATGTTTTGTTTAGGCTACAACAGTACAAAATAGTGGAGATGAAACTTCTAGCACAACAAAGAGATCTTCAGGTGCTCATATTTTTTGCGTAGATTTATGGAGTCAAGATAATATGAAGTAAGACTTGCATTTCATGATTAGTAAATTTAGTATTGCTTAGCAATATCATTGATCTTATGAGTGGAAATTTGATTAGGCATCACATCTACTTCTTAGGAGATGTTCTTAAACCTTTGATCATATCTCGCTGAAGTTCTTAATGCCTAAATAGAAATGCAATTGTGGGTGTTCCACATCACAGTTGTTCCCTAGTTATTAGTATAGATAATGTTTTTGAATTAGTATAAAAAAGCTAAAGTATTGTTTATGGAATGAACTTCTGGTTCATTGTTAGCAGTTGTCTGTGAGGTGCTAGTGTTGGCATATGTAACTTTTTGGCCTTCCATTCTTTACTACAGGCAAAAATTCCTGATATAAAGAAGTGCTTGGATATTGTTGTGACCTTACAAGCTAAAAAGGCTTTGGGTGAGGTTCGTATAATTTACTAAATTCCACTTTTCAATCTTGTTTCTATTTCTGTGCATAGGATGTCTGCTTTTTTATTCGACTAAATGTTCTAAAAGGTACGATTTTGTCCTAAATTTTTGCATTTAATATCATGACGAAGACTTTGTTGTTGAAGTCTGGACATAGAGTACCCATAAATAAATAAAAGGTTCAACTTTGATGTTTTGTTAACAGTTGGCCGCTACCTTATTTTTTTGTTACACTACCTTATTTTCAAGATGCTAGGTTATTATTCTGTTTGTCATGTGTTCTTTTTTCCCAAAATGTAGATGTCAGATATTTGCCACTCCAAAGAGTGGAGTTTCAGGAATTGCCACTCCATTGTCTCACTGACATGTGGATCTTCTGGGCCAGTCAGTCAGTGACACTCTTTGGAGCGGCATATATCTAGAAATTCCAATGTACATTAGATTACTTTCTGGAACCACGATTTCTATAAGATTTTTCTAGTTGCCAACATTTGTGTTTCTGTCGACAATTGTTGGCTAGCAACTGTCTGGTGTATGTGGAGTACAAATATCTGAATGTCGAATAAGAATTTATATTCATGAAGTGTTTATGACTTGATAATCAAAAGAGCAGGACTCAGGACATTATTGTGTTCTTATTGAACACTCGGAAAGGGTACATACCAGAAAAGGTTAATGTGCTTGCTCTATGGGTTTTATATGTTAGTCACCAAACCATGTCCTTTACCCACAGTATGTACTGTGATTCAAGAAAATTAAATCCGTTCATCTGTGTGAACTATTGAAACTTGCCTACATCCATACTTAATGTACAGTTTTGGATAATGGGACAGTTGGATTCTTCATAGCTTCTTTAAAGCTCACATGCTGAATGTTAGTTGGAATTCTATCTAAGCAGATCAATTATCTTACTGAAAGTTAACTGTCCATAGCTTTCAATTAATTGATGCAGGCACTCTTAGCTGAGTTTGAATTATCTGAGGGAATCTACTCACGTGCAAAAATTGAAGATACCGATTCGGTGTGCCTATGGTTGGGTGCAAATGTGATGCTGGAATACCCCTGCGATGAGGTTATTTTGGGCATACCAAGCATCTTGATTTTTCTACTCCTTTTATTTTAGCTTGCCCCCTCATTTCCTGGAGTTTTGCAGGCCAATGCCCTCTTGAAAAAGAACTTGGAAAATGCCAAGGCCAGTTTAGAAGTTGTTGTTGCTGATCTTCAGTTCTTGCGGGACCAACAAACCATCACTCAGGTATAATGGTTATGATTTATGGCTAGTTTTACATATCTTAAATTTTGCATGGTTGGGTATAACTCGCAAGTCACGATCAATGTTTTGAAATGTTAACTTAGGTTACAATTGCTCGGGTATTCAACTGGGATGTGCACCAACGGAGAAGCAAACAGGCTATGAAAGAAACTTGATCATCTATTTGATGCTACCAGCCAATGGGATTGTGACATTTTTGTATTTCTTGCCACCTCTGGCAGTTCAGTCTATCCTAGTGTGTGTGCCCTTTGTTGGTGATGGTGCCCTTCGCTGTGTAACAATGTATCAAATCTCATTCAGTTTTACGGTGTTGGAACTCTATTGTCTGCTGTAGAAGATGATGTTCACTTCTGTTTTGGCTACTTGCCCCTTTTTCCCTAGCTTGATGGAACAAATTTTAAAAGTAATTTTTCATTCTTCCACTTCAGAGTGAAGCCTTGCAATTGCTTAGCGTACAGCTGGAGAAAAACAAAGAGAGTACAACCACTTCCTATATGATATGTTTACTGGATTGCAGTTCTCTTTGAGATGAACTGTTTCATTGTCAGGTTGAAGTTGAACAAATCTTAGAAGAGACGAGATGGTTAATTTGATCTGACATCTGCAGGCTGATTGCAATTGGGTGTAATATGCACAAACACGTTGATCAGAAATTCAGAATGCTTATACGTGCCCGGTCCATGGTCATGGTTGCATGTTACCAAATGTTACTATCAGAGATGGCTACAGTATGTACTTATTGCTATAGTATTTTGCTTCTGCTTCTGCTTTTGCATCAGGGGATCATAAATAGGCTGTTCCTTTTCAGTCACAACTACTAACTGCCTGATTTGACCTACGTGAAGCTTATGGCCCGTTCATTTCTTCAGGCAAACCGGAATAAACGTTAAAGGTTAACAGCTGCTACAATGCAATTTCAATCAACCGAAAGCTAACAACTAGAAGCTACTTAAAAAAAGGGGGATTGAACAGGGCTTATATCTGAACTTGGTGAGTTCAAGCTTCCTTCCACATGGAAACTGAAGCCAGTGGGAGTTGGTTTTATTAGGTTTGTAGTGACTTGACATCAAACTGTTGTAGACGCGTTTATTGGTAAAACATACCAACAAAGTCGACATCGTAGGGTTACGACAATAGGAGTCAGCGGCATGGAAAGGTTTGTCGGATATGGAACAGAACAAAAGGAAGGTGCTCTCATCTTGGAAGGAGATAAGTCTGATAAATAGTTTCCTTCCTAGGCTATTATTGTTTGGAAGTGCTAAAAAACATTCGACTATTTTTTGAGCTAAAATCAGTTAATTTTTTTTTGCTATGTATGCAACATTTTTCACCCATATTTGCAACATTTTTCTCTCATGTATGCAATATTTTAACATATATGCAATATTGCTTGGAAGAAAAATGTTGCACACATGAGAAAAATGTTGCATACATATTAAAATATTGTAAACATGTGTGAAAAATATTGCATACATTTCTCAGTTAGATGTCAAGAATACATTTCTTAATGGCGAGCTGCGCGAGGAGGTCTACATGCGGTTGCCCCCTGGGTATTCTATCTCTGATGATATGGTCTGTCGCCTTCGTCGCTCTCTCTATAGGTTAAAGTAAGCTTTTCGTGCTTGGTTCGCCCGGTTCTCATCTGTTGTCACTACCGCTGGCTTCTTTGCCAGCAATCATGACCCTGCTCTTTTTGTTCACACCTCTTCTCGGGGTCGGACGCTTCTCCTTCTATATATTGATGGTATGATCTAATGGTGATGATTCTCACTACATTGCTTTTGTGAAGGACCGTCTCCGTGAGCAATTCTTGATATTTGATCTGGGTCCTCTTCATTACTTCTTGGCATTGAGGTTACTGCTACCCCTGAGGGCTACTATCTCTCCCAGAAGTATTACATTCAGGATATCCTTACTCGCGCTTGTCTTACTGATCAGCGTACAGTGGATACTCCCATGGAGCTTGGTGCTCATCTTCGACTCACTGATGTGAGCCTTTTGAGGATCTCACTCGCTACCATCATCTTGTTGGGAGTCTTGTTTATCTTGGCATTACTCGCCCTGACATCTCTCATGCAGTTCACATCTTAAGTCAGTTTGTCTCTGCTCCTGCTCAACTTTATTATAGTCACCTTCTTCGTATTCTGCGATATCTTCGTGGGACCATCACTCGTCGTCTTTTCTTTCCTCGCTCTAGCCCATTGCACCTTCAGGCATACTCTGATGCGACCTGGGCTAGTGATTCTTCTGATCGCCGATTTCTTTCTGCCTATTGTGTTTTCCTTGGATCCTCCTTGATTGCTTTTAAGACCAAGAAATAGACTGTTGTTTCCCATTCAAGCGCTGAGACTGAGTTGAGAGCAATGGCGGCGTTGATTGCTGAGATCACTTGACTTTAGTGGCTACTTGAGGATTTTGGTGTTTCCACTCCTACACCAGCTCCTCTCTTATCAAATAGTACTGGCATGATCAGCATGAGCTCACTAAGCACATTGGAGTAGCTGCTTCATACATACGCTCACAGGTGCAAGATAAAGTTATTGATCTTCAGTATATGCCCTCGGAGTTTCAGTTAACAGATTTCTTCACCAAGACGCAGACGGTTGCTCAATATCGGTTCTACCTTTTCAAACTCAGTGTTGTTGATCCACCATAAGTTTGAGGGGGGTGTTAGATATGTGTATAGCCTAGGGGCTTATTTGTACTTTTACAGTATATATATATATATATATATATATATATATATATATATATATATATATATATATATATATATATATATAGTGGCCTGTTGGTCCTCTTGCAATACAACATAGCCAAAACCATTCACACATCTATCATTAGAACTGTACAGGCATAATCAAAGGAAAGAAATTGGGAACAAAAACAGCTTCATGGACAGGAGAACACCTAATGAACTTATCTTATCATTAAAATATTGGTCCTTGGTACAGGGAAAACACCTCACTGAGGTTACTTCATCATCATACAGGTGGTCCTTTGTATAAAAACTAGAACCAGACTTATACTAAATGGAAAACAGAGATATTCATGCTACCTCGAGACCTTTTCCGCTGCATACTTTTCCACTTTCAACTTCCTGTTCCTTCTTCTAATGTCTTCGTTGTTATCATGGTCAACCTCATCAACAGGAATAATTTCAGGTTCATCACCAACTTCAACATCATAACCAACAGACTCTAGTTCACCCTCATCATCCAAATCGTCCACCTCCTCATCTTCCTCATCAATGAATTCGTCATCCATAAACTGTTGAGCTCGCAGAGTGTGGAACTCTGGTGGTGGAGGGCAGTCTCCAGTAATTGCCTCATCACGTTTCATCACTAGGTGTCTAATGATTCTGTCATCCTTGTCTAACAGGGTCTTGAAATCGTTGATGTATTTTGCCTGTATCTCAAAGTTCATTAAGATGTAGTTGGCATGTGTTGCTTTCTTTATTTTATAAGCAAGTCTACGCAGTCCCCAGTTGTTCACCCTCCATATCCTTCCTTTCTTCTCTCTCACAAAATCTACAATAGAACAAAAAGCATGGTTTTGTACCATTCCTTTAGCGGCACAATGATCAACTATTGGATTAAAACTAAAATAATAAAAAATGGTATGTTTGGGGGTGCGCTGATCAAACGTAGATTTAGCAAATCAGACAGACAGTAGTAAGTCTAGCAGGAAGTGGCTCCAGGAGAGTGTCAAGCTCTTACAGGCATAAACATGGCATGCAACTAAATTTTTTTGCTTCGATGTGACCAGTGTTCTCCAAGGCGCTAGGCACTAGTTGGTCAACAGACCGGCGCCTAGTGCCTAATCGCCGCCTAGGCGGGAAAAATCGGCTAGGCGGGAGGGTGGCGCCTAGCGCCTAGGCGGCCGCCGTGGGGAACAATGGATGTGACTGAGATCAACTCATTGCGAATTTTACAAGTGAATAAGTGATGCGTGAGTGTTGAGAAATGCACCTTGCACTTTTGAAACAACATCTTCAACTTCTTCCACACGATCCTCATGAATTAGGTAAACAACTTCGTAGTGACGCACTGCAGAAGGAAGAGAGAAAGTTCGTCATGTTGATCTTAGATCACCACATTTAAATAGCTATGCAACTGACATCAGCATAGACAACCAACTAAAACTATCTAGGTAAAAGAGGAAAGGAAAGAGCACTTACTTCTTCTTAGATTTAAATCACTCTCTAGCTGAATGTTAAGAAACTCGTATAGCTTTTCTGCAAAAGTAATTGGGTTAGACTGATCACACATTTACATTAACCACAAAAGAAGCTTATCAGGGTGAAAATGAATATCACCTTCTTCGGCATCAGCAAATTCAGGTGAAACTTGACCGTCATTTTTCACCAATTTCTGCAAAACAATCAACATAACAAAAGTAAATTAACTACAAATCTCATTCTTCTTGGTCAAGGAACAACATAAGTATCGTTAGTTATACTTTATCTAAGGAAGCAAATGGGAAAAAGTGCTTTTCATTATTAGAATCCGGTAAAAGATGAGGGGTAAAATGCCCTCGAGAGGTGAAACTATGAGCAATTTGGCAGGCAGAATCCAGTTCTGCCCCCAATCCCCATCATTACCAGCATTTGAGCTAAACTAGAAACGTTGCAGCTCGTATCACTCTTCACTAGATTTGCCGGTAACACCAAAAAAGCATGAGTTGTGTAACTAATTGATGATGTACAATGTGTCCATCACTAGGCCAAACAATTCATCGATTATAGAATCTGATCAGCAACAACATATCTCAGCCAGCCCTTGAAACATCATCTCACGGCTACCCTCGTTATTCTACCCATGCTCGCCACTTATTCAACAAAAAACATCACGATACAGTGGCACACAAACTCCAATACATTAACATGAAAGTCTGAAACACTCTAAGAGCACATGATGATATCATATTCGGATACACAAAACTGCGCCAAATAACGCCTATTGCCTCCAATAATCTGCCTGCTTCACCAAAGTATCTAGAAGCAGAGATCGACTATTGTTGAAATATAAGTAAATTGCTCTGTCTTTCTTTCTTTATTAGATTAAGCTTTTGGGTGAACTGATTGGTGTATGCAACTTAACATAATATCAGAACCAAGAGGATTTGAATTCAAAACTTGGTTAACACAATTAAAAAAATAATTACAGTCTACTTCTATTCCATGTCTTATGCCTAAGAAAACCTATACGTGAGGAGGAGTGTTGAAGTATAAGTAAATTGCCTGTATTTCCACGTTAGCTTAAGTTTTGGGTGAACTAGTTGGTGCATACAGCTTAATATAATATCAAAACCAATAGATTTTGAGTTTAAGATTCGCTGGCGCAATTAAAAGAAAATACAACCAACTTATATTCCACATAGCTCAGGGGTTCATAATTCACAAACCACGGCAAAAATTCGACCTCAACTCACAACGCTCTTCAGAAGTAGCCTAACCGGCCTACTTAAAACTACTAATAATCCCTGACATGCAAGCTTCTACTATCCGCCGCACAGTCCAGGGTCGCGCGCACCTTTTTGAGCAGGACGGCCTCGGGGAAGGGCCCCGTGGCCTCGCCGGCCTTGGGCGCGAAGCTGTGCGTGTCCATCTTCTCCTCCCCCTCCGCCTCCCCGTCCTTCCCCCTCCTCTTCTTGGCCCCCGCGACCATGAGCCGCCTCCCCACGCGGCCGCCAACGGCGAGGCGCACCGTGCTGACCAGCTGCGGCGGAGACAGCGATAGGAGGAAGAGAGGCCGCGGTGCCGCGACGGTGGCCTCCATGGCAGCGGAGTGGTGGGAGAGCGAGGAGGAGCAGGAGGCGAGGAGAGGTTATTGCAGGGGTTTTGGGTGGGGGACGCGGAGCAAAATGTGGGGCGACCAAGGATAAGGTAGCTGATGGGTCGGGCTCTTATGTGGGCTGCGATTTGTTATTTCACATGGGCCCAACTGTTATATAGGCTGTATTTTGTTTTCTCATATGGTCCATTCGTAAAATACATTAGTTGATTCTTTAATGGAATCGTGTGTTGAAGCTGAAGCCCACTCGTCGTCGTCTTCCTCCCGCCGCCGCCGCCGTCTTCTAGGGTTTTTGCCTTGTCGTGGATTCGTGCCGTGGTCGTAGCCATGGACGCGATGCCGCCGCCGCAGGGGGGGCAGGGAGGCGGGGGCGGCGGCCGGTACGGCGTGCTCCTCTACTACAAGTACGCAGAGGTCCCCGACGCCGCCGCGCTCGCCGCCTTCTACGAGGCCCGCTGCCGCACCCTCGTCGGCCGCGTCCGTGTCGGCCCCGACGGCGTCAACGCCACGGTGAGCATTTCACTCCCTCTCTCTCTCCCGCAAAAGGCGGTGCCGTTTGTGGATTCCTGTGTGTATTGCACCGTGTTAGTTGTCGTTGGTTCTTGAATTCGTGGTGACCTTTGTCCACCTTGTTACATTTTGGGCTGTTAGCTCGGAGGGAGGATGGCGGCGCTGGAGAAGCATATCGCGGAGATGAGCTCGAACAGCCTGTTCGACGGCACCGACTTCAAGCTGGCCGCCTGCGAGGATCCTGTCGACGAGAGGGTCGCCAGGCAGTGCGGCTTCACATCGCTCTCCGTTCGGCTCGTCAAGGTTAGCTTTCTTTCTAGCATACGATGTCAATTTAACCACTTAGGGACTCAAGAGTTTCAAACATGTTTGAGCATAGTGGCGTGTCGCCGTGCGTTACATTGTGCTTTGTGTTCTTGCAATTGGCAGGAGCTGGTTACACTGTGTTCCAACCCGTCGTTGACCGCCCCGGAGATTTCATGTGCAGGGAAGCATTTGTCGGCCTCTGAGTTCCACTCGGTGCTTCAAAATGTGGGTGAGTTGATTCTCAGAACTAACATTCACCTATGTTTGCTTGCGCTGTCCAACTAATAAAAATAAGTGCTAAGTTGGGTTGTTCTTTTAGTGAAAACTACTTTGGATTCTGAGGCACCTGTGGAGAAGAATGAAGTGGTTGTCTTGGATGCAAGGAATGCGTACGAGACCCGGATTGGCAAGTTCCATGTACCAAATGTGGAGACATTAGATCCGGAAATCAGGCAATACAGTGACTTGCCATTGTGGATAGATGAGCATACTGATAAGCTCCGTGGGAAGTCAATTCTGATGTACATATGGCTGGATCTAAGAATTAACCATTTCCATTAGACTGATCCATTTGGGAAGCGACCAATCTAACTACCTTATTGGTATTTACAGGTACTGCACGGGAGGTATACGCTGTGAGATGGCATCTGCTTATATACGCTCCAAAGGTGAAGGCTTTGAGAATGTTTTTCAGGTAACTTGCGATCCTTTGATCAATAGTTTGGCACTTCAAGAAATATGGAGTCTTGGGCATGTTTTAGTAGTTTGCATTGTTTGTAACCGTTTCATATTTTGTTTGTGTTAGTTATATGGTGGAATCCAGAGATATCTGGAGCAATTCCCAGATGGTGGCTATTTTGAAGGAAAGAATTTTGTATTTGACCATAGGTTGGTAGTCAGTAGTCACCTAATACAGTCTGGGCTAATTGTTTTCTTCAGAGGTTCCTCATTTTCCCTAGTGCTAACTTGTTTTGATGTGGCTAAACAGGATTTCAGTGGGAAGCCTGAAAGAGAACATACTTGGAACTTGTTTGCTATGTGGTTCTTCTTTTGATGACTATTCATCCCGGTGTCGTTGCAGCCATTGTAGAATGCTGGTCTTAGTGTGCTCCACGTGTCAGGTTGATAAGATGCTATATTTCATATTGCCTTTACGACCATTTGAATATATTCTTACATGCTACATAATTTTTCCACTAACTCATCACACTTTCTTCTCCAGGATTCTACTGAGGAGTATGTATGTGAGTTATGTCAAAAGAATGGAAAGCAGTGCTGCCAAATATCACAAAGGCAAGACTGCCAAACAGAGTTAGAGCTATCTGTATCTTCTGAATTTGGAAACCCATCCATAAGCAATCAAATTGCAAATTCTAAAAATCCCAGGAGTAATGGTAAGGTCTGTATCAGTTTACTTTAGCACTTTCCTGACTATAAGCTATTTTTCTCATCAAGTATGCCCATATTGTAAGCCTATACTATTGACAGATATGTGCATGTAAAGCCTAGATTCAGCACTATGAAGTCAAAATTAACTCCATACGAGTACTACTAACTTAATTTCACGTTGTTTGGACCTATTTGCATTTCTTTTCAACCATCTCACTTGTGTTCTTTCTCATTTTAGTCTGAGTTAATAAGCATGCAATCTGTTCAAATCACCTAAACATGCAATCTGTTCAAACCACCTATATCTACTTGCATTTATTGAGGCTGACCTTTCTCTAATTTGTGGAAATGCTGTACAGGTGGTGAGCAGCTGAAGAAGTTAAAGATCCTCTGCTTGCATGGTTTCCGTCAGAATCACGTCAAATTTTCAGGGAAGAACATCAGCACTTGCCAATAAGCTGAAGCACATCGCTAAGCTTGTCTTCATAGATGCTCCTCATGAGCATTCATTTGTATACCAACCAAATCCAGATCACTGCTCTGACAATCCTTCACCATCTGGCACAGCAAAAAGAAAATTTGCATGGCTAGTTGCTCCAAACTTGAGTTGCCACACCGAGCAAGATTGGAAGATTGCCGATGCACCATTCGAGGAATCATGCACATACCTTGAAAACACAATATCTCAGATGGGAACTTCGACGGCGTTCTTGGTTTCTCCCAGGGCACAGCAATGGCGACCTTATTCTGCAGACTGCAGTACAAGACTTCTGGCTCTCCGAAATTCAGGTTTGGGATATTCTGCTCTGGATATCCAGCACCTGTTGGCGATTTTGACAGTGAGCCAATCAGGCTCCCCTCTCTTCATTGCTTTGGCAATGGTGAAGGCCGAGACAGGCAGATAGCAAACAGGGCAAGCACTGAACTGGCCGGTCAATTTGAGCAGAATTGTTGTTCCATTGTTGAGCATGGTATGGGGCATATAATTCCTACTCGGGCACCCTACATTGATCAAATGAAGATTTCCTGTCCAATTTCCTATGAAATATTTGGAAATGAGGTGATGCACTTTGTTGTAAGATAGCTGAATATTTGGAAATGAAGGACCCGCTTTGATATATCTCCTGTCCTCGTGTACAAGATGCGTTCTGGATAGTGTTCACCACATTTATCATTATTATTTGGTAGACTGTGTTTTGCATTTCTTCCCGTGAGGCCATTCGCCTCCCCGGCAACGACGAGATCATGCCATGGCCGCGGGAGGGTGAGACGCTAGTCTTTGCTATGTGCTTCGACGTTGGCCTCCGAATCCCCGCCGCGCGCTTCGTGGGCGACCTCCTCTGACTATACAAGTTGGAGCTTCAGCAGCTAACGTCGAATGCCATCACCCATCTCGTCGTCTACTCCTAGTGCTTATTTATACTCTGCAGAGTGGCGTGGTGCCTGGGGGCTTCATGGCTCCGTGCTCTATTTATACTCTGTAGAGTGGCTCGGGACACACGAGATTCCTGGTGCTTATTTATACTCCGCAGAGTGGTGTGGTGTCTAGGGCTCCGCGCTCTATTTATACTCCGTAGAGTGGGTCGGAACGCGTGAGGGTCTTGGTGCTTATTTATACTCCGCAGAGCTCGAGCTCCACGCTCTATTTATACTCTGTAGAGTAGATCAGGATGTGCGAGGGTCTTGACGCTTATTTATACTTGCGGAGTGGCGCGGGGCCCAGGGGCTCTCTTAATATTGTCATGAACATACAACAAATGCCTCTAGAAGTTGGTGCTCTCTTAAAATTGTGTACCTTAGAATGACATTTTACTCAAGGGTTTGAATTATAATTCTTCTGTTTCTTGTAATGTTGCACACAGATAGCGTCTCGGTTTTTATCTACTTCTCACAATTTGGTTGCGCGTGTTGCTTACACCACCGGAGGAATATTCAATGTTGGCCAACCAACACCCAAATCTCATCTTGAGGTACTACATTGAGCGGTTTGGTTTGACAATTGCGTTTGCTGGTGCTTCCAAGTGTTGCAGGCCTGGTGACATTTTGATTTCTCTGCTTACTTTGGTATTTACTATTTAGACAATGTTAATAGTTACCTAGTGTTTTTCTAGAGATGTAGGTGGGAGCTTGTTCTTCAAGTATATTTAATGCCTCTGTTTTCCAAATGCTGTATGTTGCCTTTTATCTTTTTTCTGTTTCGTTTTCTATATCTAGGTGATGCAACTCAGTTTGTACATACTTGTTGCCTATGATATAATGATAATACTTATTTTATTATAAAATTTTGAATTTCTATAAGATTTCCAACACGTCTACTAGAGCAACATAACAAGCACCTCTACCTAGGGGTGAAAACGGATCGGATAGTTTCTGACCGATCCGGATGAATATGGATACGGATTGTGTTGGATCGGATTTTTTTTCGGATAATTCTCGGATCGGATACGGATACGGATTTTTTTATCGGATACGGATATGAATACGGTAAGCCTGGTATCCGTCGAATACGTATACGAATACGGATTATCTGGATATTACAAAAACGGATATCCGGATTTCAGCCCAATAGCCATCTAGCCCATAATGCCTCCAATAGTCCAGCCCAATACGGTGAGTCGGCGACGGCCCATCAGTCCACTTCATCTATACTTGTTTAGATTTCATAAATATTTTGACAAGATGAATTATTTATGTATTTTCGTTAATTTTGGATATATAGTTTAAGGGGTTTTCATATTCCGATAAATATTCATAACCGTATTTGTTTCGATTCGTATTCACTCTGTATCTGTATTCGATATTATTCGTATTTGTATTCGTATTCGAGTTATCCGTATTTGTATCCGTATCTGAAAAAAATATGAAAACAAATATGGTAGAGACATTATCCGTCCGTATCCGATCCGTTTACACCCCTACCTCTACCACTATCTACACTCTTTAGAGACATTACAATCTTGAGTCCTATTGTGTCTAGCTAAAGCTATGGCCAGACAACCAGTTCTATTTCAGGATTAACTCTTATCCATAAGACCCTCATAGAGAAGTTGAAGTTGGGGTCATGGGATGGAAGGTTGCGATCATGGAGTTCATGGTTATAATTTTGTGGAGTTTATAAGCTGGATTTACCCAAACTACTTTTGCGATCATGGAGTTCATGGCTATAATTTTGTGGAGTTTATAAGCTGGATTTACCCAAACTACTTTAGAATTTATCAAATAAATTAATTTGTTTAGCTAATAAGCTATGAGCTCAATAAATTGCCTACACGATAAGCCTCATTCAGCCAAACAGGCCCATACTTACTGCCTTCCATCCACAAAAATACACATTATCTGTGCTAATTTCGTTGCCTTTACTCTTTTATTTTTTGTGTTTGTCAAAATAATTCCTTTTTAGTATTTCTTAAATATTGCATATGAATCAGTTATTAGCTGATGGGGAGATTACACCAGGCATCACAAGTGACGAGGACATTTCTAGAAGAAAAATGCTTTTGGAGGTTCTACCGGAAAAGAGCTTGGCCATCATTGCCTCTACAGATCAGCAGATGATGACTGATGTAGTACCATACCCATTCAGACAGAATGGTGACTACCTGTACATTATAGGTTGTACACAACCCGGTGGTGCAGCAGTTTTGAGTGAGGAAGCCAGTTTATGCATGTTCATGCCAGATACAAGTAAGGAGGTAATGATCTGTTCCTTTTGCTGCATCAATACCTTTTCGAATTAAGCCACACCATTCTTATGAATGTGGTTTTGTTCCAGATTGTAGTTTGGCAAGGTCAGATTGCTGGAGTTGAGGCAGCTGTGGATTTCTTCAAAGCAGATAAAGCATTTCCACTTAGTCAGATGCAAAAGGTCAGCTCTCAGGGTTTCTTTCAGCATCTTTTTGTTTCATCACTTTGAGCACTAGCTGTTACATCCTAATTGTTACCTTCCTGCTACTACTAGTCATGCTACTTTGTTATCTGTTGATTACTGAATGCTTCTCAATTGACACCACTACTATTAAAATGAAGATCCTTCCTGAAATGATTGAGCAATCAAAAGCGGTGTATCACAATGTTAAGACATCTTCATCTTGTTATAGGAACTTGGATGCCTTCCGTAGAGCATCGCTAAACAACAAAGTAAAAGATCTTACATACTACACTGATGAATTGTGCTGGATCAAGTCAAAATCAGAAATTTGGTTGATGAGGGAATCGGCATCTATTGTTTCTCAGGTATTTGGTTGAACTTTTGTTTTAGCCATCACATGTGCTTAGGAGACATTGAGTCTTACTTTCTCAATTCAAACTTGGATAGAAAATTTGCTGAATTAGAGAAACATCGGTCTATCTCGTAGGTCATATATCTAAAATAGGAACTGGGGCACTGCTGTTTGGGGGGAGGGATATATTATAGGTGGGTTATGGGGGGTCGATGCTGGGCCAGTGTGCTGCTAGAGGACTAGACATAATACCTTTGCCAATGAGAACCTTTTTTGAGACTGCCAATGAGATAACTGATGTTCAGGAATGTTCAGTCTTTTTTGGGTTTGGTAAACATTCCTCAACTATTCCTCTGCCCCCTTAGATGGCCTCACAACTCTGGTGAATGCACTCACAGACGCCCCACATACCCTTGCCCCCCTCCTTAACACACGGCAGTTTATATTGTTGTTTGAGATCCCAACGAGTTTCCCTAAAAATAGCTCCATTAATATATTACATCTAGAATTTCTAGCTCAAGTTGGCAATATGCAACCAACAAGCTAGAACGTGAAAACGACTTGCGACTTAATTTTGCAAGTCATACTGTACAAGTGATAGAACAGTTGGCTTAAAGATGTGCACACTGTGACTCTTAGTCTCTTTTTTCTGATTGATTACTGAAACTACATTCTTTCTACTTGGCCAGTCTCTTTTGCAGACAATGTTACTTTTGAGGACCCATAGGGAGGAAAGTCAATTAGCAGCTAAGATCGCGTATGAGTGCAAAATGAGAGGTGCCCAAAGAATGGCGTAAGCATTTTTACTGTTCACTGTGTATTCTCATTATCCATCTACAGCATTGCATTGCATCTGAGATACACTAGCATTATCATGTATTAATTCACTTTGTTAACTGATTACTGACAATGCTTGTTTCAATAAGTCCATATGGACAAGCAATATGAATTTCATATTGTCACTGTTCTATTTTAATGAAGCAAGGTGCCGTGCTCAGTTGATTTACTTTTTCTTTTTTCTGCTACATCTTAGGTTCCATCCTGTAGTTGGTGGTGGAGCAAATGGCAGTGTTATACACTACTCAAGAAATTGATAGAAGGGTACACAGACTTTCTCTAGTTGCACATCTCGAGCTATCTTCTTGTAAAGTTGATTTTGGCAGATCAAAACAGGTGAACTTCTGCTCATGGATGTTGGCTGCAAGTATCATGGGTACCTTAGCGATCTTACTCGAACATGGCCACCCTGTGGCAGCTTTTCACCTGCTCAGGTAAATGCTCAACTTTTGTTGTTTATAATTTATTTATATGCAAAACTTGTATACTACAGAAAAAATGCTTTTGTTTGGAGTTTTCAAGACTTGAGTCCAAATTTTTAGGAGGCGTTCGGAATAACAATAGCTTATGATTTTTTTTACTATAGCTGGTTTATTTTTTTTACTGTAGCTAAGTTGGCTTATTTGGCATAATTAAGTTTAAAAAATTAAAAAAAAATAGAAAAAAACATGTTAGCCCATCACAGACAATGCAAAGGAATACGAGAAAAAAATAAAAGGCAAAAAAGCCCAAAAATTCTAAAAAAAATCAGAAAAAGACGAAATTACTGAATAGTGAAAAAAAACAGAAGTCAGAAGCAAAATCTGGCTTTAAACCCAAAAAAATCCTTGCATTGACCCAGGAAGAACCGTACAGCCTAATACTGGAAACAAATAAGGAGTGCATAAAGCTTTGTAAACCAGGCGCAAGCATTAATGAGATACACAATCATTCCGTATGTCTTCAGTACCGATTCTAAATTAATTTTTAGTGTAATTACACATTTTAAATTTCATGGAAATTCCACAAGATCCATGTTTCCAATCTTCTACGTGCAGATCAAGATGTTGATAAATGGATTCCAAGAACTTGTAATTTTGGATAAGGGAAAAATCTACCCAATATAATTATTTGAATCCAACTGCAATTAGTTCATTATCTATCTGTCTCTTCATTAGATTTGACCTTCAATCCAAGTGATTGAGCTCTGGGTCTGGGGATCAACTTAACCCTTTGCCCTGCTGGTTTCCAGGTCATTCGTTAGGAATGGATATTCATGATTCCGTAACACAGCAAGGACAAGCCCTTGGAGCCATGGGCGTTGTGAGTAGAAGCTTTATTCCTTCCTGCATAGTTAATTCAACCTTTGTGATTTGTGATAGTGATTTTGCTTTGCTTGCACATGGACACATCAACCAGCTGGCCTCTCTTGTACAGTTTACATGAAAAGCATTGCATTAACCAAATCTAGCGTAGCCACTATGATCAACCAATTATTCCATTTCGTGTCATTTCAAGTTCGAACACTGACAAGATATCCCGGATCTGTACACTGATAATAACCATTGAACAAGGGATTTACATCCCGCCGGTCCCAATGCTGAACGAGAATGCGCCAGACAGGTACCGCGGCATCGGAATTAGGATCGAGGATGAGGTCCTCGTCACCGAGTCCGGTCACGAGGTACCCCTCTAATCATTCATCCGGTTGGATGGTAAATGTTGCCATCAGGAATTGAAGATCATCCTGGCCTTGGTTGCAGGTCTTGACGGCGTCAGTTCCGAAGGAGGTTGCCGCACATAACGACCCTGATGAACATGGGCAGTAACTCCATGATGGAGACCCATCCCATGAGCTGAGAGCTGCCTGCAGTTGAGAGGCTCGGAATTTCAGAGATCCTCCTCCTTCCCCCGAAGATCGTCGCATCCACGTCCCATTTTCATTCATCCTTGTGAAAGATGTGAGGTGAACATGCCCTAGGCCTCACCTCGGGCAGGCTTTTAGCAACCGAAACCAGGGCGGTTCAGGTTTTTCACGGTTTTCGGCCGGTTTCCGCGAAAAAAAACAGACATTGTTTTGGGCTTGCAATCTTGCTTTTTCAAGAATTGAAGTTTGGAACATACCGTAGAAACAATAATATAGCTATTTTTCAAGAATTCACCACTGCCTTGTTTTTTTTTCGTCCATTGCTTTGTCATTGCAAAAGCCGGAAAGGAAAAGGGCAGTGGCGTGCCTCACTGCCGCCATTGGTGCCATCTCTGTACAGTTAAGCTTCGACTTTTGCACGGTTAACCGTCGTCATCAGGCGTAGGTAGCCGAAAGAAACCCGGAGGCGCACTGGGAGAGACGATGGCCAGGTTGTGAGAACGGCAGGTGCAGACCAGCCAGGCAGCCACGAGTTAATGTGCCTACCTTTGTTAGGTTTCTGCCGCGCTGTGTGAATAGGAGATCATCATGGCCATGGCCGGATCGAGCTAGCTTGGACACGAGGAGAGCAGCAGCACGTCGGCGTCTTGTCCGCGCATGCATGCCTGCCCGCTTTAAAATCACGGAGAAAACGCGTCGTCCGAACTCCAGATGTACCTACTCGTGTGTGCTCGCGGGCCGCCCCACCCCACGATGGGAGTTATTACTTTGCGTGTGCACTACTACTCTACATCTGGGCAACGCTGTGAGCCTTCTAGATCGTTCGTATCAGCAGCGTGTAAATCTTCTAGACCAGGGGCGGATCTCAAGTAATTCATAGGTATTCAGCTGAATACCTAAAAATTTTGACAAAAAATCCACTATATACACCATACAATACATATGTATACAAGTAAATGTATTTAATTCATCTCATTTTCGTCTCTGAGCCGAAGCTAGCGACTCCGCGCAGCTGGGCCGACTGCCTCCCCTCCCGACTAGCCCATAGTCGGCCCACGCCCCACGCCCCACGCTTACCCACGCACAGTCCACGCCTCGGCGGAGTCGCTCAGCGACCTGGCCTCTCAGGCTCCCCAGCTCTCCTCTCCCTGGCGGCGGATGGGCGGTCGCCGCCTCGCCGGTCGGGCGCTGCCGCGCTGCGCGCTGGTTCCTCCTCCCTCAGACTCCGAGGCTCTGCATCCGTCAGCAGCCCAGCGGCCAGTGCCCAAGCCTCAACTTCCCGTCTCCGGTCTCCCATATCAGATCCCACGGTTTCCCCGGCGACCGGTGTTCGGCACTCCGACGAGGCTGGCAGGCGGCGAACTCATCTTCACCCCCGACGGCCTAGGGACAGTGGGGAGGTACTTTCTCAGTTTCTCTATGCCACATTACCTGGTTGCCAGATCTGATTTGCATTCAAATTTTGTTATATTTCGAAGTTCTGGATTTTGATTTAGGGATCCATGAGAAAAAACGGATGGATGTAACCTTGCTTGTGTGTTTTGGTGTCCATGGAAGATAAATTTTTCCTAAAAATGGCAGATCCATTTCCAGAGATTAGCAGACCAGTCTAATTTTGGTACTACCCTACCACTTGTAGAGATAATACAAGAATTGATGAATCGACACTGGGGGTTTGGATCTGAATTTGGAAAGCTCCAAACTTTGCGATTATGTGATAGAATCCGAGCTCCTCTCCTGTCAGTGATGTGCCATGGTTAGATTTAGACAGAGAAATTTGTAGTTATTTTGCTCAAATCTACGAGAATTGTCCTTTGTAGAAGTTGAGCTAGAGCTTGAAAAAGTTACTTGTCCTAATTTTATTCTAGCTAGTGTCTTTTTCTTCTGTTTAGCAAGAGGAAGTTTTAGCTGTTAATTAACTGATGTTATGAGCTAGTGTCTTTGTATGCTTTGGTGATTGTTAAGCTCCAATTACAGGCTTGTATACTGCGCATGTTATGATCCTTCCGGTTTTCAAGTAATCCAGTTTTGTTTTGAGTTGTGCAAACTTTCCATGTTTCAAGTTGTGCAAACTTTCCAGTCTAGTGAAATTATTTGCAACATTTACTCCTATTTGTTTTAAGTTTTAAAAAGAACTGCTATTAATTCATTTTAAAAACTAAATGGATTGCTGCTACTTCAATTTTGCTTTGATAGGGACATCAAGAAACTAAAGATATGTCTTCCTTTTGTATTTTATATTAGAACCAAATGCTGAAAGTGGTTTGGACTTGGAGAAATATTCTTGGACTTAGCAGTTGCTAGATGTTAATGTAACCATTCCAGTACCCCAAGGGATAAAATCAAGGTTTGTTGTCTGTGAGATTAAGAAGAACTATGTGAAGGTTGGACTGAAGGGCTGGTCTCCTATAATTGATGTAAGTGACAATAATGGAATTGTTTACTTTATCCTCTTCTTTTGGAACAATATCATTCTGCTGATACAAATTACATAGGTTGGATATACGACGAGAACCTCCCTCGTGAAGAATAATACTTTTGATATGATGTTCTCGTGGAGAATAAGGTACGATGCCTTTGTGGTTTAACCTGATCTTTGCTAATCTGATCTTTGATATGTTTGATTTTGTAGATCTTTGAGCTTTAAAAAATGAAGAAATCTGCAAATTTAAAATCGTTGTGGGAGAGAACTGAAGAGAACAAAGAAAAGGGTATGATCAATAAGGTATGTAACTATCATTAATCTCTATAATTTGCTATTTAATTCATGTTATTATGCTAGCTTTATGTCAACCATTTTCTCGTAAGAAATAGTTAATTTTTATAATTTCTGCATTGTTATTATATCTATATACATATATCGTTGTATTGATGTTTGGGGGGATGGTGTGTCGTGGTATCGACGTATCCAAGGAATCTAGCTCTGAAGTCCGAATACCCATCCTAAAAATCCTGGATCCGCCACTGTTCTAGACGGTTCGTATTCTCTCTACCGTTCAGTAAGTTCGTTTGGAATAGTGCGAGTTTGAGAGCTGTCTGACGAGAGTGGTTGCCAAAGGCAGCAAAATAATGCTCGTTCTTTTTGATTTTTCACTTCAGCTTCTTTAGAAGTCAAAATAAATAAAATGATTTCTCTAATCGGTTTTTCAAAGCTGCTTCTTAAACGGTTTCTCAAGCCAGCTGACACGTGCACTATCTATATTAGTATATTCGTCATCCATCACCATCTCGAAAAATACAACTAAAAACTATCAACTACAATCTAAAAAAACAAGACCAATAAATGAGTACAGTGCAGCAGGAGCAGAAGTGCCGGATGGTCTTAACCATGCAGCACCTCAGATTGAATTGGTTGCCCACTGTACTTCAGTAGGAGTATGATCCTGAAGGGCAAGGACGGATTTGGAGCGGTGATCCAGCGCCGTGCCTTTGCCCCCCTACCCACCCGTCCGATCGAAAATGGACGCTCTGGATCATTCGATGATAAGGCATCGACGACACGGCGGCGATCGATCTGGAGCATTGAACTCTGATCTGGCTGTCACGGTATTAAAAAAAGGCACGGTACTATAACACTGTGCTTGATGCTTTGCCGTCGATACGCAAGTATAGGTTACACACAGCCCAGAGCTTCTCTCTTTGGACGGTACAATTTTAATGCATGGTTGGTTGAGAGCTCATTGTTGGAGCAGTGCTCGAATTGGCAGAGGTACGTAGTGTCTGTGGACACGCTGAGGGTTGAAGGCACCATCCATGGCATTATCTCTTGTCCTGTACATTGATGCACACAAGAGAGAGAGAGAGACAGAGAGAGTGATGCAGTGACATGGTACTAACTTGCTGCCATTAGCAAAGACTTAAAAGGTGCGCACCGTCCTTCTAAGGGGGTGATCGGAATAGCGATGGCTTTTGGCTTTTGGCTGAAAAAACACTGTAGCTGGCTGAAAAAACACTGTAGCTAAGTTAGTGGATAGTGTAGTGAATAGTGAAAAAAAAGCTGAAGCTGAAAAAAGCCGAAACGATCAGGGCCTAATCCTCCCAACGAACTGCACCCATTAATGCGCGACAGGTAGACAGCCGATCAGAAATCAACTCTCCAGACTTTACTCGTCAGGACAAATCGGAAACATCCCGCGTGTGCGCTTAGGGCATGTACAACGGAGAGGCGATAGCTGTCTTTATCATGTCAGCTAATCATAATTATCCGACGTGGAGTGTAGTTAAGCAAAAGAGAGAGGGGAGCCGTCCTCTCGCGAGGCGACGGTCCACGCTCGTGCTCCCAGGCACCTCTCGCGAGGCGACGGCCAGCGTTACGGCGTTGTACGAGCCGTCGTCTCCTTCCGACGCGAAGCGGATCCAGATGCGGGCGCGCGAAAATGGCAACGACTTCCTTCCGAGCGCGCCAAATCCTACCATATCTTCCCCATCCCTTTTCTCTTCAGCTCCCCCAACTTTCGGATCCAGATGCAGAGCAAGCACGAGCGGCGGCGGCGGCGGCGCGCAGCAGAGAGGAAGGCGTGGCGCGTCAGCGAGGGAGCGAGCGGACGATGGCGCGCGCGCGCGCAGAGAGGAAGGCGACGGCGGCGGCGCAGCAGAGGAAGGCCGTGGCTTCGGCAGGGGAGCAGAAGCGGACGGCGGCGGCGCAGCAGAGGAAGGCCGTCGCGTCGGCAGGGGAGCAAAAGCGAACCAGCCACCTACTGACCCCACCCCTAACACGCCACGCCGCGGCATCATCGCCCGAATCCCCCAAAACCCTAGCCCAGGAACGAGAGGGAGGAGGCGCGCGCATGGCGGCTGCGGCGGCGAACCTGGCGGGCAAGCAGGGAGTGTGATGAGGCGACGGGGTCCCGATCTTCCGATAGGATGATAACTTCGATTTGGAGGAGAACGACTTTGATGATGTGGCTATTAACCGGTCACGACCAGAACGCCAAGCAATCGCTAAACCACACTCTGAGTCGATATCAACCGTGCTAAGAACGCGGTTGACCTGACCACGAAGGTCTATTCCTGCATGCAACCGAAGAACACGCAATAACAAGATAAAAAGCAATCTCAAATTGCAAATAGGATTGAAATACTTGAATTTGGTGGGATTCCGAATAAGAATCTTAACAGGTGGTCGTCTGATACAACTAAAGATACAAGTTGCAACACAGGCAAACTAAATATAAACGAAATCCAAGAAAACTAGAGCGGTGCGGTCTCCTTAAATAGGGGAGTGGAAGCCACACAAAACTAAGAAAACAAGGGGTAGTATAATTTTACTGTTCACATGAACAGTAGCACGTCCATAAATTGTGGGGGTAGCACCTTCCTCTTTGGCCCATGCATTACAAAGCCCGATTTGGCTCAAACAGGTGGTGTAGCGACTTCTTTTGACGATTGCAGATTGTACCGAAGGAATTTGAAGGCAAAGCTGGATCCGTTGGAAAGAGGACGAGAAACTCTTTCCATCAAGTACTCATGGACCTCAAACGGACTCCGTTTGTAAAAGTTATGCTTGTTTGAAGTTGAACCTATCAGGCTGAATCCGAACTGATCTGGAGGCCGAATTGGATTCCAAAACGTGTCCCACTTGAACTCTTACTTAAATTGGTCCAAAAGTGACGTGGTGACCACAAGGAAGAGTTGGGGGAGACGTTGACATGATCTTGACATGTTTGTTGACTTCCCTTTTGGTGGATCCAATCTACGAGCTCGTATGGTTGTAACCACCGGGGCCATGTCCTCATCATCCTCCCCTTCTTGAAAACAAAGCCGTCATCGGCTTTTTATACGCTGAAAATAGGGTAACAAAGGAGCCAAGGTGTATGCATGGTATATGTATATGTCATCTATTTTAACAATTCTTCGTTGTTGCATAATTAATGTTATAAAACAGTAGCGATTATAAAAGCTCATTATATTCGTAACCCGGGCGTTAATGAACAAACCAAAATTTCTCACACTGTAATTATTGCAACTTGTTTTGCAATTGTAAGTGAGCTGGAAGATCTTTTTGCGATAGGATATATATCGGATTATATCCTATCCAGGATGGAGCTTTGCTACCTGCTGAGCTGGAAGATCTTTTTTCAACTGCGCCTGAAAAGTAAGAAGTTGATAAAAAAAATGAAGTCATTTTATATTTGGATCAACACTATAATCGGAGGAAGTTGGTTATTGTAATTTCTCTAGAGTATAGGTTACCAAAGTTTTAAAGAAATCATGTAAGTTGGCCTGAATAGCATTTGATGCTTTTATTTAGTTGAGGTATGGTTTAATTGAAATTTCAAACTATATAAGTATGAACATGCTGCTAGTGTTTCAGTTGTTGCTTTATGGTTAGTTTCATGCTGATAGTTAAGTATGAAATTTCAGACTATGCGACAAGAGACGGGTTGTACAAGAGACATTCGTACTTTTGCTCTATGGTTTCAGTTGTTGAGTTTCAGTTGTTGCTCTATGGTTAGTTAATTTTTGTGCTGCTAGTGTGAATGTGCAGTTTGTGCCAGAAAATGAATTTAACCCAGTTTCATCTATGGTTCATACTTTTGCTCTATGTGCTGCTAGTCTCTAGTAGTTTCATGCCAGGAAATGAATTTAACCCAGCAGTTTGTACTGCTAGTTAATTTCAGTTGTTGCTCTATGGTTTCAGTTGTTGAGTCTCAGCTTGGGTGCGTTTGATCCGGTTCCTTTAGAAAGCAAGCTGTTCAGTCTCAGTTGAGTGCTAGTCTATGGTTCAGTTGTTGAGTCTCAGTCTTGGCTCTTGGTAGCTGAACTGGCTAGTATAATTGGGAGATTTAAGCAAGCTGTTGTTTGTCTTGTACATAATATGGTCTTGTAAGCAAGCTGATCTGGCCGAATATGGTCTTGTATATGAAATATTGTAATTATGTCCATCTTATTTATGCTTGATCTGTTTTGTATTAAGAAGTAACACAATGGTATACAGGAATCATATTCATGCTTGATCATAGCTGCATGCATGCATTAAACAGTTTGCAGACAATCAAATAGACGACCCATTGTACAAGCTGTCTGTTCAGTTGTCTATGTGTGAAGTGGAAAGAACTTACAGACAACAACCCGTCTGTGGGTTGTACATGCTCTTAGAGGGCATGGAATTCTTTCTCTTATCTAAAAATAGTACCAGAGACAACTCTTTTAATAATAAATTATTTCTCTAACTATTTTGTATTACTTTTATCATAACTTCTTCTCACACTCTCTCACTATTTACGTTGATTTACGGATTTAAATTATCTCTTGCATAAGAAACAACAAATTATCTCTCATTACCTCCTCTCTCCTCTATATAGATTTTATTGATTTAATATATTTAAGAGACAGCTACAATAATACTATTAAAGATATCCTGATAGGAGTGAAATTAATTATTTAATTGATTAATTAGATCCCTAACCATCTGTGCCTGCCTATTCATGACTAGAGGCTCAAGAACATCCACGCTTATGATTAAAAATTTTAAATTCTAAATAATTTACAAGAGACAATAAAAAAATAATCGCATGTTGATCCACGTGTTCAATCTAGACCATCCACCTTTTCCAATCGGATGGTCCAAAATTGGTACATTCCCCTCGCAAAAGTCACCTCGATTGACGCGGTAACCCACTAAATGCACAAACAATTTTAGTACCTTTATACAATTGTTTAGTGTAAAATCAACGTTTAGGCTATTCGCATACCAGTAAGGCAATTTTTGTACGTCCGTACAACTGTTGGGGGTCAAAACAACGGTAAGCCTAGTCACAGACTTGCCTTCGTCTTTTGAGCTGCCGACTATATTTTTTTATCTGTGATTTATTAGACTTAACGAGAATATAATAATGCTTAAATTATTATATCATTATATATTTTAAATATATCTCTTATCAATGAGAGAGAGAATTCACAAAGTGATCGTAAACTCTTCTGCGACCATCTCATAGTTGTAAAGCATCCTACGACTATCTGATCTTAATTCTTCTACGACTATCTTATATAGTCGTAAGTTCTTCTGCGGCCATGAGTTAGTCGTAATCAGTTCTACAATCACCTTGTGGTTATAGACCTTTCTACGATCAGAGTATCTTCAATCAGTCTATCTACGACGATATAACACGCTATGGATTTGTTTGACAAAGCGATTAGAACGTGCGTTTATACCCAATAACCATATACAATCTCTCTCTGACAACAACCGTCACACGGCGAACGGCTAGCTACATCTCTATCACAATAACTTTCCTCTGGCGTTATAGCCCGAAGTATTGGGACGTCTTTTGGCGTAGGACAATGGTCGTCGTTTTGTAAACTATATAAGAGTTAACGTCGAAGGAAGAAGTGATCAGATCCAGTAGATTCAGAGAATAATACAAGTCATTTTCACATTACTCTATTGTAATCATACTCTTTGAGCAATAGTGATATATGACGTAGAGTTATTATTCTCTAGGAGAATATCCGAACCTGTATAAAAAATTCTCGTGTCTTCTGTGTATTCGTAGCCTGTCATTTGAGAGAATTTTTTGGAATCCATATAAATCATACGTAATATCGATATTAAAATATCAACATGACTAATGGATAGTGATCGCTGAAAGAAGAAAAAGTTAAAAGCCATTTTTTTTAAAAAAAAAAGGTCTACAATAAGACGGCAATTTTCCTTCCATATGCTCAATCCATACCATCAACGTTTCAATCGGACGGTCCAAAACCCGTGCAGTTCTCTCACTATGTTCACTCTAGGTAGCTGAACATCCCTATCCTTGTATAAATCAAATACATTTCTAGCAAATTAAAATGTGAAATCAATACATTATTATAGTAGTATATTATTCGCAACTCCCAACCACGCTGGCCATTTCAACATTTTCATTTCATTTCTTTTTCTAGTGAGAGGAGAGAGAGAGGTGCTATTTTCATTTCCTATAGAGCCAGGGCTATAAAAGCACTTGTACACCTCGAGCTCTTCTTCTCAACCCATCCAAGCAGCACAGCCCTTCTTAGCTTCAAAGAAACCTAGCAAGTTGTTCTCCGGCGGCGACGACGATGACGTTGACGATCCCCGACGACGTGCGCGCGAAGGCGGAGGTCTACCTGGGGGACGCGGCGGGGCAGGAGAAGACGCGGCTGCTGCTGCAGGAGACGGGGCTCCCGAACGGGCTGCTCCCGCTCAAGGACATCATCGAGTGCGGGTACGTGGAGGAGACGGGGTTCGTGTGGCTGAAGCAGAAGAAGAAGGTGGACCACTACTTCGCCAAGGCCGGCCGCCAAGTGGCCTACGCCGCCGAGGTCTCCGCCGTCGCCGAGAAGGGCCGCCTTAAGAAGATCACCGGCGTCAAGGCCAAGGAGCTGCTCATCTGGGTCACGCTCCACGAGATCTGCGTGGACGACCCGCCCACCGGCAAGCTCACCTGCAAGGCCATCGGCGGCCTTTCCCGGAGCTTCCCCGTCGAGGCCTTCGAGGTCGACGAGCCGCCCAAGAAGCCCGCCGCCAAGGACGCCGGCAGCACCAGCAATGAGCAGAAGCCGCAGCAGGTGAGCAATGGCGCCGCCACGTCCACCGAAGAGGCAGTCAAGGAAGAGAGCAAAACTAACGAGGAAGAGAAGGAGGAGGAAAAGGAGGCCGCCGCCGCCGCCGCTATTGATGAGATCGACGAGGAGATGAACAAGGAGGTGGTTCACGCAGAGGCTGTGGCAGCCAAGAACTGATGATACCATTTAACTCATCAGAATCACATCAGATGCATGAGCAAACAGAAACAGAGAGAGATGATTAATTAATTATTAATTTGGTTCTGAATAATGCATGCACGGTTTAGTTGCATACTTGTATTGCTGCTGTTAATCAAAAAATGGTCGATACTGTATCATCATCTGATGAGAGTTCTATTAATCAATATGGATGTATTATTTTTCCTGGTTTTATTTAATCAAGGAGATAGGTGAATTAATGCCATGAGCGACCACTGGTACTAGCTGCCTTCTTAAATCAATTTACTTAGGTGGCAAGCAACGAAGCTAAGTGCATGCAAATAAATTCGAACAGTGGTGGTCAGCAGCTAGGTCAGTTTTTCTGGGTGAGCATTGAATTACAAGTGTTATCTTGGTGTTGTCTTTGATTCTTTGGTAGTGCTAGGTTTTTTTCATTATAACGGTTAAAAATATACTATAACAGTTGTTATTTTTTCTATGTAATTAATTTTTTTAAAAAAGTTATATTATTATAAACAATACGAAAAAATAGGAAAAAATAAAAAAACCTAAAAAATCTAAAAAACTAATAAAGATGAAATTAAGAAGCAAGAAATCGGAAGCTAGAAGCAGAAGCTCGTTGAAGTGGGTCTGGTTTACTGGTTAGGACATGTATAATGTTATAGACAACTGCTGTCTATAATATCATTTATATCATCTATAGACGGTACTAAAAATAGCTTCTACAATGTGTTATTTTTTAACATGTCTCTATAGACAGTTTCTCTATGATACAATGTGTATTGTTTCTCGTGTTACAGTCGACTGTTATATAAGAGATAACTTAATTCTCTATACTTCTTCTCTCTTCTTAACATTGTTTTGTATCTTATATAATAAAACTTATATATAACTGACATTACATTATTGTATATAACTTATGCGTGCATCTGGGTGGATCTCAAATAGATTCGATCTGTACCATCTGCAACCTTCTTTGCTGCTGCTGCTGCTATTACTACTACACGAGCACTGCTATGCGTACGGGCGATTTACTGCAGAGTATGGACGACTTGTTATGAAGGCCTACCGTTGAGTAGGAACGATTAATTATTCTACGGGTTAGTTATGAGCATGTACATGACTTCAACCCACTAGCCACTGGTGATAATTTAACCGTGATCTTTAGCCAGAAAATTAACCTAGGTGAAACACTCGTACAATTATGTGATTCAGTAGGAGCTTGGATAAAAGAAAAACTTGGCTGCAGATAACTGCACTACCATTTGTATGCATCAGGGAGGAGCCATTTATTCACCCATCACCATTAACGAAATTAACAAAAAGAGCCCAAATAGTACTACTGGTTAAACCCAAGTAAGATGGTCTCGGCCCAATGGGCCAGTGACCACGCCCATATATGTGTTGAGGCTAGCTAGTTACTTGGGCGATGGCGGTGGTAAGATCCAGGAGTCACCATAGACGAAGTGCGTGCCGGTGAACGGCTTCGCCTGGATGTCGTTCAACATCAACGACCACCCTATCCTCCTGCTCGACAGCGCCCCGGGCCCACTGCACTTGTACTCCCCATAGTATATCCCGCTACTGCAAAATTAAACAACCATTTTATCGATATTGTTGAGAGCTCGACGGTTAGATAAGGTAGGGTGAGATTGACACGTGGGAGGGTAAGCTAGGGTTGTTGTTGCCTACTGTTCGGGCTTCTGGATGTTCCAACCGTCCCAGCCGACGGGAACAACCTCCTTGCTCATGTCGGTGTAGCAGTAGACCACCCGCGACGAGTCACCCCATGCTCGCCCCAGGTAGATCTGCCCGACGCCGGTGACCTTGCACCGCACGAATGAGAACCCGCTCTCGATGGCGCCGACGATGCTCTTAGTCCGCTGCTGCGCCGTTAGCACTGCCACCTGCTTTGTCACCGACACGATCGTACAGTCCTGCAAATATAACACAAGACTAAATAAGTAACTAAGGTTCTATGTACTGTACATAGGGTTTTCATTACCGGTTTTATTTTTTTACTAGGGAGGGCCGGTGAGGCCGATTTTGTCGATAATCAGAAAATTTGATCGAAAATTTCAAAAAATGTTAGCCGGTTATTGGTTGAATTTAAATCGGTCCAAATTAATTACGAATTGGCTTAAATTCAAATTTGGCCAAATCCAATTTTACTGGTGTGTACCGGTAAAACCGGTAATAGGCCGAATTACCCTGACCGTACACACGTGTGTGTCTTCTTGGTCGATGAACTACCTCGTAGAGGGATCTGCCGAAGCCGAAGATGAAGTCGACGCTGCCCTGGATGACGCAGTTCTTGAAGTAGTGGAGGCCCTTGTGGTCGTAGAGCGTGTCCTGCCCACCGACGATCGTGCAGTTGTAGAAGGCGGCCTTGGTGCCGAACACCCGCAGCGCCACCGCCTGCCCGCCCTTCTGCCCCGGCGCCGCCAGCGGCGCGTTGTTCTGCCATGCCCGTACGCCGATCGACGTGCCATGCATGCAGTTCATCATCAGTTCGATGTACATTTCGATCACGAACAGAACTTGATTGCTTATGATGCACCTATGGTAATTAACCTTGAAGATGATGCCGGAGGCCATGAAGTAGTCGGACTCGACGGCGACGGTATAGCTGCCGACGGTGCCGACGGGGGCGCCGTCCTTACCGCGTGTCGCCGCCGTGTCGTCCCACGTGATCACGGGCGGGCTCTTGGGGTTGCCCACGAACGTGATGAACGGCTTCGTGGTAGGGATGAGCACTTTCTCCCTGCGTATATTTTTTGCAATTTGAATTCGTATTCAAATTTCCATGCAAATTTCAGCGTAAATTCATGTCGCGATATGTATGGGGATGAATAATTAAAATTACCTGTATGTGCCGGGCCTGATGTCGAGGATGACTCTCTTCTTGTTCTTCTCCGGCACGGCCTTGACGGCCTCGGCGATGGTCCTGTAGTTGCCCTTGCCATCGGGGCTCACCACGTACCTCACCATGCCGGCCTCCGCCGCCAACAGGTCGGCGTCGACCGTCCTGCCGGTGCCGTTCTTCACCTTTTTCTCGTAGATCTGCTTGTTGACGATGTAGTTCTCGACGTTCGCCGCGATGAACTGGTCGAAGGTGGCAGCATCGCTGCTGCCACCGGAACTCTGCTTCTTCTCGACGCCTGTGTTGACGATGAAACTGGCTTGCTGCTGCGAAGCAGCCGGTGAGAATGATGCTAGGAGCAGTACAAGAACAACAGCAATGGCAAGAACGTGCGAACTATTGCTACTATTATGCCCCATGGCACCAAGAAAGAGAAGAACTATGAACTATTTGCAAGGTCTTATTTTTTTACGTTTTTGTTTAATTTGATTCTGGTTTATTGAGTGATGCATTTGTGATCAAGGGAATGGTTAATTTTTGGAGAGGGGTTGCATGCATGCAATGTAGCATATATATATAGCTAGGTTTGGGATGGGAATGGGAGGGTGCATGCAAGAGGAGCATTTAGTTGGTCCTCCGTAATCGTTGTCGGAGCAGTGCCTTGCCGCTAGCTTATTTTTGGCATTAGTTCATGACATGTGGGTGCAGAATATTCAGAGGTGAAGCAAAGCAAGGACATTTTCAACTGCAGGAGGGTCAGAATTTAGAAAAGAAAAGAATCCTACATGTAGAAAAAGAAACATATACGACTTAAAAACCTCAGTTGTTTCCAGATAATATGCGGTTGATTCCCTTGGTTGATCACGAATTTTGAAAGCGTCTGCGTAACTTTCAGTACGATGAGTCGAGCTTGCGCGCGGTGGGTGGCGGAGGCCGTCGCCGGAGAAGACGACGTGGTTGGCTGGCGCTCGGAGGCAAAGGCCGTACGGGATACTGACCGTCCATCAGCGAACGGACGGGCCCGATCATCAGCGAATTCAATCCGGGCCATCGAGATTTGGATGGCCAATAAAATGTGCCATGAAATTCAACCCATCTGAAAGTATGAGGAAGTGCGATCCAATCCAGCCCATCCAGCATACCGTTAGTTAGTAGGCCGGTTCTTTCACGGGCCCAAAGAAGTAACGAGAAATGCCTGGGCCATGACTGGATAGTCGTCGGCCACAACTTTCATGGAAGAAAGATCTGCCACATATGTTTAGTTATTTCTTTTCCGGGAAATGCCGTCCTACACCCGAGTGTAGCTGCTCCCACTATCAATGCCGTACAGTGTGTATTGAGATTAGTGTAGGTAATTTTATTTTCTAGTAAATTTAGGAAATATATGAGGGCATTTAAGCACTCACTATAAGGGGAAGTACATGTGGACTCACCGCCCCTCTCTCTCCCCATGAACCTCACCATTCCCTCTGTTTGTGTTTGAATTTTGAAAACGTACACATGCACAGGTACTATACACACAAATACACATACAAGTCATAATAGTACAAATCACATACCATACCATATGCAAATACACAATTTTGCAACAAAGAAAAAATAGTTTTGCAAAACATATGTACTGTACATCTTGTACTCACATTGTACACTGGACAGAGAGATGGGGAGAAAGATATACACATTAACGGCTTGGTGTACCAGCGTAGAGTACCTTGTCGACGCTGACGAGGAAGAAGATGAGCAACTGATCTAGCACAATACACTACTATACACTAGACAGAGAGAGAGTGGGGGGGGGAGATTTGACAAGTCGACAGCTTGGTGTACCAGTGCAAGGCACCTTGCTGACACCAGCGAGGAAGAACATGAGCAGCTAATCTGGCATGATACACATCGACATAGAGCACCTTGGCAGCGTGGGTGTACCGGAGCACATGTGTGGGAGTACGTATATGCACTATAGAATATGAATCTACGGTGTACATACAGAGAGAGCAATACACCTCAACGCAGAGGACAGTGGTGGTGAACCTCTAGGACGACGGCGCATGGGCGGTGCACGTGGACATCGTCAATAGTGCAAACAACATGGGGGTGGTGCATCTCGATATGGCAGCAGCGGTGAGACAATGGTGCAGAGGAGTACATCTATACGCCGCTGAGTTGGACAAAAACGGGGTGGAAGAAAATGGATCAACGCCAGGGAGGAGGAAGATGGTGGCAGAGGGGTACATGGCATCAATGGCGAAGGAGGGGGTACATAGCGGTGGCAGCGGCAGAGAAGCAGTACATGGCTGCGGCAGTGAGGACTATGAGCCATGGTAGTGGAGTACATTTGTACTCCTTATCAGGTCAAATGACGACGGCCCATGACGGTGGTGTACTCCTCAACGATGACACCGGTAGGGTGGACAACGACAAGGAGGAAGACAAAGCAACGTGTAGGGTCGAGATGGTCGAATCTGAAGGTGGCAGGGTTGTGGACAGCAAGATCTAGAGGCTGCGACAATGGGGACAACGGGATCTGACGACACTAGCATCAGAGCACCTGGTCAGTCAAAGCTGGTGTACCAACAAGCCTAGATCTGGCGCCGACAAGTCTAGATCTTCCATCGCTGGCCCATCTCTAGCTACCTCTCCCCCTCCAACCCTCCCGTGGCGGCCACTACTCTACCTCACCCATCTCCGACCACTACTCCTCCGCCTCACCCATCTCCGGCCGCTGCTTGTTCGCCTCACCCATACCTCGCCCATCTCTGACCACTACTCCTCCGCCTTACCCATCTCTGGCCGCTGCTTGTTCGCCTCACCCATCTTTGAGAGAGAGTGGGGAATGGGGCTAGTGGGTAGAGCAGGTCGGCAATGTAAGGTTAAGGAGGCTGACTAGAGGAGGCGTGAATAAGTATTTTTAAATTTATTTTCATTAAAATCAAGTTTATAATGCGGAAGTATAAATCAAATCGGTTTTACACAATTAAAGTCTAAATCAATTAGGTTCACTTAAGTGCACCAAATTCCTAAGTTTATGTCGAGAGTTGCAATCCTAGGGTGACAAACAATTAATTTAATTTCTATAAAATATAAATTACAAATAAATAAATTTGAGCTCAAGAAAGCAAACCACAAATGACACACGATGTTTTACAATGCTATTTGGAAACTTACCGATTTTTCTTAATCCACGTTGAGATAAGGCCAAATGAATTGAACTAGCTTCACAAATTAAGTCAACCACCCCAATTCCACTAGAGTTGCTCTTCCCCCACTCCAGAGATGGAAAGTACCACATACTCACAACAAGTCAAAGCTTTCTCATAACCTTCCTTGAGAAGATCATCAGACACCACACCTTCACGCCGCCTAGGAATCGACAACCTCCAAGTGTAACAAGTTGGAGACGCTCACTTGAATGAATCAAGTGTCAAAACTCGAAGGACACAAAATCCACCATCAAATGCAACACATGCATAAGGTTTTTCCTCTCCAAGCTCATTAAGTGTAACACATACACATAAAAGGGGAGAGGGTTTACTCTTAGCTCAAAGAAGAAGAATAGGGCGCCAATAGCCTGTTTCTAACTAGCCATAGGGAGTATTTATACTCCACATCTGAAAACTAGTTGTTGGGATGAAATCAGCGGAAGGCCAGTACTATCGTCAACTAATGGTCAGTATGGTCAGAACGCCCTCATAGAGGCAGGTCGGACTACCTACTTGTCAGGACACTAGAAATAACAATCATACCATTAGTAAAAAAAAACTTAGAGAAAGTGGCTCTCTGGAAAAAAAACAAATTGACTACAAAACCCTGGTCAGACCAACAGCCAGTCAGACCACTCACCATGAGTCAGTTTGACTGCTATCGGTCTGACTGCCAATAGATGGCTGGTCAGACCGCTGGCAATCGGACCACCACCTTAAAGCCAGTCAGACCTCAACCAGAGTTGAGATGTATTTAACTCAATCAGTTTGTAAAACACATTCGTAAATTATAGTATCATGTAAGCAAGGTTAAAACATGATTCACAACAAGTTGTAAAATATATTTGCACACTTTAGAATCATACCACAAAGATTAGGAACATGGACTCGAATCGTTTGCAAAACACATTCAAAAACCTAAGTCATAACTATTTACAAAACACATTTGTAGATGATAGCATCATGCCACAAAGAGCCAGATCAAGTAAATGAGCAATTGACACATTACACACTTAAGCTATGAGTCAAGATCTCTCTTAATTCTAAGATAATCTACCTAGCAACCTAGTTTTCACCAAACACCAAGACCAGAAAAACGACTAAGAAACACATTTTTAGCATATGCTAGTTATACATTTGCCTTAATCATCCTCTTGAAAGTGACGATGAATATTTTCACTTCAAGTTTGGGTCCTTGACTTTAGCCATCAATACATGATATCCTTTTCTCAACTTGATGACGATCACATGAAATCATCTCAAATCATCTACCACCATAGGACATAATCTATTTATCCATCTCAATAAAAATATTACTCCAATGATATAATTGTCATTAATTACCAAAATATACCGTTAACTCATAATAGTGGACCTAGATTCTTCAGGCAATGGGGTGGAGCAGGTCGGTAATGGGTTGGAGCAGGTCAATGGTGGGGTGGGCAGCTCGTCGAAGAAGAAAACATGGGAATGGAAGAGAGACAAGATAAACGAGAGAGGAAAACGTTATGGTGGTGGACCTGATGCACTGTACATCTGACAACTTTTCTCTCTTCTATTTCAAAATTTTAATGGAAAATTTTGCATGGCTCTCGGAACATTTGATCAACAGTTACGATTGTGGCTACAGGCAAACCCATGTTAGTAATCTTCGTATTATTTCTTTTCCCAACTAGCTTTGTTTGATTCTTTATACCTTCGATGATGCAAAGTGGCATCTTAGAATACATATGGTTATTAGACCAATAGGGTACTACTCTAGGTTACATCGACATCTTTGCGGACATTGGTTTGACCATTTGAAAAAAAAACTACAATTATACAACAATTACATTTGGACCCAAACATCACAACAGAAGGGGGCGCTCAATCTGGCTTCCGCTGGCGACTTCCAGGTTTTGGTTTTTGGCTGAAATTGCACTGTAGTGGCTGTTAACTTTTTCTGAGTTAAGAAAAAAAATAAGAAAAACATAATTATATATCTACAAACAATGCAATAAAAAAGGAAAAAAAAACCTGAAAAGCAAAAAAATCTAAAATTAAGAAGTTGATGTGTTTTTTCCAACTTCTAAAAGCTAGAAGCCTAAGCTAGCTTCTGGCAACACCATCATATTACAAGCTCTTAATAACTAGAGGTGAAAACTGATCAAATACAGATCGGATAGTAGCCAAACCATATTTGTATTCTTATTTGTAAATGAATACAAATATGAATCCGAATATTCTTGAATATGAACCGAATATTGTAATGAATATGAATTTGAATCAAATATTTACTTAATTCGGTCGAATCAAGATATCCTCATAACTTATGTAGTATGAACACATTAATAACATTTTATCCTCGTACAATCATACTTAATCATTCTAATTCATTTACTTCACCTAAAGAAACATGAATCCGTGTTTAATTAAAAAAAAACTCGACCAACTAATTAGTCATATTGTAACAAAATATGTATATTTCTTGGTCGAATACGGATACGAATTGTCTGGATAAAATAATATTTCGGATAGTAAAAGTCCATACAATATTCGTATCTATATTTTTTTATGCGAATTCGAATATGAATAAGATAAAAATTGTTAATCAGATGGACAAAATATATACCATATTTACATCCTATCAAATACAACAAACAAATAATATATATATTACCCCTATTAATAACTACAAAAGAGCTAGCTAGTTCAATGATCACTGCTTGTGTTACCGTACGAGGGGGGCGATGGCGATGGCGACGCCGCCACCGGCCAAATAGAAAGTTAGCTTACTGCTAAATCGTACTCATACATTTAGTTAATTATGATAGTACTACAATCTCTTTGACCGTTGACCGTGCTACCCTGACATGGCACGAGGGTGGGGCCCGGTCCAGCCCGTGATGTGCGGGTCTGGTGACGTGGCGCCTCTCGGCACCTGTTTCACCCGGCCCCAACTCCCCAATGACTTCCTGAGGCTACTGGTGCTTTAACAATTTTAGTTTAATTGAATCACGTGCTGTTCTTTTCGTGAGCTTGTGGGCTGATGCTTCCGTGTCTCCGAGCAAATATCTTCTAGCATTTGACTACTCTACCCCTCCGCGGTTGAGAAGCTGACGCACGTAAGTTTATAAAATCGTGGCCGTTCTTATATTGTCCATAGGTACTATCATTTTTAACTTATAGCTTACTTACCATGTGTCTTTGTCTTTTTACAATCTCTAATATAATATTTTGACTATAATTTATTTTCATAATATACTAGCAAAAAATAATAAAATATATATACTTGCAAAAAATAATAAAATATATATTAGAAATAATTTTGTAAGACAAATTCAATAGTATTATTTTTATGTAGTCAATCCATATATTTTAATATATATTAATGATCAAAGCTTGATCGTATAGAACCCACCACAACCTATATTTGTGGATAGAGAAAGTATGAGTTATGTCTTTTATTAATAAATAAACGGATAACTTTTTATTATCTTTTTAAATGATTTATTGTGATAGTCTTTTCAAATCAACTTGTCGGTATTCAATTCGTTCGCACATTCATTATAGCAGGACCAAAATCCATTAATTGTAGCTATAAGTCGCAACCAAAAATAACCCACCTACAATAGTTACTCGAAGACATCATGTTTCCATATTTAACAATATCGTTTTGAAATTTAATCGATTAATTCGGTGATTCAAATCGGTGTTACGATTGGTGACGGTGCTTCTAACATGGAGAAGACAAGTGCACGACATTCATGCGCCTAACCGTAACTACAACCGTCTTTCAACAAGCAAGTGCGTGCATTCGTGCTCCATATATTGCAGCTTAATTAGGGTTCTTGGTGCAAAAGCTTTTAAGCAGCCCATAAAGGGAGCTTTATTGCTTCCAAATCCGTCGATGGCTTGATGCCATTAGTGGATGTGAGCAAAGAAGCAAAGCCAATTATCGTTGTACCACATGCCTAATGCTTTGCACAAATTAGAAAACCTTTTGACCAAAGCTACGGCTGAGGATTCCTCCACGTGGTTGGAGGATTGTAGCTAGTGGAGATTGAACAAATGATTTCAAGAATCTAGCTTGCTTGGAGCTACAAGTCATGAACTCATGTATGCAATATTGTTGAGTCTTTTTATGATTCAAAGACCAAGTCTTGTACCTTATCTTCTTTTTCTTCCTTCCTTATTTCCTCATTGAGATACATTGTGAGCAAGGCCAATATAGGGGGTGATCGTTTCGGCTTCAGCTTCTAGCTTCAACTTTTTTTTCACTATTCACTACACTATCCACTAACTCAGCTACAGTGTTTTTTCAGCCAGCTACAGTGTTTTTTCAGCCAAAAGCCAAAAGCCATCGCTATTCCGATCACCCCCATAATTAAATGGAATTAGCTCTCTCCTTAATTACTACCCCCTCTGTTTCTTTTTATAAGACGTATTTTGGTTGGGCGCAAGGATTAAGGAGCGCATGAAACAAAGAGAATGTTGGAGGGAAATGATCATAGCATCCATGGTGTTAAATCTTGAGAATAAGAGATAGGATAGTTGTGTGGACGTTTACTCGTAAATGTTGAAGAGCGAATATTAATGAGGGCAAAATAGATAAAAGATCATTAACTCTACACGAGCGCGTACATTTTGAAACAAGATTGCAAAACCTATAGGTATTATATTTGAAACGGAGGGAGTAGTATACGCTACTTGCCTTCTATTCCTTCCTTCCTTCCTTTGTTTTTTAGAATATTGAGCAAGACGAGCTAGGTAACAGTATAATACTATATTGTTAGAACATGTGATCTCTCTTGTACAACATTGACCATTTGAATAGTTGACTACATCATTTGAGAGAGTAGGAGAATAAGAGAGAACTCGAAAGCTGCTGAGAGCACATTTGGACACAAACAAGTGCCCAAAAGTTTCAATACCAATCATCTATATATATACTTGTACATTGTACAACAGCAAAATACATATATAGTGCTCCCTCTGTTCAACCTCTAGAAGAATAGAGTCCTGCAGAAACCAACATCCCACCCAAAAAAATTATAAGTGGGAAAAAGAGAAAGTTTACTTTTATATAGTAACTTTTGAAGTTAGAATAAACTAACTCTAATTTTTCTTCCTTCTATCAACACCATAAAGCGCATATGTGGCCCTTTTAGACATAAAATTCATTGCATCCTCCAAATGTGCTCCAAGCTCCAGAAATTCTCAGGGAGGCCCTCAGAAAAGCCTTGCACCCATCCAGTGAGCTCTGGGTCCTGAAATTGGCTGTTATTATCCTGTGTTGACTCAGACCACAGACATTGATTTGCTTCCTGCATCCAATCCCCCATCTCTCCGGCATGAACATCTGCATAAAGGTCCCCGTCATACGACTCCGACGACGACGGCGTCACCATGCTGGGGTTCTCCATGTAGCCCATCGACGCCGATCTAGACACAGCATGGACATCTGTGGTACAGCCATGATCGCCAGCAGCGGCATGCTGGAACCGCTGGTCCACGAGCAGGCGAGGCATCCATAGGTACCTCATGGCGTCTTTGAACTTGTCGCTGTTGGCGTCGCAGTTGAGCTGCTTGGCGTGCTTCTGCACCCGCGTCCTCCAGTAGTTCTTGATCTCGTTGTCGGTCCTCCCGGGCAGGTGCTGCGCTATCTTTGACCACCTGCGCATGCAGACACGACGGGGGCAAAAGGCAATTACAGAGAATCCGTGGTGGGAATCAGAAAGAAACGAAAGCCAGCTAGCTAGTAGTACTGCAGAGAGAGAGAGAGAGGGATAAGGAAGAGGCGTGCAACTTTCATGCACCCTGTCAAGTGAAAGTACGTAGCTAGCAAACTATGTTCTTTTCCTTTTGGCTTTTCTGACTACGGCGGCCGATAAATTTTAGCTGTAGTTGATAATTTTTATCAATATATAATTTTAGATTTGAAAAAAATATTTGAAAAAGTCATCTAATTTATTTTAGCTGTCGAAAAAGTTGAAACCAAAATTTTTTTTAAAAAAAACCAAAAAAATAGAACCATATCCTAGCTAGCTAGCTCTTCTTGTTAATTGCAAACCTATGCGTCCCCCTTTAACTGGGAATACTTGTACCATCTGAATTGTATGTGCCTTGTGTGGCATCCAAGCCATTTAAGCGTACGTGTTTGACGTGCAAGTCCACATCTAGCTAGCTTGGACTCTTGTAGTACTGTACAATATGTATACGTGCGTACAAATACAGTACGTGGTCCACACCATTGCCGGCCACTGGTGTTCAAGCGTGTGCCCACTGCCCACACGATCGGCCTGTCCTGTCTCACTGGCTGATAATGTGCCGGCCGGCGGCGTGCGTGCGACGACGACCGTGTGTACCGACCGACTTTGTTCGCGTGACTGAACGAGAAAAAAAATCATTCAGGGTTGAATTACCGGTTGCCCCATCGGGAGTGGAGGTCGAGGATGAGCAGCTGCTCGTCGGCGGTGAAGTTGCCGCGCTTCACGTCCGGCCGGAGGTAGTTCAGCCACCGCAGCCGGCAGCTCTTCCCCGTCCGCTTCAGCCCTGCACATATATACATGTACAACTCGAGATCTTAATTCACTTGCGTGGATACATAGTGATCGATCATGGAAGGCGGCCGGCCGTCGGCGGCGTTACGTACCGGCGGCGCGGGCGAGGGAGTTCCAGCGGCCCTCGCCGTGTTCGGCGATGTAGTTGACGAGGGTGAGGTCCTCGTCGACGGTCCACGGGCCCCGCCGGAGCTCCGCCTCCTCTTGCAGTACTCCGTGGTGCAGGTCGTCGCCAGGCAGCGCCGGAGAGCACGCCATGGTAGTGGTGTTGCTGCTCCTGCTCCTCTCTGACTGTGATGACGAGGCCATGTTTTATTGCTTTTGCAGTTGTGAAGAGAGAGACTAGCTAGATAGCTTAATTGAGAAGTTAGAGAGAGAGAGAGAGGTTGGATTAGTGGGAGAGGGAGGGATGGCAAGTCCTTTTATAGTAGTAGTGTTGGTGCGAGTAAGAGGGTTGAATAGTGAGCGAGGGAGAGAGAGAATAACGCATGTGATGAAGCGTGGGAGAGAGAGACCGAGAGAGGATGGGTGTCACAAGTTATCCACGCCTACTTACTCCTTGCAAAATCCTCTGTTCGTAACACTTCTCGTATAGCTGATCATGAATATCTTACCGTGTATTAATTGTACTCTACGTACGTCCCGCTCCCCAATCTATTCGTTATCTCGACAAGAGATCACCCATTTGGGGTTAACAAATTCGATTATCCAATAGCTGTATTACTTCAATAAACCGTTTTGGTAGTTGTAAAAAGACTAATCACACGCCTGGTTTAATTTGCATGTGAGCTCTGCCCAAACCATTTTGGAAATATATTCATGACGACAGCCTTTGCACAACCACACGAAAGGAGGCTAGTTTTGCATCAAACCCTACCCATGTGAGCATCCATGGCGTGCATACACAAACTACGTACACACAACTCTCTCTCTCTCTCATCAGTCACTACAGCAGCAGCATCGTATCCTTTGCCACGCTATATGCTTGTCAAAATGCCATGATCCGAGACGTACATTGAAGTAGCGATTGGCATCATCACTTCAAAATGCCATGATCCGAGACGTACATTGGAGTAGCAATTGGCATCATCACTTCATCTCACAATCACCTTGTGCAGATGATGCGCATGTTTCAACTTCTAAGGGGGTGATCGGAATAGCGATGGCTTTTGATTTTTGTTGAAAAAACACTGTAACTGATTGAAAAAACACTGTAGCTGAGTTGGTTTATTGAGTATAATTAAATATAAAAAATATAAAAAACCAAAAAAAGTATAAGTAAATTTTTTTTAAAAAAGGGAAAAAACAAATTTTACTGTAGCAGGTACTGTAGCTACAGTACCTGCTACAGTGAATTCTGATCGCTGCCTTAGGGTCGTAGGATTGGGATAACGACTCAACTTTTGTGGATGACACATAGTTAGGATCCGCTCTAAATAGCTTTAGTATTTTTTTTTTCTGTTTTGGTTTATTTAAGTTAAAAATCATTTTAAATATGTTGGCTTTTAATTTTGGTTTTTTTAGCTTTTTACTTTTTTTATTCTTTTATATTGTCCGTGACGATATAACGTTTTTATTTATTTTTATTTTTTAATTGAATAACTCATAAAAAGCTAACATATGGTACAATATAATTTTAATCAAAAGCTACAGCTATAAACCAGAAGTTTAAGCTCTTTAGAGTGGACCCTAGATAGGCTGTAACCACGCTACACCATGTACATCAAGAACAGATTGCTGTAACATCCGAAAAAACTGATTAATGTAGTCATGTAGGGTGTAGCTTGCTTGCATATATAGCCCTTGTGATTGTGATCGACTGGTACTGGTTGTTTTTGTTGAGAAACCATCACTGGCGATCAACTTTTGTGGATGACACATAGTTAGGATCCGCTCTAAATAGCTTTAGTATTTTTTTTCTGTTTTGGTTTATTTAAGTTAAAAATCATTTTAAATATGTTGGCTTTTAGTTTTGGTTTTTTTTTGGCTTTTTGCTTTTTTTATTCTTTTATATTGTCTGTTACGATATAACGTTTTTATTTATTTTTATTTTTTAACTGAATAACTCATAAAAAGCTAACATACGGTACAATATAATTTTAATCAAAAGTTACAGTTATAAACCAGAAGTTTAAGCTCTTTAGAGTGGACCCTAGATAGGCCGTAACCACGCTACACCATGTACATCAAGAACAGCTTGCTGTAACATCCGAAAAAACTGATTGATGTAGTCATGTAGGGTGTAGCTTGCTTGCATATATAGCCCTTGTGATTGTGATCGACTGGTTACTGGTTGTTTTTGTTGAGGAACCATCACTGACGAGTCTAATTCGAATAATTCCTCCTATATAAGAGAGATGAATCAAACACAGGTAATGCCAAATAATAAATTGAACACAGAGAGATGAAAGAGGAACTCCTTTCTTTATTATTTTATCTGTTCACGTCTATTTATAAGAGTTTTGATTCATCCATGTACATCAAAAACAGCTTGTTACAATGAGTAGGACCCCCCTATTTATAGAGTAAGAGAATTGTGCTCACCAATGGACCAGGCTTACAGGTCCAAGTCCAGATTTCCCAACACTCCCCCTTAGACACTCATCCGACACGTTCATACCTCATTAAAACTTCATAAAAACCCAGTGAGAAAATTTTAAAGAAAGAGTACATGATACATGTTATGTTACACGAATTGTCTAATTAAAAACCTTGGCCGAGAAACTTCAGAAAAACTCGTCAAGAAAAAAAGAATATAATCCACCCAATTTTATTTTATCTACAGAATTTATTCTATAGGCACGTAATGTTCGTGATCAAGTTTTAATAGTGAGCTCGAGAAAAAAATTTTCTTGAATTTTGCATTTCTCTAAGTCTCATTATTCCAATTCTACGTACACATCTTTCAAAGTTAGATGCTGGAAGTAACTTAGTGAATAAATTTGCAAGATTTTCACATGTCTTAGTATACAAAACCTTAATTTTGTCCATCTTTTGTAATTCATGAGCATAGAAAAACTTAGGGTTAATATGCTCCATGACAGATTGGACGATCCGAACTTCCCTCGGCTGGTCGGATTGGTCCGAATTTGCTATGGTCAATCGGACAGTCTATGATCGATCGGACATTCCGTATTTCTCTTGATTGTTCGGACTGGTCCAAACTTGCTATGGTAGATCGAACGATCCATGGCTGATCGGGCAGTTCGTATTTCTCTTGACCGTTCGGACTGGTCCGAGCTTGGTATGGTCGATCGGACGGTCTGTATTTTTCTTGACTGTTCGAACTGGTCTGAACTTGCCGTGGACAATCGGACAGTCCATGTTGATCGGAAGGTGCATATTTCTTTTGACTGATTCAAAAGAGATGGGTAGGAGAACCCTACCCCTGTTTACCACATGGCGGCGTGTGCGTGGGGAAAGGGCGACGTGGCTCGCCGTGCGGGGCGAGCGGCGGCGGTGCAGCTTTGGAGCTCGTGCTGGGTGGCGTCGGCGGGGAGCTCGTGCGAGCAACTGGAGTGGCCGTGCGGTCGGCGGGGCTCAAGCCTATGGCGTTTGGGCCAACGACGACCGGGAGTGGCGCATGTTGGTCAGGAGTCGACGGCAGCCCATGCAGGGTGTGCAGTGTGGGAGTCGACGGCCAAGGCGGCGGTGGCCCGTGCAGGGTGCGTGGCGCGGGAGCCAACGACTGAGACGGCAGCGGGCCGTGCGACACGGGAGCAGGCACGACGGGCGACCGTGCGGGGGTTGGGGCGACGCATGAGGGCAATGGCCCGTGCAAGGGTTGGCGGTGCGGCCTTGTGCGGATGGCGCTGCGTGGCGACACGTCGGCGCTGCCATGTGCGGACGACACAGCGCGGTGGCTCGCCAGCGGTGGCGCACATTGCGGTTGTATAGGGCCAGCGGTGCTGCACGGACGTGTGCAGCCGGCTGTGTTCTTCTCCACTTTTTTTCTCAATCTATCTACAATAAAATCAACATCTGCTCTTCTTTTTCTGTAATCTACCGATCGACATTGTGCCGACGACTTTCAGTCTGCTCATAGTAGATTAGAACGGATTCGCACTATAGAAAATCATTTAGAAAGCAAAATTTATAGAATTGAAAGCGATCTAGATAGACAATTCAATCTACAAGTACTTTTATAATTATCTTTGATCCGCCAGAGCAATTCGTATTGATAACGTATTGAGAAACCGTCGCTGACGAGTCCAGTTCGAGCGATTCCTCTTATACAAGAGAGATAGATCAAACACAGGCAATACAAAATAATAAATTGAACATAGAGAGAAGAGTGTGGAACTTTTTTCTTTATTGATTACTCTGTTCACTTTTACATGTTACAATGAGTAGGACCCTTATTTATACATTAAGTGAAAAATGTCTACCAATGAACCAGACTTGCAGGCCTAAACTCAGGTTTTTCAATAGTGTTTGCGTTGGTGTTGTTAGATTTAAATTAAACCACGAGGTAATTCTAGTTTTAACTGCAAAATTTTCGACATCCTAAAAGTTATCATTGGTGGCAACCGTCTGGAAAACGGCATCAAAGCTAACAACAAAGTCATTCTAATACCGAGATCAGGCAAATCACGATTTTTCACTGTGGTCTGTCAAATACCATCCAATCTGACGTCCATGGACCAATTTTGCCTGCTATCTTAATTAGATTTTAAATTTAAAAATCCAAAAAGCTCCTAATTACTTCGATCGATATAAACGTGAACAATAATTGTAATCACAAATGTTTAGTGCGCAAAAGAAAAAACTAGAAATATGTAGCAAGATATGCACAAAGGTACGCAATTAATTAATTCGCATGTCACATCGCAAGGAGCATAATCCCTCGACTTTTGAGTCATGGGAAGGCACGTGTTATTGCTTCGCCCCCATCCAGTGATCCAATTAAGGTTTGCATCTCGCTCTGCTTTCCTCGATGTAGCGAAGTGTTTTCTGCGAGGGCCATACGCGTACAAGTGGGGTATCAATCAATGCGTAGCTGGCCGCAGGCTAATTAAGATTCCATTGGTGCATGCATGCCACATTGTTTGGACATGGATCTATTGTAATTATTGACTGCGAAGTTGCAACCAACAACTCGACCATGCACACGTGTAGACACCTCCTAGCTGCCTTAGGGCAGTCCCTATGGTAGAAACCATGTACGAAATCTAAGATAGCCACATCAGCAAAAATCTGAGTATAGAAACTGACTCACACAATGGGAGTTTCTTCGTACAATAAATAGTGGAAACAACCAGTTTCTTCCCAATAGTAAAATTGCAGTTTCTTCCCAGTGGAAACCGCGCGAGCAGGCATGTTGGGAGCGGTGCGAGCGCGTATGGAAACCACCAGTTTCTTCCCAATGGTAAAATTCCAGTTTCTTCGTGCATCGATTCAAGAGTAGAGGTGGTTTCCCTGAGAAGAAACGGTTTCTACTCTTTTTCTTCTCTTTCTTCATTAATTGAGTTGCCATGTCATCGTTTTGCCTATGTGGTAGGTCATTTAAGGAAGATAGAAACTGGTCATTAATTGTCATTGGGACTGCCCTTAGACCCAAGGTAACTTTTAGAATTGCTGTGTTAGTATTTTTCCCCCTTTTTTTGCCGAAATATATACCGCACACATTAATTATATCTTACTGAGTATAGACAGCTATTCGACCCACTTGTGTGAAGAGTTAGACATGATTTAGGGCACATACACCATTTGCCTGGTCTGAAATCAACGCACGCTAAACATGGGCGATAGTTTAATTTGTAGTTTCTTTTTCTCGAAAAACCTATCAGACGCGCCGGCCTTAATTTCCATGGTCTAATGAAGGACCATCTCAACTTTTTCTTAGTTATATTAAATAAGTAAAATTTTATATGAAGAGGAAGGGAGCTAAGCAAAGATAATATCTATCTCTTATATAAGAGACGACTTGTACCGCAAATCAATAGAAATTGTGAAGGGTGTGAGGCAGAAAATTATTGTGAAAATAGTATAAATTAGTTAGAGAAATAATTTACTGTCTCCAGTGCTGTCTTTAGATGAGATCGAAGTTTTAAAGACAATATTAAGAGACAAACTATTGTACATACCCTAATATGTATTATTATTTTAGTAGGATCTAGGGAGCGTTGCTTCGGACGGTATAGCCTCCTCTCCCTTCCCTCCCCCTTCCTAGCCGGCCGCCACTCTAGCTTCCTTCCCTCCCCTCCCCTACCGGCCATCGCTCTGTCCCCCTCCCCTCCCTCTCTATTCTTCGACGTCGCTCTTCTCCACCACCGGTGGCCGGCGATGACCTCACTATTTCGCTGCGTCGTTGTCTCGCCCTCCCCCGCCGCTCCTACCCGCTCAACCTAATATTCAGTGCGTTGCATCTCCCTATGCCTCCCTGCGTTGTCGCCACCACCAGACTACCTTCGCCCACCGCTAGACCACTACCTCCTTAGCCCCCCTCTACGTTCAAGGGAGCTAGTGAACTCGTTGGCAGTGGTGGCGCCTCAACTCCTCCAGCTGCCAGTCCTCTTCCCTAGATCTAACAGGCCTCCCTCCTCTTCTTTGCCACCGGCGATTGAATCCAATGGGGATGGTCAAATCCAGCAGTGCCTTAGTCAGAATGGTGAGACACGGTGGCGCCGTGGTAGTATCAGAGACGATGGATCCGGCGGCAGCTATAGGCTTAATCTCAATATCGAACGATCAATTGCTATACTGTCGGAACACTATAAATGGTATACTGTTTTCTAGTTTTCTCTGTTATTTTTTGTCGGACAACTAATTAAGGTACGTAGCCCAGCTATGCAGCACGTCCTTCTTGTTCCTCGTAGTGGTAGAGTATCGGAGCCCAATATGATCATCGATTGGGGTCATGTCTTTTAAAAAAATACTAGTCAAGGCTTTAGTTGGAGTGGTCGATATAATAGATAATTAGGGTATATATAATGATACATATTAGCTGTCTGTAAACGTATGTCATATAGAAATTTAAGTAATGTGGATAAGAGAGAAAGATGTTACCTACTATTTAACAGACGGTCTTATAGATGACTTTTTATTGTCTATATTATTATATAGATAACTATATAGATAATATACTAATTGTTTGAGGCTATTATAGATAACTATATAAACAACACATTATATGCGTTGTCTATAGTCCTGTGATAATATAAAGGTGTATTTTAGACTACCACTGTCTATACTACTGTACATGCTCTTTTGGTAATTGTTTTCTAACATGTCTTAATCAGTGAAACTTCCAACAATTATCCTGGTGGAGTATTTACCATCATTCAAGCTCATTTGATGGCAGTGAATAAAGAACATAATGTCGCACACGCACACGTTGGTACATACTAATAATTCGCTGCTTTTTTCTTTCAGTAACAGCTTATTAAAGTACATGCATGCATGATGCATGGTCATTTCTACCAGTCTTCCCTCCTCATAACCTGTTTATATATGTATGTGCGACCACTGTCTTGGACTTGCATGCGCTAGCTCTTTACAGGGTGAAAAGTATCACCACGTACTAGGAATTATTAGAAGGCTGCCGATGCATGCATGATGGCATATGAACTCCTATTATATAAATGTGGCAATAGCAGTATGGCACCTTGGATGCTCACAATAAAATAAATGAAATTTGGAGCTATTGAAACCAAATTACCATTATGAAGTATTACCATTATGAAGTACTATGTAATACGTATTATTTTAGAGTTTTTAATGCAATTCCTATGTTGTGTTTTCCTTGATGGTTACCGTCAGGCATTTAACATTTCTGCGTCACCCTATGCCTGACGGGTGGCTGACGGTTTTTCCTATTTTCTTGTCAGTAATTGGCCGTCAGGAAACAATTTCCTGGTAGTGAATATGGTATGCATTTGTAGGATTTTCTCTATTGAATTAATCTGTATATACGATGCACAGGAGTTTCTACATGTCTAATTCTTCTGTGTAATAACTAAGTTCAATCCACCTTGTTTATGGCGTATTTGTCGGGTTAGCTAGATACTGGATAATCGAGATAAAGGCGCATATATATACGGCTTTGATATATTCGAAATTTCCCATAATTTATCTAGGATTTCTCGTGACCCTTTTACGCATCCCAAACGTTGACTTGTTTACCGGCTCGAACTTTAATTCACAAGTTTGGCACATTCGTTCCGTTTGAACAGAAGGCAGAGGGTATATATACAAATCAAGCTGGGAAACTAATACCAAAATATCACTACTTAAACATGTGTGATCCAACAGTTGACTTCAAATCGTCAGCCTGTCTACTTCGAGCACGACCAAACTGAATCGGTAGGTAATGTGCAGCTGTGTGTTTGACATTCCTTGCAAGCGTAGGGCATGCAAAGCCTTCTCAGAATTCTTTCAGGAGTAGTAGTGAATCACAATTCAATTTCCAAAAGATAAAATTGAACCAAACTTTTGACCAAGCTAACCCTAGCTAGCTATATAGTATAAATACAGTAGAAAAATCGCAACATGGCGCACAAGATAAGCTAATCCATCCACCTATCACGGCCGCCATTTCCATCGCTTACGCACACAAGCTTTATGCACGCTTTGACATGGAAAACCAAAGCTGACTAGTTAGTCACGAGGTGAAAGAGATGGCTTTAATTTGCTTATGCATCGCATCCTCTCTCTCTCTCTCTCTCTCTCTCTCTCTCTCTCTCTCTCTCTCATCAGTACGGCAAGTTTGAACTTTGTTAGTTTATTAACTGTAGTGCAAGTGGAAACATAGGAAAGGAGGAGCGGCAGGGAAGAACGGAGAGGCATGCATGCTTCCAATTGGTATTGTACTCTAATCTATGGTCTACCAGGGCTACACGGCTTGTGTCCAACATGAACTCTCTCTATAACACACCAAGTACTACTGCCACTTTTTTCCAAATCTTTCACTTTCTTTTGCTCGTCAGTTCGATTTTACGAAATTATGATGTCGGACTTGATGTTATATTACGGTGTTTTCTATTAGTCATGTTGTCCAAAAGTAAAGCATCGATTATGATTGAAAATTTTTTAATACTATATATCCCTCTTTACTAAATGTAGGTAATCCTAGGATGCATGTAGTCAGGTATTCTTAGTTTTGACCATCATCAATATATAAAAACAAAAGATTGGTCGCATGAATTTAATTAGTTACTAGATTCAATATGAGAAGTGCTTCGTGATATATATTCTTTGTAATTTATAATAACATATTGTAAATTTGTAATAGAAATTGGCGGTCAAAGTCAAAACAATACTTCGAAGACTGTCTTATGCAATAAAAAAGAGAAAGTAACACATACGCGTAAACAATCTGTGTAATCACTCACACAAAGCTTAAGGTGTCCTTATTACTTTTGAACTGAATTAGTAGCTTAATTATTCTGTGTGGCTTAATTATTCTGTCTGGTTTGACACGGTTAAGAAAGTATTCCTCTGCTGATTTTTATAAGGCATCCATGCATTTCAAGATTTAAAGTTCGTAAACTTTGACCAACATTTAGTTCAATAATATATAGATCTTGTGATACAAAAGCAGTACCGTTGAATTTGTACTTGAAAGCACTCTCTAATGATTATGATTTTGTAGCTATAAACAAAGTAGTGTAAAAGAAATGAACGATCAAAATTTAACTTTGAAGACCACACCAAATCAAACCGTGTCTTATTAAAAATCAAGAGATCTAGGGAGTAATGTGGACACCTGATCTAGAGATAATATACAGGTTACTTCTTAATTAGTCTAAGTGGCTTATACTTCACAAGCCATGGTTTCTACAATCATGTTGTAGAAAGCAAAACACAAAGTAGCACTTGTCGATGGCATAATTAAGTAGTAGCGATGGCATCAGACGAAGCACTTCTCGACATCTTTCTGCTTAATCAAAGAACTGAAATTAACACACGTGTGTGACATGTTACTGTTCTAGTCAAAACCTTTCCCAAATATTTAATGTGTTTATGCTTCTATGAACGGAGATGCTAATTTACATATGTTGTTCTAGTGTGATATCAATAATCCATGACTCACACACTTGCAATAACCAAAATAAAGCTTGGGTAGCTAGCTACTGGAGGTAACTTTCAGATTTATACATGGTCGCTATCTTGAAGGCACAAAGTTCAATTCCATGGACTTAAATCTCAACCGCAGAAAGTCCTCACATATGTGAAACTTAATTTATTAATTTAATGTCGATGGTACTACTTGGTGAGCAAAGTTCATTACTTTTGGTTTTGTATTAGATCAATCTTGGACTCGAGTGTCACTTCCAGAGTAAGATTTTTAGATGCTAGCACATATGGCCAAGTGAAGCAATTGTTATATCTGAATGCCCTTATCCATTCAAGCAATGCCATGATGATGTGCCTCGAAAAAAAACAAAAACGAAAAAGCTTGATGACGTGCCAATATAGAACCGAGTAAACAATTAGTACGGTATGATAGTTACATGATATCCACTACATAATTGATCATATAGGAGCTAGCTCATGTGATCTCTCTCTCTCTCTTAAAGACTAATGTGACTTGCTCTTACGGTTAGTTATGTCTAGTGTCTCTAGTCGTCATACTTCTCACTGTGTTTGCCAATGAAATTGCGGTTTTGTTTTGCTTATAAGTAACTTATCAATTATTTGAATTATTTCCGCTACGAACACACACACACACAGCTAGCTGTTTATTTGTTGCAGCTAGCTTTCTGTAGTACTACTGTTAAATTTTGGTCTTTTGCTGTCAGGATATATATTCATATCTTATAATATATGATATATCATTTTGAATTTTCCCAAGTTAGTGTGGGATAGTTGTTGAGAAGCTTCAGCTGCATATTTTGAAGAATATGGTATCAGAATTTGTCACATTGAGATGCTATGATAGGAAGTAGAAAAATGGTCCTTTCCTCTTGCTTGTTTTTCTTCCCCTAGCTCGCGGGTGATTTGGATGTATGTGTTCGCAACAACAAATTCGGAGAGAAAGGATTTGACTCTGAATTACGGGTAGGTTTGGACTTTGTTGGCTTCAAGGCAGCCGACGTTCAGTTTGACTTCAGCATGCTCAGCTCCAATAAGCTCGCATGTACGCATACAAAAGGCCAAATTAAATCCAAGTTATTCAACAGTTTCCGGTTCACAAAGATAGCAAAGGACATGTACTCACCTGTACATCCCGCCGACTAGAGCATTTACAACACAAAATTAAAGGAGGTAATATTTCCTCGGTTTTCTTGTGTGTGCTCGACTGCTCGATGGGGGTCTCGTATTGACGTCTGCCTCGGCAGCCACGGTGTGTGTTGCCAGTGGAAGATGTACTACCCTACCCGTTGCTTCAGTTGTCACTCTGGAAAAAAAAAAGAGTGCAACATATTTTTGCTAAAATTATGCCCTTTGTTTTCCATCTGCTTCTTTTTCACCTATAAATATATATATATATATATATATATATATATATATATATATATATATATATATATATATATATATATATATATATATATATATTCTCCAAATCGTTAGTACTTCCTCCAGTAGCAAAAGAGTTATTTTTGACTTTTCTTTTCAGGTCAACAAGATGCTCACCATTAAATGATCTCATCATGTGTTCGAAAAAGTTGTATAAGTGCAATATTTTGAAAAGTATTTTTTTATGACAAATCCACTTATATCATTTTTATATGTCCAAACTGCATGTTTTAAATAATATTTTTTATAAGAAAAAATTATAAGGTTTAACTCGTCACTTTTTTGGGATCTCTGACTCAGCATTTTTACAAGACTAGTAAAGTGCCCGTGCGTTGCAACGAAAAACTAAATAAAAGTGATACATACTATCAAATAAATGTACGAAAGCATTATGGTTCTGTTCTGACAACTTACGTGTATCATTAATAAACGTCAGAAACAAAATCTATAGATTATCCAAGCCCATGTATCGGACCAAGAAGAACGACCTTAATAGGCCAGCCCATCTCACCTGCAACACGATACCGAACACCACCGGGTTGTCAACGGGTTCGGACTGCACCGGCTGACACACCCTGTGAACCCGTTAACTTCTCACATGGTAACGGACTAGCCGAAATTTTTCTATTTTAGCCCTTTTTTCGAAAAATATTCACATTTAGACCCCTGACAGTTTTAATTCCGTTTTTGGACCCAAAGATCGGCGCCGTGGGACACGGCGCCGAGATAAAACGTCTCGGCGCCGTGGTCCATGGCGCCGAGGTCGCTGCACCCGCTCGCGCGCCGGCTGCGTGGGCGTGGTGGCACCACCTCGGCGCCGTGGTCGTGGCGCCGACCTCGGCGCCGTGGGTCGTGGCGCCGACCTCGGCGCCAGTGTCGTGGCGCCGACCTCGGCGCCGTGGGTGTTGGCGCCGAGTTGCTGAAACCTAAAGGGCAAAAATCCCCTTGGGATCTTTGGATGGTTCGGACGCACGTGAACTAATTTTTGTATACACATTCAAGATTTTGGTTTCTTGCTACAGTCTCAATGATCTAATGCATTGAGATTTTAAACTTATAAAAACACATATTTGATTGACATCCCGGTGAAGACGTTTAGCTTCGCAAGATTCAAGGCCTTGCGGACGAAAGGTTTACATGTGAATCGATACTTCATTAGCGCCATTCGTTGAGCATCTTTGTTTTGCCATGGAACTCAGATCGTAATGTTCAGAATTCCACCACTAGTCCTAACATGCATGCCTTAGGAAAATAACTTGCTGGGTCTATTACATTTTGTCTCTTTGGGTGTAGCGTGGTTGTTTCCCTTTTGTCGCTCAAGATGGCTCCGCTACATCCTTCTTCCCGTCACTCTTGGTCTTGAGAGCGCCTCACGAGCTTGAAGCTCTTCCTCCCGACGCTTGATGGTCGCTTCACGTGACTTAATCGCTCCCGCCTCCTTTGCAACTCATCCTCCTTGCCCTTGAGACGGATTTGGTCCACCCTCACGCGGCGCTCTTGCTCAAGCCGCATCCGCTGCTCCACCTCGCGAGCTCGAGTCATCTTGACAAAGTATTGTCCTTTGTTTTCCACCGCACCGCCGGTTACGGCCATGCCGGCGACACCCGATCCACCCATTCGATGAACGTGCAAGCCTACGTGTGGCGTGGTAGATGTCATGGATAAAGTTGAAAACGATAACCGTAAACAAATGATTTAGTTGTCGCGTTACCACGAAGTCGTCATCCGTGTCCGACACTTGAAGAACCTACGGCCGTATTTGGCTCGTTGTACTCGATCCGCCCGGACGCACAACATCGTCCGAAAGCCGCAATGGCACTTCGGACGCCATGCCACTCCGCACTCCAAATGGGTCGGACCTCCAGAAGACATTGATGTGTAGTAGTATTGAGATGTCTTGAAGAGGAGATGTGGTATGGAAGACATAGGATGCCTTAATATAGGCGGGTTATCCGTGCGATGGGCATAGTCCATGGAGGCATGAAGGCATAGTCCATGGACGACGGTAGGGGCCCCTGCACTATCCGGAGGTCGTGAACACGTGATATTTGCGTCATGAAGGCATCCGGCGAAGCAATAAATGGCTCTATGTAGGCTTTTCAGAGACTAGTCTCGTAATAAAACGGCCCCATCTCGCCTTGTCTGCGTAAAGCGTGCCACTCTTCCCCTCATTGCACAAAGCGCGAGTTTTAGCCGACAACTGCAGAATGACATGATGACACCTCCTCGGGCCTTTTCCATCCGCGTGCACGTAGGGGCCCCCGCATTATCCGGAGGTCGTGACCACGTGTCACCGCGTCATGAAGGCATCCAAATAAGCAATAAATGGCTCTATGTAGGCTTTTCGAGACTATAGTCTCGTAATAAAAGCGGCCCCATCTCGCCTTGTCTGCGTAAAGCGGCCACTCGTCACCTCGCCGCACAAAGTCGCCGAGTCTTGTCCGACACGCATAATGACATGATGACACCTCCTCGGGCCTTTTCCATCCGCGTGCACGTAGGGGCCCCGTGCATTATCCGGAGGTCGTGAACACGTGTTAGCTGCGTCATTTTCTTGGTCCCCCGGCCCCTACGTAGAGAACTCTTTAAATCGAACGAAGCCCCAGCCCCTTCTCCGTCGTGCAGAAACATACCATGTCGGAAGTCGAGGGTCCAGTCGGAGTTGGGTCCCCGAAGGAAGACCTCCCATTGGAAAGGAGGGAGAACTTCGATTCACAGTACCGCCTGATACCAAGCCGGCGTGCTCAACCTGCATGGCGAAAATGCAGACACAATACGGACGCGGTTGTGCAGGTCTTGGATGGCCCAGTCGATGGCGGGCGACGTTTCTTCCGATGCCCACACTCAGGGGTAGAAATTGCTAATAGTTCAATTTTCATTACTACTTATGGATCCTCCTTGTTAACCGTTCTTTCTCACAGATGGCGAAGTGCGACTTCTCACGCTGGATCGACCCGCCTCACGAACGGCATGTTGTCATGTACGTGACTACATTATGGGAGCGAATATTTGAGTTGGAGGAGCGAATCGAGACTCTCAACGAGGAGATCAACGACCTCCGCCAGCAGATGCAACGCGAGAGGGGCAACGAGGAGGTCGTGAACATAGGAAGCTCGTACGATCTCGGATGTTGCCGCGCGAACCCTAGCTGCATATGTGCGTGCCACTACAACGACGGCCACCACGCCCGAGGCGCCCACCTCAAGAATACTCCATGTGGGTGCCACGAGGCTCGTTTGGTTTGTAGGCAACGAGGTGTATGGTTGATCTCGCCTATGTTGCTAATGTTTTATGCTATGTTGTACCATGTGTTTGTTGTTATCGTGTCGCTCATCTTTGGAGAGTTCATGTATGTGCATGTAATGCAATGAAAGTACTTGTCATATTAAAATGATGCCTTTATTGTAGTTAAAATAATTTCACAAGCGCATGACAAGATTTAACACAACAATTGCATAAATGATTGCGCGAAACCATGCGACGTTACAACATCTCAATTACAAAAAGCATTCGAATATATTATATCGTGTTAGTCGAAATTTAGGAGCCATCAGTAAACACAAATAACACATGAATATAACATATACTCGTATGTACAACAAGTAGCTCGTTACAAAACCCGTCACGCCTCCTAGCCTTACCCTTACCAAGTGCATCGCTGCTCGGAGTGTAACGGCTAGGCTCGCGGCGGCGTCTGCGTGCATAACATCGAGTCGGCGCGTCAACGAGCCGAGACGGGCCTATCTCATCGTAAGTACGCTCCACCTCGTCCTCGTCGCCGTGGTGACCGCCTGGCTGGGAAAGTGTCACTCGCCGTGGGGACGAGCTCTGGCTGTGGACCGCCGCGTCGGTCGCAAGTCCGGTCGAGGCACGAGTACGCTCTCGCCGCGCTCGCCCCGCAACCACAACGACCACCGCACGGCGTAGCCGACCGCTAGCTCTCGTCGCCCAACATTTTGTTAACCAACAAGATACGAAGAATATAGGTGAACAATTTTGTGAGTGGCTTTGTCGAAGCTTACCTCTAGGAAGCTACGCGTCCCCGACGCCGATTGTCCTGGAGAAACTCTCTATGTCCTGTGACGGATCGCCATGTGTTGCCCCGCAAACAAGCACAAGAATGGATATTTGGCTATATGTAGAGGTTTTTATGTCTATTGGAATATAAGCAATGAGATTGAACATTACCACTCGGTCCAGATCGGTGCCGTCTCCACTGCGCCCCAAGTCGAGTAGATCGATCGAGGCGGTGTCTTCATCGCGGAGGACTCAATGTCGGCATAGTCATCTTGAGTCCATTGTCCCTTAAGCTTGGTCGCGCCGAAGCCCGGTACCAAACTTGGTACCGCCGGAAGCGCGCGTTCTTTGGCGCGCTCGTCGTTGTCGCCCACGTTGTCCTGAAAGTGTCCCCACTCCCGAACGCATACGCGGTGGTGCCGCTCAAGTCTGTGACCTTCTTCTGTCGTTGACGATCAAATCTGCATGTCACGTAACCAAATAAGTACAATTAGTGAAAACTCAATTAGAATCCAAGGTTAGAAATGAAATTGCATGGCACTTACTTGTGCAAGGCCACAGACGTGGAGAACGGCGCTACTGGCCACAGCTGCCTCATACCAAACTGACGTGCTACTCTCTGTGGCAGGTGATACTCAACAGCATAGAAACAGATTAGTGGGCACCTCATCCTGTAGAGGGCCTCGTCTATGCTGCACAGTGCGCTGAACTGAATGGCCTCCACCTCTTGCTCGGCGTACGGCTCCCACTTAACCTGCATAGCAACAATTAACTTGTTAGGTACTATACAAACAAATGAAAATCACGATACCAAAGGGAATTAACTTACATTGGAGGCCGTGAGCGCATCTAGCTCGTTCGTGAACTCTAGGTAGGCACGCTTCGTCCTGGCGTAGGGAACTGAGACCTGGTCCCAAAGATATGCCAATGTCGGACGTCGACGAAGAGGAACCTCTGCGAACCATGGACGAGGAGGCAAAACTGTGGGACGACCAACAAGTATGTGGGCCAACGATTCTTGTGATCTTGAACTTTCCTGTGTCCTTCTGTTTGCTAGCACATACCCTCCATCCACATGTTTCCTTCTCGCACACAACTGTGTACCTCCGCTGCACATAAGAATGCCTCACCTTGAATGGCCTTTTACGAATCACTGTGATACTCCTGCGCAGCCACCTTTTCAATGCAGACATGTCCTCAAACACCATGCCCTTCTCAATTGTCATGCTTGACCCGGCCTCGGAGCATCTAGCAACTCGTCATCCCTTCCTTCTCGCATAAGCCTCATGAGAATGCCAAGATCGCTGAATTCATGAATCGATGGATCGGCCAGGCAATAACGCCTAATCGGCTCAATATCACTTTGGTCGCTCTCCAAAAGGGCGGTCATCATCGGAATCAACGGCCCTTGCGATCTCGTAAGGCTCTAAATCATCCACAATTTGAACATCCACACCGTTGGAGTCCCTACAGACTTCTTCAACGTTGCGGATGGAGCAACGGAGGAACACCCACATTATAAATAATGTCTCCCGCATCATAAGCACGAAACGATGGGATCGAGACAAAAGAATGGAATGATGGAAAAGGCTACGGTGTTGCTCGACACTTACCGGGATGATCGGAGGGGCCACCACGGCACATTCAACTCGAGTGGTTGAGAAATCGAACCTCGTTCGGGCGGATAGAGCATCGTGCACCTCGGGCACTTCTTCCACATCCACCGCAAGGTCCGCAACGGAGGGTCAAAGGGTGCCGATCACCTAGTTCGGTGAAGAACCATGAGGGTGGGATCAATCGACACCTTCCGCACAACAAGGTCCAAACATTGGAACTCATTCCTCATAACCAATTTGACATATTTGTCCCATCGATCCTCACAACCAATTAAGATCAACCGCCTTAGAATTGTGTCTTTCGAACCAAGTGAAGTAACCCCTCAACCGTGATACTCTCTCGTTTGCATCACAATGTAGCTCCTCCCGGTCCCGGCAACCAACTCGAGAACGACGGCCTATCACTTTGAATATCGAGGCACCCTTTGCATTTCAACAAATCGAACATTTCCATAATCATCACTTGTCACACCGCCTCCATGATATAGGGTCACTAGGTTGTCCATCTACTTCATACATAAAACATGTTGAATGGTTACTATGAATAATAGAAGGTAAAGAATGATACACTATATCTAGATCATACAGGACAATGAGTGAAAGAATCAACATTACAAAATATCCACACATATGGAACAACCACTCTAGCAGTTCTAATTCCTTGATTTATATGGCGATGTGGGCAATAATAGTATCGATTAGGGAGAACCTTCCTACACTAGAGATGGAAAGACGGATTTATCATACCAAATGGAGAGTTAGAATACCTCTTCATATAGCAGAAGTTGCATGTTAAGTGGCAAATTAGAGGTTCCACAAGATCTCATTAATTCACAATTGAGGAAACATCGAGGTATGTTTAAGGCCAGAATTCAAACCCATATCATTGTGATCAACTTGTTTAACCCGTTTTCTACTACATGAGCCCTTTTTTCCCATGAATAAGTATATTTAGTATTATACAACATTTCAACACATGGGGAGTTCGAATTATAGCATTTTATAAGATTATACAGAGATGATGCATCTTAAGGAGATGACATAATACAAGATCTAAAATAATGAGTAAATGCTAATAAGATATGCTCATAGAGACATTGGCTAAGCGAAAGGCATACATAAATAACATCTTGATATCTTCGTATTGGGTATTGGGCACCTTCTCAATAGTACAAAATGTTCATGTGGAAAATGAAAATTTGATAACATATGCTATCCAAAAACTTGTGTACATTTTGTTTATCTCCAATATCTTATGCAAAGCGTAAATTTGAACATTGTCTGGAATAAAACACTACCTCCTTTGTTATTACATTACCTACTTTGGAAGAGAAAACCCAAACAAACTATACTTATTACATCAGTTCATACTTCATAACAATATTAGTCATATAAAACCATGACCTACATCATCGATCATTCAAAATTTGCATGGCATACTATTTCCTCCACTTCATAACAATATTACACATGATGTGCAATATTACACTATTATCGATCATTCAAACCATGACCTACATCATCGATCATTCAAACCATAACCTACTTCATAACAATATTACACATGATGTGCATTTCACAACAAGACGACTACCTTAATACCTTGCCAAACTCCCAAGTGAAAAGGAAGCACTCGAAGTTTTGCCGGGCGGGGAGGCGGGGCGACGGGGCGGGAGGCGGCGGGAGGAGGAGGGGGTCGGGAGGGGGGGAGGAGGAGGGCGGCGGAGAGGCCGGGACAGGAGGACGTGGCGGGGAGGCCGGGAGGGGGAGGAGGAGGCGGGAAGGCCGGGAGGGGAGGGGGGCGGAGGGGCGGCTGGGGCGGGAGGGAGGACGCGGCGGGGAGGTCGGGAGTGGGAGGGTGGGCGGAGGGGCGTCGGGGGGGCGGGGGAGGGGGGGAGGGGGCGTCGGGGACGCCGGGAGGAGGATGCCGGGAGGGGCTCGGTGGGCGGAGGGCGGCGGGGGACGTCGGGAGGAGGAGGAGGCGGGACGCGAGGGAGGAGGAGGCGGCGGGAGGTTGGGCGGAGGCGGCGGGGGACGGGAGGGAGGAGGCGGCTGGGGGACGTCGGGAGGAGGCGGCGGGGAGGCCGGAGGAGGCGGCGGGACGCCGGAGGAGGAGGAGGCGGGAGGTCGGGACGAGAGGGGTGGGCAGGGGCGCGGAGATCGGGGCCGGGGATTTTTGCGATTTTAGGTTTAGCTAGCTCGGCGCCAAGATCCACGGCGCGAGCTCAGCGCCACGACACACTGCGCGAGGTCGTTCGCGCCACAAACAGCAGCGCGAGGTCGGCGCCACGACCCACGGCGCCGAGGTGGTGCCACCACGGCGCCACGCATGCCGGCACGCTGGAGCGGGTACGCGACCTCGGCGCCATGGACCACGGCGCCGAGACGTTTTATCTCGGCGCCGTGTCCCACGGCGCCGATCTTTGGGTCCAAAAACGGAATTAAAACTGTCAGGGGTCTAAATGTGAATATTTTTCGAAAAAAGGGTTAAAATAGAAAAATTTCGGACGGACTAGCGTAACCAGAAGCCACCAAGAGAGGCCTATCCGCTGCAGTTGAGCTCAGCTCGGGCCATGGCAGCAGCCGCCGCCGCCATCGCCGGAGGACGATGCTCGCCTCGCGCAGCAGCCGTCACCCGGCGCTGGAGACTTTCCTGCCGCTCCGGTCTCCCTTCTGGTACGCGTGCGTGGGTGCCTGCTGCGATGTGCTCTTACTTTTCAGAGTTAGTCGGTGCGTTACCAAGAACTGGTCCTAGGATTTGACAGCGGATTGTAGTGTTCATGCCTCCTTGGTGGATTTTCTGTGAGATATTTTGTCCTAGTGTGAGAATTTAGCTGTTATCCAGTGATGCTTCCAAGAACCCATACTAATGGCTAGCTGCGTTACTGTCATGCGGGGGAGTCTTCCTACGGAGCTTCCTCTGAAGCTCGAAAGATACGATTTTAAAAACTGAGGGTCCCAAATTCCTTTCAAATGTGTAGTTATTGTTTGTTTATGTGTGTTTTTTTCTCTGTGGTTTGTGACTAAAGGTTGCTACTTTCCTTGATCTTTCGGCATAAACCTACACACATCGTATCAATCTTTTTGTCACAATTCAGCCCTGAGGTCGTTTTTATCTTGGATGGATGGGGAAAGGGAAGAAAAGAGGCTCACAATGTCTGAACGGCAACTGCACTTGACCGTTCTGGACTTCTGGTCTCCTATCTCCTATGGATTGTTCTGCTTCAGGCTTGAGATTCATGTCATATTTCCACAAACATTGGTTGATGCGATATTTCTGAGCTATTATATTCTACATCGTGCACTTTTGATGGCACATTGGCTTGACGAAGTTCTTGTTCACTGTTTGTGGCCCTTTCTTGCTATTTCTGGTGCTCTGCACCTGTGCGTTATCTCATAAATTCCTGAAAACTACTGCCGCGAACTGCGTTGCTGCTTCCTACGGTGAATTTGACGGTGTATCGATTTCAGGTCTTGGTTGTCGATAATGACCATACATGGCCGAACTTTGTGCTTCTTATGCGGTTTAATTTCCAGCAACTCTGGAATGGCTGCATGGTTTAGCTGTGAATGAGGGACAGCTGTCAGTTCGTTGCAACAATTCCAATTTGATGGGCTGCTTTTCCTAACGAAATTTCCACATGGATGTTTTGTCACCAGAACTAGCATAACTCGCCCTGCTTGTGATTGAGATTTGCTGCAAAGACTGACTCAAAGCACCCTGTCACCAGAGCAAGGTTCCAAAAGTTGTTAGCTGTATTATGACACTTTCTGTGTTATTCTAGATACACCCTTGTTGAAATGTTCAAACAGTTGAACTTCAGCAAGTTAACAGTTTCAGTTAGTGCAACTCATTATTTGTTCTGAATTGTTGCATACTATGTAGGCTTATGCAGCTATAATATACATTACAGACAACATAACTACAGACTGGCTTGATGGGAACAGTTAAACACTGGCTGGCTTTAAGAGAAGTCCTGATGTAGAAAGTCATGCAATCAGACAAATAGGGGTGGAATTAGAGGGAAAGTGACCGGGGTTCACCGTTTCATCGTACATATAACATCATATATAATTTCGAAGCAACGTTATACTAAGTAGTTATGTGTTCGATAATTTTTAGTATCAATTAAGTTAACATAACTGATAGTAATGTATAGTGTTAAAGAAGTAACGATCGGAATGTTTACCAAAATAAAGAAATCAACTAATATTATTAGTTAATTGCAGCAAAATAAAGGAACTAAGAATAAAATCATGAAAAGATGGTCGACACTTGCAAAATACGTCATCTGACCTCAATCGGCTGCGAGCCTGCAATGGGTGCCTACGCGAGGCGACGGCTGACGGGTGTGTGGCGTATTTTGCCGATGTCGACCATCTTTGTCCATGATTTCATTCGTAGAGCCTGTTTTTTTGGCTTCTAGAACCGGTTTTTGCTATAATACCTAACTTTCAAACAGAGTATTTTTTCAATACGGGGTTTACAAGTTCATTGTAGTACATATTAAAAGTCAAACATCTATATCATCCAAAATTGTAAGCGAGTATCTCTCCGTAATTTCTGTCGTAAACAACTAAAATTCAAAAATTTTAGCCAAAAACTATAATCCATATCCATATCAAACATGCCCTTAGTTCCTTTATTTTGCTACAATTAACCAATAATATTAGTGGCTTTCTTTATTTTGATAAGTATTCTGATCACTATTTCTTTATCATTGTCATTACCATCGGTTATGTTAACTTATTGATATTAAAAATTATTAAATATATAACTGTTTAATATAATATTATTTTAAAATTATATATAATGTTATATGTTCAATAACTGATAAAACTTGATCACTTTCGTTCAGTTCCGCCCCCTGGCTGCGACGTTTGACCGCGCGAGGCGCCGGCGCCGGCGACTAGTTGAGTACTACTGAGTAGACTCTGGCGCTGGCGAGTTGCACGGCTGATGTGATGCGGCGAGAGGCGCACGGAGCGGGCTGCACACTCAGCGATGCATTCGCTGGAATCTGTAGCGACTAGCTAGACGGCCTGTTGGTTTTATGGCTTTCGTCTGTGGCTGTGGACAGTGCACTGGATAGATTAGCGTCTGACGCCTGGACCGATGCGGGCCGTGCGCTCAGTACGGACACAATTTTTTGCTTAGGGGATGTATATATATATAGTGTATTTGGGCTGATTAGTGCTGAAATTTTTTTGATCTAATATCCTGTGACGCTAGGTAGGCATATTGGGTTCGACAAAGTTGATGTATAAAACAGATCGATGGTACACAGTTTGCCATTAATATTGATGGTACCCCTTTTGTCCTTATATTTTGCCTGTCAAAGAAGAAAGCTGTATGTAATCTTGAAGTTCATGGCTCCAGTGCGCCACTAGCTGTAACAGCTAAAAATTTCTTGATTACTGCATACTAAATGCTGTCAAGTAAACAAGTGACCTGTTGTAACGTGTAGTAGCTACCAGTGTCAGATAGCTGTGATCTGAAGCTTTTCTTGTGCTAGTTTGCATCTGCATTAATTTGCCAAATTTGCAAATTACAAAATAAACAATCGCAGACATGCAATTTCTTGAAGAGCCTTATCCTTGCCATGATACTACATGTCATCAAATTATTACAATTTTTGCAAATTGCAAGCGAACTACAGATTTTTGCAGTTCCCAGGAGGAATGTACTATCCACACTGCTTTCCACTTCAACAGTCCTACTTTTCGGACCCAAACAGATCACCTTAGCTGAGACCACCGGCAGTGCATTCACGGAGTACATTGACACCTTTGACGGCTACTCTTGTCTATACGCGAAAAGCTGGATCCAGGTCCGAGGAGCTGGTGCGGATAGGCGGCGCTCAGTTTGATGTTGATTTATTTCTTTGTAAGATACCATTATTCTTACCTTTTTTCTTTTTTTTCTTCTATCAGATATTCAGATTATAAGTAACTTGTATGTGTGAGAAGTTTCGTGGAACTATCTCCTTCGTGTTCTATGATAGTTTTGTAGAACTATCTCTCGTCGTCTCTTTTTCTCTCGTTTCAGCTCTTTACATCTTTAGGCATATTCTGATACCATATGAGCTAGCGATCCCTTTGATCGCCGGTCTCTCTCTGCTTATTGTGTTTTTCTTGGTGGTTCTCTCATTACTTGGAAGACTAAGAAGCAGACAGCAGTTTCTCGTTTGAGTACTGAGGCTGAGTTATGAGCGATGACGTTGTTGACTACCGAGGTTACTTGGCTACGGTGGTTACTTGAGGATTTTGGTATTTCTGTTTCTGCACCGACTCCTCTTTTGTCTGACAGTACATGTGCTATTAGTATTACTAAAGATTCGGTGAAGCATGAGCTTACAGAGCATATTGGTGTTAATGCTTCATACATGCGGACACATGTGCAGAATCAGGTTGTTGCTTTTAGTATATATCTTCCAAGTTTCAGTTAACAGACTTTTTCACAAAAATACAAACCAGAGCTCAGCATAGTTTTCACCTCTCCAAACTTAATGTTGTTGATCCACCATAAGTTTGAGGGGGTGTTAGATATATCCCATGTATATGTGTAATTACCCTGTTGTATAAGGTATTTTCTGCATAAGTGACATGTTAGGGGTGTGGGCCTTGGGTCTAAGGCCCAGTCGGGGTATAATTAGAGATTGGTTTCTATTTAAGTTAGAAATTAGATTCCTTTTATTAGAGATATAATTAGAGATATGATATGAGTTGCTATATTTGTTAGAGATATAATTAGGATTAGAATATATCTGTTAGGGGGAGTCATCTATATAATGAGGCTACCGCATGCTATTGGGATCAATCAATGAAGAGAAATATTATAGTCTCCCTCATCTAGTCTCTCTCTCTCCTCTCTACGCCGACGCCATCCGGCCATCTTCTTGGTGGTGTTTACCCGGGATCATGACATGACATACATGTACGTGTATATATATTAGCTTCTTGGCCTCATGATTAATACAAGTGCTATTCATAACAATTACGACCAGTAAATATTCGACTAATGCAAAGTGCTAAATGCAGAGAAACGGTCAGTAAGCAGACTCTTAATGCGAAAATTAACTCCTACTTCTAGCGGACTAATACATGACTGAGTGAAATTACCTAACAAACAATCGCCTAACAATCCGATTCTAAATAGAATATCTAACTGTAGCACATCCGGCGCAATGGCCGTTGCTGCGCTGCCGCCTGGGCCTTGCTGGTCCACTGCGGCTGTGGTTGCGGCGCCGTCGCACATCCGACCATAACATTAGTATGCCGTAATTTGAACGTTTGCATTTTACAACGCAACAGATTTATGCATAGCAGCATGGATCAGGTACATGAAAGACACAAAAGCCTATCTGCACCTTACGGAAGTGAAGAACCAGACAAGATTGGATTAGATGACATGCAGTGATCATGGATGGATGACCCTGTGTCTGACTGGTCACCAGCCGGCCTGTTCCATCTCAATTTTGGATTCACGTTACTCTTATCAGAATAATCCGCACAAACACTGTTAGGATACGATGGGATTCTTCTCAAATTTCGTCACCCTTGAGACTTGAAATGCCATGTATGAGTGATTTGAATGATCTGGTTTGGTTTCCTGGAACTCAAGATTAGACTGCTTCCGTAGTGTTTCTTCCTGCAAAAGATAACATCATTGTTCAAAATCCTGGTTATCTCCACAGAAAGAGAGGAGAAATCATACTAGATGATGATAACTTCAGATGGACCTTCGGATATGTCAATCAGCAAAGAAGGCCTATAGTTAAAGATAAGTATCCTATGAAGATATTGCTTTACTCGCTTTCAGAAAAAAAATTGCTCTGCACTTTCTTTCATGTCAAGCACTGATATCATTCAGATTTCTGAATTGCCATCATTCACAGCCAGTGCCAAAAGCTTGCAAGAAATTAGTCTTTAGGTGTTGAAATGTAAAAAAGCATCGAAGCGTTGCTTGCGCGAATGTATCACATGAACGCTAACCGACCATATAGCAAAGCCTTTTGCTCCTGTCCATTGCCCTGATTTCTCGACAAACTGGATGCCAGAGACAGCACAGTGATGAGTGATGTACCAGTATGAGTAGCTTCAATAATGCAAGTAGAAAACATATGAGGTTTCTTCTGAAGTGTCTATCCGTTCAGTATTATTGTCATTGACTTCTGAAGGAAAAGGAAACACATCGAAGCACGGCATTGCCTGAGGCTTAAGGCAATACCATGCCATTACCACATATGGAAATGCAAATAGTACCAATTGATCGTACAAATCATTGCAATTAGTCGAGTAGAGTTACAAAAATGGTACAAATAATTTGACAAATAGAAGAGAAGAGCACTGAACCTGGTCATGGTTGTCAGACAGTTCAGCAAATCTGGCATGAACCTACTCACAGATTCTAGGAGTGCACTATGCAAAATGCAGAATGCATTTTCTGTGGCATTATACTACTTGATATGATGGGTACCTAAATTCTTTAAAAGAGCTATAGAATGCTGCCACATGCCATTCTTCCCAAGAAAAGATTGTTTACACTTCAATCATATGATTATTAAAGAGATTTGTGCCTCTATTCTTTGACAGTATGGGCATTGGATTGGTTAAACAATAAAATCCTTAGGATGGCATAACCTTGGGGAGATGCTTCAAGTTTTGTAAGAACAAACTCCGTTGTTTCCAGCACTGCTAAAATACACAAAACCCTTTTTCAGTTTGTAGTCTTACGTCACATCTCTGAACAATCACAACACATCGTACACGTAGGATGACCACACGTAAAAGACTGCATCACTGGCATTAGATATTTCGATTTTCCACGCTCTCCTTGAAGCTGATCATGTAGGATGATACAACACTCTTAACTGGTCGGCTAACTGAATCTCATCATGCTTAGGCTCTTAACTGGTCGGCTAACTGAATCTCATCATGCTTAGCTCAAGCTTCATTTGGTTGCACCTCAACCAATAAAGAAAGCAGTGAAAGGACACTGCAAGTCCTCCTCCAACTTTAATATGTTATCTTGTTCATAGGATTGGAGGGGAGGCTTAGGTGATCTCATGAGGCTCTTTAGTTTACAAACATATCTTAGATTGACAATACAACCTGCTACGATCCAATGAACAATGATATATACATTCATCTAGCATGGAGCTGCTTATTGAACTTTGCTTAAATTATATTACAAAATGTGCTGCAATCCAACTGCTATAGTTAGGACAATAAATATATGCATGCTTTGCGTGCGATCCATCCTTGGCTGCAACACCTTTTCAGGATGCATTGCATCTTAGATATAAAGTTAAGTAGCCATCTAGCCGTTTTATAGATAGTAAATGGGGAAGGAGACTCAAAAAAAATGTTTTGTGGCATCTTTACAAGGTGAGATAAGGGTACAAACCAGAATTAATTTGTTTATTAAACCTGCATGTTATGCTAAATTTATCTTTTAGATGGAGAGTTGTACTTTGTTTTTGTTTTGGTAGGCGATGAGGATGAATGAAAGGAACACCAGTTGGTGGTTGCTGACAGACCGACCACTAGCTAGCTTAGCTCAATTATTGACATAAAAATAACAATTATTTTCTTACAAATTTTGATCCCATACTAGGATACCCTCTGTATGTAACATGCTGGAGGCTATAACAAATTTCAATAACCAACTGCCAAGTACTTAAGTATTTCATCCTCTTGTGAAATTTTGATGGTTCACTTGAATATCTTTCTTAGCAGGAAAAGTCCATAGTTTACATCCAATTCACTAGATCTAATTTATACTGACTTCATTTTACATCACCAAGCAAGCAACCAGAACTTATCATTTATACTGACTTCGTGTGGTTGCCTGACAGACGATGCCATTAACCAAGGCATGCTTGTAAAGGGCCTTGCTTTATTGGTCTTAAACGCTGATCAGATCATTCAGACAAGTCTCGTCCAAGTTAAACACCGCCTTCTTTCTTGTAGAGGTAGCAATTGAGAAAAAAAAGATATTCAAGAAGTGCATCTATGATTTCCTCTTTAACAAAAGTAATACTAATCTCAAAATACATAAAAAGGTAAGTAACATCTATTCATGAGGTAAGTAATATCTATTCATCATTCATCGTGCTGTAGAAATTATGCAAATCATTGCTGAGAAAAGCATAGAAGCACGGTGCAGTTCATTGGCTTATCTGAAAAGCCTAGCTTCTCCTTTGTGCTCCTGATCAGAGATATTTTTTCAGGCTACCATGTTCCTGCAAACCAAAAGCTCAGCAATTACCTCAGCCCATGGTCTTATCTGATCGGAAGGGCAAAAAGACGGGCCACAAAACACCAACAATCTTTTGGTTTGTGGAATCATGAGTTGGGATCTTAGATGCTTTTTTTCATGCCTTCGCAGTTACTAGAAAATTGAAACAATGCGTACCTACTTGGAAGGCAAAGTTACTCTCCAAGGCAAGACGGTTGATTATTGTCAATTCGGTCATCTCTTCGATGGTCACCTATCCCTTGCTATCTACCACCCTTCCTTCATGGGCTATCAAAGCTATTGATAAGAAACGCAAGGCCTTCCTTTGGACCGGAGAGCGATTCACATCTACTGGTAAATGCATGGTCAACTGGAACCTGGTATGTTGACCATTTCTTTTTGGAGGACTTGGTATTGCAAATTTCAAGTTGGCAAGGATGGCTGCTTACAGACTCCGATGGGAGTGGTTAGCGCGGACTCAGCCAAGGCGGCTTTGTACAACGACATTCGTGATCTCTTCAATGCATCCACAATTATTCAGATGGGTAACTACGCTTCAACTAGATTCTGGACAGATAACTGGTTGCATGTCCAAAGCAACAGTTCGCTGCTGCCTGCTCTTTGCGAAAGGGTGAAGATCACTCGGCGCCAAAGGACCATGGTTTCAGAAGCACTGCCTAATCATAGAAACGGTTGTTAATTGAGGGAATGTCGCCCAACCATCATATTATCATGCAGGACATTAGAGAGGAGACCAGTGTGTGGTGTATGGCAGGAGCTAAAGAGCTCCGTAGGATTTGGCACTGATACCTCCTTACCTTGTTATCTATATCCCCTTCCCTTAGGGGTTGTTGAGTCCTCTAGACTCATTTTGTAATTATCTTTTTCTTCTTAATATAATGATACGTAGTTCTCCTGCGGGTTTGAGAAAAAAAGAAGCACTGCCTAATCATAATTGGATGAAGGATCTATCTCCCCCCTTTTGCATGCAATGCATTGCAGACTTTCTTCGGTTACTTGACATGCTTTTAGATATCCACCTTTAAATTGAGCGGGAAGATGTGGTCATCTGGCGACGGATAGCAAATGGGGTTTACTAATTAGATCAGCCTATATGGCTCTTTTCAATGGTTCAATTCTCTTCCCTTGCGCTAAACAACTTTGGAAAAGCTGGGCACCAATGAAAGTAAAAAAATCTTAATTTGGCTAGCTTTGCATCGGAGATGCTAGACCTTCTCCCGTTTGCACAAACACAATATTCAAGTTCCAGATGCTTGCCTTCTCGATGATCAGGAACCTGAAACAATGACCACTTTCTACTACATTGTAGTATGGCTAAGACCGTATGGTTCAGGACCCTCCAATGGCTCCAGTACCCCTCTGTCTTAGATTTTACCAACACCTGCAGCTTGAGTGATCTCTGAACTGTAACCCGGAAATCACTACCTAAGTGTCATAGAAAAGGAATGGACAACCTTTTCTTACTAAATCCTTGGATGATTTGGAAAGAACACAACAACGTTTGGTTCAGAGGAAAGGTTTTCCAGGTTGACGACCTCATCTACTGCATCCAACAGGAATATCGCTTGTGGGTGAGAGCAGGTGCCTCAAGCTTAGGCTCTCTCTTAGCCAGTAGAGCTCCTCAGTAGTCGTCGTTAATTTCTCTTTAGTTTATCCTTTTACTTTGTATTCGCTGCCCTATGGGCCAGCCAACCCTTGTTCTTTGTTCTCTCTTAAATGAATGAAACGCTTCGTGCGTTTTCGAGAAAAAAATGATAATGTGACAGTGGAGAGTTCAGTAATCATCAGACAAACTGATCTTTACAACTTCAAAAGTTGTCTAATCTTGTAATCAACCGGCACATAATCATGTCATAATCTTGCAGGATTGCCCCCATTAAACTTGTATTCATGGTAGGTGCAGTATGAAGGGTACAATAAGATCCATGAGCTTACTTTGGCAAGCTTTCGCCCATGTGAAAGCTCTGCACACTGTGCATTTTCATGACATAATGCAGCACATGTGGATCTTAATGAGGGAAGCCAAAATAGAAGCGTAGTGGACTATGTTTGCATCAGTGGAGTTTGGAATCTAGCAGTTCATTCTGATGAGAAGCACTCATTCAACATGGAATGCCAGCACATAGTGATAACTGATAGAACATTTGCCAAACAAACAGAGTAGGTGACACAAGAACGGAATTGCTTATTTATCTAGGTCCTGATATTTCTAGGAGGTAAGTATCCCACTTTCAGGTCAGATACAAACCTAAAACTATGGTTTCCTTTTGATAAATGGTACAAATGTGAGATAGCAACAAGAGGAAATTAGGCAACGATTGGCGAATAATAAGGGCAGCAGGAGCAACTCTCTCTCTCTCTCTCGGTTATGGCCCATTTCTGAGCATCATATATGTATCTGCCCTCTTTGATGAAAGTAAATTTAGCTTTTTATTACATAACCATGGAGATATCTAGCTTTGCCTGAATCAAATGTAGTAGAAGCGGTACAATTGCTAAATTGTCTTTTCCTAAATAAAGACTTCCTCTGTTAAAGAATATATGAAGTTTTGGATATTGACACGTTCTCCAACATGTAACTTTGACCATTCCTTTTTATATGAAAAAATTTAGTATAAAATTACAAATTTTTCTGAACAGAGTATTTAAAATTCGATGGCCATTTGCTGGTGTGATTCCTAACTTATTCCCTAACAAAAAGGAAATTGTGATTGCTAAATTGATCAAATCATCATAGACTATAAGGATGGCCAAAGTGCGTCAGAACAAAGTAGACGTATTGTTTATCATGCTAAACCATGAAGATCTAACCTAATTAACAAATATTTTTATTCTGTTAATGCACTTCATTTTCATGTCAGTGCAAGGTAGCAACATTTTCCTAACTTTAGATGCAGCCTTCTTTTCTAAAAGACCAATATAAAGAATAGATCTTTTGCGAGGAAAAGAATAGTTTAACTAAATGCTTTGTCAAAAAAGAAAACCCAATAAAAGCACCATTGCACGTGTGCAGGATGTAGACAACTAAACGATGTTAAAGCTCTCTCTCTCTCTCTCTCCCTCCCCACGGGACTAGCAAACCACGGACTCAACTGGTTTTAATTTATTTTTCTCAAGTGTCGATCTTGCAAGCTAGTAAGGCTGAGGCGTGCATGCATGCTTGCTTTGGAGGGATGAAGCAAGGAATATATCTAGTTCACTTTGCTGAAAAAAATATACCCATTTAACCTTTGGTACTTATTCAGATTGTAGTGCAGGCAGTTAGACTTTTTGCACTTCAATTTTTATTTGGGAGATAATTTCATGCTCTTCCAAATAGTGAATTGCACAAATGTTAAAGCATCTTGAAGAGTGGATTAAGGCTACTTACTTTTTAGTTGTGCTTTAAGATTTGTACATGTCTATAGGAGTGGAAAGTATGTAATCACTACTCCTTTTATTTTGATGTTGATTCCTGGATAAATTTTTAGTGCTAACCACTTTTAGCACGAAGGACATAAAACCTAACGTTAGTTGATGAGTAGTTAGCTCACACTAAAAACGTAGGTGCAAGATCCACAACTTGTCACCAGATTCATGACCCAAAAACCATCATATATGTTACTCCACTGTCAGCACAAACAGAAAGTTAAGCACTCGTGCCAAGCGAAAAACATGTTTTTTTACCTGTTAAGCACATACATGCTTGATCCAAACCGAAGTGACATAATCACCAGATTAGCCCCATCAAAACCACTTGCCACAACCTTGTTTATCAAGAAAGATAAGGCACTCATGCTTCCATATTAGCTGAAGATAAATAAATTCCTCCACAAGACAACAGTGAGGACCTAGTTTTCATTAACTGCAAATAAAGCAATAGTGGAATCATAAAAAAGTTCAAGAAAAGCTAGTAACCTGCAGCGGATGTGCACGAATTGAATAGTTCTTTTAGTTTATTACGACCGTTATTATAATACTTAACTAGATCTCTAATAGTTGTTTTTTTTAGACATTGCAGAAAATATAGGATTATGCCAGTCCTGATGTACACTTTGAACGTGGCAGACTCCCCAAAGCCTAAAAGTAGATCGTGTGTAGCAATTAATCGACAAAGAGATTCTTCAGCTACATCGGGACTATAGTCCTAGTTACGTATCGTACTATCGGGATTGTATTGCAGCTGTGTCTACCTCATTAACTCTCCTTGTTTCGCCATACATCTTTGAGCATATTGTTAGCGTGCCGTATTGTGCTACAGTAGCATGCAGCCGTATACCGTATCGCGCTACAGTACCATGCAGCCGTATTTCGCTACAGCTGCATGTCTGCATGCCTGCATGCTGCCTGCATGCGGATCCGATCTCTTTAGGCAACAAACTAGATATTTTTGGTTAGTCAATCTCTTTAGTTTGTTGCCTAGTTTGGAGGCTGTGTGTATATGTAACAACCTGTGACCGATCAATGTTTTCATTGCGTGATCAATCCCCAAACCTCACGCTTTCATGGTATCAGATGGTTCGCATCCTGCAGCCATAGCTTCCGCATCGTGCTAGCCGCCCGCTGCTAAGCCGCCTCACGTCGTCGGACTTTGCAAACCACGGCATCTCCACCTTGTCCTCTCCATCATGTCTGGGACTCCCTCCGAGGACGATCGTCTTGCCGCTGACGAGGTAGAGCGTCTCGCCGCGGAAGAACGCACCCACCTCGAGGCCGAGCGGACTCGCCTCGAAGGCGAACGCGCGCGACTCGACGCCGAGCTCAAGCGCGTCCTCAACGCCCAGCGTGCCCACGACGACCAACGCCATGCACTCGAGGCCGCCACCATCGCCTCGCTGCATGCACAAGCCGTGACCGTCATCAACATCCGCTCTCTCATCCCTGTCGTGCTCGACTCGGAAACGCCGAACTACACCAAATGGCGCGGCCACTTCCTCCTCGTCCTCGGCAAGTACGAGCTCTCCGATCACGTCCTCACCGACACCACCAACCCCGACAATCCGTCTTGGGTTCGCATGGAGTGCACCGTCCTCGGATGGTTGTACGGCACCATCTCCGCTCATCTCGTCGAAGTCGTCATGCAACCTAACGCCTCGGCACGCCGTGTTTGGCTCGCTCTTGAAGAGCAGTTCATCAGCAACAAGGAAACCCGCGCACTGTACCTCGACGCGGAATTCCGCAACTTCAATCAAGGTGATCTTTCCATTGCAGATTTCTGTCGTAAGATGAAAGGCATGGCCGATGCCCTTGGTGATTTGGGCGAGACCGTTCATGACCGCACGCTCGTCCTCAACATCTTGCGTGGTCTGAACGACAAGTTCTCGTACATGGTGCCGATGATCAAGCGCGCGAAGCCGTTCCCCTCTTTCAACGAAGTCCGCTCTGACTTGATGATCGAGGAACTCACCATGCGCCACAAGACCAGCTCTTCCTCCTCTACGGCCTTCCTCACCTCGAGCTCGACTTCCGGGGGCGCGTCACGCCCTCCCCAAGGCGGCTCCTCCAACCACGGTCGCGGCAAAGGGCAGAAGGGCCGCAGCACCGGCCGCTCCGGTGGTCGCAACGCGCACCTGAACAGCTCGGCGGTTACGGTCCGGCGTCGCCGTGGGCCTCAACAGCCTCCTCCCGGCTTCCGGAACCCCTAGACAGCATACCGTGTCCGCCGCACATCGCCCGTCTTCACTCCTTGGGCCGCGGCCCCCTCCGGCGCCCCAGCCTCATCGCGCTGGCCTGCAGGCTGCGTCCCAGGCGGTCCCGTCCGGCGCCCTCTATGCGGCCGGCGGCTTTGGCCCCCACGAAGGCAGCAGCCCTGTTGGTGCTTTCCGTCCACCCAGCAGCGTCGTCCCAGCCAGCACCTTTGGTGAGCTGCCCCAATATCCACAGCTCCAGCAGCAGCCGCCGTGGACACCCATGTCCGGTGCTGGGCTGTGGGACCAGACAGCACTATTGAACAACTTCCACACGCTGTCCCTCATGCCGCCACCTTCCGGCGAATGGTACATGGACTCTGGCGCCACAAATCACATGGCTTCGGACGCCGGTATACTCTCTGTCTCCCACCCTCCTCCCTCCTCTTCCTCTGTCACTGTCGGTAATGAATCTTCCTTACCTGTCGCCTCCATTGGTAGCACCACCCTTCCTGCTCCTCATGGTCATTTTTCTTTACAGAATATGCTTGTCACTCCTAAGATCATTAAAAATTTAATTTCTGTTCGTCAGTTCACCATTGACAATAACTGCTCTGTAGAATTTGACCCTTTTGGTCTCTCTGTGAAGGATCTTCGCACTCGGAGCGTGATAGCCAGGTGCAATAGCTCTGGCCCCCTGTACCCATTGCTACCATGCACCCCTCAGCCGCATGCTCTCATCGCCACCGCCCCGGCCACCGTTTGGCACCGTCGCTTGGGTCACCTCGGTGCTGAAGCTCTTTCCAAACTAGCGCACTCTTCAGCTATTTCATGTAATAACAATGCCACCGAGCCTGTCTGTCACGCCTGTCAGCTCGGTCGCCACATACGTTCGTCCTTTGCTTCCTCCCACTCTCGTGCTAGTTCACTTTTTGATTTGATTCATTGTGACCTATGGACATCTCCGGTCGTCAGTGTTTCTGGTTACAAGTATTATCTCATTATTCTAGATGATTGCTCACACTATACTTGGACCTTTCCTTTGCGTTTCAAGTCGGACACATTTTCCACATTGTCACATTTTTTTACTTACGTTCGCACCCAGTTCAACGTTACCATCAAATGTGTTCAAAGTGATAATGGTCGGGAGTTTGACAACTTGTCCACTCGCAACTTCTTTCTCACCCATGGCATTGCACTCCGCATGTCATGCCCACACACCTCTCAACAAAATGGCAAAGCCGAACGCATCATTTGTTCCACGAATAATATTATACGCTCCCTTCTGTTTCAAGCTCACTTTCCGCCATCCTATTGGGTCGAAGCTCTACACACCGCCACATACCTCCTCAATCGTCACCCCACGAAAACACTCAACTTTCTCACACCTCATTTTGCTCTTTATGGTGTTCATCCCTCCTACTCCCATCGCGTGTCTTTGGGTGTCGTTGCTATCCAAACCTCTCGGCCACCGCCGCACATAAACTTTCTCCTCGGTCCACACTCTGTGTTTTCCTTGGTTATCCCTCGGAGCATAAGGGATATCGCTGTTTAGATCTCTCTACAAACCGTGCGATTATTTCTCAGCACGTCACCTTTGACGAATCCTCCTTTCCCTTTGCAGCTGCCCACAACTCCTCATCATCTGACCTTGATTTTCTCACTAACGAAGAAGATTTTGTGCAGTTGCCCATTGGGCCTTTCCCTATTGCAGGTCCTGTGCATGGTGCCGCTGCCCCTCGGGTCCCCCTTCCCCAGGTTGTTGCCAGCGGCGCCACAGCAGATGCACCTCCGCAGTTGGGCACGCCTCCACCAGTCGAAGCGCCCGCGCCTAGGCCTCCTGCGCCTGGGCCAGCCGGCGCACTTGCACCGAACGTGCGCGCGCCTGCATCTCGGTCTCGGCACTCGGCACCTGGAAGCACTCGCGCCAAGACGCGCCCTCTCTGCGCAGCCATGTCATCGCGACGCACTTCATCGTGCATCACCGCACTCGCACATCGCTTCTCCTGCAACGGCGCCACTCGCTGTGGCAACGCGTCTGCGACCTCGTCCAGCCATTCCTACTGCACCGTCCAGCAACACTCATCACATGGTCACTCGAGGTAAGTCTGGTTTTCGCATCCCGTCAACCCGGCTGAATCTCCATGTTGCAGCACTGTCGCCGATTCCGAAGTCTTTTCGCAGTGCCCTGGCTGACAAACATTGGCGCACAGCAATGACCGAAGAATTTGAGGCCCTTCAGTCCAACCGAACTTGGGATCTCGTTCCTCGACCGCCTGGCGTCAACATTGTGACAGGCAAGTGGGTCTATTGCCACAAATTCAATCCTGATGGTTCACTTGAGCGGTACAAGGCTCGTTGGGTCCTTCGCGGGTTCACACAGTGCCCGGGAGTTGATTTCGATGAGACTTTCAGTCCTGTGGTCAAGCCCGCCACCGTTCGCACTGTCCTTACACTTGCTCTTTCTAGAGATTGGCCAATCCATCAGCTTGATATGAAGAATGCTTTTCTACATAGCACCCTCTCGGAAACAGTGTATTGCATACAACCCTCTGGTTTTTTGGACGCTACTCACCCAGATTATGTTTGCCGCCTTAACATATCTCTTTATGGATTAAAGCAGGCTCCTCGTGCTTGGTACAGCCATTTTGCCTCCCATCTTTCATCACTTGGATTTGTGGAGGCCAAGTCAGATACATCATTGTTCATCTTCTGTCGTGGCTCCGACACCGCCTATCTTCTTCTGTACGTGGATGACATTGTACTGACTGCCTCCTCAACTGCTCTTCTTCGGCATATCATTGAAGCATTACGAGCTGAGTTCTCCATGAAGGATTTGGGATTGCTTCATCATTTTCTGGGGCTTTCTGTGACTCGCCAGAATGGTTCATTATTCTTGTCTCAACGACATTATATTCTTGACATTTTGGACCGTGCTAGGATGGCCGATTGCAAACCTTGCCGCACACCTGTTGATACCAACTCCAAGCTCTCTGGTGAAGGCGTTCCTGTGGACGATCCGACAGCTTATCGCAGTCTAGCTGGTGCCCTCCAATACTTAAGCTTCACTCGTCCAGATATAGCTTATGCTGTGCACCAAGTCTGTCTTTTCATGCATGACCCTCGAGAGCCTCATCTCGCCTTGGTCAAACGCATCTTGCGATATCTTCATGGCACTCTTGATTATGGGCTTCATCTTCACCGGACGACCACTGTTGAGTTGGTGGTATACTCTGATGCTGACTGGGCCGGTTGCCCGGACACCCGCAAGTCTACTTCGGGCTACGCTGTTTTCCTCGGCGACAATCTCATCTCATGGTCCTCCAAGCGCCAGCAAACTGTGTCCCGCTCAAGTGCCGAAGCAGAATATCGCGCCGTCGCCAATGGTGTTGCCGAAGCCACTTGGCTGCGCCAGCTGCTTATGGAGTTGCAGACTCCATTACGCCGTGCTGCCATTGTATATTGTGACAACGTTAGCGCCATCTACCTGACCAGCAACCTCGTTCAGCACCAACGCACCAAGCATGTGGAGATCGATCTGCACTTCGTTCGCGAGCGTGTTGCTTCAGGCCATGTTCGCGTTCAACATGTGCCTACGACGTCACAGTTCGCTGACATCTTCACCAAGGGCCTTCCTACGTCCGTCTTCACTGAGTTTCGAGCTAGTCTGAATGTCCGACCTCCTCTCGTCCAGACTACGGGGGCGTGTTAGCGTGCCGTATTGTGCTACTGAGAGCATGCACCAGATATCCGTGATCGCGCTACAAGCACCATGCAACCGTATTTCGCATCTGTTTGCATGTTCGCATGCTCGCATGTCGCTCGCATGCGGATCCGATCTCTTTAGGCAACAAACTAGATATTTTTGGTTAGTCAATCTCTTTAGTTTGTTGCCTAGTTTGGAGGCTCTGTGTGTATATGTAACAACCTGTGACCGATCAATGTTTTCATTGTGTGATCAATCCCCAAACCTCACGCTTTCACATATCTTATCAAGTGCTATTTCCACCTGAAGACTTCATAGTCAACTTATTACAGCAAATTTTACAAACAACACACCTTACCTTCTCTCCTTTTTCATCTTCCATATATGTCTTATCAGAATGTTCCTAGACCTCTAATGTGTTGGACTTGAATCTCTTTGCTTTGGTGCTTGCAGATGCAGAGGCTCTCGAAGAGTTGGATGATGGCACTACAGTAGCCTCGAGCTCATTCCCAAGTTGAGGTGTGCCCTCAAGTACTAGAGTCATATCAGTCTCGAAAGCTATAAGGTCCTCTGATGTGATGTCATAATCAGCAAGAGGAAAGTGATATATCGAGAAAATTGTAATTCAAAAATTACA